>OY728127.1:1020520791-1021770791 GCA_963277665.1 Viscum album
ATGGTTCGGGATCATGGCCCGTGAGCTAGAGACGTAGTATAAAATAATATTATTTTATTATTTTACGACTTCGGGCCATTGTAACTTCTGCCCGGAGCGTCGGATTGATGTGCCGTTAGTGGTGTTGGGACCCTGATGGTATGACAGAATCTTTGAGATGTTTTCCGGGTGTTGGGACCGAGTACGGGGTGCGGGCCCCACGAGGCCGTGTTTTGGCGTTTGCGGAGAAACGCAGCTTTTGCACCAGGAGTCTGATTTTGGCAGATGATTAGTCGATCCTGTGTGTTTTTCCGAGAGGATCGCAATGGTGTGATCCGTTCGATGTGTTTTGGGATCCAGGCGTGGGCCCCACCCGAGCTGGTTTTGGTGAATAGTACCTTTTTCATCGGGTGTCCGTTTAGGACGAGCGAGTAGTCGATTCCTCTTGTTTTTCTGAGGGGATCGCCATGGTATTGTGCGCTCGATGGGTTTCTGGATCGTTGTGTGGCCCCCACACGAGCTAGCTACGGTGAATAGTGCCTTTTTCACCGGTGCTGAGTTTCAGGTGAGTAAACTGCCTATCCTGCGTGTTTTTCCGCATGGAACGCGATGGTGGCCTCGGTTTTGGCCTAGGAGGTGCACATTGTGGCATTGTGGCGGGTCGCTCAGGTTAGCGACGTTTGGACCAGCAGTGGTTGAGGGTTCTCCCTTGGTTCGTTCCTACGAGGGTTCGTGTGGCATCACAACCTTCGTATGAGTTTGTGATCCTCTCAATGGGATGTTTAAAGTGTTAGAGTTGTGGCATCCCTCCGATGGGCCCAAAGCGGATCCTCTAGCATCTTTACCCTAGATCGGGTTCTCGGTATCGCTGTGAACGCTTATTCACGGGCGTCAATCCCCTATCTAGCAGGTTAACCCCGTAGGGTTTCTGGCATCATCGGGAATATGATCCCCTACGCGGTGGGTCGTGCATAGTAGGGTTGTGGCATCATCGGGTTTATGATCCCCTACTCAGCATGATGTTTATAGTAGGGTTGCGGTATCGTTGGTTATACGATCCCCTACTCAGCACTGGGTGTCGGTAGGGTTGCAGTATCGTTGGTTATGCGATCCCCTACTCAGCGCGCGGTTTCGGTAGGGTTGCGGCATCGTCGGTTCGATCCCCTACATCGCGAGTTATACCATATAGGGTTCCGGTATCGTCGTGACCACCTTTATATGGACGATGATCCTCTATCTGAGTGGTTTGCTTCTGTCGAGCACCAGATCGGGTTGTGGTATCCCCTAGCGGATCCTGGGCATGATCCCCTATCTATGAGAACTAGGTATGCCAGATCGGGTTGTGGTATCTTCCAGCGAATCCTACGAGTAATCCTCTATATGTGAGCTACGTCTATCAGAGTGGGTCTTGGTATCCCCTAGTGGACCCTAGCGGTGATCCCCTATCTGAGGAGTTTGGTGGTTATGTTGTTTCGGCGAGTTATCCTCTATGATGCCAACCGAAGAGCGTGATCTCTTGGGTGAGCATCTGAGAGGTTTGAGAGAATCCCGATGGAGTTTATCTATCAGATGAATGTCATCTGGTATGACAGTGTTCGTGTGGTGTACTCTCCTGGTTGGGGGCAGTTGCTGGTGATGAGGTCGGTACCTCTTGTGGCTTTGTGGGGTGAGCTGTGTATATCTGGGTTGTTCAAGGTGTATGTATGGGCATACACCTGAGCTGAGCTGACTGGTTTTGTTTAGCTGAGGATGGTCACGAGATGAAGTTTCTCTTATGTCTGGGTTCCCTCTGGCCGGGATGAGCGGACTGATGACTTTCAGTTGCTCTCTTTGGTTTTGGGTTTTGGGGTGCCTACTGAGTATGTTTATACTCACCCCTGCATGGGATTTTCCCACACATGTTTGTGTCTTGTGCAGACCACATACCTTTTGACGGAGTCCCAGGAGGACCCGGTGTAGGCGGAGCTTAGTGAGCAAGTAGACCGGGGTGTTTACTAGAGATGTGCCGAGGGAGCTTTCTGGCGGGTGTTTGAGGAATAATTCCCCTTCTTCAGAGCAGGTTAGACGTGCTTTGTAGTTTTCCTTTGGTGGGCCCTCTTTTTCACTTTGTACTTTTGCTGTTGCACTCTGGTTTGGGATAGATTGTATGCATGCATTTACTGTTTAGTTTACATATCTCTGCACTGTTGCATGGAGGTGTTTGTCGGTGCGTGTGTACAGGTACCTTAGGCTAATGCCTCTTATGTGTGTGATAGCCTACTCAGCACTGGTCACCAGCCACTGGCCTATTGGAGGCGGGCTTGGGGTGTCGCGGCTCGAGCCCCGTTGGGTCGGGTCGTGACATGGAGGCCACCCTCTGCCACCGTCCTCAGTTGAAACGACTCTTAAAATTATAAAAACCAATGAAAAATACCTATTAATCATATCATAAATTATTCTTCAAAATTTTTAAACAACAAGTCTCAAGAAGTGTAGCACCCAAATATTTTAACGAAATATTTCTCTTAAAATAATTACAATTCTTCAATAACTTGATTTGCAAGCAACCATAATTTTAAATGAACCTAGAGACAATATTAGTATAACATAGTTATTAAATTTATGGGAATAAATATTAATAAAAATATCAAACTCAATATAAATTTATTTCCATGTTCTTAAAATTAATCCGATAATTTTATTAAAATCACATATTTCTTCAAAAACACGTTTTCTTCAACAATTGGTTTTTGTTATTTTTATGAATGAATGTTAACATTTAATAATTATAGAAAATATATATGAAAAAATTAATTTCATTTTTTAATTTAGTACATAAATTTTTTCTTAAAATAAATTTTTTATAATTTTATGAAAAAATTTAAGGAATAGTGAAAATAGTTATTTTTATTGAAAAATATATTTTCTTTTAAAGTAATTACAATTATAAATTATATTAAATATTAGTTTTAAATATTAATTAGTCAATTTTTTATTTTAAAAAATCCAATTATTATTTTTTAAATGTATTTTATATATGATTTTATTACAGAAATATTTTATGATTTAAAAGGCTATTTTTTCGGAAAAACTTATTTTCATGGAATTTTACATGTTTTGTTTTAAATGTAACTCTAAAAAAAATATGTTTTGAATTTTAAATAAATATATTCTAAATTTGAATTTAGATGATAAAAACTGATTGAATATTTCTATTTTTTTGGATAATATGAATTATAACCTTTTTAAATTTTGTTAACATTGTAAAGTAAATATTGGGTAATATGATTTATAAATAAAATTATGAAGACTATATAATTACCATAACAAATTATAAAATTTTATTTGATGATGGTAATTTGATCTTTAACACCTAAGGATAGAAATAAAGTTGTTTAATAGAAACATGTCCACTAAAATGACTTATATAGTATTTAAATCAAAGAAAGTCACAAAATGTTATGTTCTTTGTCTTTAATATACTGTAAACATGAAAATGGGAAAACATTTATGTTATTAATGAATATAAATGTACCTTTTTAACTTAATAAACATATTTTAATGATATAAAAACATTTTTGACTTTTTGGGCCACTTAAAAATATATTTTTATATTTTTAATATTTTATTAAAAAAAATTGAAACATGTCACATTCATGTTTTAAATAATAAATCAATTTTAATATAGGGTTAACCAAAATATATATTTGAAAATAAGTATTATTCTAAAATATATAATATTTTTCTTCATCATGGTATTATATTTTTAATTTTTATTGAAACATATGTATATTAAATTATTAAAAATGATGTAGTAATTATTTTTTTAATGGAAATATCAAATAAATGTTATTAAAAATATTAAAATAAATATATTTTGAGATACTTAATGGGAAAAGTGAATTTTATAGATGATCTTGATCTCTTAGGGACAATTTTTTTTGAAGTTTTTTTATTTCCATTATGTTTTTAATAGTCCAAATAATGAATAGTGTCAAAATTGACAATAATGATATTTTATCAAAATAATATTTTATTAAATTAATTAAAAATAATAAAACACATTTAAAAATAAAAAATAATCATAATATGGTCTAAAATGTTATAAGTTTTTCATTTTTGTCTAATTTACATCACAATAGTTAAATTTACATCCTTTTAATATTGATTTTTTTACCTTAGTTAAAATTGAAATATGTTAATTAAGGGTAAATTAAAATGATAATTTATTTAAAATAATACCAAAACTTGTGTAAAATATATTTTTTATGATATTAAAACCTAATATAATTTTATATTTTCATACTTTACATTTTGGATGTATTTTAATTGATATTGAATTTAATTTTAATTAATCTTTTTGAAATTCAAAAGTGCCCCTCGCCTCAATTTTAAAAGGGAACCTCCTCACTCACTTATTTACATCACATTGAGAATTCAATAAAGACTATACCCTACCAATTTATCTTTTAAACTTACCTAGAAACATTATATAGGTTTTGGAATTCTCAAATGACCAACCCTAGTGTCCCTAAGAGGGGATCCAAAGGATGTTCATTGAGTAAGAGGTAATAGTCATTAACGACTATTTCATGATTATCACTTCTTATAATAGTTCTTCATGTGTTTTTTCCATTAGAAAGTAATAAATCTAGTATCACCAATATTATGAGATGTTATTATGATTTTCTAACTTCCTTATTCGACCTTTTATCAATCGTATGAAAAATGAAAGCACCACGCGTGCGTATGTATCGCCTGCCGTCACTATGCAGTGGTGTAATATGTTTTTCCTCACCACTTTATTTGGATGAAAATAATGATGTATAATATATATATATATATATATATATATATATATATATATAATAATTATAATATTATAGTGATTCTGAAAAAATATACCATCCACATTTTTACCATTTCACCATTAATTTAATAATACCATCGCTCGTGTGTACTTATGGCCTACCGTCTCCACGAAGTGAGACAATTATTTATCCATTATCACAA
This sequence comes from Viscum album, assembly GCA_963277665.1. NCBI lineage: Eukaryota > Viridiplantae > Streptophyta > Magnoliopsida > Santalales > Viscaceae > Viscum > Viscum album. Next base: position 1,020,525,763 of record OY728127.1, read on the forward strand.
TTAAAAAATGATTATATAAATATATATAATTCATAAATACATTATCCTTTAAGTTAATATAATTCTTCAAATGACATAACTATATTTTTTTTACCAGATTCTAGACTGAAATGACAAAACATTCCTAGGAAAATGAAGTAGTTAACACCTGAAAGAAGAGTAATAATGAAATATTCTTAAAAAATAGGTGATAAAATGATATAAGAGTTATACAAGAGTCTCATATAAATATTATAGAAATCATAATTATGGTAAAGTTTAATTTCATAATCATATTTTTATTCAAGATTGTTTATATGATTGTATCTACATGGGAATATTGATATTTAATGTACATGTTTCTTAAAACTGTTTTGCAATATTTTTTCTATTCTTATACAATTTTTAATTCATTTTAATGAATGTGTTAATTTTTACTAAATTGTTTTAAAGGAATATATTTGTTTTTTTCCTATTGAGGTAATTCGGGACATTTTTAGAGAAAGTATGTGATGAATGTTTTTTATCTTATATAACATTGAATAATTTCTAAAAATTCATGAAACCTTAATTCCTTGATGATTAACTTACTATATTATAATATCATTTTAAAATAAAATATTTTCTTTCAAAATTTTGCGGTATTTTAAGAAAAGAAAAAATTTTCAAATTAGAAAAAATATTTTCCTCAAGAATTATTTTCATGCGATCTGTCAAAATTATTTTCCATCCCTGACAACATTATTTTACGTTACATATTCTTTAATTGGGATATTTTTCAAGGAAATAATCCCAATTATTCGGATGGTTGGTTTTTATTTATGATGGAATTATATTTATGAAACCAATTTCTTTTCCACTTGTTATGTTATGGTTGAATGATGTTTATGAAACCAATTTTGTTAAATGGGTTCTGATATGATGACTGATTTATGTTCTTATTTAACACATAAGTATGGTTTTAATTATGTGAGGGGTGTGACCTATATCTCCCTCCATTACATTGGGTAAAAATTTACATCCGATGAGATTGATAGGATCAGAATAGAAAGTGAACCTGGTTCTGTAATATAGGGATGGAAAGAGGAGTGAACTCCGTTTAGTTAGGGACTTTTTCCACTGTGATAGTCTTGAAGGATATCCCTAACTAATATGATTTTCTATTAGTTTGTGTATTCCAAAAAATCTATGCATTATGTTATGCTCTGTAGGAATATATTCTTTGATTATTTATGAAATTATATGAATTATTCCATGACATACTAGCATGATCTTCGATATACATGATTTAATTTTCCAATGTTTTCTTTAAGTTTTTATGTCTTATGATGTCAATATTATTGATATCTCTCTTTCATACCCTTACTGATCATCTCAGTTCACCCAATATGTTTTCCTTTTCCCCAATACGTGAAGAAAAATATGAAGTAAAATTTATCAAAAGGGTTAGAGTTATAATGTAAAATGTGGGAGATGATGTAGATGTTTTATGAACCAGTTGTTTATATTTCAATGTCTCTGAAGACACTAATCCTATATATTTATCGTATGGTTTTTCAATTTTACATAATAAATATTGTTATATTTATATTTAATATCTATTAATCAATAGTTTTGGCTATTATAGTTGGTATTAGAGCCATATTTAGTTTACCATTAAAAACTAGGAAGAGAAAACCGTAGTAAGAACCCTAAAGACAAGTCTTTGTATAGGTTACAATTCTACTATTTTGGTAACAATAATGAATAACCTATGATAGATCCAAATGTGACATGAATTAAAATTTTATAATTAATTTCCCTTAAATTTGTTGGTTTTTTATTATGATTAGTGTTATTCACACTATCCTTTTTGGTTTTAATGAATGGATGGAACCCGATGGAACCATATTAACAATAAATGTGACAGGAAACAAAATGATTTTCTACTGAGAAACCAAATGTAATGGTATATAGAATTAAAATCCTTGTTTCTATTCTCACAAAACATTTTCAAGCTATGAATTATTCATGAAATCCAAATGAGAAAAGGAGGGAACAACATTCACTTGAGTCCTTCATGAGGTTACATCCACCTTATTTTAGGGGGTCTGCTAATCTATTATTGGATGAAAAATGGATCAATACCAATAATTATATATTTTTATTTATACAATGTTAATTACATGAGAAAATCATCTTATTAGTCCATTTTTTGGTAGGTGAACTATATAAATTGTGGAGTCATATTAAGAATATGAGGGAATGAGATGAAATTGACTCTATTGAGTGGGAAGAGTTCACAAACATATTTTTCAATAAGTAATTTCCTTTTAATATTTTTTAAAATATGTATAAGTAATTACATAAGCTTATAAAAAAGGATGATGAATCACTTTGTACCTATGAATAATATTTTACAAGACACACAAGGTATGCTTCTGGAATTATCATTCAACATAAGAGTAAGGCTGATCAATTCTTCAGTGGCTTGAAACCAAATCTCCAAAGGGAATTATCCATAAAAGACTTCATTATCTAGGAGGGAATCATTTAATGATCTCTCATGGTTGAAATGAATATTAGATTCACCCATGAATATAACAGGTTTGAAAAGAATTGAAAAATAAAATTCGAGGGAAAATCCAAAAACCATAGTGAAAAGAAGATGATCTTTCCTTTATTCTCAAAGTGTGGAATGAATCATAGTGGAAACAATCTTAATGGGACTAGGAATTGTTGTATGTGTGGGAAAGACATTCATCTGGAAATTTATTGTTGATGTTAAGATAAAATGATAGTTAATTATACGAATAATGAAAAAGATACACATAATGCACCACCCCTAATTTAGTGTTTCATGTGTAATGAAAATGGGAAATATGCTATACAATGACCTAATATAAGGGTTATCAATGATGATAGACTTTAGAAACCTATTAAGTATAAATATAATGGAATATCACATGTGATTACTATTGGTGATGGGTAGTACAACAATGATATGGGGAAAGGTACACTTACCATCTATTATAAAGTAGATAATATTTTATTTGATTCAAGATCCTCCAACTCTTTTATTTATAAATATTTTTCTATGTGTATCACCATATTAAATCAGAAATTAGAAGTTATGTTTTTAATGAAAACCCTGAATGGCCCAACAATCAAATAAACAATTCATAATTCTTCACCAGTTGAATTTTGTGAGAAAGTACATCCCATAAATCTTGTGATCCTTAATTTAGATGGCTTTGTTGTGATTCTTGGAATGTATTGTCTTTCTCTATGTGAATATCATATAAATTGATGTGTAAGGTAAGTCACATTTCAAATTATGAATGAATCTATGATTATATATTTATTTAAGGATGAATATGAACTTCCAATGGAAATTAAATCCATATTGTGTGTCTTAATTCCAATAAATGAAGGTTATCTATCTCAAATGGTTGTGGATAAACTCAACATTAAGGATAAAAATATTGTAAATGAGTTTTTTTATATCTTTTATGAATATATTCTATTTATTCCACCAAGTCATGTAGTTCAGTTTTCAATAGAACTTATACATGATGCTATGGATATTTCAAAAAATTATTATAGAATAACCCCAATTTAGTTGTATGATTTGAAGAAGAAACCACAAGATAATTTTAACAAGGGATTCATATTCCCTAATGTGTAACCTTGGGGGTGCACATTTTCTATTTTTTAATAATAAAGATAGATCTTTGAGACTCTCCATTGATTATTGAGAACATAACAAGATCACTATCAAGAAAAAATATCCTATTCCCTGTATGGATGACTTATTTGAAAAACTTCATGAATATCAATACCTTTACAAGATTGATATTCATTCTATATGTTAGCAGTTAAGAGTCAATAAGGAGGATATACCCAAGGCAACATTCTGTATAAGGTATGGAGACTATGAATTTATATTGACGAGTTTTGGTCTTACTAAGGCCCCCTATATCTTCATAGATTTAATTAATAAATTCTTTAGAGACTGTATTTATCATTTTTGGTATTATTTGAAGAAGATATTATTTTATATATTAAGAGTAAGTAAGAACAGGAATATTACAAGAGGAATGCACTAAAAACCATGATAAAAGAGAAGTTATATTCACATGAGCCTCAACCCAGTTGGTGAGGACTCAGTAGGTGCATCAAAGAGACCCGAGATCAAATACAGATGGATGCGGATTTCGGAGTTATATTAGCAATAATATAGAAATACTATAACTGGCACTGTAGCTGGTACTGTTCGGTACTGTAGTAGCCCGGACTATTCATCCATTTGGGCCTTTGGACCACCAGTTTGGGCCCCGGGTCCTGCAAGGATTTTGGGACACTCAAGGACTCCGGGATATCTGATTCTCAAGGCCTTCGGGCCAACTTAAGGCCTTTGGGCCACTCAAGGACTTCGGGCCATTTGAATTCAAATGTACCAGTTTGACTATAAGGAAGAAGGCTTCAGATTAGGATTTAGGGCAAGGAAATTCACTAGAGAAGAGCTAATCAGATTTGGAAGAATGATAAGGTATGACTTTGACATCAGTACCAGGCCTATGTAGCTTTGCAATGGACAGCTATCCGACTAGCCTTGCGAATGAGGAGTGCTGATATCATGACATATGCCGGGGATGAGGAGTTCAAAGTTGTCTTGTCTGGGTGATTCCCTATAAGACCATTTGGTGATGTAATTTTCTCTGATCCTTCAGGCCTTGTAAGGGTTCCACCTCACCACTTAAAAGGTGGATTATCATAATAATAAAAAATAAAGGCATACATTCCATTTCAATGATATGAAATTTTTTCCAAGTGTTAATTTGGGCTATAGAATGTTTCATTTTCTGGTCTTATAATCTCAAGAGAGGGGATATACATAGATCCAACAAAGTATAAGTTATTTATAATTAACATAGACCTACAAAGGTAATTAAGATCCAATGTTTTGTTTATTTGTAAGGATATTATCAATTATTTTGTGAAATATTGCTCATAATTAAATAATCCAATCACAATGTTGACTCGGAAAAGAGTTATGTTCATATGGATGGAGGAATGTGAATGGAATTTCATGGAGCTAAAAAGAATGTTAGTAAGTGAACCTATTCTTAGACTACCATTTAGTAGAGAACAGTTTGTGATCTGTAGTGATGAATCCTATCCAGGGATTGGATGTGTTACCATGAAAAATGATATGGTGATGGATTATACCTATCCACAAAGGAAAATCGAAGATCAAAATTTCCCAACTCTATATTTGGAGTTAGCTACGATAATCATTACATTAATGATATGTAGAAATTATCTTTATTGAGAAAGGTGATATATATATATTTATTTATCATAAAATTTTAAATTATATTTTCAGTAATAAGGAGCTGAATATGAACCAATGATGCTGGTTGGAGTTGATTAAATATTATTAATGATCAATAAATTTTCAACATGGGAAAGTGAATAAGGTGGAAGATTCGTTGAGTCCAAAGGACCATTTTAGCCTTTCTATGATGAGGATCACAAAAAATCCCATATTATGGATTTTCATGCAATGAATATAGAATTATTAAAATAGATGAAATCCTATTTTTTAAAAATAAATTTTCAACCATATATACAAGTTATGATTAATTAGATGCAAAAGGATTATGTAGAACTAAAAAATAAGGCGGGAAATGTTCCTATGTTGAAAATTGATTTTGATGAAATTATAATGATTAGGAACTATGTTTGTATTCCTCCCATATTAGAATTAACAAAGGATGTGTTAGATGAGGTTCATAGTTATTCATTATCTATTCATCATGGATTAAAAAATATGTATAAGGACCTAAAAGAGTATTTCTGGTGGGATGGAATGATGAGTTATATTGAAGAATATGTTTCTTGGTGCATGGTTTATCTATAAGTTAAGTCTAATGTACATAATTTTAATGGGATGTTACAGCCATTACCCATACCATAATGGAAATGGGAAAACATCACCATGGATTTTGTCATCGGAATTCCCGAAACATAAAAAGGCCATTATTATACATGGGTTATAGTTGATGTCCTTATGAAGTTAGTAAAATTAATTTCTATTAGGGAATATTTCTCTCTTGATTTGATTTCTATCATATATATATTAAGGAATTGGTAATATTTCATAGAGTACCACTTTCTATTAAATCTGATTAGGATATGAGGTTTACATCAACGTTTTTTTAAAGTCTTCAGCTAGATATAGATATATATTTCTATTTTAGAACTTTTTATCATCCTCAAATATATGGTAATTCTATGAGGAAAATTCAAACTCTTTAATAAATATTGAGGTCTTGCTCTGTGGTTTTAAATGGTGGTTTGAATCAACACATAGCTTTGGTATAATTTTCATACAATAAAATCCTTCACTCCAATATTAAGATAGATCCTTGTGATTCCCTATCTGGTAAGATGTGTAAAATTGCAACATGATGGAATGAAGATTGAGAAATAAATATATTAGGACCTTATCTTGTTTAGGATATGGTAGATAAATTTAGATCTATTCAACATCAATTAAGAGGAGCTCAAAGTAAAAAAAAATTATGATGCAAATTAATGAAAAGACATACACAATGAAGTGGGTTACACAGTCATTCCAAGAATAAAATCGTATATTTTATTAAGGAGATTTGAAAATAAGTGAAATCTAAGCCCTTAGTATGTTGTGAAATTTTAATTTCTTGATTTGTTTTGGGATGGTGGGTTTTATATTGGCGTTTCCACCGAATCTCTATTAAGTTCATGATATGTTCCTTGTATCTTTCTTGAGTATGTACATGCCTGGTAATTCACATGTACTACACTCATAAGTAATATCTTGGGGAAATATATCTTATATGAAGAATAATTTGTAGTTATTGTGGATCATAAAGAGTAAGTTTTATGAAAAGGACCACTCTCCAGGTTAATGTTTTATGGTTGAACCTCCCATTTTTGGACGCTACATGGGATCCCGAGGATGTGATAAAGAATACGAATCCTCAATTTTTTATATTCATGTAGCTAACTTTGAGGGAAAAATTCATTTTAATTCTTGTATAATGTAACAACCAGATATTTTTATGAAATATTTATCTATAAATTATTTCGGTTCTTCAATAGATTGCATTGCATATAACTGTTTGTTTAATAGAACCATAAGTCAGTATTTTTATAACCTAGAAATTAAATTAGTTGGAATAAATATTAATATAAATCTATAATCCAAAATGACATAATTTTTACGTGATTAGAAAATAATCACACAATTTTAGTAAAATCACTTTATTCTTCAGAAATATATTATCTTCAAAAGTGAGTTTTATCATCTTTTTATTAATGAATATGAATTATTAAAAGTTATAGAAATTGTATTTAAAAATTTTAATTTAATTTTTTAAGTAATAATTATAAAATTATCTTAAATTTTTTTTTCATAATATTATGAAAACATTTAAGGAATAGTGAAAATACTAACTTTTATTGGAAAATGTATTTTAATTTAATGTATTTATATGGTAAAATTATGATATGGATTAGTTTTAAAATTTTGATTAGTTAATTTTTATTTACATTAATACAATCATGGTTTTTTAAATGATTTTAAACATAATTTTTTTACAAAAACATATTATGTTTTGAGAGGACATTTTTTTGAAAAACCGTTTTCATTGCATTTTAAAAGTTCTATTTTAAATTAAATTATAAAACAGATTTTATTTTAATTTTTTAAAAATGGATTCTAAAATTGGATTTATATGTTCAAAATTTAGTGAATATTTCCATTTTTATTTTTACCAAGAATGAGTATTAACCTTGGAAAATATTGTTACCATAATAAAAGGTAAATTTGGTAATTTAGGTTAAAAATAAAATTACATATACTATAAAATGACACTAAAACATGCCCAAATTTTATTTAAACAAGGTAATTAGACCCTTATATCAAAATTATCTAAATTAAGTTGTTTAATGAACATTTTTTCATGAAAATTACTTATGTAATATTTAAATCAAAGAACATCAGAAAATGTCCTTTTATTTTCCGTCAATATCCCTTATGTATCCACATGGGGACAAAGTTGTGTTTTGAACAAATATAAATGTAAAATTTTAACTTAATAATTTTTTTTTCATGATATAAATTTATTTTTGACTTTTTGGGCCATTTAGAAGAGACAAATATATTTATAATATTTTATTCAATAAAAATTCAAAGATGTTGCATTCATGTTGTAAAGAATATATCATTTTATACATAGGGTTACCTAAATAATAAATTCAATTATAAATATTATTCTTAAATATATTATATTTATATTCATCATGATATTTTATTTTTATTTTTAGTAAAAATATGTGGTTTATATAAGTATACAACATCGAAGTAGTAATTATTTTAATAATGTAAATATAAATTAAATTGTACTACAAGTATTAAAATAAATATAATTTTATATATTTAATATTATAAAAAATTTTAGGGAAGAAATTGTCGTCATAAAGAATATAATATTTTTTTGGAATATAACTTTTTATCTTGATATTTTTAAAAGTCCAAATAATGAATTGGGTCAAAATTGACAATAATGATATTTTATCAAAATAAAGTTTTATTAAACTATTTAAAAATCATGAAACAACATTTAAAATACCAAATAAGTATAATATGGTCAAAAATATAATTAATATTTTATTTATGGTCTAATTTAAATAACATAAGTAAAAATTACAACCATTTATTGTTTAATTTTGTTACCATAGTAAAAATTAAAATAGGTTAAGTAAGTTTTAATTAAAATTTTAAGGATTAAAATAATATAAAAAATTATATAAAATATATTGGATGATGATTTAAAAAATTATATCATCTAATTTTTTAATAAATACCTTTTTGAGGGATTTTTATTGAGATTGAATTTATTATAAAATAATATTTTTTGATATTCTAAAAGTGCCCCTCGCATCAATTATTAATGGGAACCAACTCCTACACTTCATAACATCACATTGATCATTCATGATAGACCATAAAATAAGAAATTTATTTTATAAACATTAATAATCCCAATATATATGTTCTTTTGTTCTAAAAAGGCCAACCCCAGTGTCCCTAAGAGGAGATCCGAAGGAATTTTTCCATGGAAGTTGTAATCATCATTACCGACTCATTCAAGATTATCTCTTCTTATACTTCATCTTCATGTATTGTTTAAATTATAAATTAATATATCTAATATCACCAATATTCAGAGATAATGTTATGATTATATAACAAAACATTCTACCTTTAATCCATCATTCTAAAAACGAAAGCACTACACGTGCGTACGTACGTCATATAGTCTCCACACCGTGGTGTAAAATGTTTTTCATCATAACATTATTTGTAAGGATATAATGATGGAAATAATAAATATATAAACATGATAGTTATAAAATTAATGTTATTATGAAAAAATTATACCATCCACATTCTACCATTTCCCCATTAAGGGAATGATACCTTGTCTCGTGTGTACATACAACCTACAGTCTCTATGACCTGTTATGATTAATTCTCCATGATCACTATTAAATAATGATTATAAAAATATATATAATGTATAAATTCTTTTTATATTACCTTAATATCATTTTTTACAAGTAGAAAAGATATTCTATGCACATTAATTGGGACATATACGACAAAACATGCATAGGAAAATGAAGCATTTAACACCTAAAAGAAGAGTAATAATAAAATATTACTAACAAATGCGTGAAAGAAGATATAATAGGATAATATATGATATCATAAATGTAAATTTGATTCTGTTTTAAATCAATAACATTCTTTAAACTGTTATACAGAAGTATTAGATATATATATGGGAAATAAAATCTATTTTAAGAGTAAATTTTAAAATCATTGTTTTATTCAATTTTTTAATATGTAAGTATCTAATAAGGAATATTTATCTTCAATTTCCATGATTCATAATTTTTCCAAAATATTTATAATCAAATTATAATTTTTTTTAATGTTACTTTTACTCATGTGGGAATTTTTACTAAATGACTTGAAAGTAATCTTTTTTGTCATTTTCCTAATGAGGTACTTTGTGAATTTTCAAAAAAAGGTATGAGAGGAATGTATTTTAAATTATACACCATAAACAAGTTTTTTTCTTTCATGATGACGTAGTGCCTTCAATATTCCCTTAAAATATTATAAAGTTATTTCCAAATATTTTTTTTTCTTATAATATTGCATGGAAGTTTGAGAAAAGAAAAGGATTTCATAGAAGAAAGGATATTTTAATCAACAATTATTTTCAAGTGATCTCTGAAAATTTATTTTCCATTGATGATAACATTATTTTATGATACTTGATATTTTGTGGGGATATTTTTTTAGTATACTATCCCTATTATTCTAATGTTTGGTTTGTGATTACAAAGCAATGATATTTTTGAAACCCATTTTTTCTCATGGTATATTCTATGATTAAAATATGTTTAGGTATCAAATTTCATTACATGGGGTTTGATATGGTGAATGTTGTATGTTTTTATGGAAAACATATGTATGGTTTTAATTACGTGATGGGTGGGACCAATATAACACTGTAATTCATTTTGTAATGATTTATAAATCACTAGACAGATATGAATAAAATGGGAAGTGAACCTAGTTTAGTAATACAAGGTTGGAACAAGGAGTGTAATTTGATTAGTAAGGAAATTTTTCCACTATGATGGTCTTAGCAGCGAGCCTTAACTAATAAAATTTTATATTCTTATATGTATGCCCCAAATTCCATGAATTATGTTATGCTATCTAGGAATGAGTTATTTTATTCTTTTCAAACTTCTATGAATTATCCCATGACGTGATATCTTGATCCTTGATATGCAAGATTTAATTATAAAATGTTTTGTTTATGTTCTTATGTATTATAATTATAATATGATTTATATATATCCCTTATTGACCCATACGGAGCATTAGAGGTATCCCTTTATTATGTTTCTTTCCCCAAGATATGAGATAAGTTGGTATGTAATATGTGTCAAAAAGGGTTCTACTTATAGAGGATTAAGAAAGAGAAAATGTAGATGTTTTATGAACCAATTGTTTATATTTCCAAGTTTCCATAGACTCTAAAACTATATGGTTCTGGAATGGTTTTTCTATTTTATGTAATGAATATTATTATATTTATATTTAATATCTAGGTATGAAATTTTTGGTCCTTCATAAGAAGATGTCTCAACTCACCCATTTCTAAGAATATTTTAAGGGAGGATTCAATAATTTAGTTTAAATATTACCCAGTCTCGAATTATTTATTATTTATATATTTCAACAAAATCATATCAATTATGTTTTATCACATATATTACATGTAAATATACCGTCCTAATTCTTTTATAATAAAAATATAATAACATAATCACTTTTATAAACTTACTCACCCATAATTTATTAAATTTTCATGTTTGGGTTTGGAAAACCACATACAAGAATTATTCTATACATTTATATGATGGATTAATATGGAAACTTAATTACTGGACAAAATTTATATTTATAATTATATGTTTTTATAAATGAAAATAGTAATATTTAAATTCATTATTACTATTCTATCTTATGTTTCTAAAAAATTAATGAAACAAGCTCATGACCAATTTCATCTATATAATGTCTACCTAAGACTCCCATGTAGTAAACCTGGAGGTTTATTACTCATTATGGAACTTATACTACATTATCTTCACTATTTTTTTTATTATTCACTCATGAAATTGTAATGATGATCAATAATGTTATACCAAATACCGATAAGGAATAGTTGAAAATACTAATAAATAATGATAATAATTATCAAAAAATTTGTAAAAATAATTTAATAAATAAATAAAAATGTTAATAAAAAAGATAATAATTATTAATGATATTATTAATTTTTTTTTCAATGAATCCATTATTATTAAATAGAAATTTGTAGTGCCTTGTACAAATCATGAATCCACGGTAAGCATTGTTTCTCTTAATTTTCATTCATCTATATAGGTTGCATATTGATAATTGTATTTTATTTTTTGTAGATTATATACTAAAAAATTATATTAAATTATAATTATTAATGATTCATTAATAAATTTTACAATTATTTCTATAATTGCTTCATCATAATCCTTGATTTTATTTAATATCAATGTTGTAAGGGGTTTTTGACTCAAATTTCTTTTAGTTGAGTAAAAATACTTCTACCTAGGCTATGTTATTTTTGGATTATTAAATTTATTTAATTTTTTTGTTTCATATTTAATTTCCTATTTATATATAGTTTAATCATATTTTAATTAATTACTTATTATTTTATATATTTATTTCTTTATAAGGAATATGACATTATTATGAATAATTATCAACCTCTCCAGTTAATCTTTTTCTCCAATTTAGATAATAATATTTTTTTAAAAATAATTTTCTTATTCTTAAATAAAAAATAATACTAAATTAGTTAATTTGTATATCTATTTTTATATATTTATTAAATATAAAATTTTAAACTATTTCATCGATAAAGATTATCTATAAAACTACCTAAAAGTATAACTAGACATTTCTATTCACGTTCATACATTTTATCTTCCATAATGTATTTATTTAATTAAAAATTATTTATACTAAATTTTCTTTTATTTTGGTATTATATTAAATTGATTCTTAAAAGGCCTCCTTTAATAAATATAATTTTTAAAATTGACATTTAACTTTTAATTTTTTGGAAAATGGTATTTTTTTCAGAACATTATTTTACAACTTCACATAATTTCTTCTAAATATATCCAAATGATATACCTCCCATTTCGAAATATTCATGGTCATCCTTTATGTTATTTCACAACACACTATAATTTTATGATTAAGTTCTAGATTCAAGTTATCCATCACTTGGATACGATTTTATGTTGTACCATTTCAAAATTATATGAATCACATTTTTTCCATTGGGTTTTACATGATACGAGGTATGATTTATTTCATGTGGGAAAAAGTATTATTTAAAATTATCTGATGGTTGGGATCATATATTTTTCTATAGATTTTTATTTCAAGATATATATCTCATGAAATTACCATGGGATGTGAGTTATGATACTTAATCAACTATGGGAAAGAGATATATGATGCCCGACACACTATGTTATGAGATAATGGATTATGATTCCTGATCTTCTATGCTATAGGATATATGGTTATTCTTCCTAATCTGTATTCCATAGTTCACAAGATTATGTTTCCTTATCCATTATGTTATGGTATGTACGCTTATAATACATAATCTGATTTTTTATGGGTTTCAAGATTATGATGCCGACTCCACAATGTCATGGGATGAATTTATATGATTCATTATACAATTACTTAAGGTTTTCTATGCATATAATTATACCAAATTTACATTATCTCCTAATTTATATTTTTTATTCCATGTCCTAAGTTTATTATCTCCTATTTCTGTACTCTTATACCATGGTTTATAATTTTTTAAAGGTTATATATCCTTTAATAATTCTCTATGGAAAACTCTTATGGTTATATGATCCTTTTATTATGATTTTATAATCAAAAACCATTTCAATCATGGTTTTAAACATAATTCCTTAAAAAATTACAACACTGATCATTTACTTAGGACATTATGAGGTTTAGTGTCTTGAAAACTTGGAACATAATTCATATCCTATATGGATCACATAAGAAACATAATTTTTTAACTATCCTAAAATAATTGTTTATTATTTCATCCTACATCACCTTACTACATAAGATTCCCAAATGACATTTTTCAAAAAAATGGATGAGAATAAATATTAATAAGCGATAAGCAAGGAAAATAGAGTATTAAAAAATAATGGGTAAAAAATAATGTAAAATATAATTAAATAAACTTAAGGAAAATATTCATAACATGATAATAATAATATGATTCATAACCAGATCATAAGTACATGGTCCATTACATTGAAATTTTGATTCAACATAAACATGAGACATTAATAAGAATATCGCCAATGTTCAACCTCAAGACTTGGTGAAATATTATTACTAATTTTATTCTCAATACTATCATAAAAAATTATTAATTAATTCCTCTATGGTATCATGAAAATTTTAATACTAGAGATTAATTCTTTACCCAATTCATTAGTGCACTGTTAGGGTGCACCCTTCACATGTTTATCATTAAGTGAACCACATCAATAAATGATTGTAAGAACAAACAATTTTGACCCATGAGTAGTAAATGTGGGTTTAAAACATGGAATTAATTAATAAATCATATATAATTACATCTATATAGATACCATTGAAGACTATAAGAGTTGGGTATTAAAAACATGATTATAGGACATGGAAAATATAAGAGTGGTCTTAATAATATGATAGAAATTCAAAAGGTATATGTAATGGGTTTAATAATAAGGAGAGGTTGTGTCTAATCAATAGAGAATCATTTTTACGGTAAAATATTGATTATGAACATGAGGGTGAATAATCACATGGAATTGAATATTCTTAAAACATGAATGTTTGACATGGAAAATCAAAGAGTGGCTTCAGATGACTGGAAGGTATAAAAAATAATTTATGTATTGGGTTTAATGATTGATATAGGTTGTATTTCATTAATAGAAAACCATTTTTATAGTAAAATATTTATTCGGAATATGTGTAATAATAATCTCATGGAAATGAAAAGTCTTATAATAAAGGAAGTACTAGAAATTAAAATAGGATGCAGAGAACCAAGGAGTGATTTTAGTAGCATAATAGTTATAAAAAAGGGATTATGAAATTGGTTCAATGAGATTGAATATTAGTATCTCATAAATTTTTCACCATTTTTACATTAATGGGTTGATTATAAACACATGGAATAATATTAAATTAAAACTAAAAAGGATTATCACAAAATAAGTACTTGAATCAAATGGAGGAGGTGGAAAACCCATATATTTCTAAGTAGTTTATTAAATATAAGGGTGGAATCAATATATCATTAGAAATTTTTAGTCAAAACGTGTTTCGACATTCCCATCAATCATTTTTTTGGAAATCAAAAATCACACATATCATAATAACTTATATTGTTTATCTTGTATGTTATTTTAAAATCATAATATCTCACATTTGTTTTCATATATGATTTATTCTTGTCATAATAATGTATGTTTTTTTCACAACGTAACAAGATATATTATTTCAGAATCATAATCACCTATATCGTAACTAGGTTATGGATCATAATCAACTGTATCATAACTAGGTCATGCATCGTAATCACCTATATCGTAACTAGTTCATGAATCGTAATCACCAGTATCATAAAATGGTCATGCATCATAACCACATACATCATAATCACATGTATCATTACTAGGTTATGAATCATAATCACATGCATTGTAATAACCTATATTATAACCAGGTTATGCATCGTAACCACATGCATCATAATCAAGAATCATAACCAGGTTGAGTATCGAATCATAATCATGGATCATAACCAGATTATATATCAAGCCTTGTAACCACATTATAAATCATAGCTAATATGAATCTTATCCATTTGAATCATTGTAACCATGTCATGTATCATAACCACTATATACATTATAATCATGACAAGCATTAAGACCATATTATTAATCATACTCATGGAATGCATTTCACTCCTATCATAACTTCAATACCAATTACATGTTACTCATATTAATTTTTTTCAAACTTTTTTACTTACAATTTTCTAACTAAAACGATGTCATTGAGTTGGTTATTTACCAATCAAAATGATGTTGTGTATTCTATTTGTTTTTACCATTGTAATACTAGGTGTCCAAGTCTCTCCAAATGTTTTAGTAAAATATGACCATTGGAGAAAATATGACCGTAGGAACCTAAGGCCTATAAATAGGTGTTCATTCAAACTATAATACACAAATTTTGATTCTATCAATTTCTAGAGAGAGATAGTGTGACTTCTCTCTTACTTCATGTGAAATACTTGAAGATACAAGAAGTGAACAATTTGTTCCATGTTGTTGTATTTCTATATGTTCTCTTTTTATGAATTGTGCATCTGATCATTGTGATAATGAATGATGGATTTTCAGGATTGGAATACATGCTTCCAATCATCGTATCGATGGCTTTAAATTGTTTTAGAGATAGAGGTTCCGATTACCTTTTTAATTAAGGGATTCCTGGGATAGGAAGACAGTCATGCCTATCATTGTATCGAGGGATTACCAAGGTGGTGGCAAGATATAACTTTTATCCTAGGTGAAAGTATAACCTACTATTTGGGATAAAAAATAGTATTACCTTTACTTTAAACTTCTATTTTTAATAGAAAGGGAATCAATTTGTTTCTTCTTTCTATTCATATTCATTTCTATTATAATTTTTTCAATTATGATTCTTTCATTACATATTTTATTAATAGATTCTATACATTGTATGGTAGAATCATTTATATTGTTATTACTCTAATAATTGTATTAAATTAGAATATAATTGTTTCTCATTACTTGTGTTATTATAATATATCATATCAACCAGATCTAAGGCCTGTATGGTTATTTTTATTGGTTGTGAATTGTATTGGTTTAAGAACTCTTAAACTAAGGTCATTATTAAGTGTTTAAATACAATGTTTTTAAACCTAAAATTAACCCCTCTTGTATCATGCCATATAATATACACATACATCTACATTATTACCCAACAATTGGTATCATAAGAGGCTTACAATAATTTGTTAACTTTATTTATTTCTATCTGTAAGACAAATGTATTTATTTTACAAATCTTTTATTTATAACTACTTACTGAACTAACATGTGGAGTGGAAAAGTTTTGTTTTACAAGATATAAGGAATGGATATTGGATATATTGAAAACATAAACCCAAATAGTCCACCTATTTTTTATGGAAATATTTATGAGTACTGGAGAGATCGAATGAATACTTTTGTAATTAATACTGGAGTGGAAAACTTTTTCATGCTTATTCGAGAATACAAAATACTAGACAAATAAATCAGAA
This sequence comes from Viscum album, assembly GCA_963277665.1. NCBI lineage: Eukaryota > Viridiplantae > Streptophyta > Magnoliopsida > Santalales > Viscaceae > Viscum > Viscum album. The sequence goes on from OY728127.1 coordinate 1,020,542,859, forward strand.
CCTCCACCAACCAAGAGAAATTAGAATATTAATTGAATTATAAGGTACAAAATACATTGTTGTGTTCCTTGAATATGAATAAATATAGTCATATATCATCATGTGAATCAGCCAATTGTATCTGGAAGAAATTGGAGAACACTCATTTTGGTACATCCAATGTTATAGAAACTATAAAATCAATGATTCGAGCAGAATATCATGGGATTGTTTTTACTTATGGAGAACCAGTATGCAAGGTGCAACAAAGATTTATGACAATCATAAATAGGCTTAAATATATGGGAGAAAGGGTCTTTATGATGAATAACTTATGGAAAAGATAATTTATATAATTATAAATGAGTGGGAATTAAAAAGGACATATATTGATGAGAAAATGAAGGTTACTAAAATCACTCTTGAGGAGTTATTTGGAACTATTCTTCAGTATGAGACCAAAATGAAAAGAGATGATGATTTTAGTAAGAAGTTGAGTGATAATGGGAGTGTAGCTTATACTACTACATCTAATTCCAAGACACTAAAAGTGTAAAAATATCCAAATCTAAGAAATCTGTTGTTATATTAGAATCAAGTGATAGTGATCCCTTAGAGAATTAGTTATCCAATATTTCTGAAAGTATGAAAAGGATTATTGGAATGAAATACTATCAATACAGATTTAAAAATAAATAATGAAATGGAATGAAAGACTCACAAGTAATAGGGTATGAATGTAAAAGAGCAGGTCATATTAGACAAGATTTTACTTTTAAAAAAGAAAATACATGAAGGAAAAACATTATGAAGGAAACAATAAAAAGTATTACAATTAAAAGAATAATATATTCTTGAATTAAAATGATACTTTTAGTGAAATTGGCAACGATTTATCAGATGAATCCTTAGAATACAAATATTCAGGTCAGAAACATATAGGAAACATATCCAGACTACCTATTGAAAATCATTGTTTCCTAGATAAGGTACAAAATGACGAATCAATTTAAAAAGTATCTTTAAATGAAAATTATCCTGGTGAGAAAAATTATTAGGCTTTGGATGAATAATCTTCCTTAGTAGAGGACAATTTACCTTCTTTTAAAGAATTATCCATATTTTCCAAAATATATGAGAATGAAAATTCCAAACTCTAGAAAAAGATTGATCAGGAAATATATATTTTAAATATTCTTACAAAAGAAGTATAAAATATTTCAAAAGATCATGATAAGAAAACTCTTTATTTTGAAAATATTTCAAAAACAATTATGGAAGTAAATTCCGAGAAGTATAAAATTTATATGGACATTGAACAACATGATTTAAAGAAAAAATTTCTTAATACTAAAAAAAATTACAAAAACAATTCTTGTGAGAATGATAATTTATTCATTAAACTAAAATCATAAATTTGTTCTCTTATGAAACTTTTTTCAAACTTTACTATTGGATGGAATGAATTTGAAAAAATGAATTCTCAAATTCATCTTCTAAGTTATAGTTCTGGAATTGGTTACACTCACTAATAACTGATTTTTAGTCATAACAAATTTATTCCCCAAAATTCTCTATTCTCTAATAAATGTCAATATGGTGGAAAATGGGATATAAATTTTTCTCTTAATAAAACTAAATCATTAGGATTTCATAAAGCTCATTTTTCAAAACAAATGTGGATTCCTAAAATTCATTTATCTAACATTTCAAGATCCAAACAAGTTTGGGTTCCAAAAAACTAATTATTTCTTTTTTAGGAAAATAAGAAGTGTATCATCAACAAGAAAATTTGGTAGATGGATAGTGGTAGTTCTATACACATGATGGGAAATAAAGATTTCATTGAAAATATTATTGAAATTAAAGGTGTAAGAGTGACCATCAGAGATAATTCTTAGGGAAAGATCATTGGTAATGACAACATTGTTCATTTAGGAAACATTTTAATTTGAAATGTTTTGTTTTTAAAATGTCATAAGAAAAACATTATAAGAATAATAAAATTATGTGATGAAGGTTCCCTTTTAAATTTTAGGAATGATAAATGTTTATTACACAATAACAAGTATGAATTCATTCTTTCTTCCAATAGGCATGATAATTTGTACACAATCATCTTAAAAGACCTTAGGATCCAGGACCCACCATGATTAAGTGCAATTGAAGAACAATCCTTGTTATGACATAGAAGGTTAGGAAACTGTTACATTATGAACCTCTATAAACTCTCAAAGAAAGCACTTGTTAAGGATATACTAGATCTAATGTATGATTCTTAAAAAAATTGTGAACCTAGTAAATATAGAATTCAACATAAAACTAGATTTTAATAAATTAATGAAGTTTCAACATCTAATTCATTATAGTTTGTACAAATGAATCTTTTCGGTCCTACACAAATTGTATGCATTGGAGAAAAGTACTATGTATTTGTTTTAGTTTATGACTATACTAGATTCACATGAGTATATTTTCTAGCGAAGAAATATTAATATTTTTTCAATTTCATAACATTTAGAGCACAAGTTAAAAATGTGAAAACCCTACCATTGATAACTATTTATAGTGATCATGGAGGAGAATTTAAAAACTACGATTATGGAAACTTTTGTTGTAAGAAAGGTATTACTCACAACTTTTCCTCTCTAAGATCCCCTCAAAAAATAGTGTTGTTGAAAGAATAAATCATATTTATTAGGAAATGAAAAGAACCATGTTGAGTGAATACTCCATTGTTAAGAATTTTTGGGCTAAATCTATTAGTAATTCATGTTATATTATAAATCATGTTTTAATTAGACCTTTTAATAATAAAACACCATATGAATTATGGATAGGCTGAAAACCTAATGTTTCTTACGTTAGAGTGTATGGATGCAAAGTATGCATATTGAATACTAAATATAATCTATATAAATTCACACCCAAATATGATGAAGAAACTATTTCTAGGTTATTCTATTACTTCTAAGGTTTATAGTGTTTTTAACAGAAACTCTTGTACTGTTGAGGAAATAGTGCATATCAAATTTGATGAAACATACCCCTTTATTTTTAAACAATCCTTACCAACATCAACTGATGTGTTTTTAGAAACTAATTTTAAACCTTTGATTGAAATCTATTCTGAGAAGGGAAATACTCCAGAAATTTTTTTCTGAAATATTTACCCTAGAATACTTTCTATCCTATGCTGATGAATAGGTTTTACAAAACCCAAATCAATGTTTTCCTCAAAATCATCCCAGTGATAATATCATTGGTGATGTTAATAAACCAGTAAGGACTAAAAATTCCATGAGAAATTGAATATAAAATCTGTCTCTTCTATCACAATTCTATCCGAAAACTTCTAATGAGGCCTTAGGTAATGAAGATTGGATTAAAGCAATGCAAGATGAACTAAATGAATATGAAAGAAATAAAGTCTGAAACATGTTTGAACGGCCAAAAGAGACAACTGTAATTGGTGTAAAATGGGTTTTCAGAAAACAAATGTGATGAAAATGCAGTCATCATAAGAAATAAATAAATAATTATTGCTAAGGGATATAATGGAAAATATGGAATAGACTATGAAGAAACCTATTCTCCAGTAGCGAGACTTTAATCTATTCATATTCTATTTGCTTTTACAACAGACTTATATTTCATATTTTTTCAAATGGATGTTAAATGTTCATTTCTTAATGGTTCTATACAAGAAGATGTTTTTGTAGAATAAACCCCTAGTTTTGTAGATCCAAAAACTCTTGAACATGTTTTTAAATATACCAAATCAATGTATGGCCTTAAACAAGTCTCTGGAGCATGGTATGATAGTCATACACAATTTATTTTACAAAATAATTATGAAAAAGGTACTGAAAAACAAAATATCTTTATAAAAATGGGAAAAAAAATTTTTAGTGTTCAAATATAAGTTCATGAAATTACATTCAGATCAAATCTATAATCCTTAATAGATTCTTTTGCGAGTCTAATGAAATATGAGTTTGAAATGAGTATGATGGGTAAGTTTACATTATTTTTAGGTTTTCAAATATCTTTAAAACCAGAAAGAACCTATATATCCCAGTATAAGTATATCAAAGAATTACTATAAAAGTATGTATATGTCAAAACTAAAAGTATTAGAACTCAAATCGGTATCTCAATACACTTGATATTATTCATTTTGAGAAACAAGTGGATCAAAAAACTTTTAGAGGTATGCTATGATGTTTGTTATACGTGATAGATAGTCATTTAGAAATAATGTTTTTGGTGTGATTATGTGTATGATAAAATTCTAATCCAAAATAATCTCATTTAAAAGTAGTGGGAAGATTTTTTCACCACTTAAAGGGAACTATAGATTTAGGACTATTCTATTCTTATAGAAATGATTTTGTTTTGGAAGGTTTTTCATATACTGACGTTGGTGGTTCTAAAATGGATAAAATTGTACATCCAAAATGTGTAATTTCATTGGATATTCATTGGTTTCTTGGTCTTGAGACAAAAAATAATCAGTAACACATTCCACGATTTAAGATGAATATGTAGTAGTTAGATGTTTTTTTGCTTAGGTGTTGTGGATGCCACACACACTCACTAACTATGGCATAAGTTTTTCCAAAACTCAAATACTATGTGACAATACTAGTTCTATTGATCTTAGTAAAAACCCTACACATCACTCACATGAAAAATACATAGATATTAGGCATCACTTTCTTAGGGATCACACACAAAAAAGAGATATTATATTACTTATCCACAGAATATAAGAATACCTTGCTAATATTTTCACAAAACCATTATCTTATGATAGATTCGAATACAATAAATAGAATCTAAAAATGATCAATATAAAGTAATCATTCACATCTATTTATTGTTTAACCCATCTCTTTATATTATGTTACTCTTTTTTAAATATGGATTATACATAATTTTGTCGGTTAAACCTTTCAGTTTTAGGTTAATTAGTTTTACATGTTTCAGTTTTATTTATTTTACATGTATCAGTTTTTATTTATTGACTTTGATTTATCGGGTTTTCACATATCAGTTCTACATGAATATCAATTTCACTATAATCAGTTTCAATTATTAGTTTTACAGTTTATCGGTTTCAATATTATCAGTATTTTCTTTATCAATTTCATGTTATTATTAGTTTCTTGTATTGGATTCATAATTATTAGTACTAGACTAGACTATCAGTATTGGAATACTTTATCGATACTGGACTATCGGTGTTGCGATACTTTATAAGTACTAAACTATTAGTATTAGATTATTCTATTGGAACAAACTATCAGTACCAACCTATTTGATTTTATCAGTTTTAGAATTCATATCGGTTTTACATTTTTATTGTTTGTATTGTTTTTATAAGAACAATATATTGAAATCAATACATCTATCCCAATACTCTGATATGTACAATTTCTGAAGCCTTATTTTGGTTGTTTAATTTTTTTTTTCTCAATTATTTCTTTTAATTTATAATTAGTTTTAGTGTGAATTTGATTTTCTCTTTATAAAACCATAATAGTATGAAATCATTATCAACCATGGGATATTTTAGATCTAATCTTGACCATAAATTTCTTTTTAAAAGAAACAATCCCACATCAAACTCATCTATTTTTTCTCTCAAGACCAGTTTCCCTATAAATAGTCAGCAAGGTTCATAATCGGTTCATACCTCATTTTTTGTAATAATAGATTTACCTCATCATTCATAATCAGGAGGTTTTTCAGGGTGCGAGTTAGTATTTCATGACTGAGTCTACTGCTTCATCACTGAAATAATTGTCTTCAAAAGAATTATCATTCAAGGCCTTTTAAGGATAATGGTTCGTCTCCTTAGATTTATATGAGGATTTTGATTCATCTTTAAAAAGGATTATGAGTTTTCAATGGTTGGAATCCATTTTTTTGGAAAGAATAAATTCAGTTTTGGATTATGTGTACCATGATGAGGTGTTAAGATTCTATAATTCTGTGGAGATAGAAAATGTTCTTATGATTTCTTTTATGATTTATGATAAGTAGAATACAACCTCTATAAAATAAGCAGCTACGTTTCTAGGTGTTTTATTTATGGGTGATGTACTTTTCCCTTCTAATAAATTAATGGAATATGGGAAATCTTTTGATAAGTTTAAATATAAAGAAACACTTTTTGAGATTCATGAGGAATAGATAAAAGTAATCCATTTATGAGAAGACAATAGATTCATAGCCTATGGATGTAAGGGTTTCTGGTGCCGAGAAGTGGTTACAAGGAATCTTTGAATGATTCAGATGTGTATTTCCTTGATTATTCGGTAAACATGAGAAATTTCAACCTTATGGGGTTCTTCTTCCAAATTAATAAGAAGATTAAATCTGGTGCTATAATATCTTAATTGATCATGTTTCCCACTATTATCAGTATGTTTCTCAAATAATTCTTTAGCTTGTGTGATTTTACAATTAATTCATATACGACTTCCTTGAAAGAGCCCTTAATTAGTAAGGATCCTATGAAGAATCTCACGTTACGATTCAATACTAAATCAAAAAAGTTTAAGAAAGATCCGGATGATGAGAAAGGAAAAGAAGTAGGTAAAGGTAGTGAGAATCCTTTTAAGCCATCCGAGACATCTTTTTATAAATGAAGGGTAGTTAAGAATACAAATCCGAATCCATCAATGAAACAAAAGGCTATACCTGATGAGGTTTCTGCCGAATGGAAAAAGGAAAATCAAGAAAGCAAAGAAGGGGATCCAAATTTTGGTTTGGATCTAGCTGCAGCATTGGTTTTGAAAATAAGATCAGAAGAGGTTTTGAAAGAAGAATAAAAGAAGAATAGGATGAAGAAGAGAATGGTTATTGAAATTGAAATTGATACTCTACATAAAATAGCTGAGCAAAAGAAACTAGAATTGTAATAACGGATCCACCAGTTCAGAATCAATCAGATCAACCAGTAAAAGGAAAGGAGAAACAAGCTTCTAAAAAATTGTCTACAAAATACCTTCCTCATGAATATGAAGAAGAAGAAGAAGGGAAATAATAAGAAGACCAGAAAGAAGAATTGGAATAATAACATGGACAAGAAAAAATTGAAGTGGAAGTGAAATAATATAAAAACAAGAGAATTTATACTATAGAATCCTCATAAGATCCATCATTTAATTTTCCATCTTCAAATCATAAAATTTCCAAGAAAGCATCTCAATAGTTTTTCCCCAAGAAATTTATTCAGATTTTAGATAAAGAAGAGGTAGAATCTGATAAGAATCACAATCAGCCCGCTCAAGTGATCAACACTGAAACTAATTTTGGTGACCTCCCACAATACACTAAAAACACAGATTCTGAAATAACAATCACTGTGAAAGGAATTCAATACATGAAATAGTTCTTGAATAGATTGGAGAAGATGTTACTATTCATTCAAAATATTGAAACCAAATTATAAATCCTTTAAAATTCTTAAAATTATAGAATAGACTCTGTCATGGTTCTGATTAATAGATTTCTATGTCTTGAAGCTGATGTAATGATTTTCATAGAACATGATGATGAGAATATCAAGTCTTGTAATATGGTTGTAAAGTGGTCATAAAATGTTTATGATAGTCTCAAGAATCATCTAAAAAAAGAATGAATTGGTACATTGGGTAAATGTTCACAAATATATGTATCTAAATATGGCTACTGAGTTAAATAAAAATCTTGAAGTCCATCAAATACCTAGTATCACTGAAGGAATAGTCTCTAAAGAGCTAGTTGGTCTAAAGAAAAACTGGATAATGAGAGTATTGAGGATGTTTTACTCTCAAATAGTTTTTTTATCCTAGAAAAGGCCTATAGACTCAGGTTTGATGATTTCAATAACTAAGAAGTTAGACATAAAGCTCATGAAGCAATTAATCAGCTTCAGGAAGATAGGCTCTGGAAGCAAGAAATGATTATTGCTGAACAAAATGAGAAGCTGAAGGCTCAACAAGATGCTCTTGAAAAACTCATGGAGGATATAAAGGAGTTCAAAAATATGGAGCCAATGATGTTTAATTTTTTAGAACAACGAAAGGGGAAATAATAGTGTTTGAACCCTTATTGTAATGAAATTTTGTTTCATGTAACTATTATTGTTTCCTACTTTGTTTCTCTAACCTTTTGGAGGAAATGAATACTTTTCGTTATTCTTTTTAAAAATCACCAAGGGGTAGAATATTTTTGTAAATAATAGTTTCATGAATATCTTATTAAGGGGGAGAAATATGAAGAAACTTAAAGAGAATACGATCCCTTGTGAGTTGTTTAAACCAAGGGTGGGATTAGTCATATTCACTATTACTTTCATAAGAGTTATTAAAAATAGGGGGAGATAATTATTTATTGTTTGTTTTATTTTATATTTTTTAAAAAGGTGGAAATTTTTGAGACAAAATGTGTTTCCTCATTCTTATCAATCATTTTTATGGAAATCACAAAACACACATATCATAATCACATATGTTGTTTGTCATGTTTGTTGTTTTATAATCGTAATCACTCAAATTATTTTTCATTTATCTTGTATTATTATCATAATAATGTATGTTGTTTTAAAACATAACCATATATATTGTTTGAGAATCATAATCACCTATATCGTAACCAGGTTATGCATCGTAATCACTTGTATCGTAACCAGGTTATGAATTGTAATCACTTGTATTGTAACCAGATCATGGATCTTATTCACCAGTATTGTAACCAGGTTATGCATCAGAACCACAAGCATCTTAATCACATGTATCATAACTAGGTTATGCATTGTAACCACATTCATTATAATTACCTCTATCATAACAAGGTTATGCATCGTAACCACCTAAATCGTAATCATGAATCGTAACCAGGTTATGTATCGAATAATAATCAGGCATTGTAACCCGATTATATATCACACATTGTAACCAAAATATAAATCATAACCGATATGAATCTTATCAATATCAAGCATTTTAAACATGTAATTTATCATAACCACTATATACATTATAGTCAAGACAAGAATTATGAAAATATTATTAATCATACTCATATAATGAATTGTACTCTTATCATAACTTCAATATCAATTTCATGTTTTTCATACTCATTGATTCTTAATTTTTTACTTACTATTTTCTAAATAATACATTGTAGTTGAGTTGTTTATTTACTAATCAAAGTTATGTCATGTATTCTATTTTTTTACCATTGTAATGCCAGGTGTCTATGTCCCTCTGATTGTTTTAGAGAAATAGGACTTTTGGAGAAAATATGACTACTGGAACTTGAGACCTATTAATAAAAGGTCATTGGATATAGAATACAAATATTTTACTTCAATAAAGTTCTATAGAGAGATAGAGTGAATTTTCTCTTGATTTGTGTGAAATACTTGAAGATACAAGAAGTTAATGACTTTATCAATGTTCTTGTATTTCTATAAGTGTTTTGTTTCTTCTTTGTGCATTTGATCTTTGTGAGAACAATCGAGGGATTTCAGGGATATGAATACATGCAACTAATCATCATATAAAGGGATTTCAATTGTTTGAAAGACAGAGGTTCCAATTACCATATTAATCAGGGGTTTCTTAGGATAGGAAAATAGTTGTACCAATCATCACATCAAGGGATTACCAAGGTGGTGGTAAGGCAGACCATTTATCCTAGGTGAAAGGATACCCTACTATTTGGGACAATATAATTGTAATATGTTTACATTATGCTACTATTTTTAATAAAAAGGGAATGACTTTGTTTTTTTTGTCTATTCATATTCATTTCTATTGTAATTGTTTGAATTACAATTCTTTCAAAACATATTATATTAATATATTCTATACTCTATATGGTAGAATCATTTATATTTTTATTAATATGATTATTGTATTCAATTCGAATAATTTTTTTTCATTCCTTGTAGAATTAAAATATATCATATCCATCAGATCTAAGACATGTATGGTCATTTGTATTGGTAGTGAATTTTAATAGTTTAAGACCTCTTAAACTATGTTCATTCTTAAGTGTTTAAATACAATGTTTTTAAACATAAAATTCACCCCTCTTGTATTGTGCCATCTAATGTACATATACATCTATATTAAGATCTAACAAAAAACACCTCGGTATTTATTTTATAGAGAAAGAGATCAGAAAAATTCATGATTAATTAATTTATAATGGTGAGGGATGGTAGAATTTTTGGGGGTGATATCATTTTAGTGGGGGGAAAGAGGGGATTTTCACGAAATATAATGTTAGGTAAAATATAAGATTAAAATCACTTGAGTTTTATGTGGGTCATTTGAGTTTGGTTATTTAGGTTAATAAATGGAAGATGACAAATATAGAGATTAATCTAATACATAAAAATGATTTATAGAAGGTGTAAGTGACCTTTGAATTATTAAAAATTCGAGTTACTTTATATACTAATTTTTACAACTATGAATCTTGATTAAAAATTAATCAAAATAATTATCTTATCACTAAAAATTATGAAACACACTACCAAAATTAGACATGAAGAATAAGGATTTGGGATCCATTTAACCTATCTTAATTACTAAATATTAGAAGACAATATTTTAAATTAATATATATAATGTGTAGAAAAACTATTTTTCTGAAAAAATGATGTATTATAGTTTTCTGTTATTATTCATATTTAACATTACTTATAAATTAAATGAGTTTTAATATATATATATATGTTAAATTCATATTAGTGTCTAAATTTAAAATATATCCATTTAATTTTGAAAAGAACACAATATCCAGAAATGTATCATTATTTGAAAAAATAATTATCTTACTGTGGTAAATAATATTTACCGTGTTTACAAAATTTTGTGAATAAATAAATATTCCTTTATTACATAATTTAAAATTTCTAAAATAATTTAATTTCATTTAATTTATAAAAGTGATAAAAATTAATTTTATTATTTGTTCATGTAACACTTTGAAACCCATCTTTAAAAAGGTGTCTTTTTAGCTTAAAATTTATGTGGAGGCTGAAATTATCCACATTTTTTATAGTCATGATATAAAATAGTTTATTATGATAACAATAAATTTTATTTAGATTTTAAAGTATAAAAGACTGAATTTTTCTAAAACAAAATTTAATTAAAAAAATGACCAGAAACAATAAAATTTTCCGAAAATATTAATTATATATGTAAATTAATAAATAGGATCTTATAGTATTTCAAAAAATATTGTTAAACCACATAAACACATAATTCACCAAAGTGCTTTTATAAAGTTTTAGGACTTTCTTATATAATAAATGTTATAACTTAATTAAATTAAACAAAATATTCATTATTCACCAACAAGAATAATATTTTAGAAAAGTACCAAAAAATAATCTTATGTTTTTACTATGATGATAAATCTAATAATAATGTTTTTTTTCAAATTAGAATCCTTATATTCATAAATTTTATTTTAAATTAGAAATATAAAATAATGTTAAACTTTTTTTATAAGAAAATTTATTTTAATATATTAACAATTATTTTTTAATTTAAATCACTAATTAATAAAGTGACAAATTATGATTTATACAGTCAATAAATATTTTTATTATTTAACGATAATAATATTCGCACATTGATATAAAACTGAAATTTCTTGACAATACATTTTTAGGTATAAAGTGAATGTAGAAAAAATAATCTTTCAAAAGTATAAAAAAGAGTGATATACATATATATATATATAATTATTTTATTAAATTGTTATATAATAATAATTTATACCTATATAACCCTTATTGATCTATTCCTAAGATTGAATAATTAGATAATCTCTGCTTGTAGTTCTGGGTGGAACTTCAACTAGTATGGATCATATGGAAATATAAATGAGCTTGAACTCCTCTTATTTATGGTTTCACTCAAATCGCAATTGTTCGAGTTTAATTTTAGATGGGTCTAGTGAAAATCCTTGTGAAACTACCTCCCTTCCAAGATGATATAAAAGGTCATCATGAGGAAGAATTTCACTTGATAATTTTCAAGCAATGGCCTAATCTGTTATAAATGAAATTCCATTTTTGATTGGGTGAATGCCTTATAGTTATAGAAAATTCATACACTAATTTGGTTTTTCTGGATAGATATTTCGTGGTAGAATTAAAATAAAATTAATCTTATAAACCATTCATATTTATCCATTTTATAGTTACTATTAAAATTATGATATACTAAGGCTTTTGATAAATTCTATTTGACATAGGTGGATGAAGTGTTGGTCTTGACCTGTAGGACTGTACCCTTCGAATTCCATCTATTATAACTTCAAATAGATATTTAATCACTATTATTTTTCCTTTACCAAGACCAATCCATGTTTTAGTAACTAAATCTTAAGTGAAACTATTTACGAGAGAATTTTGAGATTGTCGAGATAATAACCCAAACCATGTTCGCCTAAACACCCTAAGAAAGAACCACCATCGTACACCTCACCATAATGCTATACCCTTGTGTATTAATGGGTTGTGTTTGTAGACCATGTAAATATAATTTTTTATATTTTCTTTCTAAAAAAATATTGAACATATCTATCTCTTTTTATTATTACTTTATAAATTATTAAATCATGAGTTTGATAAAACATATATTTTGATATGGATAAATCAAAATTGTATTTTTGGGAAATATATAGTCTTAATTTAACCACTCAATTGATAAATTTAATAATTTATAAAATAAATTTTATTTTATTACAATATTATAATTAGATAGTAATTATATAAATATAACTGATACTATAATTCAATTAAGTACAATTTATTTTTCATTAGGGTGAAAAATTGGTTAATACCGTACAATCTACTATTTTCCTACAAATATGTTTTATATTTAAAATTTAATTCTATCATATATAGAAATATATTTTGATAAAATTAATATTATTTTTGAAATTATCACATTTAAATTATCCAATGGTTAATTTTTCTTAATTTTCCATGCAAAAAAAAGTTTATGGTTAAAATTGAATATGTTATAAATATATGATATTTATAATGATATTATGATGTTCAAGAAGTGATTTAATTAAAGGAATCCATGAAAAAATATATATATTTACCTTTAAAATATTTTTTTTGCACTTATTTTGTTTAATTTTATAATCCTTTAGTTTATCCATAAAAACCTATATTATATTTTAAGGTTTTATAATCAATTGCTTATGAAAACGAATCACATCCACATCACCAAGGGTTTTATTTTGATATTTTCAGTTTATAAACATATTAAATATTTAAAAACAATTCTATTTGGTAGAAACCATAAGGAAAATAACTATAATGTTTGAGTTTTTTATTATTTTATCATTTAGAGTCCATAACTATGTTAATAAATTAATAAAAAAACCCCTATATTGTGCCATAAATATACAACTAGCCTCACACTCCTATTTACAAAAAACAATTTACCATTATGTTACTATACCTTTACCTCTCTAAATCCCTCACATGTTGTTCTTAGTCTCTTAAGAAGCTTCTCCCAATCCTTTCCAATCACCCTCTCATGGTAAGGGATCCCCCTATTTATTCAATCACATTCTCTGTGTTATTCCATTTTATTTAAAATTTTTCATTTGGTAATATGTTTTTACACATAAATTTTAATATCATTTTGATATTTAAGTAATTAGAGACCCCGTTTAATAGTCACTTAAACTTTCCATTAATCCCTATGTACACCCATTATAATGTTGAAATTATCCTGTGATTTTCCCATGAGAAACATTTATATAGTGAATACCCTTCCCCATTTCCTATCATGGTATTAACCTACATATAGCCATCCTTATTTTATTATATACTTCCATGAAAAATTGGAAAACACATTTTAATTCACTGAAGAGTGTATATGGGAATTAAACATTTTAATGAAAATCCATGTAGCTGAACCTATTACCAATTAACTAGATTGGGAAAAAGACAATGATTTGATGTGTGACATAAGAAACTTTGATATAGGAAATGTATTTTGAAATTGGTTCAACTACACTTTATTTAAAATATCTTATTCCAGTCACACCATCAATGATGCTCATTCGAACTACACAACCACAAAAAAATCCTGGTAGTTATCTTCACTTTTGAAAAGTTTCATTCCTACTTAGTTTTGTAAAAAATGATTGTGTACAATGATCATGTTACCCTAAAATATTTGATGAGTAAAAATTATTGCAAACCAAGATTTATTTGATGGATCCTATTTCTGGAAGAATTTGACTTCTTCATCAAATAGGCCAAATGTACAAAGAACTGTGTTACCGATAATTTAACCAGATTCCCATTTCCCCTTATTATGGAATATGATAATATGGACATTGAGAATGACTTACTTGATGAAACTATTTTTATCCTAAACCAAAAGGAAAGACTCTAGTTTTTCAACATTGAAAACTGTAACTTCATTATATTTCTCTCTCTAGACGTCTCCTACCAGCAAAGGATGGTATTTTTATTCAAGAATTAACATTACTACAGGGATTGGTCACTACTCTTTATGTGATGTTTTGATGGATTAATGTGATGATGTATCCTAGAAGACATGATCAAAAGTATCTTAGACATGTGTCACACATCACAAACTAGAGGGAATGATATACTAGAAGGAATTGTATATAAAATACTACAAATTAGAATTTTTTGATCCAAAATTCACTAAGAATCATGAAATTAATTTTAAATATATGATTGAAGCCTATGATCGGGAACCATTAAGAAATGAAATGAAACGACCCAATACCTGATCAACGAAGTTGTAACCATCAACGAGTGGGGAAAATGTTTTTGGGGTCCATTCCATAATTCAGACAGAAAGCCCTATATCCTTACTGGAATTGACTTTATCAAGAAATGGGTAGAGGAATAATCTACCACTAATGACATGAAAATATTTTTGATGAATTTATTAAATAAAAATGTGTTTTCAAGTGTTAGATTTCCCAAAAAACTCATTAGGGTTCGGGGAACACATTTTACCATTCTAGTAATTAAAAGAATACTGGGGAAATACATAATTTCATATAACACAAGAACTAACTAGCACCTACAAACAAGAATAAAAGTTCAATTATAAATCAAGGAAATCAAAAAAAATCCTTAAAAATACTGTAAACACAAATATAAAAGATTAGAGTCTAATGTTAGATGAAACACTCTGGGCATAAAACATTGCATATATAACACCCATATACACCACCCCCTTTTGATTAGTGTATGAAAAGCCTTTCCATTTAACTATAGAACTAGATTATCACTCATACATGGAAGTCAATAAGTTGAACCAAGACTCTCAAAAAGATGGGGAACTTAGGATGTTGTAGATTAATGAACTAGAGATTATAATAAATGATGCCTATGAACATTCCAAGACTTATAATAAAAAAACAATAATTCCAGATTAGATCATCACAAGAATAATTTTTTCATGAAGGAATAATGTATTATTATTCAAATCTTGATAAAAACAATTACATGGGATAATAAAATCAATATGGTCTAGACCCTTCATGGTTGTACAAATATCCCTCTATAAAACGACAAAAATTTGGAATAGAGTAGAACCCCAATTCAAATTCCATAGTAATAGATTTATATTTATCATTAACCACTCCATGAGGGCTGTATTATAAAGTTGAAATTTATATGAGCATTAAACCTTCAATCTATCAAAAATAAATTAAGTGCTAACTGGGACGAAACTCAAGAGAGGTCATAGTAGGCTATAAAAGTATAGAACAATGTTTAGGGTAGCATGGGGAATTATAATACCTAAATTCAATTCTCTGGTTAAAAAATGTGAATCAAATACCCAATTACACATCATGTAATCAACTACATGATGTGTACATTTTAGGAACCAATTTTTTTTTTTGAATTACACATGATTAACTCAAATAAACTTTTTTTTAAATTGAAGGATTATTTATGTCATGAACCATATTTTAAAAATGCTCCCCCTCGCTCTTCTATCCCACCACTGAAACAAAAACACTCTCTTATCCTACATGACCCACCACACTCATTACCTCGCCTCTTTGACACTAGATCATTCTCCTTCATCCATGTCACACCCATTCCTTTCAGTATATTTCCCCTTCTCTGATCTCCCATGACAATAATGGCCCACACAATGATGATCTGCATTCCTCAAACTAATACAACCCCTAAGAAAAATGACAAAACTTCAGAAAAGATACAATGGGGTTTCATACCACCATCACCATGCTTCATAATCCTCTACATCATCTTTGGACTTTTCACCACCGTTCACCACCGATGACTCCTAGTCGACGTCCACTAAATCTATGAATGCCACTCTCCCCCACCTTCACCACTTCATTCATTATTTTAACACAAATCAATATGTTGCATTGATCAGTTTACTGGTGAAGCCCATATTGGCCAACAAAATGATATATTTAGAGGTTCTTTCCTACAAACACATCATCTAGGTGGTCCTCCTCCTCCTCGACCACCTCTTACTTAATTCCATTGTGGATATTTTTTAAGATACCTATCAAGAATTATTATTTGAGAGTTACTATAAACTTTAGAGGTTCCCGTCGATATCCTCTGTTTCTAGATAGGTGATACTACACATGAGATATGTTTTAGAGCGTTTGGACTTCAGCTCAGTATTTTTTCAGAATACTTTTCATCTTTCAATTTATTTATTACTTTTCATCTTGATCTATGAATTTCAGATGAAAAATGACACTAGAGGATGATTTATTTGGACACTAAGTGTGAGCACAATCTTTATATTACCAAATACACATATCTCAGAAGTTCATTGCACCATATTCATCATCTAGCATTAACTCATGCTTGGTTTTA
Organism: Viscum album; assembly: GCA_963277665.1. Lineage (NCBI taxonomy): Eukaryota > Viridiplantae > Streptophyta > Magnoliopsida > Santalales > Viscaceae > Viscum > Viscum album. The sequence continues at coordinate 1,020,559,747 of OY728127.1, forward strand.
TCACTCATATTCTTATAGAAGCACTAGATAGTGAGAAATATTCATCCTTAAAACATCCATGGGAATCCCTACCATTGAAATGGAATCACATTTTTCCTTACACTTTATGACACATGGGAAACAAAAATGAGGTACATTGATGGAAGGGTACTTCATCACTCATTTAGATCGATATCTCAGCATATTTGAGGCCTACCTCCCCTTACCAATCTCAGTCCCATAGATTCTATTGATTTTATATTACTTGAAAATACACCAGTCATGTGTTGATTTTCTCATAGAATAGGTTAGTGAGATTCACAAGGAAAATCATTGAAACACCAGAAAAACAATAATATTACAAGTCATGAATTACATAAAAGATTTATAATTACAATTCAATGCATGTCCCAAGTCATGAATCAAGTCATGATAAAAATACACATCTTGAGAAGATTAGACGATGTAAATCATAATTACATGTTGCGTTAGATTCAAAGGAAACTTCCTTCTTAAAGATTACTTCATGAGAAGATGCATGTCGTGAGTTCCAACTACATGTCATGAGATGATTAAAATATCAAAATCAAGAAGATACAATCCAAGATTCTTGAAAAGTACATAATATATAGAGAAAACCATGGATCAGGATTACATAATTTGAGAAGTTTACACGTTGTGTAATATCCCTATTATTTACTTTATAGGGTGTGTAAAACATCATATAAATTTTCTTCCTCTCTGTTCTATCTCCACCACTCTCAATTTTATCCCTTATATTCTTTACCAAATCAACATTAGAAACTTTTTGATACCATTTTGATTGAATACATGTTTCATTGATTGATTATGCACACGTTCTTCATTCTGTTCGTCATCATACACTATTTGACACCTGTTTACAATTTTTGTTTCTGTTCAATAGTAGCTTCCCAACACATTGTTGCTTGATTACTATTTCAAGTAAGTGGTTGATTTATTTATTACTTTTTTTTTGGTTTTGAACTACTTGATTCTTGAACCCACAATTGTGAAATATCATATTTAAACTATTTTCATAATCTTTGAAGCATGCTCATAACTGTTTCTTTGATCATGATTATTACTATCATGAGAGGGAAAACCTTTTAGTGCAATGGTCATGATTAGGGGTTCTCTAAACAAAAGGGATCTGTAAATAATAATTTGGTAACCCTAATAATAGTAATAATGTTACGTAAAATAGTTTATTCAATTATTTTAAGCAATACTAACCATGAAATGTTTAGATGAATGAACCTAACTTGATTAGAGTAAAGTAGGATATAACTATTAGCATGTGATACATCCTTCAACAGAATCTAGGATTAATGATTCCAGGTTGTTAAATATGCCTATAATAAAGAAGAGGTGAATCTATGATAAATCTTGTTGGTTTGATAATAATAAACTAGTTCTTTATGCACTGCTTCATGACCTAAGACCTAGGACCAATCCATGTTTGGACCAATATTATACTTTTACCAGAACCCTAAAATTTATACTGTTCCCTAACATCTTCCTAAATCCTAAACCAAACTCAATAGATTTATTCAAAACCCAATCCCAAACCAATTCGTGAGGAATCTTATACAAATGGTTCGAAGTCCAGGTTCCTTTTCTATAAAAATGTTCCTTAGGGGATCGACCCCACACTGTCACTAAACTACATCATTATATATATAGTTGTTTAGGATAAATAGATATTATAATTTTACCTCATCCCCCATGAATTAAACAATGTTTATAAGTAATCCATTCTACAATTTCACTTATATATCAATCTTAAGAAATAGAATTATCATGTTCTATTTATCCCCTTATTCAATCAACACCGTAGTAAAAAATTTCTTACTCAATAAATCTAACATAACCAAAACAATCAAGCCCATATTGGTTGGATGTATGCAAATTGTGCCACCCCAAACCAATCTATAATAAGAAAGAGGCTTGTGATTATCCCTGAGTAAGAAAATCAGACATAATGGGATAAAATATACTAATTCACATGTACTCTTTAAAAACCTTTACAAAAGACATAAATATTTAGAAAGGAAAATTACAACTAACTACAATGTGTATAATTATTATAAGAAATACTACGATATGAAAATAACCTGATAATATAATTATATTTTAGAGGTAATATGGAGGGGGTGAACTTTTTTCTAAAATAATTTTAAAATGATTATATAAAATAAAAATGATAATCATAAAAGAATTAAATTTAATTATAAAACAATAAATGAATAGTGAGTGTAGTTTAAATTAAAAAATTCATCACAATAGAGAATAAATTGTGGAAATTAAAAAGAGGTATATTGATAATGGAGTTCTGAAATATCTCATGAAGGAACTACTACATCTCCACCCCTCAAAAATTCTTAAATTTATTATATAACTACCTTATAATTAATTGTATCTAAAAACCAAATAAGGATGAAATGCCTTAGTTTTAATAGAATGAATTAAATAAAAAAATAATCCCCTAATTTTAATAAAAACTGAGAAACCAAAAACACAGACATTAATAGTGTTGAGGACCAAATGGAGAATATGAAGGAGAGAGTTTTTTTTAAAATCATTACAATTCAATAAAATCTTTCTAGAATATATAATGAATATAAAAGATGAAGAGAGTTATAGGAGAGATCTCTAGGAAACAAAAGTGAGAAAATGACTCAATGAGAAATGGAAAAATAAAATTTATTGATGATGTTAAATACTTATCACGTTTTGATGATTTTGAATTGAAATTTACTTTGAAATATCATGAAATTTTACATTATAGATCGAACAAGAATTGTTTGTTTGAAATATGTGTTTGTTAATGTGAGATTCATGCTTCCCAGGTTGTCTATATTCATTCTTTATATGTTTTCTAGGTTACATGGGTTGAATAAATCATTTAAACAGTCAAGTAATGTTACTATGACAATATTCAATGAAATTTGACTATTATATATCAAATACATCTTATAGTAAAAATATCACATAAGCTAGATCATGAGAAACTTGTATGTTACATCACTATGAAAGACTCCACTGGATAGTCGATATACACCATTAGATAGCCAATGGGCTTGACATATATCTATGAGAAACTACATGAACTACCATATAGATGGTAGTCTTCCACTTACTAGATCATACAGATTCCTAGTGTGGGTCACAAAATGACCCTCCACACTTGTTTCAATGCCATTTTTTCTTACAATAATTTTCTTTGATTATTTTTAGATACTATAAAAAATAATAAATCAATACAAGGGATTAAAAATACCTTTAAGGATTTTGATTAAAAAATTAGAGGTTCAAATATCTCCCGATCATTGATGATGAAAAACATTAAATTATGATTAATATAAATAATTTTATTTACATAAAGAATAAAGTTGAAAGAAAACGATTAAAAACAGAGAATAGAGAAAATATTTAGAAATGAAATTTTATACGAAAAAAATGTATCCCATTGAAAAACATTATTCTCTTCATTTGGAAGCATTCACGTTAAAAATAGATCTTACCCCTTTAGAATATCACCCTTCCTTTCTTTACGCTTACTTACTCTTTGATGATAAAAATTTTATCTACTTTGGGAATGTTGTTCCTTTACTCCCTTTTCATGACAATTTTCTCCCCTTAAGTTAAAACTATTTTTTTGTTTTTTTCCAGAATATATAAGAATTTTCTCCACATTTATGGTTTTAAAAATGATTTATAAAACGAATGGTTAGATATATAAGATAAAAAAATTAATAAGTTAATTAAAGTCATCATAAAAATGTGATTTGGAAAAACTGAACAAGATTATTTAAAAATAATAAAATAAAATATTTTAAAAAGTATTAATGATTTGAAAATAGCAAAACATGAATAAAAGAGATAAATAATAAATACAAGAACAAAATTACTAACTACCCCTTCATACAGTTAAACCATTATAAAGAAATGTGGGTTTAATATATCAACTAATTTAATATCTATGCTAATATATTCTAACATAATATATCTATTTAGAATGTGGCCTCTTAATTTTTTATTGAAAATATCAATTTTATTAGTCCATTCATGCTAGAAACGATTTCTAGAGATTCTTATGGCACTATAATTACAAATTTTTTTATAATATAAATATATTTAATCACAAATTCTAAGAGAGTTTTTTCATCATTATTTTTTGGGTATAACAACACTATGTGATTATATATTCTTTTTAGTCATAGAAATAGAAACTAAATATTTATTTTCATTACTCAAAGTGGTTAAATAATTTCAATGATGTTTCCATGATTAACATATAATTTTCTTACACAGTTTATGTCCACTAAAATTAGAGTCCAAATAAAATAAAATATTAAAAAAAGTTCCTTTAAGATAAAATAATCCATGTTCCTCAGAGACATTTAAAAAAATTCAAAATCGTTTTAAGTGATTTTAAATGTGATTATTTGTGATTTCCATGAAAATAAGTGTAAATAAAAACAGTGAAAAGAATGTATAGACATGATTTTGTAAGGTAAAGAGTAATTGTAAACATACTTATATAAATATAATTATTAACTAGTTTACTAGATTCATCCATTGTTAGCTAAAATTATGTACTCATATGTTTACATATTTCACTAGAATGATATTTGATAATACATTATAGAAGCTTCTTAGTGTATTTTTTTGGAGAAGAAAATATCCATCCATTTATTAAGAGATTTGAAAACCATTAAATAAATTTAACTCACAAATAAAACTAATTTATAATTATTTTCCCTTAGGATTTGAAATTTATTTACAAAGTGATTCATTTTTCTAACAAAATAATTACATCATCAACTTATATTTGATTGATTAAAATTTCATTTAAACTAATTTTTATAAATAATTTGCAAAAATATTTTCCCATTTTTATATCATTAAATAAAAAAAACTATTAAATCTTTAATACCAATATTGGGGGTCTTATTTTAATCTAAATAATGTATTGGTAAATTTGAAAATGTAATTTAGAAATATTGATTTTTTAAGATATGCGATTTTTCCACAAAAACATTATTAGGAAAAAAAATTAGAAAAGAAATTTTAACATATATTTGAAAATTTTAAAATTTATATGTTTGGTGAATTAAAACTATATTCTAATGGATTCTAGATAAGAAATTGGTGAAAATGTTTCAACATAATCAATGATTTCTTCTTGATTATATCCTTTGGATATGAGTATAGATTTCTTTTTTATGATGTTAATTTTCTCCTATAATTTATTTCAGAAAACTGTTTTGTTCAAATAAGGGGATGATATTTATGTATTAAATGAAGTTCCTAATAATTAATCTATTGGGATTTCTATAACCCTTAATTAATTGAAAAACTAAAATTTTCCTCATTAATATAATAATAATTATTTTTAGTTTATAGAAATGAAATACCATACTAATTCTCAACATCATTTAAGATAGAACTTCTAGTATGAGTACTAATATATAGATCACCGATATTGTTTTTATGTGATGGTCATTGGTTTTATAATAAATATTTAGAAAATGTTATATATGTAGATACATTTTTTATTGGATATTTTAGAGAAGGTGGATCATTAAAAGTCAACGGTTTAATGTTATACACATCATTTTCAAATTAGGGTGAATGTTTTGGAATAGTTTCAAAGAATTATATATGAATGGAATATTTAATATTATTGGTTATTTTGTTTTATACATGGTATCGAGTAACCAATAAATATTATTTTTTAATTTTATTTTGGATTATATTTCCCTAGGTTTTCATTACTATTGATAACATAATATTTATAACCAAACATTTTGAAAAATCCAAATTCTATAAATTTATTTTTATAATGTTTATAGTGGTTATTATGAGTATTGGTACAACGATAACATGGTTTATGATATAAAAATTGGTATTAACCACATTTGCCAAAAAATGTTTAATAGAGTTTTAAATAACCCAAGAGGTCTCTTGAGAATTCATGAATTTTTCAATTCCTTCTTTTTACAGCCAAAACTTGTTGAGATGTTCTAGGAGTGGAAAAGTACGATTATATATCTATGAGCTATAATTTTTATTAATATAAATATTATAAAAATATTCCATGAGATCACAATGAATGGAAATTATTTTGGTCCCTTTGTTCCCTTTTTTCCATTCTTGGTAAATCTAATGAATATATTTCATTTTTGTGTGGTCATAAAAAGATTCAAGGAAATCATGTATTATCATTGAAAATCATAAAATAATTTGACTTCTATCATATATAATCAACATGATTTTTCTAAAAATATCATGGTAAATAAGATCCATTTTATTAGATTTTGATACTTCTTGTTTAGATTTAAAATATATTTTTATTATTTACCAAGTTGGAAAGGTTTATATATAATTTTATCCTTAAAATACAATATTCATAAATCTCATACTAGAAAATTTCTGTTGAGAAAAAAAGTGTGTGTTTCCAGAAATTACCAAGACGTATATGCAAAATCCAAGACTAACTATATTTAACACTCAATCATATAACATTTTTATAATAAATAGATTTAAATTGATATTATAAACATTTTTAGAATGAAAATCAGTAAAAAAAATTCCCTATCAAATTAAATATTTTCCCGAGTCAATTTAAAAAGAGATTTTAAAACCATTTCAACACAATTGGATAAAGATTGATAATTTTTTCATTAATCCATTAATGGATAAAACATTTTAATAAGTTTTTAATTGAGAATTCAATTACACCTATACCCATAATTTACTTCATAAATTATTTTCGAAATTAAAATATCCAATACCTTGTTTTTAAAGGTGAATAAATATATAGGGGTCACAACACATGTTTCAAAATAATAAATTTTCCGTGTACCGTATTTATTTTTGGTTCATATTCTTTAGAGACATATCCTATTAAATTTATATGTTAATCCTTTGGCACCCATATTTTTGGGTCTACAAATGTAAGGTAAGAGGGATTTTACTACTCAAATTTGTTTTAATATTCTCTTAAGATGTGATATGGGGTGGAATATGGATAATTTTGGTTCTAACATATAGGGTGTTTTTTTAATTTTCATTCATAAATGAGATGATATATTTTACTAAAACAAATTCAAATAATTTACGTAGATTAATTATTTTAAAAAATCAATCCAAATTAATTCATTACATGTATTTGATACTGAAAAATTTTCAATAGAGTTTTTTCACCATGGGTAAATTTCATGATTGATTTTTTAAGATCATTTATAGATAATTATAACTTATAAAAATTCAGTTGATCATTATATTTTTATTGATAATTCTTCTTTTTCAATTGTGATTTGATCCTTTCCTTTAATCAGATGATTATACTTTTTTTTAATCTCATTGTATAATGAATTAATTTTAAAAAAACTTCATCAAGTTGACAACAAGTATTTTTTTATTCATATATTAGATTATTAGAAGAATAAAATGAATTAGAGGACTTTGAGGAGGGGTAATAACATTTGTTAGCGATTAAATTCATTAATAACCTCTACATCAGCCATGGGACACATGGTCCTTTTTTTGATTGACTCGCTTGAGGATAGGGAATCATCGCTTGCACTATAATTTGAAACCTTGAATGATAAATTGATTTTATTATTCTTCACCTTGTTTTTAATTTTGATCACTAATAATACTATCCTTTTCAACCCCTTATTTTTTCATTCTAAGTATGATTCATATTTTTTACTTTTTTCATCCTCCATTTTTGAATGTCGTTAGGATATATTTCTTCTAATTTTTTTAATATTCATGGATATATGATCCAATTAATTTCCATTATAAGAGGAATCGGTAATTTCATTAAATGTAATGGTATTTTTATCATTGGATTCATTGGATTATTTATTATTTTATCACTTCATTGTGATCTCATAATTAATAATAGATTTCATTACCACCCCGAAATGTATGTTCTTTATATCATTAGATTACAGAATTTACATAACATTTGGTTATTAATTTCTTAGTAAAATCTAAATTTTTTATTGTCTAATATTTATAAAATAGGAGTATCACAAAGATACATTCTACCACTATATATATTAGTATAGAATGTAATAATTTCATTAAAATATTCGTTGGGATGCATAAGAAAATTTTAAAATATTTACCTACAGAAATCATTCATATTATCTTTATCATTTTTTTGTTCCTTCTTGAGTGAATTCTAAGAGTTTTAGATTTCATGAGTAATCATTCAATTATATATATGACTAAAATAATTATTATTTAAATCAACATTTACAGAATTTATAGCTTTATTATCTAATTCAAATGTAGAAATATCATTTTGTGTACATTTTTATTATATTTCACTAGTATGAATATAAAAATGAATGAAAATTTTCTATATAGGATAAAAAATACTTCTATGAGAGGAAAAAATATGGTTCTTCCAATAAATATAGTTGGAACAACAAAAATAAGTCAGATGAAGCACAGATAACCCTTCAAGGGAACCATGTGTGTTCAAAAAATATGTCATTCTTTAAAAATAAATAACTTTCAAATTGATTAAGATATTGAAGTCTAAATTATTTTTTTTGAAAATAATCAAATTCTTAAAAAAATAATCTAATACTAAATGTTGGTTGAATGTAAGATGGAAAGATATAGTTTAAATTTTATTTATAAGTAATTTTAAAATATTTCATTAATATAAGACCAATTACCATGAATGAAATTAATTTATATAGAATACAATCCATGTAATGTTATCATAAAAAAAATTAATAGATTAAGCATATGGGAAAATTAGAGAAATGAAAAATGTACTCTTTGATAAAAGAGTTCATAAATACCACAAGAATGAAAACCTTAATCTCCTCCCCTCAAGAATGAATGAGAGGGCTATATGTATCCCTTGATATAAACAGTATTTTTGAACCAATGAATTATGATATCCCCTAGTTTTAATTGAAACCAAGGATAAAATAAAAAAGGAATCCATCAGTTTTAACAAAAACTACTAAACCAATAACTGTCACTTTAATGGAGGCATGCACCTAAAAAAATATGAATTAGAGTGAGTTTTGTTTATTCAATCCAATTAAAAAGAACAAAAACTGATTTATAAGATATGGAGAACATTAAAGAAAAATATATAAAGATATAATATAGAATAAATCCCATAAGAAATACAACAATGGAGAAAATAGATGAATGATAAAAGGTAAAATAAAAAGTATTGAAGAAGTTGAAGTCTGATTTCAATTTGAAAATTTGGAATTAAAGTTCTTTGGGAAATTTCTTACAATTTTTCACAATGGATCAATCAAAAATGATTTAGTTGAAAATGGTGTACATCAATGTAGGATCCAAGACTCCCTTGAAGTCTCTTTTCTACATTTATAAGTGTTGAATGGTGAGGTTGAGTCAAAACATTAAAGAGTTGAGTCAGGGATTTTTGGACTAGCAATTAATTCCGTTTCACTATTCTAGATCAAACCAACCAGCTATCTTGTTAAAAACTATTGTTTCCATCACTGTTTTAGTCTCTAATTGTTAACCTGTGGACATGACTAAGAATCAACATACCAAATCCATGCATGAATGCTAATAGTTACAATAAACTCAAGACACCACAAATCTTTTCCAACACCAAATACACATGGTCAACCACTAGGTTTCAACTCTAAATAAGCTACAATATCTCCACAACTAATAAGAACATATATGAAATATTCAATAGCTATTGAGATAAAAAAACATGTGAAAAAAAGTCATACTAAAGGGTAAGTATAAAGATACTTAGTAGGACACCCTAAAACCATTAAGGAAATATAAATAGACAAGTCATCTCAAGGACATGATTATAGAAAACCTGGAATTTCATGAATATATATTACATATTTTTAGATGAATACTCAATGCATCAAAAAAACACATCCCTGAGGACCATAATAGTTTAGTGTCCTTCGAATGTTGAAATCATAAATACTATTTCTGATGTAAACTGCTTCATCTCCCTCTAGGAAGTTCATAAATAGAAACCTTCTAAGTCATATCTTATATTATACATTTCTTCATGACCTGAGAAAAAGACACATAAGAAAGGGTGATATCAGAAGCTCAAAAAGGGTAAACAAGATAGGCACATAATCATAATCTGAACATAATGGTATGATAATATGATCATAACTTTTTTTAAACCATACCATGTATAATAATGATCATAATATTGAGTCATTGGGGAAATATATATAGTTTATAAGACATTAATCAAAAGGAAATCTAATAACATGAATCAAGAGGGAATAATATTTTCATAAGACATATACATATGTCATATACATACTCATAGAAAATAATATTTGAAGGATATCCAAAAAGGCTTTCATATCATTTTAGTCATGGGATAACCTCACATGTACTTGATTTGGGTTTGAGATCACCTCTTGTGTTCCATTTTTTGGGTTTGGGATAACCTCCCACTTACCTATAGAGATCATATAACAATAATCCTTATTTAATGAATTGAAGGTAGATATAGGTCCCATCCATCTAATAAAGAAAACCATATTTATGTGTTCTACAAGATCATAAAACATCTGTTATATCATAACCCAAGAAATAAAATGGGCTTCGTAAACATTTCATCGAATTCTAACCTATGGAAAAAAGGCAGGTTTCATATTATTTTCATCAATTAATAATATGATAAACCATAGAAAAGAAGAGGGTTCAGTAAGAACTATATTATGAAAGAACCCACAGAATGGAAATAGGTTTTTTAAGAATGATTTCATCATAAACATAAATGATTCAAAGAATGTAAGAGACTGTATTCCTTGGGTCATATCCGCTGTAAAGAATAACTAACCTCTAAGGATGTAATCTTTTATGAAGAATGATTTTGAAATATAAATAACTTTTAATATTTCTAGAGGAAAATAAACATTCCATGATAATATATTTTTAAAAATAAAAATTTATAAAATATTTTAGAAATCATATTTTTTTAAAATAAATGTGAAAACTTATAATAGATTATATAAAAATCAATTAAACCATTTCTTGAAGAAAATTACCTTTTGTCTTTGAAAAAATCTTTTTAAAACAACGAATATCATAGAAATATTTTTCTTTGAAAATAAACTTGAAAAGTTATAAGGGAGTCTTGAAAGAAGATATTGATCATGATGATGTGAATTTTAATTCATGCCTTACACATTAAAACAAAAATTCCTTTCTCATTTTTAGTAAGATCCAAATGGGAAATATTTGTATAATGACATGAAGATTCCTATCATTTTTAAAAAAAAATGTCAATCATTTTTAAAAAATTCTTTTAAAATTCATTGGATAATTGTATCATATTTTCGAATTATTTTTTTGAAAACATGGTTAAACAAAGTAAATGGATTTTTGATAGAAGATAGAAATAATTTCCTATTTTGTTGAGATCATGTTCTCAATTATTTTAAAAAACACATAGTGGGAAAATAAAATTATTACTTGAAAATATGTTGAATAATAATAGGAGAATAAAATTCATTAGTTTATTGAGATATTAATCATAATATTTAATTATTAGAAACATAATCATAAACAATAATGATAAATCATTTGATTGTAACATAAAATCATTACTCGCTTTGGTGTCTATGGATCATAAGATCCATGAAAGAGAGATGATAAAATGGATATGTAAATACTGATAATTTTAATGATAATAATTATAATATGAATCCATAGATATTATATACACCACATATATGTAATATGTGGTGAATATGACAAGTGGCTCATAGACGTTAAAAGTGAGATGAAAATACCATACCTTAAGTTTCAAATTCCTTAATACAAGGTTGATCATCCTGCATAATAAATATAATTTTGTCATTAATCTATTATATAACCATAATTATACATATCAAAAAATATTTTTCATACTTATGATATTTTATTACCCATTTTTAACGATTCAATGTTAAAGTCATGTTTTGGGTAATAACTGCTTTGTTTTCCATATATGTTTTGATTTTTTTATTTTTATCCCTCTTCCTTTGATTGTTGTTTCATCATATCCAGAATGTTATACATGATAAAAATATCAAATATATTTTATGTATATATATATATATATATATATATATTAATCCATAAAATTTAGTGATTGAAAATGAAATTCACCATTGAAGTAAATGATACGTCGTACATACACAAGAACGTTGTTTCCATTTTTTTGGTAGAATAAAAATAAAAATAAAAATAAAAATAAAAATAAATTTATCATTATATAATATTTTTTATATTATATAATTCAAATATTTTCATCAAAATCATCCTTATTACCTTCTATGTGAAGCATGAATGAATTAAATCGCTTCGAGAGGCAGTAGTCCACCAAACACACGATCGATGCTATCGTATTCCCAAAAAAAAGACACTATGAAGGTATATGTGATATAATAATTCCATAAGTATAATAATATCAAAAATATAATATATAAATAACAAATAAATCATTATTTCTATCTTTGGGAGGTGGTAATGGAAAAAAGGACCTTAGTTCATGAGGTGGTAGTCCGCTGTACACTGGGATGATGATTTAAAAAACCCATTTGATGGAAGTAGAGACAATTTTAGGTCATTAATTGAACAAAAAAACATTAATTATATCAATATTCTGATTTTATTATATCATAATTTTATAATAATAATTTAAGTAGGGGAAGGAAGAAATAAAATGAAATCCATCGTTGAAGAATATTACATATTCCTTAGTTTTCTTCCATAGGGTTGCACAAATTCATTTCTATGTTTTATTTATATCCAAAATAAGTATTATTGGATTATAATATAGAATTTAAGAGGTTATTTTTTTAGAGATTATCATAAAAAAACATTTAATGGCGTGTATTGGAATAGATAGGGGTGGCCTTTAATAAGTGAGGTGAGTGACACAATTGTATTTTTTTAATGAAGAAGGTGTACCCAAGTTTCTCTAAAAAAACCTTAAAAAAATGGACCATTCTTGATCATATAAGGGATACAATCAAAATATTCCTATCTAATATGTTTTTGAAATGTTTTTAGTTATTTGTAACCCATATATTTTTAGTTTAACTCCCGATAAATACATTTTTACCATAACTATGGTAAATAATTTTTATTTTTCTTACTATTAATTTAGTTAAATAATTATGTTTAAAAAATATATAATATATATTATTGTAATTAAAAATAACGATTCCATTGTTTTTTCAAATTCCATTCACAAAAGTTTCAAATTTTAACTTAAAATAAATCTTTTATATATGATGAGAAAGTGGGGTTCTAAAGAGAAAATGTTCAAAAGTTTAAAATGATTTTATATAAAAATCAACATGAAATTGATTCAAATGGACTAAATTGGATTCATTTATGTATAACTAAACTATTTTTAATTTATAAAAACAAATTAATATATAATATAACTTTATAAATAAATTCGATTAAAAGGTAGGTTTCAATTAAAATTCTGTACTTTCACTATTTATTATCAAATTAAATGTTACAAAAAATTATAAAAATTTAATACTAATATAATTTGAACATTATGATTTAAAATATGAATTTTATTTTAAAAAATAAATTTTCAAAAAGTTTCAAAGATTTAATTTAAATCAAAACCCATAGACTTGATGAAATAGAGGGTTTTCGAGAAGTGTATTTTTTTAAGTAAATGATAAATTTATGTTAAATATATTTCTAATAATAATAAATTAATTAATATAAATAAAAATTTATTTATTTATAATAAATATTTTTCCCTTAAAACATTTACCATGAGGTATTATTTTATTTAATTAAAAAAGAGAACCATTTTTCACACAAAAACATTTTTCAAAAAGCCCCCATTTTAAACTCAAAATTAAAATTATACTACAACCGAATATAAATTTTATTAAAAAGTAATTTAGTGGATTAAATATTACTAAATAATAATTATGTAACTTGACAACTTAATTTGGCATTTAAATTTGTTAATTTTTTTAAAATAAATGATATTTTTATGAAAATCAATATTTAAACTCTTCACAGGTAAATCAATACCTTCATAAATAATTCCAAAATTTCCCTATAAGTCAATAAAGATATGATGGTTAAAAAACGAACTATGTTTTATTGAATATATTTTCTAATATATATATAAATTAATTACAATATTTTCTCATAAAAAGAAAAAATATAATTTTTGATGAATTTATATTTTGATGAATATTAATACTTTACTAAATATTTAGTGATAATTTACCAAGAGATTAAAAATAATTTTATATAAAGATGAATATTTATCTTTATATTTCATAATGTATTTAACACTATTTATATATCTTTATTTAATGGTTATGTTATAACATACATATTTAAAATAAAATTATTTCATGGTTTACTAAAGCTCAGTGTCATATATCATGCATGCGTTTGATGAAACTCATTGTTGCATGTAACACAAGATAAACTTAGTGTTTCATATAATGAAAACTATAATCAGGTTTTGGTGTAAAAAAATATTTAAAAGATTCAATTTATTTTAAGAAAATATTTCAAAAAATCTCACAGTGTTACATTCAACCCACAAAGGTTTAACATTTTAAAATTCCGTCATAGAAACCAACATTCTAAAAATGAATAATAAAACTTCGTTTAAAAGTTTAGATTTGAAAACATAATTTTTTTCTAAAGTAACTCATAACTATTTTTTGATATATAATAATATAGGTGGGAAGTGAATATTTGGAAACTAGAGATAATAATAAATAATTATATAGGTACATAGAGATCATTGATCAAAAGAAATTCCATGATCTATAGAACGTTAAAAAAATAAAACCATAATCCAAATAGGTGTGAAAAATGAATTTAATATAAAAAAATTCATTATAATTAGACATAATATTATTTTAAGATAGTTTTCTTAATGTTCAAATTTTTTTATAATAAGATATTCTTACTTGATTTCATTCCATTTCATAAGGACAATCTTACCCATTGGTTGTTCCTTGATAAATTTCCAACTCATATTTTAATACATGAAATAAAGGTGAATTTATTATGCCTGAATCTCTAACAGATCCAAAGATCATAAATAAATTTGTAATTTATACATTCTATCTTTAGATACCCTCAGAACAGAATTGTTATTAGAGGTTATCCAATATGTATAAATGTTCACATTGTGAAGCAATACATTATTCTCTAAAACCTTTTCTAAATTTTAAATTATACCATTACTTAATTTTTCAATGTTATAACTAATAAAAAATTGAAAAATTATAAATTAGATCACTAAACATCTAAAAATCAACTTAACATTAATCATGGAAATAACAGGAAGTAGATATTAGCTATCATATACAAAAAATCTGAATACCTTTATCATATATTTTCATAAAACAAGGTAATAACATGAATTACTATAAAAAATAATTAAAATCATACATGCATCATCATTACTTAAAAGTTATATTATTGGATATATTCATTAAATCCAAAAATGTTGTCAAATCCATCAATGATAACATAATAAACTTTTTCAGTAAATCATTAATCAATTCCAAGAAAATCATTACTATCCCATTAACTTATTCATATAAAAAATCCCTTTATCCAAATATCATTATCTCAACATCTAGAAAATTTTATGTTTTATCTTCCCTAGTTCAAAATATCACCTTGTATTTAAATCACTTTTCTAGTCCATCAGTATCATTTAACAAGTTTTTGAAAATCCTTAACAAAAAACTTATACTGAATAATCATTATATATTTAATGATTAATATAACACAATCCTTTAATTCCAATATATAAATAATTTATTACTTCTGATTAAATGATTGACATGGAATACATTCTTCATTGGCCTAAAAGTTAATTTTTTTGTTGGGGAGTGAGTTGGATAATTTTTTTATTACCCACACATAAAACATTGAATTCCTTGACAATTTGTAACTCTATAACCTTTTTTTACACATAGATAACATCTTCCCTTTATTCCAACTTTGTAGGAATGTATGAGTCCAAATCTTCTTTCCTCTTTGTTCATTACCATATGAGCATTAATAAGATTTCATATTACTCTTATTTGATAACTTAGTAATATCTCTTAATTTCATGTGGTTCGCAATATATCACGATAGCTAATTAGACAAAATCAAAATATATATTTATCTTTTCATAATAAAATATCGGTTCCTATAGTCACCAATATTCCATAATATTAAGTGTTAAAATGATTCCTTATGGTTCCAGTTAGTGATGAAAACCCAAAAAATAGTGTGAGTAATAA
Source organism: Viscum album (assembly GCA_963277665.1). NCBI lineage: Eukaryota > Viridiplantae > Streptophyta > Magnoliopsida > Santalales > Viscaceae > Viscum > Viscum album. The sequence goes on from OY728127.1 coordinate 1,020,576,060, forward strand.
TTCTCATATTGTGAGACCACATAATCGTAAAAAATTACATATTATACGTCTAAATAATGACACTTTCTATTTAATAAATGAGACCATAGGTTTATCCTAGAACATTTAAGGTCATCAACTATTTAAATCCTTCATGAAGGTTCATAAATAGTTTTTTAAAATACAATGAATATCGACTACGAGTGTCTAACAATGGGTGAAGTACACCTTGTTTCTATGCATATGGTAAGAATTGAGTCCATCTCAATGTACCTGTTTCAGATTTATTACCGCTAGGTACCCTCGTTCTAGATTCATATCCAATTGTAGTATCCAAAAAGGGTTTTGATTAATTAGAAACCAAATTCCCCATCCTTTACCAATATTCCATGACATTTTCCTACACTTTGTGTCTTCATTAGACATATACTTAGGACATCCTTAGACATATCCTTAGAACTATACCTTGGGATCTGACTATAATTTTCTCAACCTAGTTTACAAGGGTTAATTAATCATATCCTCTTATACAAACTATAGTGACCCATAACATTCACATATAGATATTTCATCATTTTATATGAATATTAAACAAATTAAAAAAACACATGTTTGAGGACCATAATTGTTTAGTGTCTTTAGAAACATAGATAAATAAACAATGGGTTCATATTTAAACTACATCATAACCCAATCTAATCTTTATAACTAGCACTGTTATTAGACATATCATACATAATACATTTCATTATAACCTAGGCAATGGTAACAGAAGAAATAGTGAGTTTAGATTCATAGTTAGGGTAAATAAGGGAGATACGTAGAATAACATGAATATATGGGAATAATAACATGATCATGTCATTTTTAATCAATACCCTGTATATTTATGTTTATTATATTGAGTCACCCAAAAAATATCAGAACTTCATAAGTCATAAATTTTATGGGAATCATAGGGAATTATCCATGAGGGAATAACATTATCACAAGACATTGATTTGTGGTACCAAAAAATAATAGAAAATATTATTTCATGGATACCCACAATGAAATTTATACCATGTTAAACATGGGATGAACACCCAATCACCTTCATTGGGATTGGTATGACCTCCCATGAAACTTCTTTTAGGCATGGTATAACCTCTCATAAACTATTTGATCTCATATAACAGTAGTCATTACCCAATGTATTATAGGAAGATAAATGTAACACCCATATCATAATGAAAACCACATTTGGTTTTTCCACAAGATCACAACACCTAAATCATATTATAACACATGAAATGAAATTGATTGTAGAAACATTTAATTATATTAAAACCCATGTAAAAGAGACAGAATTTAAATTCATTTTATAAATTCATCATATCATAACCAATTGAAAAGAATGAAGTTTGATAAGAATTCTAAGATGGTACAACCCATTAAAGAGACATGGGATTCATAAACATCAGGTAATAAAAAACATAAACCATTAAGTGAAAGAATTATAATGTTATTATTGTATTATATCCCATGTAAATCATAAGAAACCTCAAAGGATGCAATCTCAGATGGAGAATTATATTGAATGAGAAATAACATGGAAAGATTCATAAAGAAAAAAACCTTTCTTTGATAATATATTTTTAGATCTAAAAATTTATAAATTATTTTTTAAATCCATTTATTTGAAAATAGACATGAAATATTATAATGGAATATATAAAAATCATTTATGAAATTTCATGAGTATAATATCATTTCATCATAGAAAGACACATTTTAAAATGCATAAAATCTTGAAAGTACTTTTCATTGAAAATAACCATAAAGGATTATAAATTAATATTTAATTAAAATAATGGTTCTGATTATGGGATGTTTCATCCAAGGTGTATATATTAAAAAAAATATTCCTTTCACATTTTCAAAAAGAGAGAAACATGATTTTTTTTGGAAAATGACCTGAATATTCGTTTATTTTTTTCTAAAAAAAGTCATACATGGGTAAAAATTAATTTTATATATCACATGATAATATTAAATCAATTTTGAAAACAGTTTTGGAAAACTTGGTTTTGGACAAAAACGAATTTCCAACCGAGGAGTGAAATAAAATAAGATTTCTTAAAAACATTTACTTAATTCTTTTATGTATCAATGTTTTTAAAAAAAATGGCACTATTAAATTAAAATATAATGAATAAACCTAGGATAATAATATTTATAATATTCTTGATATTTGGAACATAATATTTTATCATTGGAAACATAATCAAAACCAATATCGATAAACCATGATATTGTAACAAAAATCTTTAACACTTTTTTATATTTGAATAAAAATCACCATAAAAGTGGGATCATACAATATAAGATTAAATCCATATAATTTTAAGGATAATAATCATAAAATTAATTCATGTATAGTATATTTACCCCATAAAAAAGATAGGTGGTGAATATGGAATGTTTCTCACAGAAGTAAAATGTGAGATGGAAACCCCTTACCCTTAGTCTGGACATCATTAGTACATGTTCCAAACTACATATTAATTAAAATAACTCTATTATACATATATAATAGAATAATACTTATATATATCCTAACTATATTATTTACATATGAAATTTTTAGACATGTTTATTAATAATTCCATGTTAAAGTCACGTTTTAGGTAATAACACCTTTATTTTTCGTATACGTTATGATTTTTTTTACGTCCTCTAATATCGATCAGGTTTATAGAATATCCATAATATTAACCATGATATAAATTTAATATATAATCATTATATATGTATTTAGATTAATCTATAAAAATTAGTAATAGTTAATGAAATGTGTCGTTCAGGGTGATGGTAGGCCGTACATACGCATGAATGTTGTTTCTATTTTCTTTTCGAATTTAAATAAAAAATTATAATGATATATTATCATTCCTGATTAATTTTTTTATATATGTCACATATTTTCACTAAAATCATCTTTAATTACTTCCATGTAAATTGTGAATGAATTTCATCGCTTTGCGAGGTGGTAGTCTTCCATAAACAAGAGTGACGTTATTATATTACAGGAAAATAGAGAGTGAAAATATATATATGATATAATAATTTAATTAGTATAATAATACCATAAATATAATATATAAATAAAAAATTCATCATTATTTTCATCCTTGAGATGTGGTAATTGAAGAATTAATGACATCGCTCCGCAAGGTGGTAGTCCTCGACACACATGTATGATGATTTCATAACACATTTGATAGAAGTGGAGATGATATAAGGTCATGACCATAAAATAAAAAAATAATTATATTTAAGATATTATGTTTATGATATCATCATTTTATAATAATAATTAAATTATATGGTGGAAAAAATCAAATAAAAACACTCGTTAAAGAACATTATTTCTTCATTAGGTAAGGATCAAACCCAAATCCTTCATATGTTTTATTTATATCTAAAATAAGGCCTCTAGAATGAGATAATAAATGTAATGTCCCGGACCCGGCCAGCCACCCGAACGGTGCTGAACGGGTCAGGTGTTACTACCTTAGGCGCACCTCCCCGAACGCCAAAGGCTGCCGACTAGCAGCGAGGGTCTGAATAGGTATAGTGGGGAGGCTATACCCTCTCAGAGGATCATAGTAAGGGTACTAGTCTGAGTATAATAGTAAAGATGCAGTGGAAAGTAAGACTCAACAGACTCGAATGAGACCCGCATAACGAAAGCACATACAATTACAATATACAACGTAAGAAATATAGAAGACAACTGCTGTGGAAATAAACACAATAGCATGCTGATAACATGTAACTACTACTGAACAGTAAAACATGCATCCAAAGAAGGTCATACACAACTAAATATAAAAAGGGCGCCAACGGCTAACCAACAGTAGCTACAACAAGCATGCCAATATAGAAAGTAAAAAAAAAGTATACCCAGTAAGGCATGACCTCAAGGTCCATACCATCTCCATGAAATAACTAACGCAACCCAGCTCCTGAAGCTGGCCCCTTTCGTGCACGTAAATCCATGAAGTCTGCACGTGTCCCGATGGGCCCGTGCAGGGTGTGAGAAAAATCTCAGTAGGATACCACCCAACAATGCGTACCAAATATATGTTTTTAAGTAGTCATGCATTTACCAGGAAAGTTGTAAACAGTACGATGCACAATTAAACACAAACTCCACTGGTGCTCAACAGCCACCATGGAGCGTCACCTGCTTCGGCCAACGCCGGAATCTCTGTCATGTAACCCAGCACCACGTTCCACCTGACACCTCATGCCTCAAGTACTGACATGCCGAAGGCATACCCAAAATAGTAACCCAATACCATGTGGCTCCTGACACCTCGTGTCTCAAGTACCGACATCCCGAAGGCACGCCCAAAATAGTAACCTGACACCATGTTCCACATGACACATCGTGTCTCAAGTACCGACGTCCCGAAGGCATGCCCATTTTCTGAAGGCTCCTCACCTCCCATGTGGATTTCTACGACAAGCACCACCAACCAAAATACCTAATCGCAACTACGGGGGCCTATACCCACACGAGTGGTCAAAACCACCTCATCACGGAGTATCTCTGTGTGCACACTACTCAAAGTACCAGTGAGTGGTAATCACCTGAATAGTCCTAAGCCACCAAAACATCTGACACCTCGTGTCCCTGTGACCATGTCGCTCAAGTCCGATGGCATCGCCACCCTTGTATCCCGGTCCATGCCCAACCTGAAAGTCGTACTGCCTCAAACCGACGTCCATGATGCCCAATCCCGTGGTCAAAACCAACCAAAGTAACCCAGGAAAATCCCTAACCTGTGATCAGCATCACTCAAGCGTAATCGGTCCAAGCCCAACACAACCCAAAAAGGGTATAGCAGCTGCAATTCAACAATTTCATATATATCATATTTAACCAGAAAACATAACTAGGCAAAACCAACAAAACAGTCGAATTTCACTATACCAGGTGTTGTCCCATTCCAACACAGAGGTCTCAAAAGCCTCCAATAATTATAATAGGCTAAAATAATTTAAACTAATAGTTTAACACAATAATATTGAAATTAAAACCATTTTTGCGTTCCCCGGCCAAAATGCCCCGATGAGCCACGACCCCTCACCCGGCCCCACTCACGCAAAACTTGTAACCGGGCATACCCAAGGGCATCCCAGAGGTCCCATAAACAATTCAGTATGCAAAAGCAGATAAAATGGGTCCCGCTCAAAAATACCTGAAAATGTGCCGAAGCCGCGTCACCCAAACAACCACGAAAACACAAAATGAGGTATGCACCACCTACCGGAGACTCGCATGATGATACTCCTCCGGTGACACCCGCCAATTAGTTCTAAAATGCGGTAAATCTACAAAAGATTCAAAACCTCTCAAAGGGCTATAAATCGTTCTACAACGAAAATCAAACAAAACGGCCAAAAAGGAATCAAGGCCTTACCAAGGGGGTTCCAACACACTAATCAGAGCTCGAAACGGGTCTCGGACGGACGATCAGGAAGAGGAAAGGGGTTCGGCCGGCCTTGTTCGCATATCCGGGTGGAGGAGGGGTGTTCTGCCTCAAAAAACGAGGCTACTGCCCGATTTAAGCGAAAAAAAGAAAGTACACGGTGTGTACTTTAGGACTACACGCCATGTATATTTCATTTAACTGTTCAAAAGACGGATAGATTCCACCAACTTACTTTCCGAACCTGCCGACATGAGTACACGGCGTGTACCTATGGGTACACAGTGTGTACTGGGTTCCTCTTCTCTTCCTCGTCGGCATACCCACATGCCATGTATATCCCTCATACACGGCTCGACTACACGATGTTTCCAAAGGGAACACGGCGTGCCCCTGGTTCTTACCCGGCCAACGACCTACATGCCATGTATGGCCTCACACGGTCGGGGGTCTACACTGCATGTTCAAAACTACACGCTGTGTAGTAATAAACTACTACACGGTCATCACATGGCATGTACTCGGAGAGAAAACGGCTGGTCACTAACCTACACATACACGACATGTACTTAAGGTACACGGCATGTAGTCTAGAAATTTCTAGAAACTTCCCATTAAATCCAGTTTCCTCAGAAACCTGTCAAAAATTTAAACAGGTTCGGGATTTTGAACCATTCCAAAAACCCGGGTTTTTACAAACTCCCCACCTTAGCGTAGCTCGTCCCCGATCTACAAAACGAAACTCGGAGATGGCACCGAACACACCCATCCCAGTTTAACAACCTGGACTACCCCGGTCTCAAAGGTTCCGGCTAAATTCCTCAAGCGGCTCCCCACATTAGGAATTGCCTACTCGGTCTCAACCAACAAAATTTAAAGCAAACAGGGTTCACTAACCTATTTTCCAGACGCAAAATCCTCCAGTGACGCATCGTCACCCCTGCACCTCATTGGTGATCCTGTGTCGCTTCCAACACACAAAGTATCCCGCACCACTTCAGTGTCCACCTTTATGAGGTCCTAGTTCCTAGCACCTCAAGTAACCCGCATCCACAATGCCCCGATGCCCATGACACCTCAAGTAACCCGCATCCACGATGCCCCGATGCCCACGACACCTCACACACACACACACACACACACACACACATATATATATCACGCACCCGATATGGTGCCAATCCCACTGACTAGCATATAGTCAGTCCAAAAAGATCATGTGCACCATGTGCACTCAAAATAGACACACCTCTACATGTCATGCCAAAAAGGAAACATGGAGATCACGGTCACCCCGCGGTGTACCTCTAACTGTCACCGGCTCACTGGCCTGCTCAGCCTCTAGCAGCTCCACGGCATGCACCTAGCCTGAAACACAGCTGCCAGACGCCTGACCTCCCTGTGGTGCTGCTCTAGTCACCGGCCACTGACCCCTCAGCTGGGTCCCACTGTCTCTGTCACGGCCTCCGCGCACAACTGAACCTTGACTACCCTCTCCGGGTACCGAACCTGAACCAACTCCAGACACTGCAGTCTATCCTGGTCTCTGCCTGCCGGCTATCTGAGAATGCTGCCTGCAAAACCTCTCCAGATGCCCGTCCTGTCCACATGCCCGACACTCCTTTGGAGGCCTATCGCACTGAGCCCGAACATGTCCCAGCTGTCCACACTGGAAGAAAATCACCGAAGAACTCCCATGTGGTGGTCTAGCTGCATCCCTAGCCTGAATTCCTCGAGGAGACTCATCCCGTCCACGCTTCTTGCCGTCCGAACCGTCAGCTGAAGCTGTCGTCCTGCCCAAGAGAGATTTCTCCCTCTCGTTGCCCTCGGCTATAAGTGCCTGATTTGCCGCCTTGGAGAAAGAACCCAGCCTGAAAATGTTCACCTGGACCTGAATGGTGTGTCGCAAGACATCCTTGAAGCGCCTCACCCTAGCTGCATCATCGCTCACCATACCAGGTGAAAAGAAAGACAACTCTGTGAAAGTAGATGCGTAGTCCATGACGGACATGTCCCACTACTGAAGACTCAAGAACTCCCCAGCTCTCTCTGCCTTCAGTGTCTCTTGGTAGAAGTGCTCAAAGAACCTGCCCTCGAAGTCCTTCCAAGACAGTCCCTCGTGTCTATGAGCCTGAACCTGTACGTCCCACCAATGCTTCGCCGGTCCTCTCAGCATGTACGTCGCCATCTTGACCCTCCGCCCTGGAGGCATCTCGAGCTGCTCGAAGATCATCTCCATGCTCTCTATCCAGTTCTCAGCCGCCTGCGGACCACCCTCACCCTGAAAAAGCGGCGGGTGCTGCGACTGGAACTACCACGTCAGATATGCCATAGAAGGCTATGTACCCTGCGCGCCTCCGTCAAGCCCCTGCAAGACACGTACCAGGCTAGCTCGGATCTTCTCGTCAAGCCACGGCCTGAACGATGCCAAACCCGGCTGCTGTCCTGCCTGCACTGGATCCTGAACCTGTTCCTATCCCTAAGCCTGTACCTGTGGCTCATGCTCAGCCTGTACAGAATTCAGACCATGATCCTATGGCACTGTACCATCTCCTTCCTGACACTCCATCAAGCCGTGAAAGAGTAACCCGCTGAATACCATAAATGGTCAGACAACTCATATATATATAACAATATATTCTACGCAGATAAAGAAAGAAGTAAAAGGCAGTGCATAACAACTACCCTTACTCCCCCTCACCGCAACCCATGCCTCACGGCATCCCGGCCTCACGGCCTCCTTAACCGCCCTCAACAGAGCCAAGTATCACAAGTACCTTGGGCCATGCCCTTCCCTACAACTCACGTTGTCTCAAACCGACGACCGAGTCACCTAATCCTGACAGTTACACTTCCTCACCCATAGTACCTGCTTGCTCTCATAAGAGTCAGACCCAATTATCCTGCAGCATGAAATTCTACAAAATATAAAGCATGACATACACATTGCAACAACTAGAAATTCTATCAGGAATTTCACCATTTTACATTTCAAAGCAGATAAAGCATGGCAATTGATTTATTTTATTCACATGGTATTATCACTTCACAAAGAATACATGTAATTATGAAACTGAAATACCGTAAAATGTGCCTATAAAAATCCAAGCAACCAAGCCCTACCATACCGTGCCAAGGTCCAATTCTCCCTTACCACACCAGGTCAAGGGTCACATATCACAATACAGAACATCACACAACAAGTGAGCCACCAAGGTGGAAATCATATAAACTGTAATCTGAGCAAAAGAAAACAACAATTCCCACCAGTGGCAACTAGGTCTATACCTCATACCTGGGGCTACAAGCACCCAAGCACAAGCTAGAAACCCAGTTCCAGTAACAATAACCTATCTCGAGTCTACCATATCCCAAATAGTAAAACCAGAAGAAATAAAAGGGAAGTCTCAATCTCATTAGTAGCCGGAAAACACTACAACTAAATCCCTATCAAGAACTCCTTTGATACCACTTTGTAACGTCCCGGACCCGGCCAGCCACCCGAACGGTGCCGAACGGGTCGGGTGTTACTACCTTAGGCGCACCTCCCCAAACGCCAAAGGCTACCGACTAGCAGAGAGGGTCTGAATAGTTAAAGTGGGGAGGCTATACCCTCTCGGAGGATCATAGTAAGGGTACTAGTTCGAGTATAATAGTAAATATGCAGCAGAAAGTAAGACTCAACAGACTCGAACTAGACCCGCATAGCGGATGCACATACAAAAACAATATACAGCGGAAGCAATATATGAGACAATTGTGGTGGAAATAAACACAACAGCATGCTGATAACATGTAACTACTACTGAACAGTAAAACATGCATCAAAAGTAGGTCATACACAACTGAATATAAAAAGGGCGCCAAAGGCTAACCAACAGTAGCTACAACAAGCATGCCAATACAGAAAGTAAACAAAAAAAAGTAAACCCAGCAAGGCATGACCTCAAGGTCCATACCATCTCTATGAAATAACTAACGCAACCCAACTCCTGAAGCTGGCCCCTTTCCTGCACGTAAATTCATGAAGTCTACACGCGTCCCGAAGGGACCGTGCAGGGTGTGAGACAAATCTCAGTAGGATAGCACCCAACGGTGCGTACCAAATATAAGTGTTTAAGGAGTCATGAATTTACCAGGAAAGCAGTAAACAGTACGATGCACAATGAAACACAAACTCCACTGGTGCTCAATAGCCACCATGGAGCGTCACCTGCTTCAGCCAACGCCGGAATCTCTGTCGTGTAACCCTACACCACGTGCCACCTAACACCTCGTGTCTCAAGTACCGACATACCTAAGGCACGCCCAAAATAGTAACCCGACACCATGTGCCTCCCGACACCTCATGTCTCAAGTGCCGACGTCCTGAAGGCATGCCGAAAATAGTAACCTGACACCATGTGCCTCCTAACACATTGTGTCTCAAGTACCGACGTCTCGAAGGCACACCCATTTCCTGAAGGCTCCTCACCTCCCACGTGGCTTTCTACGGCAAGCACCCCAAACCAAAATACCTAACCGAAACTACAGGGGCCTCTACCCACACAAGTGGTCAAAACCACCTCATCACGAAGTATCTCTGTGTGCACACTACTCAAAGTCCCGGGGAGCAGTAATCACCCAAATAGTCCTAAGCCACCAAAACATCTGACACCTCGTGTCCCTGCGACCATGTCGCTCAAGTCCGATGGCATCGCCACCCTTGTATACCGGGCCATGCCCACCCTGACAGTCGTACTGCCTCAAACCGACGTCCATGACGCCCAATCTCGTGGTCAAAACCACCCAAAGTAACCCGAGCAAAGCCCCAACCTGTGATCAGCATCACCCATGCGTAATCGGGCCAAGCCCAAAACAACCTAAAAAGGGTCCACCAGATGAAATTCAACAATTTCATATATAACATATTTAACCAGAAAACATAACTATGAAAAACCAACTAAACAGTTGAATTGCACTATACCAGGTGCGGTCCCATTCCAGCACAGAGGTATTAAAATCCTACAACAATTATAACAGGCTAAAATAATTTAAACTAACAGTTTAACACAATAATATTGCAATTAAAACCATTTTGGCGTTCCCCAGCCAAAATGCCCGGATGATCCATGACCCCTCACCCGGCCCTGCTCACGCAATACTGGTAACCGGGCATACCCAAGGGCATCCCAGAGGACCCATAAACAATTCAGTAAGCAAAATCAGATAAAATGGGTCCCACTCAAAAATACCCAAAAATGCGCCGAAGCCGCGTCACCCAAACAACCATGAAAACACAAAAAGAGGTATGCACCACCTACCTGAGACTCGCACGATGCTACTCCTCCGGTATCACCTGCCAATTCGGTCTAAAACTCAGTAAATCTACCAAAGATTCAAAACCGCTCAAAGGGGAATAAATCGTTCTACAACGAAAATAAAACAAAATGGCCAAAAAGGAATCAAGGCCTTACCAAGGTGGTTCCAACGCACTAATCAGAGCTCAAAACGGGTCTCGGAAGGACGATCGGGAAGAGGAAAGGGGTTCGGCCGGCCTGGTTCACATATCCGGGCAGAGGAGGGGTGTTCTGCCTCAAAAATGAGGCTACTCCCTGATTTAAGCAAAAAAAAAGAAAGTACATGGCGGGTACTTTAGGACTACATGCCATGTATATTTCATTTAACTGTTCAAAAGAAAGAAAGATTCCGCCAACTTACTTTCCGAACCTGCCGAAATGAGTACATGGCGTGTACCTCTGGGTACACTGCGTGTACTGGGTTCCTCTTCTCTTCCTCGTCGGCATACCCACACACCATGTATATCCCTCATACACGGCTCGACTACACGGCGTGTCTAAAGGGAACACGGCGTGCCCCTGGTTCTTACCCGGCCAACGGCCTACACGCCATGTATGGCCTCACATGGTCGGAGGTCTACACAGCCTGTTCAAAACTACACGCCGTGTAGTAGGAAACTACTACACGGTCATCACACGACATGTACTTGGCGAGCACACGGCTGGTCACTCGCCTACACATACACGGAGTGTAGTCTGGAAATTTCTAGAAACTCCCCATTAAATCCAGTTTCCTCAGAAACCCGTCAAAAATTTAAACAGGGTTGGGATTTTGACCTGTTCCAAAAACCCGGGTTCTTACAATAAATTTAAGGAAGTTAATTAGGAAATTATTTATTAAACATAAATGTTTTTAATCTGTGAAGTGTAGAGGATATGGGGTGTCTATTTAAAAGTGAGTTGAGTGGCATACTAGTATTTTTTAAAAGAAAAAGCTGCCCAACATTATTATGAGGCCAAAAGTTTCCAAAATGGACCATTAAACATCCTATAATGGATAAAGTCCAAATATAGACAAAAAATGGGTGTTTGAAATTTTTTAGTTATTTTTCACCGTTATCTTTTTAGTTTAACCACTGGTAAACCCATTTTTCCTTAACCGCAGTAAATAATTTACACTTTTTTACTATTTATTTTGGTAAAAAATTATGTTAGACTTTTTAGATAAAATAAATTATGATTATTATAAATATTGAATATATTTTTCTAAATTCCATAAACTTAATTTAAAAAATTTAATTTAAAATTAATATCGCAGAAGTTTTGTGAAAGATGGGTTTTAAAGTGATAATGATAAAATGTTTATAAAGTTTTTACATAAAAATTCAATATAAAATTGATTAAAATGAACTAAATCGGATTAATGGATTTATAATTGAATTAATTTTTATTAAAAATCATAAAAAATATAATGTAACTTTAAAAATAAATTGAAAGAATATATATTTTTCAATTAAACTTCATTGTTTTTACTATTTGTCAAAAAATAAAATGAATCAAAAAATTAAAGAAAATTATCCTTAATATAATTATGAATTTGTGATTTCAAGAATTATTTTTTATTCAAATTAATCTTTCTAAAATTGTAAAAATATATTTTAAGACAAAAATCATAGGCATGATGAAAATATTGGTTTTCGTGAAGTGTATTATTTAAGCACAAGATGATTTTAAATTAACATTATATCAAAAATTAATCATTAAATGAATATAAATTAAAATAAATTGATTTATAAACTATAAATTTTATTTATAACATTCCTCATTATGGATTATTTCAATTAATTAAAATAGAGAACCAATTTTCAAATTAGACCAGTTTTCAGAAAACCCCCATTTTAAACCCAATAATAAACTTATACTAAAATCAAATATAAAGTTTAAAAAAGTAATTAAAATTATTAAATATTAATAAAAAATACTTATTTAAATTTAAAACATAATTTTTTATTTAAATTTACTAACTTTTTAAGACAAAATACAATTTTATAAAAATATGTTTTTTTCATTATTCCCTAAAAAATCAATATTATTAAAAAAACCCAATACATTAACATAAGTAAATTTAGATATGGTTGTACCGAAAAATAAAGTTAGTTTTATCGAATAAATGTTAAAAAAATATAAATTAATTATAATAATTTCACATAAATATAAAGAAACCATGTTTGAAAAAACATATTTTTTATGTATATAATTACATTTATAATTTTTTTTTGATTATTTAATAAGAGATTATAAATAAATTTATATTGATTAGGAAAAATTTTGTATATTTCAAAAATTTGTTAATAGTATTCATAACTTCTTACTTAATATCTTGGTTACAATGGACATATTTTAAATAATATTATATCATGGTTCACTGAAGCTCGGTGTTTCCTGTCATGAATGATTTTAAAGAAAGTAATTATTCCATGTAATGCAAAATATAATAGGTTTTATGTGTAATAAAATCCATACAAAGTGTATTGTGTAACAAAAAATATCAAAAAATATTATATTCATTTGAAAACAATATTTCACAAAGTCTCAAGGTGTTACACTCTTACAAGGGAGTATCCAAGGAAAGGAAAGTGAAATAATTCCATTAATTTTCTATTGTCTGATATAGGAAATCAATGATGTCTTTTTTATATCAGTCCCATAACATTAAGGCTAGTTTTGGTCATCTCATTATCATGCATGTATGTTTAGTATATTAAAATTTCCATCTAGTCTGACATATATTACTTAAATATTTATCACACCTTAAAGGTAGACATAGGATTATTGGAGAGTCACATATCATGAAGAATCAGATCTTACTTTCCTTCAATTTATATAAAAACTGGATACCATAAATATTGACCCACTCCTCACCGAAGTAGGAGCATCTATTAAGGGGGTACCATTCATTATCATTCGCAACCACCAATACATTAACAGTTCTAGAAACCCCTAGGGGATCCCACCCATTGATAAAAATGGAATTTGGATATGAAATAACTATATCAATGACTTTATAACCACCAAAGATATGAGTATAACCTTACACTTTATAGAAATAGATGTTGGGAAACTCTAAGTTTCTTAATAACACATCAGATGAGGAATTGTTGGCCAAAGTGGAGTACTTCCACCACAATTAGAAAAAAATAATGCACACAGATGATGGAGGTAGAACAAAATATGTACCATTATAACATGGATCAATTAATAATAGTAGATAAACTGGTTGGATATATGGTTTTTAGGGTATATCCCTGTATGCTATAGGATGCTGACTTGCATCAATATTCAAAAGGTGGTATATTGGGTAGACAATATCCTCCAAATTAGAAATAATTATAGTATAAGAATAAATAAATGGAAGAGTAGTGTAAGATAACAATGTTAAATAATCAATTTTATAAATGAATAAATTATCTATAAATTCTAAATAAGTTATCATGCATATAAGAATATTCTATTCCATTAAAAAAGTTATTCAACAAAATAGGTAATATATAAACAATTATACAATGATAAAAGAATAAATAAATAATAGACTTTAACTCCAGATGTCCAAGTACATTCTCATCCGTTACTCCCTCAAAAATTTCTTTCCTAGAAGATTACAAAGCTATGAAGCACAAGCCAAGTCCTAACATGAAGTCATGTGGTCTTTCTGGGTACCAATCAGCTGCCCAAATAGGTTGTGATTAAAACTTTGTATGCCACCACTATTGACATTAGATGCATAACTAGTCTCTGAATTTAAAATCCATAGTGTGTAGGTATAATAATAAAGATACTAAAAATGATATATAAAATCAAACCATGTCATGATTAGGTTCCCCATGGGAATCTTGAAAGACAATACTGGCTTCAACCTTAGTGGGAATATCTTTGGAAATGCTATCATATATATTGATATTCATGCATATGTATATATTGATATATTAGAATCATCCCAGACTTGAGGTTTATGACCAAGAAATCCATATAAGGATATCATAGATTTCTTATACTTTGAATAAGGGATATTATGATCAATGATATCAAGTGAATAATAAGGGAAGTCAAGACCTATAGGCTCAAATGAATAATAAGGTATGTCATGCATTGTGTCATAAGTGAATATTAAGGAACTCCATTATTGGTATCACAATTGAATAATAAGGTATGTCTTTCCTGGCAGCATAATTGAATAATAAGGGAATCCATGCTAGATGTTATAAGTAAATAATGGGGAATACCATGGCTTAGGATATATGTTAATTATGATAAGGGACTTAATTCACTTTAAAATGGAATTCAATGTCTAATAATTTAATTAATCGATTAGGAATTCCATGTACCAAATAAGAACACACTCCCATAAGTCATCCATTTTCAAGTCCAACATGAATGTTCTACCAAACACATCAGTTTCATTATACAAGAAATTACCATAGAACTGCTCTTCAAATTTTTTTACATTACCAATTATATTATTCTTTAATTACCCCCTTAGAAGAACCATCATTTTAGAAATTCAATGCATCCACCACTTGGTCATTGGTCAATTATGCTATGAAACTGAATAATCCAACCCATAACATATATTTTCAACATCCAACACCATCGAGGTTTCAAGGAAACCAAATGTATCAACATACCAATACTACCAAACCTGATAACTTAATTTGCATTGATTTTGAATGAAGTGAAATAAAAACTCACTGGTGGAATACTATGGTCCAAGTAAATATTTGGGTCTTTAGGTATTCCACCTATACCAAAATCCTCTTACCCAATAACCATATACCAATTAAGGGACTCTATTAAATAGAATCGAACACACATGTAAACTCTCTCTAAAGATGTAATAATGGAAACAAGATAAAGAAATAATTGAACCACATGGGTGAAAAAGGTCATAATAAGAAAAAGAAAATTACTTTCCATGCATCGACCGAGAAATCCCAGATCCTTTATGAGAATCATCAACTAGGAGTGACCCTAAGATAGTCACAACAACAAAATACAAGTGTAAAGAGTTTTCACTCATCATAAATTCACATTTGGTAATACCCACCTTGAGGTTAATCTTACTGGAAAAACACTTGGATCCCTAGTGATTTTGTTTTATTAATTAAGAGTCCTACCCAACTAAAAATGAACAAATAGATAATACCCACCTTATGTAGAGTATCAATCCAAAAGTTTAGCGGTTTACCATATCTATTAGAAATAAGAAATGGTCTAATAACTCATTTACACATAGGGAATCAAGAAATAAACTATTGTCATGTTGAAAGGGACACTAGGCTTCATTACATAGACTTTGGGTCTGATCAATATAAGAAATGAAGTAAACTAAGACTTATGGGAAAATCCCATGTTCCTATTTAAGGAAACTCTCAAAGAGACAATTATAACTGACCCCTAAATGAGGGTTCACACTATAAAAAACACAAAGGTCTCTATTTAAGGTATATTTTTAAAGATCATTTATTAAAACATTTAAAGAAGCTCATTTATAAGGGATAACAAGTACATGTTATAAGGGAAAACAATACAAGTCCCCTTATTTAGATGGAATCATGTAGCCTTAGGAAAATTATGTCATTATTTCCTTTTTTAAACTATAAATTTCTTCATTAATTCTCATAATTTGATTATTTAAATAAAAATTCAATTCCCAGATGTAGAGGAAAACACATTTTATGTTGTAATTAAAATTTTAATTAAATAACACCTGTTATAAATAAATGTCAAAAGAAGACTAATGGTATTTTAACAATTTAAGGTGATGGGTTAAGTAATATCCCACAATAGATTTATACATAAAACCATATAAGTGTATATTAACACTTTAAATAATTATCATTATTCATCACAAGTATACTATCATGGGGTTAAGTAATAATTCATATAAAGATAAAGGCGGACTATGAGGATTCTGTAATTCAAACCCAGGTTCAACCCAAAAATATATTTTTTTACTAATAATTTATTACACACATAATGGGTTTATCACATAGATTTATATTTTTAAAACACAACTAAAATGGTTGAGAAATGAATATAAGGATTCATTCACATGGTTCACATTTCCCAAATTATACATCTATAAGAATTTATACATATAACATGGTTCAATTAGACGTACCTCCCATTCATACGTTTTAAATGTAATTTAAATTATAAATTAAAATTAGAATTCATGTTACTAAAAATATAATTTTACCAATAGTCTCAAGGTATAAAATTATATAAGTTGTTGTTTGATTATATTGGCCACCATTCCCCAATTTATAAAGGCCCATACACTTTATAAATTTTAAATTGGATCCCATTTAATCAAAAAAATAATGATTCATCCCATGAAACCAATGTTACCAAGCTCAAACGTTTGATAGTTAGTGAGAAAAATAAAAATTCTCTATCAAGATATGTGGTAAAACCCTTTTTAGGTTAATTCATACACATTATTACTCTGAGAATATATTTTTACTACAAAAGCAAATTCTATCACAAAAGAATAATTAAAATAATCAAGGAAAAATACTACATAAGTAGAAAGCATTATTTTATAAGGCATAAAATCACACAACCTAGAATAAAAATAAGAATTATAAAAAGTTACACATCATGGTAAAAAAATAATAATGAAAATAAATTTCACATGAAAAATGATTCAAGGATCAAGTAATCAAATGATTAAATCTACATGGCATAACATATACATGACATGTGAATATCTACATGCCTCAATAATGAATGAATGTACCCCTTGTATTGATGTAACTAGGCAAGAGGAGACTCCAATAAATTAGTAACTAGTGAAAATTCAACAATCACCCATGGTCAATTAATAGTCTATTTTAATAAAAACCCATCATGAACATTAGTCTAATCCCAAGAAACCTAATCCTAACTGTGTGTATGTGTTGTACGAAAAATGGAATAACTATTTACCAATGCTAACAAATTTATAGTATCCTATATAGAAACCAAAAATATCAATTTAAAGGAAAATAGAATCTTTGATACCACTTACAGTATCCTGACCAAATCACTTAATAAATAAAGCTAAACTGGTTGGTCACATTTCCTCTATCTTGTCTCCCCAACACCAGATTCATCTAAATAGTAATGAGGGTATTAAGGTGGTATAGTGGGTGGACAATACCCTCAATATAAGAAATAAATATAGTAAAGGTATAAATTAATTTAATGGTAGTGGAAGATAATAACAGTTTCTAATCAATATAATAAATGAATAGTGAACCTAGAAATTCCAAATAAGTAATTATCCATGAATAAATATGTTATGCCATAAATAAAAGGTAGTCTATTAAGAAAGTAATATATTAAAAAATATTATAATAATAATATAATAAATATATAAAATTCTCTAAATACAGAAGGAAGTTTGAGTACATTCTCGGATGCCAATCCCACTCTATGTCATAGCCTAAAAGATATAATAACTAACCAGCACAAGACAAGTCCTAACATGAAGCCAGTAGGTCTTCCTGAGTACAAATCAGTGACCTGAATAGGTTGGGAGTAAACTTAGTATGCCACCAAAAAAATCATCCAATACATATATAGTTTGTTGATATAAAATTTATATTGTACAGGTATTTTAACATAGTTTGTAAAAAATTATGTATGTAATCAAATAATGTCACTCTTAGGCTCATCAAGGGATACCTAGATGACAATACTTGGTTCATCCTAAGATATAATGTCTCTATATATTCCATTATATATATATATATATATATTTAGACACACATATATGTATATATATATGAATGTATATATATATATATATAAACCATCACAGACCTAAGTCTTAATACCTAGGCGTCTACATAAGGATATAATATAAGAAACCTAATTTGAAAAAGGGATTAAATTTCCAAGGATATTTAGTGAATAATAAGAGAAATTATTCCCAATATTATTAAATTACTTGAAAACAACACCATGAATTTTAAAAAAGAATAATATTATGGGACACCATGCTCAATAGAATAAGTGAATAATAAGGGATTCCATGCCTGGTAACACAGGTGAATAATAAGGGATGCCATTCCTAATAGAATAAGTGAATAATAAGGGATGTGATGCTCAATGATATAATAGAATAATAAGGTTTACCATGGCTAATGATATATGTAAATAATGATAAGGGACTCCATGCCCATTAACATGGAATTCCTTGCCCAATAGTTTTAATAAGTGATTAGGAATGCTATATCCATCATCACTTAACCATTTATATTCATTAAATCTAAAGATTTATGATCACATACAATGAATTTGGTTTTATAATTGAAGTATTTATCAAGAATAAATAATTAATAGGCACCTAACATTTAATTAGTCAACAATGGTAATGAAAATATCCTTTCCAAAAAATAATTCATCACTAACCACTCTTTTAATAAAATTAATTTTGAGTGATTTAAATGATCCATGAAATTAAACATTCCTTATTAACATACATCATGTTTCATTTATTTTATCATGACACTCTTCTAAATAAATAATTCATCCTGAATTATAAGGGTGTTTGGTCATAGTAGAAACTTGGGCAAGGTCATATATATATAATTGCACAATTCACATTTAATTCCATTTTTATGTTGAGGGAATAATTCAGAATTTAAGATGGTCCATGTATGGATATATACATAATATAAATATAATAATTTCAATTATCACAGTTTAATGGTTCATATTTTAAATGTTTAGATAAATACACTTAGTGGTGTTTTGGATGAATTACTCACATTCATCATGAAGGGAATATAAGTGACACTGTCATGGGGTGGTATACATTTAGGTATCGACCATTGATATTTTCAATGGAAAAAATAAATTATCTATCCCACTATCTAGGTAATAAAATATAGGCTTTACACATTTTTAGGAGTTCCAAATGGAGAATCTACTACACAAAAAAAAAGAAAAATTTTATGAACATTAAGACATCAATAGAAAAATCATAGAACTACATCCATATGCATAAAAAAATTCACTCATCTATTTATAGACCTTGATTTGATATGGAATTATAGAAATATAAATAATTGAAAAAATAATAGAAAATAGGTCACATGATATTATATGTAAATGACATCTAATATTCAAAGATAAAAAAATAAAAGAAAGAAGAGGAATCATATATTTACTGTGGGTGTTCTAACATGACCAAGGATTCTTGATTCTGTGTCTGAATGAAATAAATACCTCCATGTATAGAGAATAGTGAGAAGGAGATCTCCAAATACTATAAGGGTAGATATTGGTGGATGTGAGGATAAAGAAGAAAATGAAGCTTAAATGAGCAGGTGGGAAAATTTTAATTTTTAACAAATTAATGAGTCATATAGTTTTTATTCACATTTTGGTAAACTATGAACTGGGCACTTGATTCCATAGTCCAAGAACAAACATACAATAGGTTTTACTCACACTATGTCAAAACCATGTGCCAATCATATGGGCTTCTCTACCCAAGAACCCCTACCCCACATATTTGTAGTGCATGGTTAGACAAGCCATCCACCAACCATGTCAGGTCCCTTTTAACACCTATAACAAGTAGCGTGGATTTTTTCTATCTCTCTCATGTTTTGAACCAATGGTGATACATAACAAAATGGGTCTCACATTTGTGTTGCATGATGAAGACTAACCATGTTCCAACCACGTGCCAAGTCCCATCTCTCTCGAAATCATGATGTAAAATTATCATGCCCCAGAATCTCATTTGGGGCTTTGAGACACCTCTCCATCCTTAACCCCATCTAAAAATTACACCATAAAGTACTCTATCTATTACAATTCAATTCTGATTCTTATTCAATGATTTTTACTATCCATTGAATGAAAAAATGAAATTATATTGGAAACATTCAACAAAAAAAAACACTATACAATACATAGTTAATGGAATAAGTGCGCAATAGGTAAGGGATGAGTAACCAAAATTGCAATTCTTTGAACAAATGGTGATGCCTTACATATGATTTTGAGCCTACTATAATCCCATCAACCCAAATTTTCCACCATCGCCATGCTCCTCTAATTTCATCCTCCATTGACGCCTCTATCTCCCGTCACTTCATCTATAGAGAATTATGGTCAGGGGATCATCATCTATGTGTGAAAGGGGTGAAAAGAGGACTCATACAACGAGGATATGATAGAAAAAGAGAATATTTAAATCTTTCAGTTTTTATCACATAGTCTTAATGAAGCTAGGATTTGTCAATTATAACCTAGATATTCCATGACATGAGGGTTATAAGACATGAACTAATGTTTTTATGATTAAAATGGGAAATTAAGGATATTTATCATAAAAAATAAATAATCAATCCCCTAACATGAAGTATAGAAATCTATATCCCAATTATAAAATGGAATCAAAGACAATAGTTCAACATAATATAACTAATTATTTTCTAGGGTTTGGATAATTCTTTGATGATTTTAATGATCATGTATATTATCATTGACAATCCCAATGAGGAAATATTTTATTCTATAGTTCTCCATTTTAGAAAATAATTCTCATCTAGATATATAATACCTGGGTTTATGGAGGCCACCATAAAATTAATGATGATGATGGATATATAATAGTCAAAATCAAGGTTATTAATAGCTAAAAAATTGACTGATGAAATTAATTAATTTAGTTCTTCCATATATGGTATACTGGACACATGGAATATATTGATAACAAAAGTTATACAAATCCAAGTGTAGAAAAATTTTCCATATGTAATAATGATCTCACTTTTCCGTTATGATATTATATTATAAAGAAAATTTATAATTCATGGAAATTATTTTATGTGAGATAAAAATAAAATTTTATAACTACTATATTTATATGGAGGACATTCCATGATCAAAATTTCATATTAACACATCACATGCATAAATACCACACCCTATAATCAACAAAATAATAAGATAATTTTTTGAAAATATTCTTCTATGGTATGTTTATAATTATACCCCTGGTGAGGTCTCATGGTAATGTAACCTAAAATTGAGCTATTAAATTATAAGGATAATCTGAGATCTATAAATCCCCAAAAATTAATTTTTTTATAGAAATGGATAAAACTAGTGTTCTATAAGTAAATACAAAAAATATCGTCATGTGTAAATCTTTGTTGCATGATATTTCTTTACCGTAATGGTTTATCCTCTGAAGGGATTCAACAAAAAATACTCTATGAAAGAAATATATTCTATAATCCATAATAATTTATGATCTATATCATTTCATAGAACTATATTTAATAGAAATTTTCATCCTCTTTAAGGTGAATCTTTACAATCACATGCATATCAATTTTTTCTTCATCAGAATGTAATATTTACACAAGGTAATATCAGAGTCTACAAATAATTGGAATATATCATGAAATTATTCTATGACATGGTTACCAATGGTGGGAGTGACTCACTCCCCACAATTAAAGATAATTCTTGTTTGTTTAATATGGAAACAACCCATCCATGGTACACTCAATATATCAAGCATTTCAAAAATATTTCACATTAACAATTGATGTGTTTTAAGGAAGAATACTCCTTTAATCCCACATTATCTTATTTAATGTCTCCATCTAGAAATAAACTAGCACCAATTCCATTGTCTCTTGACAAAGAAGTTTCATGGGAAATAAATTTAAATATCTATAAAAAGCATGTGGGAATTTACCGTTACATAATCATAATCTCAAATAGGTCTTTCATCCCTACCAAGATAGCAGGTTTTGTTTTCTCATGTAATGCTCCAACCTAGAACATCATCTACTTCTAAGGTCCATTCCCCCCTATACACTATTGGTTGTTGTCTATTGGTGAAGTCTATATCCTTAAAGTGGGGAGATTATTCCATAGAATTAAGGTTATAAAATAGTAGAAATAATGAAAACATGCACATATCATAATTATAATACTTATAAATAAATAAAAAATCATATAAAAATGAAATAAATATTTACTATAAGAATACATAAAATGATCAAGCACTATTACAATCACATATAAAAAATAATTAAATAAAATATAAACGGTATCCACTTCAATATTCAAGACTCACCTCATCCCTATTTGAAAATATCAATCAAGTTATCCCAACATAATCCAAAACATGTCATGATCTCAACTAGAATGATAAAATAATGGTTTCACAAACACCATAGTTACCATGATGGGTGTCGGTATATAAGTATTTATGGTCTCACAAGGAACCCATAATATTTGTTGTAACATTTGTGTTTATTCATGAAGAAAATAAATACATAAATAAACATAATCACTGATTCGTCATGTTCTAATCAGCTCAAAATAATTATTGATGAGATAAACACACCAATTAGGGAATCGTATACAAGGAGTTCCACCTTGATACCAACCCCTTCCTACATAGGCACCAAGTAGTAATCCTGTCAGTATCACATTATATATATACTATCACAAACACAAAGAATCAAGGTTGGTAATCAATGAAATCCTCACTACCACCCACCATAGGTTTGGGTCCATTTTATAGATATAGACCGATCCATATCTGGGTGGGGTTAATATTTAAGGCTTGACCTCTATCATTTAATATTAGGTAGGGTCCCTCTATCTAATATCGCATCACAAATAGATCTATGATTATTTCTCATAGTGTTCCCATTTTCTGATCCCATGCCACTACATTGATAAGCTAGTCATCTCACCTGATACTTTCTACTATCTTGATAATTTCTTTCTCACTCGATGAGAGGTTAGTGAAAACACCTTATCAGTAGAGTTTATGCGAAAAATCATCACTCCAATCCTTATATCCCAAGGTATTCCTACTCATCATAAAAAACAAGGATCTCATTTCACTCACAATGATCATACTAGAAGCATATAAAGCTTCCCCAAGGTACACCTCATGATTTAAAAAAATACCCTGGAATCCATTTCCTAACATAAAAACATGTAACAAGAATTAGAGAACACAAACAATAAAATAGATCACTAGATATTCAGTAGAACACTAGTTACATAGGATCTAGAAAGTTATATATACTAACTATAATCAACCCATATCGATCACCCAACAATGATATATAGAAAAATATCATCCTATTGATCATGGACTTAATAGGTATGGATGAATTACTCATCCAAGTCCCCCATGGATTCCAAATACTAAGTCCCTATAAAATTCACCAGACCCATACATAGATCAAATATCACATATAATAGGGGTGATAACACAACTTTTCACCTAGAAGAATCCAATTTTAATCACTCACATCAAGTCTTATAGGACATATCTTACTCATGGAATAGACTAAGACTCTCCTTTGACCTTAGGATGAATATCATAGTCACATACTAAATGTGGAACCATATCAATAATCCTCACTCACCACAATTATATCATTCCTTCTAACTAGAAATAGGAACCTGACCTAGGATACCATACATCACTACACATACACTGAGAACTACACAATGCTTTACATCAACCCAACTGACACCATCACTGCATGGAGACATTGTTATTGGGAAGAACGAAATTATATAAGTGCTAAATAGAACTTATAAGAATCATAAAGGCCTAATTCCATCCAATATTTTACTACAGGGCACACTGGGTTTCTAAATATCTAACTTAAACCACATATATTATATAGTCATTTACACTTATGCATAAACTAACACAATCAATTATATTAAAGGGGATTCCTACCACAATACTAAATTTAACAACTTTCCAAGATCATTTAAGCTTCATCTATGATTTTTTACACTCTCTAGAACCTTTCTCAAGCCATAAACGACACATAATTAATTAAAAAATTAAAATTAATTAAAATAATTAATAATATTATGCCTAATATATAGGAAAAAAATTGATAAATTTATAATTTTTGATACTGAAGATAACCTCTTGTGTTCATCCTCCCAGTTCCTCCTCTATGAAAAATGATAAAACCACCCATAAAATTGGGTTGATTTTACATCTATTTAGTGAAATATTCCCTGAAAAAGTATTAAAAAAATTTAAAAATATAAAGACAGAATGGGAAAAGTGAATACTGGATGAAATAGATATTATACCACATATTTTAGATAATAATTCCACTAAAACACACATTTCCATATGGGATTCAATGTAGGATGGTGATGGGAGGATCTAACCAAACGGTTCTCCTTGATTCCCCAAAACATGTAAAATACAATGGGTTCAACCATTAAAAAGATAATTTTCCACTATCAAATAACGATGGGTAGGGTTAGATTATAGATTTTCTATAGGGTCCCTGAAAAAGGCATAATTGTTAAACTTGGACTATGTCATTGAGGAGAACTCCACCATACAACCAGCCTCAGGAGGCATCCTAATCTTGTCTCTCAAGACGACGTCCAAGTGAAGCCCCTTAGGGATAAACCATGGTCTCTCTCAAAATGGAACATGCTACAGAGTGTCCACTTAGTTGTGGAATAAACATACCTTTTAAGATAAGGAATCCCCATTTCCCATCCCCTCATATATGTTTTAGTCTCTCAAATAGATATTTATAGCTTCATCCCACAAGATCCCCCCACTGAGAGTCCTCTAGGTAATGGTGTGGTGTCTGCCCAAAAAACCCCCCATGGGGAATCCATTCCCACTGAACCTTGGAATCCAAGGATATAGAAAACCAAGATTAACATACATTGATATTAAATAATATTATTTGAATATTAAAAACGTTAAAAAAGTACATTCATATGGAAAATAATAGTTTAGTGTCTTTAGAAACATGGAAAACATAATATTTTATCTCGGTGAATAATATTATACATCTCCCTTAAATATATTCCCCTCTATTAATACTACATTAAAATTGTATTCCTATCATAGGGAAGGAATCATATGAAAGGAGTCATATCAGATTATCAGTAAGGGTGAACAAGGGAGATATGTAAGCATAAGATGAGCATAAGTGTATGAGAACACGATCAAAACATTAGAAGATAATACCGTATATATAAATGGTCATAATAAATAGTCATGACATATTGAATTATTGTTTATAAGAAAATAATCATAAGGGTGATAAATCATTATAAATAAATCATGAACCATAATCATATGTCATATAAGTGTGGAGCCATCAGAAATATAGAAAACCATTTCATGTGTAAAGGTTAACTACCCAGACCATCAACAGAGTGGATCAAGATACACCTATTTTCTATAGTAGATCAAGATGCACCAGTTTCCCATTATGGATTAGAATTCACATGATTCCCATTGTGGATCAGAACACACCTATTTCCCATTTTGGATTAGGATGCAAATATTTGCCATTTTGGATCTTGACATACCTATTTTACATTGTGTATTAGGAAACACCTATTTTTCATTGTGGATTATGCCTATCAACCGATTTACCATTATTATCTCCTGAGATATATATCTTAACCCAATGCATTGTAGGGAGATATAGGTCCCACCCATTACATTAGGAAATAATAAATACTTGTTCTAGAAAATCATAAACATGCATCATATCATAACCCATGAAATAAAATGAGTATAATAAATATTTTATCATATCATACTCTAGATAAAATATATAGGATTCATAATTATTTCACCATATAATAACCCATGAAAGGAAACATGTTTCATAAGCATTTTATTATAGTATAACCTACAGACGATAATTCAGTTTCATAAAAAAAGTGGAATCATAAATATATACCATTTATAAAAATAATGATAATAAATTAATCCAATCATATCACCATTAAATCATAAACTATAGAAAATTATTTCATCTTAGCTGAAGATGTATTTTGAAAGATAACATGGATCCTATCATAATGAAAATAACCATTCACTAAAAATCATTTTTTAATCCAAAAAACATCATTAAAAAACTTTTTTTTTGGAAATGAACTTTGAAAAATTTTATTATAATATTTTAAATAAATTAAAACATTTATTAATAAAAAATACTATCCACTTTGAAAAAAAAATTTAAATCATAAAACTTTTTGAATACCTTATTATTTGAAAATATCCTTGAAAACCAATAAAGGATATTTTGAAAACCATTTTATATATCTTTTAATACCTAAATATTTTTTTAAAATTATTTTGTCATGAAAATGATGTTAATATATCACTTAAAAAAAATTAAATATTTTTTAGATAAACTGGTTCTTGAATAAATAATATTTTTGACCGAAGAGGGAAATTTGGTGAAATTTTCATAAAAAAGTTCTTAATTATATTAAGTACCAAATAGTGTAAAAAATGGTACCAATACAAGAATATATAATTAATATCTAGAGGATAAGAATATTCATGAGTGTTCTAGGGAGATATATCCTATCATTACATCAATTGAATCATAATCATAAACAATCCTGATAAATGATGTGATTTTTTCAATAAACTCTTACCACATTGATAACATTGAATCCCAATCCACATGAAATAATAAAATAACATAAAGATTATGATATAACAAAAAAATTTATATTCATGATTTAAAATTACAATGTGATCTATATAAACATTTTAAGAAAATTTAGGTGAAAAAAATAACATCAGTCTCAATGATGAAAAATTGAAATAAAATCACCTAATCAATTTGTAACTTTTTAACTGTAAACCCATTGAAAAAAAGTTATTAAAAGTTATTTTTATGTACCCATAAATTTAAGGATTAATATAATAGATTAAACTAATGATTGTTATATAAACCACAAAATACAAAATTAGAGGTGATTGTGGCATACGTATCATAGAAATAAATGCGAGACTAGAAATCTTCATACTACTTGAGTAAATTTTGAATCATGAGATCCATGATGGAAAATAAATAAATCGAATCTTTTAATATCATTAAATAAATTAAATTAATGATATAAAATTTCATTATTGATAATATACACCACAAAACGTTAAAAAGTGGGGAATATATCCTATATCTCCCAAAAATAAACATTAACTAAGAAAACAATTATTTTATGGATTGAAATTATATTTAATTGTTCAAAACTCATGTATAATATATATATGTTTATTATAAATATTATACAGAATCCTATTATAATATATCATGTAACTCCATGACCCCAGAAGCCTGGAGCAGGTGCATTATTTTAATATATTGGAATGATTACAAGGATTCAAGTCTAAAAGTACCAATTATTTTTAAAGTCTTGGAAAATAGATTACATACAAGAACGTTATATTAAAAAGTCAAATATAAAACACAATATGAAAAATCCATTGAACAATCCATTATTCCTCTAGCTTAGCCATGCATATCAATCCCAATACACTTCTTGGAATCTTGGGAAAATAAAACATAAGAAAGGGGTGAGCTCAGATTCTCAGTAAGTGTAAATAATTTAGCGGATGCTATAAACTTTTATGGAAAGATGTGTAATAAAAACGACATACTTTTAAATATAAACATTAAAAATATATGGAGAAAATAAATAAAAAATTACCACATAAACATGAACATGGATATTCGACTAGTTGAATAATCACATGTAATAATTAATTTTATAATGAGGTAACGCCTAATGCTAGACATCATTATCAAATATTCAAGGAATTTTTTTCAAGAATACAAATAAACGTTTTTTCAAGGCCTTGTGGAAAGACAAAATTTTTTCTCGGGAGACCTAATGATGCATCAAGGAGCTATAGCAGGCTCCACCCATCACTTACTAGGTCCACTTCATTCCACATATGAAAATTATGAAACATAACATAAACATTCGTATTAAAACTAGCATACGAAATGCCAATACTTCAACCATAAGACATGAAGGGTATAAAAATAGAACATCCACAATCAATCATATCATAACTCATTCAATACAATATGAAAGATTTTATTATAATAAATCAACCATAATCAAGAATAATATGTAGTAAAGGATGCTGACATAGTTGAAAATGATTAGTAAAACTTTTTGAAAGAAATATCCCTTTTTGTGAAATCATTTAAAAGTCACACATTTATAATGGAATTAAATTAAAAAATATTTTGGAATAAAATTTTCCCATACAACTTTTAGAATTTTTAAAGGAATTAACATTTTAAAATAATCATGTCCATATAAATAAATCCTTAAAACCATTTTGAAAACATGGACATTAATGATAATGATTTAGAAGAATAAATATTTAAAACATTGAAAATATTCATTTTAGTTAAATAGTTACTTAATAGAATCCTTTGGAAATTTATTTTCTGAAACATGGACATGGATAATACATATGTCCTAGAAAATACTTACCCATAAACAATCTCATATAATAATGAGATTGAGGAATTAACCCTCACCTTGCGCATTCCTTTGGTCGAGGGTACGTTTAACCACCTATATAATGACAATAGTATGTTATTAAAATATTACAGAACCATATTAATATTTATTACATCATACATGATTCATTTATGACTTTAAACTACCCATTTAATAATTATTTCTATGTTAAATTAACATTTCGGGTAATAATCACTTTCTTTATTGTAAGTGTTTTAACATGTTATTATAGATTGTATCATTTAGATCAAGATTTAAATACTTCCAGAATATAAAACATGATTTATATATAATATATATTTAGAATAAAAATATGTATAATAGATAGATTTATGAAATAGAGAGCACCATTTATGGAGATGGTAGGCCGTACGTACACATACACACTATTTCTATTTTCATATCTTATTAAACAGAAGTGAATAAGATATATGTATGTATATATATATATAGCACTAGTATCATTTTTATTTACTATATTACATACTTATTAATAATAAATATTTTTATAATCATTGTTCAATGGTGAACGTGGAAATGAATCTCATCGCCTCGGGAGAAAATTAGCCGTACGTACGCATGAGTGATGACATCATTTCTTAATGATTAAATTGGGTGTCATTGGATAGTGTATTAATTGTAAAAAATAAATTACCATGTTGTTTTCATTATTTATATACAAATTACTCATCATTATATCCATCCAAATGACATAGTGTTGAATAAAAAATTACACCACGGTGTGGAGACAGTAAGTCGTACCTACTCACGCAAGGTGACATTACATTCATAGAATGGATAGAATAATTAATATGGTTGTAAAATATTTATAATAATATCACCCGTATGTATATGGTACTGGATTTATTATTTTGGTAGGGAAATAACAAGTAAGGATAAAGTGGAAGACGAAAAGAACTTTGAATGAGGTGATAATATAATTACCTATTCTTTGGGTGTTTCCTTCTTATGTGAACAAAAGGGATCCTTATATTTACATTATTATGAAGGTAAGGCCTCTATGTTCAATTTAGGGAAGTTGGGATGAGATTTGGGTAGGGGTAGGCCGAGCCAAATGGCTTTGGATGTGTGATTTTGAAAGAAGGGGAAGTACCCTTTTATAAGATTGGTGAGGGTCACTTTAGGAAAAGTTTGAAATATTATTTTATTATAAATAATCATCAGTTTATAATGGATCCAAATTGATTTATTTGATAATAAGGTGGATTTGGTTCTAAATCTTCTCAACCAATAGTTTTAGATATGTTTACACCACCATATTAACCCTTTATTTTAGATTTAACTCTTAGATAAATAGTTTAACTTCTACCATGTCCCCTTGTATTATTATAATAAATGGTTAATAAAATTACTATAAAAATCCTAGAGAACATAAAGTGGTTTATTAATGAAATATATATCATTATATATGTCCTTTTTCTGAACCTTTTTTTTAATATTATTATATCATTTAATAATATAGTTTTTCTTTAAAACTCATTTATTTCAATGTTGACAATATTTGGTATTTGGTTTTTGTGAATGTCATAACAAGTTGATTACTTTAAAAAAATACATTAAATAAAACCTAACATGTTATATTAACCTATAAAACTCACTTATTTCATCAAAAGTCACAATTTACAATTATTTTGTTATTTATAATATCAATTATTTTACTCTTTCATTAATAATGTAATTACTCCATTATAATTGTGTCATAAATAAATATAGTTATTTAATGACTAAAAATTATAAATAAAATACCATGATTTAGGAAATATTTTCATATTTCCAATGAATATTTATAGTTGAATTTATCTTATGTATAACCCCATATTAAAAATGGTTTAGTTATTAAACATTGAATTTAACACTTTTAACTCTTCTTTAAATAAAATAATAATATATGACATAATATAATTCATGTGGTCCAAAGGGATCATATTACTTAATGATGTCAAATATGTCTGTTAGATTTTTGAAATTCAATTCACAGAAGTGGTAAAATAAGATGTTATGAAAATTTGTAAATGTGCCTAGAAGGTGGGTAAATGACGTTAAAAAGTTAAACAAACTTTTATACATATAATTTTATTATGAAATGACTCCAATGAATTAAATTGAACTTATATAGGTATTATATATCTATTTTTACTTAAAATAAATTAAAATAAATTAAAATAAATTAAATAATTATTTAAATAAAATTCGATTTTAAGCAATAATGCAATTTTTTTTCACTGTTCATCAAAAATTGAATGTTTTCCGAAAAAAACCAAAAATTAACCCTAATATAATTTTGAAATTCCAAAATCAAAAATTAATTCTATTTTACCTAATTAAAAACATATAAGTTTCATTAATTAATTTAAAATTAATTCCAGTTGACAAAACCAAAAAGTGGGTTTTTAAAATGTAAAAACTATCGAAACATTGACATGTGTTTATGTGAAATTTAAATATGAAATTACTTATAATGACCTATATTGTAAATATATAATATAATTATACTTACAAAACATTAAAATTTATAATTACCAAGAAAAATTATTTCGATTAAAAGAGTTGTTATCATTTAAAATTTAGTATTTTCACTATTCACCAAAATAAGAAAGTTATTAGAAAAACACTACAAATTTATCAAAATTAAAATTTTATGCCTTTATTCTAAATAATAGGTTTATTTTGTCAAATTGAATATATAAATGTGTCAAATATTGTATTTAAAAAGGGTTCTCCATTAAAAGGTGGTAAAATTGTCTTTTCTGAAAAATACTTCCTTTATCTGAAAAATTGAATTTGTTCTTATATTATGTCTAAGAAACATATAGTATGGATGTTAAAATTATATGGAGTATATAAAATTAAAAATTTAGTTAATAATATTTATAAATATTTTTGAACGGCTAGTTTGCTAAGTCATGGAGCACTCGAACTCAGTGTAGCTTGTAGTGCAAGTTATTGAATTACTTTGAAGAGATAACATATTATAAAATCGTGGGGTGTTACAATCTACCCTCCTTTAATAAATTGAGACCTCTCAATTTTGAAATTTTTCTTTGAAAATAAAATGTTAAAAATAGAAAAATACATTTTTGGAAAACCCACATCAAAAATTTGGTTAATAAAATTTAGACTTAATACGAGGGAAAGGGAAATGAAAAAGTCACTACCAAATTATGATCCTTATTAGGAGGAAATTGGTGTAAATTAAGGACACATTATTGGAGGGAAAAAATATTTATAGGGAGTGATTGAGGTAATCAATCATAATCATGTGTAAAATTGAGGGCCTCAAATCCATCACTATGTGATGATTTAAAATATCATCAGTTGAACAAAACATAAGGTATTAGTATAACACATTTTTTGTTTTAAGATCCCTTCCTTAAAGTTTAAGAATAAATTTATTCATATAATAATATGAAAAAAATATACTAGACATGTAGAGTTTCATCCTTCAACTAATTCCAACCACAAACTCATCTTTCACTCCAAAAGATAATAAAATTCAAAAATATTCTACTTATCCTAATCGTATAGGCTTGAAAAAATAATGAACTTATAACTTATTTGTCAGAATATTTTAAAAAATTACATTATACAATCCCATGCATCACGTAGACCAGCGGTAGGTGATGCACCCTTGTCGCCTTTTGGTTGTGGGTTCAAGTCTCACGTCATTACCAGATGCGATGGGTTGTCGACCGACCTCCATGTTGTCCTTTTTATAACAATCCAAAAACAATCTTAAGAAATGTTTTAATCTTAAACAATAGAATCCAGTGTCCAACTGAATTCATTCCAAATTTATACTTATCCAAAATACTTCTCTCCAAACTTACAATCCTAAATTTATAAGGAAGGTAAACATAATGAAGATCTTTTTTTCCACGTAATAACATGTGAATACCTTCATCATATATTCTTTTAAAACATGGTAACACACTAAATTACCCTAAAACCTTATTGATTACATTTGTGCTCCCTTATTCATTATAGAATACACAATATACTCCTTATATCCAAAAAATTATGTAAACTCCAACAATGATGGAATAAACAAACAATTAATTAGTTCCATGGTAGTCAATAATATACAATATAATTTATCTAACACAATTATATCTTATCATGAAATAATTATCTCTATTTAAGAAACATAATAAGGGTTATGTTTCCCCCAACCATATATTTTCCAAATTTTTTAACTTGAAACTCTGTCACATTATCTAGTACTATAAAATCTAAAATCCTTAATGAAAACATAATACAATACAATCCTTATATACTTTATAATTCTTATAAATTGTACATCATTAATATAATACTCCAATGACACAATTATTTAATAACAACATAAGAACACTAATCATTTTTCTTCATCTGTGGTAGTATCATAAATTGATTATTATCCAATAGTAGCATTTGGGGTATACTCTAATGATCGGGACATTGATTCCCATAGTGTCCTAACTCCTTGTAGATGAAGCATTATACATTTGGGACCCTTTTCTTACCCTTGCAATCAAGTACTTGGTTTCCTTTTTCTCCAAACTTATAGCAATCTCCCATTCAATTCAAGAATTTACCAAGGTGATTCTTTCCAAAGTTATTACATATGGGAAAATCCTACTTTACCCTCTTCCCTTTATCCATTTTTCTCTCCACCTTCATTTTCTTCTCTTACTTCCCATAAAATACATAAGACTCAGAGAATTATTTACTTATATTATTAACACATGATACTATTTCTTCATATGATGATAACATGTGGGAGTCTATTTCCCTTTACCACATCATCGTTTCATTATTTTACATAAAAGCAGTACAGAAGAGAAACCACATGAGTAATCCATGGTACCAATGTTCCAATGGTCCAAGAGACAAGATGCTAAGGGGGTCTAAAATGTTGATCCCAAGAGCATCCACTCTAACAAGATTCTCCCCCTCAAAATACATCAAGAAAATATCTCGAGTGAAAATGATTCTCTTTGGATCATGCGTATTTCTATAGTTCGCATTTCTTCTACTGAGTGCCATTTATAAAGAGTGGCATACACTAGGTTAGTTTATGAATCCCAATGAAAACATACAAACTTGTAAAATACCTAAAATAAATTGAAAAGATTATGAATATAATCTATAATCGTAAAAAAATGTTTTCTTTGAGGAAGTATTTACTCATAAATCTTTTATAATGACTTGTAAAGAAAAATTTGAAATTTTTTAAGCCTGCCCTCCTGGAGTGTCACACCCAATAGTGTTGCAAGGCCTGTAGTCATGTACCAGGATACCCCGGGTCAAGCCCGATACTCTTTTTTGGAGTTTTCCCTCCAAGGTGCATCTATTCCAGAGCTTCCTCTACCTGGTCATATCTAATCAGGGATGTATTTCTTGGAAAATTCACAAAATCTCTACATTCCCAAAATTCTAGAAAGTTCTTCTATAAAAATACATAATGTTTATTTTAGGGTAATGATCATTAATTAGAGTTTATATAAATCTATTTAAAAGGATTTTTTGAAACATCCTACGATACCAACTGTAATGCCCCAACCCCAGAAGTCTAGATCTGGTGTATTATTTTAATACATTAGAATGATTATAGGGAATTAAGTCCAAAAGGACCATTCAGTTAACATCCTTGG
The DNA here is from genome assembly GCA_963277665.1 of Viscum album. Classification (NCBI taxonomy): domain Eukaryota; kingdom Viridiplantae; phylum Streptophyta; class Magnoliopsida; order Santalales; family Viscaceae; genus Viscum; species Viscum album. Next base: position 1,020,610,851 of record OY728127.1, read on the forward strand.
AAAATAGATTACATACATGAACATTAAATTACACATTTTAACATAAAAAAAATATAAATAATTCTTTGATAACACCATTATTCCCCGAGCTTAACCCTTCATATCAATCATAATACACTTCTTGGAATCTGGGGAAAATGAAACATAAGAAATGGGTGAGATCAGATGCTTTGTAATGGTAACTAATTTAGCAGAACCTATAAACTTTTAAGGAAATATGTGTAAAAAAACAACAGCCTTTTAAACATAAACATGAATACAATATGGAGAAAATAAATCAAACATTACCATATAAACATGCACATTGATATTCTACTAGATGAATAATCACATGTAATAATTAATTTCATAATGAGGGAATGCCAAACCCTGGACATCATTACCACATAGTTAAGGCCTCATGTTGAGACTAAAAATAAATTTTTTGTCATGTATTTGTTCCAAGACAATAACTTGTCACATGAGACCTATCGATGCATCAAGAAGCTTCATCGGGCTCCACCTGTCATTTATTAAGTCCACTACATTCCTTTTAAGAAAATTTTGAAACATAACATAAACATTCATATTAAAGCTAGCATACAAAATCCCAATACTTCAACCATAAACCATGAAGTGTATAAAAATAGAACATCCACAGTCAAACATATCATAACTCATTCAATACAATATGTATGGTTGTATTAAAATAAATCAACCTTAATCAGTAATAATATCTAGTAAAGGATGCTGACATTGTTGAAAATGATTAGTAAAACCTTTTGAGGGAAATATCACTTTTTTTAAATAATTTAAAATCAAAATATTTATAAAGGAAGTAATTTAAAAGAGATTTTTGAATAACAGTGTCCCATAAAACATTGAAACTTTTTAAAGGAATTAAAATTTTAGAACAATCATGTCCATATAGATAAATCTTTAAAACCATTTTGAAAACATGGACAATAATGAGAATGATTTAGAAGAATAAATATTTTAAAAACTTAAAATTATGTTTAAGTTAAAGTATACATTAAAAGAATCATTTTTAAATTTCTTTTATGAAACATGACCTTGAATAATAAATATTTCCCAGAAAATACTTACACATAAACAATCTCAGATAATAATGAGATTGAGGAATTAACCCTTACCTTGCACTTTCCTTTGGTCAAGGGTACATTTAACAACCTATATAATGACCGTAGTATGTTATTAAATTATAAAATAACCATATTAACATTTATTATATCATACATGATTCATTTATGACTTTATACTACCCATTTAATAATTATTTCAATGATAAATTAACTTTTCGGGTAATAATCACTCTCTTTATCGTACGTGTTTTAACTTGGTATTCTGGATCGTATCATTTATATCATGATTTAAATACATCCAAAATATAAAAAATTATTTTTATATCATATATATTTAGAATCTAAATATGTATAACATATATAAATAGGAAATGATAAACACCATTTATGGAGATTGTAGGCCGTATGTATGCAAAAATGTTGTTTACATTTTCATATTGTATATAATGAAAGTAAGTGAATAAGATATATGTAAGTACATACATATATATATATATATATATTTCTAAACTAGAATTAATATTTCATATATTACATACTTATTAATAATATTTATTTTACAATCATCGTTGAATGATGAATGTGGAAATGAATCCCATCGAGTCGTGGAGACAGTATGCCGTACGTACACACGGGGGACGATATCATTTCCTTAATGATTAAAAAGTTTGCAATTGGATGGTATATTAATTTTATAGATAAATTATATTGTTATTTTAATTATTTATAATCATATTACTTATCATTATATCCATCCAAATTATATACGGTTTAATAACAAATTAAACCATGACGTGGAGACGGTAAGTCATACGTACGCAGACATTGTGACATTATGATTAGTTGGATGGATTGAATAATGAATAGGGTTGTACCATATTTATAATAAAATAAGTGTATGTATAATTTACTAATGTTATTTTTTGGTATGTAAATAAAAAAGATAGAGAAAGTGGAAGATGAAAAGAACATTGAAAGAGGTGATAAAATAATTACCTCTTCCTTGGGTGCTTCCATTTGATTTGAACAAAAGGGATCCTTAGGATGGATTTATGTTAAATGGAATGCCTATATGTTTAGGTGAGGGAAGTTTGTAGGATACTTGAGTAGGGTTTTTCTGAGACAGATGGATTTGGAGGTGTGATTTTGAGAGAAGGGGATGTACCCTTTATATGAGAGGTGATGGTCACTTTAGGAAAAGTTTGAAATATTATTTTATTATTAAATTATTCTAGGTTTTTAATGGATCAAAATTGATTTATTTTGAATAAATGGTGAGAATGTGTCTAAATACTCTCATACAATTCTTTTTAGACATGTTTTTCTCACCATATTAACCCCATCTTTTAGATTTAACTCTTATATAAATAGTTTAACTTTTACCATGTCCTCTTGTATTATTATAACAAAGGGATAATAAAATTAATATAAAATCTAGGAGAACCTAATGTGTTTCATTAATGAAATATATATCCTTATATAAGTCATTTTTATGAACCTTAATTTTTAGGATTATTATATCATTTAATAATATAGTAATTTTTTAAAAACTCATTTATGTCAATTTTGAAACTATTTGGTATTTGGTTTTTTTGAAAATCTTAACATGTTGATTAATTCAAGATAAATACATTAAATCAACCCTAAAATGTCATATTCCCTTTTAAAATTATTATATGTCATAAAAAGTCTCAATTTACATTTATTTTGATATTTATAATATCGATTATCTTAATCATTTATTAATAAGGTAATTAATCCATCATCATTGTGTCCTAAATAAATTTAATTATTTTATGTCTAAAAATTTTAAATTAAATACCATGATTTTGTAATTATTTTATATTTCTAATTAATATTTATAGTCGAGTTTATATTATGTATGAACCTATAATAAAATTGTTTAGTTATTAAACATTGAATTTAAATCTTTTAACTCTTCTTTAAATAAAATAACAAGAAATGTCCAAATATAATCCAAGTGGAAGAAAAGGATCATATTTTATCCCAATGGTAGGTCTTGGTCTAAATACACCTATCTATTAGAATTAGGACATGTCTTAGGGTAATTGAAATATCTTTTTTTCCATTAATTACCTAATTACTTTTAACTGTGGTAAATAAAAGTCAAAAGTTACTGTAAGAAAAAAAATATTTTTGTATTATTGAACCACATATTAATTACTGATTTAAACCATGTGTCTCAAATTTTTAATTTCAATTTACAGATGCGGTAAAATTACATTTTAGGAAAATTTGCAAATGTGCCAAAAAGGTGGGTAAAAGATGTTAAAAATTTAAATAAAATTTCATACATATAATTTTGTAATAAAATTACTACAATGAATTATAATGATCTTATATAGGTATTATATATCTATTTTTTCAAAAATAAATTAAAATAAAAAATAAAAATATTAATATTTAAATAAAAAGTAGGTTATAAACAATAACGCATTGTTTTTCATTATTCATCAAAAATTGAAAGTTTTTAGACTAATAACAAAAATTCACCCTAAGATAATTTTGATATTCCAAATTCAAAAATGAATTATATTTTACCAAATTCATAACATAAAAGTTTCATTACATAATTTAAAATTAATTTCTGTTGTCAAAACAAAAAAGTGGGTTTTTTAAATGTAAAAACTATCAAAAGATTGACTTGTGTTTATGTCAAATTTAAATGTGAAATTACATATTATGACCTAAATTGTAAAAATATAATCTAATTATAATTACAAACAAATGAAATGTTTAAGTTAACTCTATAAATTAATTTGATTAAAAAAGTTGTTTTCAATTAAAATTTAGTATTTTTCACTCTTCATCAAAATATGAAAATTATCAGAAAGACACCAAAAAATTATTGAAACTAAATTTTTATGTCCTGATTCTAAATAAGTAGTTTATTTAATCAACATGAATATATAATAGTTTCAAATATTGTATTTAAAAAGTTACTCCATTAAAAGGCGGTATAATTGCATTTCTTAATAAAAATACTTCCTTTATCTAAAAAATTTAATTTTTTTATATTATGTCTAAGAAACACATAATATGTATGTTAAAATTATTTTGAGTATATGAAATTCAGTATGTTGTTAATATGATTCATAACCATTTTTTGAATGGCTAGATTGGTAAGTCGGGGGGCGCTCGAACTCGTTATTGCTTGTAGCGCAAGTAATTGAATTACTTTGAAGATATAACGTACTATGAAATCTTGGGGTGTTACATATCATACCATATATGTTATTATTATGACTTTATATTACCCATTTATTAACAATTTCATTTTAAGGTAATGTTCCAGGTAATAACTGCTTTTTTTTTGTATATGTTTTGACTTGTTATTCTTGAACATATTACTATGATTTTGATTTCCTTATTTAAATAATTTAAAAAATGTTTTAAATATCAAATATATTTATTATATAAATATTTATAATCATCTATAAAAGATAAAAATATTAAATGGAATACAACATTCATGGGGATGATATTCCATAAGTACGCAATAATATTGTTTCCATTTTCTTCTCATATTGAATGAAAGATAGTAAATGATATATACATGTGTATATATATATATTATAATTATAATAATATTCTTATGTCATATATTTCATATAATTTTATTAAACCCATCCTTAATATATTACATGTAAAGTGTGAGTGAATCACATTGCTTTGAGGAGGCGGTGATCCGTTGTCCACAAATGAAGTTATCGTATTCCCACAAAATGGAAAACATGAAGGTACATGTTTTATATTAGTTATATCATAATAAAAAATAAAATATATCATATATATCATAGAAAAATTTAATTTTCAACATTATTAAAAACCTTTAATGATTGAAATGGAAAAACGAATGACATCAGTTCGTGAGGTAGTAGTCCGTCACACACACCAATGATGATTATGTATCCCATTTGATGGAAGTATGTGTTAGTTTAAGTCATACCATTATAATAAAAACATATCAGTATATTGAGAAAACTGAGGTTGTTATATAATAATTGAATAATAATAATCAAGTGGGTGGAGAATGAAATAAAACAAAAGTTCTTGTTGAATGATGTTACCTCGTGTTTGGGTAATTCCTTTCGGTTTCCACAAAAGGCATTCATTTGTTGGTATATACCCAAAGTGAGGCCTATAGGATGAAGGTAGATAATTTTTTAGGTGATTTGGGTAGGTTGTGGATGAGAAAATGTTCGTGAGAGGTGTTATGTGAGGAGAATAGGTTGTAGCCTTTTATAAGTTGGGACAATGACACAATTAGTATTTCTGAAAGGAATTGTGTTCTCCACACGATTTACATGTCCAATAATGGTAAAAAATATACCATTATAGATAATTAATGGTTTAATGAACTAAATATGTACATAAAATAATTTTTATACTGGTGTGGGGTCTTTTTTACACATCTTCTTCTATGTTTAGTCATTAATTAAGGTAGTTTTTACCATAATCACTGTAATTAATTTTAATTATTTTGTATAATTGTTTTGGTGAAAAAATAATTGAAACTTATTTGAATTTTTAAATTATTATTATCCCAAATAATTGATCTATTTAAAAAAATTATAATCACATAAGTGGAAGAACTTAATTAAAAATTAACCCAGTTGATGAGATGAGATGCCATGTTTTTAAAGTGAAGAATTTCAAATGTTTGAAAAGTTTTTATATCCAATTTCACTGTGAAATTAGTTATAAATTATTAAATTGTATTAATTTATGTATAACTGATCTATTTATAATTTAAACCATTTTTAAATATAGTTATACTACATAAATAAATTTTAGGGAAAAATAGTTTTCAATTAATTTTTTGTATTTTTCACAATTCATCAAAAAATGAAACATTTCAAACAAAAATAGCAAAAATAAATCTAAATTATGTTGTGATCATAATATTCAAAAAAATAATTTTATTTGTTCAAGTAAAACTTATAAATTTTTCACAAATTAGATTTAAAATAGGTTCACCATTAGAAGGTGGTAAAATTATCTTTTTGAAAAATACACCCTTTTATTCATAAAATTGGAATTATTCAGGTCTTATACCTATCAATTGGATGAATTTTGAAAAATTTATTGAATATAAAATATATAAATTTTATTAAAAAATCATAAAATGCAGTTCTTTTAACTTATTATTATAAAATTGTGTTTGTAATTAGAAAAATAATTTTTTTTAGAAAAATAAATTTCTTAATTTTCTTATAGTTCTTAATTTCTTTAAAAACTAAATGATAACTAAAAGAATAATTTTATATACATTTTTAAACTATATTTTAAAATTTTAATTAAATTTTTTCATAAATTCTATTCCATCTTCTTGGTGGTAACTATAATAATATTTTAATAACAATGTGAATAATATATTTTAGTTCGGTAAACCATGGCCTTACATGTAACGTAAGATATTGAAGTAAATCATAATTGTGTGTACTATAAAAAACATAGTTTTTAATATACTATAAACTAAAATTATTGTTTTATATAGTGCATTATTAACTTGGTGTTGTGTGAAATGCAAGCCAAACATAGTGCTTTCATATAAAAAAATCTATATTCAGCGTGGCATGAAATTAAAAATATTAAATTAATTTATAAAAAATATTTCACAAAATATTAGGGTGTTATAATGGAATTGGTAAAAAAGATACATATACAGAGGGAATTTAATTTTATACAGCACACAACAAGTTGAACTAGCCTTCAATGTGTTGTGGTCCCCCTTGCAGGTACCTCTAGCGTGAAATCCCTCAACATATGTTATATCCACCTTAATTTGTGAAAAATTCATAAATGAAAAAATAAACCCCATGGAACAATGCTTGGGATATGGTGTGGTCTATATAAAGTATGAAAAACCTACTATCAGAGAACCCCAACACTTCTTTTCCACTCACCCGACCACATAAACCAATGATAGGGAATCATTCCCTATCTTAAAACAACTCTATGATATGTTAAAATACTTCGATTCCCAAACAACTTTTAAATTACCAAAAAAAATATATCACCATATCAAAATTAAAACACCATCTTTAAAGTAAAGGATGTAAAATTAACGGGCTATTATGAAATTCCCACCAAAAATATTTTCATCCTCGACCAGCTATGGTAATCCTCTATTCATCAATGCTAACATACATAGATCATCAAAAAAATATATACCAATAATGTTTTAACTCATGAAAATTAAATTTATTTCATTCTATGACTCGAAACACCAAGCTAAATACTCACAAATGATTTATCGACGCAATTAACTACAAAAAAATAAATAAATATAACTCATGATTCCCATCTATCCCAAGACACCATGTTTTCTCTCATAAAATTATGATGAAAATTACAATTCTCTAAACCATAAGGCACTTCTCATAATGTTTCATTACACTATATAGTCCTCCCCACCATAAGAATCTATTTTTGGGATGATGAATCTGATTTTTAGAGGTATATCGACACACTTGACATAGTTTCATGCTCACCACACCTAATTACAGACCAAAACACCAATCAATGTTTCTCTATCATATCCCACCCAAAAAATTAGTGATGTTTATATATACACTCTATCCCACCACCCAAATAATTTTTTTACTCTAATAGGAATCATAGAATTATTTAAACACCCACATAATAGTTTAAACCCAACTCTAAATGTAATTCTATTATTGGATCACTAACCCACCTCACTTTCTTTCATTATCTCTCCCAAACACTAAGGGAACATTAATCAAAATCATTCTCAAACAACCACAAATGCATATAGATATTGATGCTAATAGCTGGGATTTCTCTATCACTTCCAATGTATTTCTAATCTAGTATTCCCTAAATAACTACATATTAGTAGGTCTTACTATATATTTTCATCATGATTCCACCTAGATTGTTTTCCAACAAGTATCACCAAATATAGTACCTATCTAACACAAGTATAATTCGCCCATGACTGAATTGATTCTAATGATCATAGGAGAATTTTTTTTGTCAATGGAAACCCCAATTTCAATATAAAATTCCCTATCATTTTTCATATGTATATATAGGATTAATCCATTAAACTCAAACCCAAGTGTCAACATAAAACACCAACTGTATCCCTTTCACACATCACTAGGAAAATTATCCTAAGAACCAACCAAAATTCATGCAAAATGATGGTCACACCCTAAAACATCCAATGGTTTAGTCCCCACCATATGCATTCACTTATACAACTCATTAAGTGCTAACCCTGATGATTCTAATTCCATCAGTGTGTCTCTCCTCTCGAGACCTTCACACCCATCACTAGAAGCACCAAAGACCTCAAAATATCACCATGACCCTGAGCCTCCATGACCATATGTATATCATTGAACAAATTGATTCCCAAAATGAACATGATTACTCACTGATCTATAAACCAAATGATCATAACACAAAACAAAAACACATATTCCCTCACTAATCAATACTCTTACTAAACATATTCTCTAAGACCACTCTCCTCCTTAGGAAAAGTGATCCACTAAAGAACCCTCCCATAGTTTCTTACTCATGATCCTAATTGAACTCACTTGAAAAAATGGTTGTCCACTCCCATACAACCTCATCACACAACCAGAGTAATGATCCAATGATTCATATTATATCAATTCAAAGATCATGTGGTCAACTCCTAGACTATTCCTCTCTATCATTTCAATCGAATAAAATAACCCAATGCATCTCATCTGTGCTATGTAAAATAACATGATCAACATCCACCCAAACATCATTCCAAAACCATTAGAGATTACCTTCACCCTACTCTTACTAGGATGAACCACCCTCGATATCAATCTTATGGGATAAAATCCTAATGTTCATATCCTATCACTCATCATCTATACCGGAATCAATATAGTATCCTCAAATCCCAAAAATACCATAGAATTTATCATTATTTTCCTCAAATGTATAGTTTAAATAACTGGAATTCCACATAAAATCTAAATGGGAAAACAACATATGGATTTTTGTTGAATTTTTTATTATTCTACCACACTTATCATGGAAACATTTGCCCATCCTTGGATGACTCATTAGGGATAAAATTTCTATTCCAAACCAGTTATGATCACTATATGTCCCTTTCCACAAGGGATCATAAAAACATCACTAATGAACTACTCACCAAAAGATCCACATGACTAACCAACATAGAGCTTATCATCAGTGAAAATCACTATCCATCTTAGTAGAATTCCATATCTATATTATATGGGTAAAATCTAAATAACTTTTTTCTGACACATTAATCAAATGAACCAATCACTATAAATGATAATAAATAAGAACATGTATATCATATGAATCCTACATTCTAAAAATCATTCTTTTACACAAGCCTCTCACCAATGATTCAGGATCTAAAATCTATAATTCATAACCTTTGGTAAATACACCATATTTGATTCAATATTCAAAGTAGAACCTCGATAAAAAAACATCAATCATATACACTCATACCCCATACATTCTAATGGAATGGTTTTCGTGACACACATGTATGAGGTATATAACAAGCACTAACACGTACCTCATCTATGATTACTATATCCTCAAATATTAAGTAAATATACATTGACACCCATCTATATCACAAAAGACCAAAACACTGTTTATGTTAGAGGGATACATGGCATCATGCATAGCTTACTATAAAAAATGGAGTTCAACTATTGGTGTGTCACTAATCTATACAATTGGGTTACTATTCCCTAAAAAGGGTTAATAATAGATAAAATAACCAAAAACTGAGAACACATAATCAAATTATACCTAATTTATAGGCCAAAATGTTATTATAAATACCATCCATAAGTCATACAAACATACATCAAATTATTTCACATTGGGGTAATAAAATATATAAAATAAACCAAAAATAAATAGAAAAATTATACACTACCATCCATAACCATTGCATCATTGTCATACAAAAATACCAATTGAGCTATCCTATCCTAATCTATTTAACAACATGTGCTCAACCAAAAAGAAAATATACGGTCTATATATAAACTATAATTCCCATATAGGGTGTGATCATATAACTCAATTGGGACTCACAAAGCATGATTAATTTAAATTTTCATGTGTGTGTATGTATGTACAATGTAAATAAAAAAATAAAAATGATCATTGATTTATCTTGTGGTAACAATCCCATCATGATGCTCGATGAGATACAAATATCCATCAAGTCATCATATACTAACCATGACACAACCTCACCTATCCATAACTACTTAAATGCTATGTCGGAAACATTTCACCACCGTTTTCCATATATATCATCAATTAACTAAATAATAATGGTAAGGAATCCTTAAAATCCTGACTGCTACCTACCATAGGGTAGGTTCCAATAGTAAACTCCAAACCTATCCCACTCTCTGGGTTGGTTGCATTTCTAATACTTGAATTTTACCATATCATATATGGTAGGGTCCCTCCGTCCATTCTAACAACATTCCTAGACCTAGAATCCCTTCTCAGTGGGGTCCGATCATAAAATTGTTTACCAAAACACCACTAAACAATTCTTATCACTCATGAATATCCATTATCCTAACCATTTCCTTCTCACTAAATGAATGGTCCACAATAACTTTTTATCACATAATATAATGCCAACTAGTCTCAATATAAAGCATCTCAATCATCATATTCTCATATTTTAGGCACAACTCTGTCCCATATCTCTCATATAAATACATTCAACTCACACACAATCATGGAGAGTCTAGTCCTCAATATCTACACCCACATTAGAAGTCATCACTTATCACAGGAACATACAACAATAAGTTGGGAATTAAAATAATTTCACATCTCACCATCTTTAAAATGAGTATTGGTCACTAAATACAAAACCCCTTATCTCTAATCATTGGATCCAACATATATCCATCACACTACAGAGACCATATAATCTGTAGGCTCCCCCTTACAATAGATGTAATTGGTATGGTATAATTCCTCATCCAAGGAACATTTATATCTCAAAGAAAAGTCCATAAGAAATTTCCATGACCCATACCGAGGTCTTAAACCACATATATTAGGAATGATATATCCTATCATCACCTAAAAAAACCTTTCCCCATCACACACATCATGTATCGGAAGACTTATCATAGTCTCCGAATACACCATGACTCTACTCCAACCTTATGAGTGAGTTCCTTGTTACCCAAGAGATTTATGACCATATAAATCATCAAAATTTAGTGTCAAGCCCCCATGCCTTCTTTGTTGATCTATAAATACATCCTATAATACTACACATCACTACTCATACCCTGATATTCCCCCAAATACATAAATCATCCTAAGTAGAAACTTTACCCTTTTGAGACATAGTCATCAAGTAATCCAAATTACCTAATTTCTTAAGATTACTTATGTTGAGAATAGGAGGCCTAATTCAATAAAATCACATCTTATAGGGAATTATAATTCCCTATCCATCTCACTGAAACCCCAAAATTTTGGTAGGTACACATTCTATTTCATAAACAAACATATGGATTTGTCTTAAAGGGAACAACATCCTTGATACCAGAGTCAATGACTCACTAATTTCTAATGAAAAACATATAAGATATTATATTATATAATTCACCTATCTTACACCACATGACACATTTAATTAATTTTAAATAATTATAATTTTTTATTGAATTTAATAAAATTTGGTATAATCAGCTGAAAAATCACTAGGCACCACCATGTAACCAAAACAATTTTCTGTCAACCTCCTAAGATTTCCTCTATCCTTTGTTATATAAATAACCATCAAACCATGAAGATTCACCATAATCTCGTTACATATTCCCTAAAAATCATGACTAATTGACACCAAAATTAGTGTTCTGTAAAGAGAAATTAGAATGAAATAATAAATGGATATCATACCTCAGATCTACTAGAGAAACAAAAAAAATTCTGCTAACTTGGGGGATTTAGGGAAGAAAGGATAGGGGAATAATCTGATTGAATAGGTCTTGCTAATTCCCCTCTAACAAAAGAAGTCAAGGGGTGATAACCCTAAAACATTGTCTTCCTATTTTAAAAAAATATAGACACTAACACCTTGTTTCCATAACAAATGGGTCATAGCACAATCCCCCTACGATACCTTCAGCCAAGGTTAGGAGAATAATCCATGATGTTACCCACCTTAGGGGGAATCCCAAAATATCCTCTCAAGTATCCTTGTTAGTCCCACCCATTAGAGATGAGTGCTGATATTCCATTACATGGACCAAATTGTGGAATCACATTGTAGCTATGGTATAGGCTGCCCCTGGAAGGAAATGAAAACCCTATATACCTCCTCATCCTCTATGATGTTTTCCCTCATGGCCATGCTATAAGGTCTATATCTAAGGGATACCTTTATGATTAATACCTTGAGATATGGAATGGTTCATTGACTAAAAACAACACTTATTTATTAACATTTCTACTTTTTCAGGGCCTCCTCATCCTAAGGCTAATATACTCATTCACATGGAATATTTACCTATACATATTCCTCAGCATGTAATAAATCCCTTATATATGGAATTTATATCCTCAACATGAACCTACATGGTGCATCCCCTCATGAAAAAGAATATCACACTTTGTAAAAAAATCACAAAGTCCACAAATCACAAAACACCGCAACAACCATGGATATGTAATGATATATTTCCAATAGTTAAAACCAACACTTAGGACACCCATTCCATTGTTTGATACCCATTATAGCACATTATACACCAAACAAGCCTCAATCCTCATCCAAAAGAATCCCCTTGAGATTTTCCAATGACAAAATTTCAAATATGAATCCTAATTCATTAAATTAATCATATGGTAGATCAAAATTCCATAACCTTTAAAATGTAACATATTTGAAATATTTAGGTGGTTACAACATTTCTCTTTGATGGAAGATATCAATGAAAGCCTGTTGAAATAGAACAAAATTACATAAACATAGTGGTTACACAAAATTTATAATCGGTTCTCCCATTCCACCAATATATGAAGTAGAAAACAGTAATTGTTTAGATTACCCAAATATATTGGCCCCATACCCCAATATAGCACCTACACGAGTGATCCAAATACACAAACATGGGAGGAAACCTCCTATTACACTGTTGGTAATTTTTTTCATGTGATGGGAACTTACCTAAAGAGATCATAGGCCATACAACACTAAGTGTAATATTCAGAAAAGAGGTATCAACCTCAAATATCCCACATAATATTGAATAGATGATCCATACATATACCACAATACTTTTAAGAAATTGGGTGATGTGATCCCAACCATCTATAAAACATCCTTTAGGTCCATCGCCTAAGAATATCCAGTCACATTGTACTACTATATTCATATAATCAATATATACCTACCATGTAATAATAATGTGTGTGGGGACTATAGGATCCCGCCATTTTATCACATAAAATTTCATTACATTCTACAAAACCGAGGATCTTTAAGGTTTAGTGTCTTGGAAACCGGGAACTTAAGACATGAAAACATAAAACATTCTTCTTAAACACTTGAAAGGCTTATCATCATGTTCATCCTAGGTTCATTACTGCATCTCATAACCTGGGGACATACATCAAAAGAAAGGGTGAGCAGAAGGCCCAATAAGGGAAACAAGAGAAACATTTTACATGTGAACTTGAGATACTTCAATAAGGTAATGAAAAGAACTTTAAGGCATGACAAAGAAATAATGAGATATATCATAATAAAAATAACATTTTTCATAACTTTAATATGTGGGTACAACATTTAATATTGACAATAATTTCATTTCACCAAGGTCCATCCCCAAGGTGTCATTAAAAATTACCAAGGTTATTCACCAAGGTATCAGTCTAAAAAGTCATCTCTAGAGATTAAGTCTTTACCCAATGCATTGAAGAGCTATCTGGGAGCACCCTTGACATGTCTTTATTATCATGTGAGCAACATATATCATAATCATTCATTTCATAAACAAACCATATAGTATATTAGAAATGGGTTTCATTTCATAATCATGATGTTTTAAAAACTGCTTTAAAGACATGATCTTTATGTCACTTTAAACCCACGGAAAAGGGAAAGCGGGTTTCATGTATGTAAATACCAGAATTTAAAATAGAAAATTTTGATATATATGTGAATACCCCTGTAGAAATAAGATCTTTCAGTATTAACTTAATAACATAAAATAATTTTGAGAAAAATAGGGACGCATTTTGAGACGAAAAGTATGCAGCATAACGACTATGATACATGGTTTTAGAAAACATTGAAAAGAGAGGGGAAAAGGGTCACCCACTCAAAAATGATACATAAAACAGTAGGGGAATAGAATATAAATTATTTAAGGACATGGCAATGAAATTTGAATGATACACCATATGAAACGAAGAACGTGAAAGGAAGACAAAAAAAATAAGATTTCTCTTATGAGAATTCGGCATCCTAACAACGTTACTTAGAACTTCCAAAAATGGATTGACGAGATCTAATAGGGTCCCTAATCATATGAAAATAAATGATCAGTATGATAGATATAGATATAATACCGCAAAATAATAAAAAGTAACTTGCAAGACTTGACATGGAATTAGATCATTGAAAAATGAGATGGGTGAAATAACCACTTAAAAATTCGGCAGCCTAACGGCGCCACTTAAAACTTCAAAATACTGAATTGAAGAGATCAAATGGGGTATCTCATCATATGATCATAAAATATCAGTATGATAAATATAGAGATCATACCCAAACATAATAAAAAGGATCTTGAAAGACTTGACATGAAAGTAGAACTTTGAAAAATGAGAAGGGTGAAAGAACCACTTAAAAATTCGATAGCCTAACGGCGCCACTTAAAACTTCAAAATACTGAATTGAAGAGATAAAATGGGGTCTCTAATCATATGATAATAAAATATAAGTATGATAAATATAGATATCATAACCCAACATAATAAAAAGGAACTTAAATTACTTGACATGAAAGTAGAACCTTGAAAAATGAGGAGGGTGAAAGAACCACTTAAAAATTTGATAGCCTAACGGCGCCACTTAAAACATAAAAATACTGAATTGAAGAGATAAAATGGGGTCTCTAATCATATTATAATAAAATATCAGTATGATAGATATAGAGATCATACAACAACATAATGAAAAGGAACTTGAAAGTCTTGACCAGAAAATATAACTTGAAAAAGAGAAGGGTGAACAAATCCCATAAAAATTCTGCAGCCTAACAGCGCCACTTAAAACATCAAAATACTGAATTGAAGAGATAAAATGTGGTCTATAATCATATTAACATAAAAGTTCAGTATTATAGATATATATATCATACCCCAACATAATATATAGGAACTTGAAAGACTTGAAATGAAAGTAGAACTTTGAAAAATGAGAAAGGTGAACGAATCCCTTAAAAATTCGGCAGCCTAACGGCGCCACTTAAAACATCAAAATACTGAATTGAAGGGATAAAATGGGGTCTCTCATAATATTATCATAAAAGATAAGTATGATAAATTTAGAGATCATACCCCAACATAATAAAAAGTAACTTTAAATAGTTTACATGAAAATAGATCTTGAAAAATGAGAAGGGAGAAAGAATCGGTTACAAAAACTTCGACAGCGTAACAACACCACTTAAAATGTCATAAAACAAAATAATGAGAGTAAGAGGGGATCACTAATTATATGAACATGAAAAGGGCAGTAATAGGAGTATAAAATAACATCATTTAACATAAGAACATGGAGCATAAAAGAAATGACATAAAAGAGATATCTTGAAAAGAAAGAGAGAGGTCGGATCCCTTACCTTAAAACGTAACTCTTAAAACTCAAAGGTTGGGAACGTGAGGGCTTGAGGGAACCTTGGGAGGACTCCTTGGGAGGTAAAGAGACTGGAAATTCGTTGGGGGAGATTGGGGAGTCGAAATGGATGAGAGGATGGCTTGGTATTTATAAGGAAAGGGAGGGGACAAGGCATTAATGGCCAAGGGACACCTCAAAATTGATATTCTCAAAACCATGTGCTCTCCCATGATATTTCCCATGAAGTTAGGCCAAATGGGGCCCCCAAAACAAACATTCATCACCTTTGGTCGGCCAAACCTTAAAATATCTCATGACATCATCATGACACAGTTATGATGTCATTAAACAAACCGAAACCCTAAAATGGTATTTTTACTATTCTCTGAAAATTTAACTTTCTCAGAAAGATCCCAAAATTTCAACTTAACCCAAAATCAATGCTCTCAATTCAAAAATGAACTCCATTTTATAAAAATAATTTTCTAAATATTTTTAATTTATTTTTTAAATAAATACACTATTCACCGAAAATTCATTTTTTTCAGAAAAATCCCCAAAAATTACCTTAACATAATATCGATGCTCTGAGTTCAAAAATGAAATCCATTTTATAAAAATATTTTTCTAAATATTTTTAATTTTATATTTAATTAAAAAACACTCTTCACCCGAAAAAACTAATACTTGAATAATAATTTATGAAACTGATATTTAACCACTTTATTAAATCACATTACTTAATCAAGGTGCCTAGATTATATTAATACTTTATTTAAGTGAGATTACTAATCCATTTGGTCACATTACTAATCCTAATCATAAAATCACTATTCATAATTTACTATTCATCAAAATCAAGTTGATCTTATTAGACTCTAAATTTAGTACTGAACAAAATTGTAGAAGACCATTTTTTTGAATATCATTACACATTTTTAATTATTTAAGGTTTACATAAATTTTTTTAAAATATCCTTTTTCTAAAATTCATCAAAAATATGCATACTATATTTATCCAGTCATTTGAAACGTCATAAACATCATTATAAGAAGAAATCCCCAAATTTATTTAAAACAAAGGATTACACAAGGTAGTTACGGTCTCCTTACATAGCCCCTTATCACACCAGCATAGGACCTAAGTGTAAGGTGTGCTAAGGTGAGAGAATATGAGGTAGGCTCGGCTAACATCGCACGGGTAGTAATTTCTATCAGTTTGAACTTCTCGCAAAGGCGATTCCGTTCTAGCTTCACACGATGAAGTTCGGCTTGGATTTGGTCCAGAGCAAAGCCCAGTGGTGCTACCTACTTCCCAAGTTTCGTTAGATGGGCTTCGATTGGTCCAAGACTACTGGGTGAGGCCATCGAATCTTCTTTCTATAATAATTAACCAATATTACATGTATTTAGAGACAATAATCAAAACGTTTAGTTTCCAGGGGTCATATTGACCAATGGTCATATAATAATCAAAACCCAACAATATCATTTTAATTATACTCATGTTATCAAATGAAACATTTTTTTTGAGTATAAAAATAAAATAATATAACACATAAAATTAGGAAACAAGATTTATTCAAAATTTCAGGTCGTTAAAATCTTCCCCTTAAGAAATTGCATCCTCACAATTTTTAAAATTGGGTTTTGAAATTTCATTGAAAGTCCCACATCAGAAAAGGAGTCAGTAAAACTATTACTTTAAAAGAAATAAAGGGAGTTACAAAGGTCACCTGAGATAGCCCACACTAGGATTCCATGTAAGAAAACATGGACATGGAGGAGAAAACAAAGGGTCATGTTATGAGGGAGAGTGATAGAAAACATGATTAGGAGAATGATAACCATAAGAAAATCCAAACTTATGATGTGTGTAAACGATCTTTGATTACCTAGTAGGAAACGTAAACCAACAACGTTTTTGTTTTACGTTCCATTTCATAATTTTGAGGAATTCATTTACTACCTAGAACAAAAACATAAGAAAATATACCTACCTTCATGTAGAGTTTCATACTTTAATAAGTTTCTACCAAAACTAATCTTTTCTCCAAATGATGAGAAATCAAAATTACTTGGTCTCATCAAAACACAATAATCATCTTTTAGAGAATCACATAATCCGAAAAAGATTAACTATCTATTTTATCTATCTTTAAACATTATCCAAAAAACAGAAAGGGTAAGGTAAAATAACTCTTCAAAAAGAAATAATCTCAAAGGAATGGAAACTACTTTTAAATCTTCAAAGTTCCATGGTACTACCCAAAGTTCATCATAGACCATTACATAAATTACGGTCTTTAAAAATCCTCAAAATAAACTAAACTAAGATTGAAACCCAAATACAAGAGGGATTTGATAACATAGTCTTCCAAAATAAACTTCATTGTTCATCTCCAAACAACATCAACCACTCCTAACATCTTATAACAAAAGTATCTAACCCAAACATATTTTACCCACGATAGGTTAATCATTCCCATATGTAACCTAAATTACTATAAGTCCACCTTAAATACATTTATTATTCAAAATATAAGTCATCCTTACTCCTCAATGAAAATAACGTAGTAATCTATTTACGTCGATCATATAGAGTCCCCAAAATAGTGAACGTCTTCCAAAATAATAATCATCTTTTAATCCCCTAACCATCTCTGTCATATTAATATGACAATCGTCGCATTTCCTATTACTTTGGTTGTTGGTGTAACGCCCCGACCCCAGCTACCCAGAGTCGGTGCATTACTTCGTAACATTAGCACGATCACAAAAGATCAAGTCTCGAAAGACCGATTAGTTTAGTAGCCTTGGAAACACTAGATACATTCATAAGTCTTTCATTACATCAAAAAGTAAACAAACTACGATAACATGGTCTTCATAGTCCACAATCATATCCCTTTCTGACTACCCCTGTAGGTCATTCATAAAATACTTCTTCACATCCTGGAAAAATATTAAAACATTGAAAGCGGTGAGCTCAGATGCTCAGTAAGGTTAACAATATAGCGGAAGCTTTCATAAATAAGCATTAACATTTAAGGCAATGTATAACTAAAACAAAAGCCTTTTAAACTTGAACTTCAACATAATATGGCAAAAGTGAAATGAGATAATGACATTTACTTCTTCACATGGATATTCTACTGGTCGACTAATCACATGAAATATCAATAACCACTTTCATAATGAGGGAATGTATAATGACAGACATTCTGAAACATTTTTTCAAGGCCTCGGCCAAGACGTCTAAAATGATTAAGGCCTCGGCCAAAACCATAAATCAAATTGGGAAACGGCCTCGGCCAATTCCACGTCTAGTTGTCTCATGAGACCTACCGATGCATCGAGGAGCTATAGCGGGCTCCACCCGTCACTTATTAAGTCCAATAAATTCCTCATATGAATAGGTTTAAACATATCATAAACCATAACATAATCGTATCACATAAAACATGCATAAAGGAAACATAACATTTACACATTTCAATCACAAGATATCAATAAAACACATTGTTATAATAAAAATTCTTTCAAAACCATTTTCAATACCAAAATAAAAGAAAGTTAAAACTTTGTATTTATTTTACATTAAAAAAAAGATGGCTTGTAGAGGAAGCCGAAACTCAAATAATGGTCACGGCGGCGGAGAAGTCGTTGTCGCCGCATATGTACGGAAATAAAAACATTCCCTTTTTGTCATTTAGTAAAACGCTTCGTATAAAAATATTCCTTTTGAATAAACGTAAAAGTCAAAGGGCTTTATACACTGTACAAAAGAAATTTGCGTATAAAACAAAATATGCCTCAATGAATGGAGATTGAGACGAAGTCCCTTAAAAAGATCATTTTTAAATAAAATATATCTATTATGTGTATTCACTATATGTACACATAAAGAAAGTATAAATACAATATACTACATAATAATATCATGACATAATTTGAAAGTAGGAGATTAACCCAAAGAATGGAAGTTGGGTTATGAAATTCCCTTACCTTGCGTCCTGTCCTGACTCGAGCGTTCTTTAACCTCCTGAATAATAAACTAGAGTTAATTTATCTTTACTTAAGAACATTTTTCATGTTCATTATTCCTTTTATATCCCTTATTACCATGTTATGAACATTATGTAATTATTTAAGTTAATAACGGTCATTTTGTCGATCTTTGGTACTTGAGTCAAAAATAATCTTCCTATAATTTCAAGTTGTTCATGTGGTGAAATATACATTATATCCAGAATTATATTAATGATGTAGATATCATATATATGATATATATCCAGTATATACATTCATTAATAATATTACGTAACATTTAGAGGTAAGAAATGAAATGCACCGTTCATGGAGACGGTAAGCCGTACGTACGCATGAACGCTACTTTCATTTCAATTTCATATTTAATGGAACTAAATCATAATGATATAAATGTATAATATAATTACAGTATAATATAGTGTATAATACCATTTACTCTATCCTTTATACATCCCACATATTACATTAACGATTCAAATCACTTTGAGGGGGCGGTAGTCCGCACTTCCTAAAATGAAATTATCGCGTTTTACCCATAATGGAAATCATAAAGTATGCCATAAATGAGAAATACGGAAGCATAAGTAAAACATAAACATATTATATATCATATATAAAAATATTGTCATATTAATGGCCACCTTTGAAGGTGTTATATGAGTGTTGAACAATCATCGTTTCGTGAGGCAGAAATTCGCCATCCACAGAAACCGTATGTTCTTTAACCATTAGATGTAGGTGTGTGTAAGTGTAGCTCTAATACTTCTTATAACAACATTCTAGTATATTGAGGATACTGTTGTTGTTACAAAAGAAATGAATAAAAAGAGTTTAGGGGGTTGGAGAAGAAAAATAAAACAAAACAACATTAGCGAAGACATTACCTCAAAATCGGGTAACTCTTTTTGATTTGAGCCAAAGGCTTCCTTGGGAAGAGTTCTGCCCAAAGTAAGGCTTCTAGGAGTAAGAGGGGGAAGTTGGGAGAGTATTTGGGCAGAGGTTGGCCTATCCAAATGGCTTGAAAGTGTAAATGAGGTGGGAGAGGTGGGGGCCTTTTATAAGTGGAGAGGAGGGGCACTTTTGGAAAGATTGAAATGTTATATTATTTCACAAATCTTTTCGTATTCTAAAGGACCCAAACCTATATAATTCGAGGCTAAGGTGATAAGGTTTCGAAATATCCTCATCCAATAGGCTTTGGACAAGTGTAAGCCTTGTATTTTGCATTATCTTCTCATTTTATTTAAATCGTTAAATAAGGAGGTCATCGCTGCATCATAATGATGTAATAAATAATTTAATTTATTTAATGTCTAAAAATTATAAAAAAAATACTATGATGTAGGAAATCTTTTTAGCTTTATAATGAATATTTATAGTTAAAATTTGGACTTGTGTAACCCCACTTAAAATCTATTTTAGTAAAACAACTCATGTTTGTGTCAATTTAATTTTAACATTAAATAAATATATATTAATGTCATTTTCCAACTAAAGTGGCTCCATGGGGTCCCCAAGTTGACCCATGGGTTGTCTTGGTCGGCCATGACTCATCCAATAGGAGTAAGACAAGTGTCATGCTCATCTCATATTATTAAAACAGTATTTGTACCCTAAACTGCACTAATTACCTCTAATCGCGATTAAAGAACTTAAAAGTTACTATTCACCAAAAATTTATTTTAATCTCATTGAACCAAATTTTACTTCTTAATGACAACCATGTATGTCGGATTTTTGAAAATCAAATCACAGAAGTGGTAATATTTCATTTAAACGAAAAATCAGTTATTTAACTACCACTTAGTGGTTTCACTATTCATAAAAAATTGATGTTTTTCAGAACAATGCCAAAATTTCACCCTAAGCTAATTTCGATATTCCGAATCCAAAAATGAAGTCCATTTTAAAATATAAAATTTCTATAATTTTAAAAAGTGGTTATTACTATTCATAACGGCTACTTTGATTAGTCGCGGTGTTTTAGAACTCGAAGTTGCGTACAATGCAAGCTATTGCATTATTGAATGAGAAGCGTATCGTGGAAGCTCGGGGTGTTACATTCTCCCCTCCTTCAATAAATTGCGTCCTCGCAATTTGAAATTTTTCTTTGAAAATAAAAGGTTGAAAATAGGAAATACCTTTGAGGAAAACCCACATCGGAAATAAGGTCAATAAATATATAACATTAAAAGAAAGCAGGATAAGTACAAAGGTCACCCGATATAGCCCATTCTAGGATTATATGAAAATACGGATATGGAGGAGAAACAAACCATCAAGGTCTGATGGAGAGTTATAGAAAACAGGATTAGGAGAAAGTTTAACCACAAGAAAATCACAAACTTGGGATTGGTTAAACGATCATTGAATCCCCAGTTGGAAAAGTTAACCGACAACATTTTTGTTTTAAGTTACCTTTTATAATGTTGAGGAATTTATTTAGGAGATTTACTAAGAACGTAAGAGAATATACATACTTGTTATGTATACTTTCATTCGTTAATAAATTTTTACCACAAACCCAACTTTTACTCCAAATGGTAACGGAACTCAAAAGTATTCTATTTATCCTAATTGTATAAGGTTCAAAATGTTAACACATACCATTTAGATTAGTAAAACTATTTTGTAATAACCAGGGACTTCCTGTAGGCTAGTGGTAGGAAATAAAGGCTTGTCGCACTATGGTTGTGGGTTTGATTCATGCAGCTTTGTCTGACGCGATGGGTTATTCCCCACCATGCAGGTTGTCCTTTTCCTAAAACTATAGTATTATAATATTCCAAAAAAAATCTTCAGAAATTCTTTAACCTTAAACAATACTATCCATGGTTCAACTTAATCCATTCCAACCTTAATAGTTATCCAAAATACCTCCATCCAGACTTTCTCTAAAAGGTCTCTAAATTCCAAAATCAATTGTAACATCAGATTCCCCAAACAAAGAAATGTTTCTCTTATTGTCACATACTAAAAATATGATTACCTTAATCATATTAAAACCTTAATGAAATCAACAAGTACTGCAGTACAATCCATATATATATATCACATTATTCTTATAACCAGAATATAATCCTTGAGTCCAAAAGAACCAATAAATTAATTATTCCGCTTAAACTGTAGTCACAACATAAGATTGGCCTTGATCCCTTGGCCTTTTCTGAGGTAAGTTTCCCTGACGCTTAGGACATTCATTTGTATAATGACCCATTTCTCTACAATTGTAGCATTCAACATTGATAGCCTCTTTCTTTCCCTTACAATCACGAGCCTGGTGACCTTTTTCTCCACATTTGTAACAAACTCCCATTCCTTTTAGGCAAGTACCAGGGTGATTCTTCCCACAATTATCACATAATGGAAAATCCTTCTTTCCCATTTTCCCTTTATCTATCTCTTGTTCCACTGTTCTCTTCTTCTCTTGCTTTACTTTGTTGTCATAAGACTTAGAGGATTCCTTTTCTGTCTTGATAGCACATGAGACAATATCTTCGTAAGTTGAGAAAGATTGTGATACTAAAGCTCGACGGAGAAATGGTTTTAACCCATCAAAGAAACGGTCAATCTTACCTCTTGGGTTACGTATATAATCTACAGAATACCTTGCTAACCTTGTAAAGTTGGCCTCATACTTTGCGACATTCTCATCCTCCTTTTGTCTCAGACTCAGAAATCGCCGTTCCATATCTGCTCTATGGTCACGAGGAAAGTATTTTTCTAAGAAAATCTCTTTGAACTCCTTCCATTCCATGTTTGTTAATTCATCATCTTCCTTTGTGTTTTGAATTAGTGACCACCATTGATCGGCATCTCCAGTGAGGCGGTAAACTGGCATGACAACTTTCTCCCTTTCACTACTCCCCAAGGCATGGAATATTTTCTCTAAGGAATTTATCCATTACTCAGCTACAATAGGATTTGTACCCCCATTGAAGGTTGGTGGTTGTTTCCTCATGAAACGGTCTAGAATTGATCCTCCACGTTGTGGATCAGGGTGCTCCATACGAGTAAGGTTGTTATTCATAACCTGCGTGAGTTGTCCCAGTACGGTGAGAAGCTGATCAGCACCATTTGTATCACTAGCTCCACCATAATTATCTTGAGCAGGAGGGCAATCCCTACACGGAGTACGTGCATTGATACGGTTTCCATTCCTTCCACTAGGCGCCATTTCTAAACAATGGCATAAACTGAATTAGTTTATGAATCAAAATACATAATTCCATACTTGTAAAATACTTAACATAAATTGAACTATTTATGGATATAATCCATAATCATAAAAAGGTTTTATTTGAGGAAGTATATACTCATAACCGTTCATAGTGGTTTGTAATGAAAATGAGAATTATCCTAAGCATATCCCCCGGGAGTGTCGTAACCAAGAGTGCAGCAAGGCCCGTTGTCGTGCACCAGTTCCCGTTCGAGTCTAGCTCAAAGCGGTGTTTTCAGGTTTTACACCTAGGTACATCTGTGCCAAAGCCGCATCTACCTTATCGTATCCAGACAGGGATGTATTGCTCGGAAAACTCACAAAATCTCTACAATAACAAAATTCTAGGAAGTTCTTCTTTACTAATCCTCAAAGTCTATCTTTGGGCTATGTGCTCTAATCAGAGTTTATCTAAATCTAGCTTCCAAGGTTAGTACTAAACTGCCTCTGATACCAACTGTAACGCCCCGACCCCAGCTACCCAGAGTCGGTGCATTACTTCGTAACATTGGCATGATCACAAAAGATCAAGTCTCGAAAGACTGATTAGTTTAGTAGCCTTGGAAACACTAGATACATTCATAAGTCTTTCATTACATCAAAAAGTAAACAAACTACGATAACATGGTCTTCTTAGTCCACAATCATATCCCTTTCTGACTACCCCTGTAGGTCATTCATAAAATACTTCTTCACATCCTGGAAAAATATTAAAACATTGAAAGGGGTGAGCTCAGATGCTCAGTAAGGTTAACAATATAGCGGAAGCTTTCATAAATAAACATTAACATTTAAGGCAATGTATAACTAAAACAAAAGACTTTTAAACTTGAACTTCAACATAATATGGCAAAAGTAAAATGAGATAATGCCATTTACTTCTTCACATGGATATTCTACTGGTCGACTAATCACATGAAATATCAATAACCACTTTCATAATGAGGGAATGTATAATGCCAGACATTCTGAAACATTTTGTCAAGGCCTCGGCCAAGACGTCTAAAATGATTAAGGCCTCAGCCAAAACCATAAATCAAATTGGGAAAGGGCCTCGGCCAATTCCACGTCTAGTTGTCTCATGAGACCTACCGATGCATCGAAGAGCTATAGCGGGCTCCACCCGTCACTTATTAAGTCCAATACATTTCTCATATGAATAGGTTTAAACATATCATAAACCATAACATAATCGTATCACATAAAACATGCATAAAGGAAACATAACATTTCCACATTTCAATCACAAGATATCAATAAAACACATTGTTATAATAAAAATGCTTTCAAAACCATTTTCAATACCAAAATAAAAGAAAGTTAAAACTTTGTATTTATTTTTCATTAAAAAAAAGATGGCTTGTAGAGGAAGCCGAAACTCAAATAATGGTCACGGCGGCGGAGAAGTCGTTGTCGCCGCATATGTACGGAAATAAAAACATTCCCTTTTTGTAATTTAGTAAAACGCTTCGTATAAAAAGATTCCTTTTGAATAAACGTAAAAGTCAAAGGGCTTTATACACTGTACAAAAGAAATTTGTGTATAAAACAAAATATGCCTCAATGAATGGAGATTGAGACGATGTCCCTTAAAAAGATCATTTTTAAATAAAATATATCTATTATGTGTATTCACTATATGTACACATAAAGAAAGTATAAATACAATATACGACATAATAAAATCATGACATAATTTGAAAGTAGGAGATTAACCGAAAGAATGGAAGTTGGGTTATGAAATTCCCTTACTTTGCGTCCTGTCCTGACTCGACCGTTCTTTAACCTCCTGAATAATAAAATAGAGTTAATTTATATTTACTTAAGAACATTTTTCATGTTCATTATTCCTTTTATATCCCTTATTACCATGTTATGAACATTATGTAATTATTTAAGTTAATAACGGTCGTTTTGTCGATCTTTGGTACTTGAGTCAAAAATAATCTTCCTATAATTTCAAGTTGTTCATGTGGTGAAATATCCATTATATCCAGAATTATATTCATGATGTAGATATCATATATATGATATATATCCAGTATATACATTCATTAATAATATTACGTAACATTTAGAGGTAAGAAATGAAATTCACCGTTCATGGAGACGGTAAGCCGTACGTACGCATGAACGCTACTTTCATTTCAATTTCATATTTAATGGAACTAAATAATAATGATATAAATGTATAATATAATTCCAGTATAATATAGTGTATAATACCATTTACTCTATCCTTTATACATCCCACATATGGCATTAACAATTCAAATCACTTTGAGGGGGCGGTAGTCCGCACTTCCTAAAATGAAATTATCGCGTTTTACCCATAATGGAAATCATAAAGTATGCCATAAATGAGAAATACGGAAGCATAAGTAAAACATAAACATATTATATATCATATATAAAAATAGTGACATCTTAATGGCCACCTTTGAAGGTCTTATATGAGTGTTGAACAATCAACGTTTCGTGAGGCAGAAATTCGCCATCCACAGAAACCATATGTTCTTTAACCATTAGATGTAGGTGTGTGTAAGTGTAGCTCGAATAATTATTATAAAAACATCCTAGTATATTGAGGATACTGGTGTTGTTACAAAAGAAATGAATAAAAAGAGTTTAGGGGGTTGGAGAAGAAAAATAAAACAAAAAAACATTAGAGAAGACATTACCTCAAAATCGGGTAACTCTTTTTGATTTGAGCCAAAGGCTTCCTTGGGAAGAGTTCTGCCCAAAGTAAGGCTTCTAGGCGTAAGAGGGGGAAGTTGGGAGAGTATTTGGGCAGAGGATGGCCGAGCAAAATGGCTTGAAAGTGTAAATGAGGTGGGAGAGGTGGGGGCCTTTTATAAGTGGAGAGGAGGGGCACTTTTGGAAAGATTGAAATGTTATATTATTTCACACAGCTTTTCGTATTCTAAAGGTCCCAAACTTATATAATTCGAGGCTAAGGTGATAAGGTTTCGAAATATCCTCATCCAATAGGCTTTGGACAAGTGTAAGCCTTGGATTTTGCATTATCTTCTCATTTTATTTATATCGTTAAATAATGAGGTCATCGCTGCATCATAATGATGTAATAAATAATTTAATTTATTTAATGTCTAAAAATTATAAAAAAATTACTATGATGTAGGAAATATTTTTATCTTTCTAATGAATATTTATAGTCAAAATTTGGACTTGTGTCACCCCACTTAAAATCTGTTTTAGTATAACAACTCATGTTTGTGTCAATTTAATTTTAACATTAAATAAATATATATTAATGTCATTTTCCAACTAAAGTGGCTCCATGGGGTCCCCAAGTTGACCCATGGGTTGTCTAGGTCGGCCATGACTCATCCAATAGGAGTAGGACAAGTGTCATGCTCATCTCATATTATTAAAACATTATTTGTACCCTAAACTGCACTAATTACCTCTAATCGCGATTAAAGAACTTAAAAGTTACTATTCACGAAAAATTTATTTTAATCTCATTGAACCACATTTTACTTCTTAATGACAACCATGTATGTCGGATTTTTGAAAATCAAATCACAGAAGTGGTAATATTTCATTTAAACGAAAAATCAGTTATTTAACTACCACTTAGTGGTTTCACTATTCATCAAAAATTGATGTTTTTCAGAACAATGCCAAAATTTCACCCTAAGCTAATTTCGATATTCCGAATCCAAAAATGAAGTCCATTTTAAAATTTAAAATTTCTATAATTTTAAAGAGTGGTTATTACTATTCATAACGGCTACTTTGATTAGTCGCGGTGTTTTAGAACTCGAAGTTGCGTACAATGCAAGCTATTGCA
Source organism: Viscum album (assembly GCA_963277665.1). Lineage (NCBI taxonomy): Eukaryota > Viridiplantae > Streptophyta > Magnoliopsida > Santalales > Viscaceae > Viscum > Viscum album. The sequence goes on from OY728127.1 coordinate 1,020,638,954, forward strand.
TTATTGAATGAGAAGCGTATCGTGGAAGCTCGGGGTGTTACAGTTGGGACATGTTCTTCCATTTCCCTCCATTAACTAAGAAAAGAAACTGTAATTAGGGGCTTAAATACTTACCCAATAATCATGAAAATGAAACTTTAAGCATAAAAGGATAAACATGTAGAATAAAAGTATATCCTAACTTGTGATCCCATGGGTTCCAATATAGGTTATCCATGATTATATATTCTTATTTGAATCTTTATTTTATTTTATCTTTGTTCCTTTAATAATGGTTCATACTAAGCTTATGAATTTACCAAAGCATATCCCCCGGGAGTGTCGTAACCAAGAGTGCAGCAAGTCCCATTGTCGTGTACCAGTTCCCGTTTGAGTCTAGTTCAAAGCGGAGTTTTCGGGTTTTACCCCTATGTACATATGTGCCAGAGCCACCTCTACCTGCTCGTATCCAGACAGGGATTTATTTGCTTGGCAACCCATTACTCAATACTCACCAAAATAACAGGAAGATTTCCTATATATAAACTTTTCTATAGGATTCTTCATAAAGTTTTCATATCCTAATTTCCAAAAATATCTAAACCATACTTTGATACCAAATATAGCATCCCGCCTTTTTATAACATAAACTTTCCTTACATTCTACAAAATCGAGGATCTTTAAGGTTTAGTGTCTTGGAAACCGGGAACTAAAAACATGAAAACATAAAACACTCTTATTAAACACTTGAAAGGCTTCTACTCATGTTCATACTAGGTTCATTATGGAATCTCATTACCTGGGGACATACATCAAAAGAAAGGGTGAGCAGAAGGCCCAGTAAGGGAAACAAGAGAAACATTTTACATGTGAAGTTGAGATACTTCAATAAGGTCATTAAAAGAACTTTAAGGCATGATAAAGAAATCATGAGATATATCATAATAAAAATAACATTTTTTCATAACTTGAACATGTGGATACAACATTTAATATTGACAATAATTTCGTTTCACCAAGGTCCATCCCCAAGGTGTCATTAAAAATTACCAAGGTTATTCACCAAGGTATCAGTCTAAAAAGTCATCTCTAGAGATTAAGTCTTTACCCAATGCATTGGAGCGCTATCTGGGAACACCCATGAAATGTCTTTATTATCATGTGAGCCACATATATCATCATCAATCACTTCATAAAAATCCCATATAGAATAAAAGAAATGGGTTTTATTTCATAATTATAACGTTTTAAAAACTGCTTTAAAGACATGATCTATATGTCACTTTAAACCCACAGAAAAGGGAAAGCGTGTTTCATGTATGTAAATACCAGAATTTAAAATAGAACATTTTGATAAATATTTGAATACCCCTTTAGAAATAAGAGCTTTTATTATTCACATAATAACATAAAATAATTTTGAGATAAAGAGGGAGGCATTGTGAGACGAAAATTATAGAGCATAACGACTATGATACATGGTTTTAGAAAACATTGAAAAGAGAGGGGACATGGGTCACCCACTAAAAAATGATACATAAAACAGTAGGGGAATATAATATAAAGTATTTATGGACATGATAATGAAATGTTACTGATATACCATATGAAACGAAGAACATTAAAGGAAGACAGAAAAATAAGATTTCTCTTATGAGAATTTAGCAGCCTAACGGCGTCACTTAAAACTTCCAAAAATTGATTGAAGAGATCAAATATGGTCTCTAATCATATGAACATAAATGATCAGTATGATAGATATAGATATAATACCCCCATAATAATAAAAAGTAACTTCCAAGACTTGACATGGAATTAGAACTTTGAAAAATGAGAAGGGTGAAAGAACCACTTAAAAATTTGGCAGCATAACAGTGCAACTTAAAACTTCAAAATACTGAATTGAAGAGATCAAATGGGGTATCTCATAATATTATCATAAAATATCAGTATGAAAAATATAGATATCATACCCCAAAATAATAAAAAGGAACCTTAAATACTTGACATGAATGTAGAACTTTGAAAAATGAGAAGGGTGAAAGAACAACATAAAAATTCGGCAGCCTAACGGCGCCACTTAAAACTTCAAAATACTGAATTGAAGAGATAAAATGGGGTCTCTCATCATATGATCATAAAATATCAGTATTATAAATATATATATCATACCCCAATATAATAAAAAAGAACCATAAAAACTTTACATGAAAGTAGAACTTTGAAAAATGAGAAGGGTGAAAGAACCACTTAAAAATTCGGCAGCCTAACGGCGCCACTTAAAACGTCAAAATACTGAATTGAAGAGATCAAATGGGGTCTCTAATCATACGATAATAAAAGATCAGTATGATAGATATAGAGATAATACCCCAATATAATGAAAAGGAACATTAAAGTCTTGACCAGAAAATATAACTTGAAAAAGAGAAGGGTGAACGAATCCCTTAAAAATTCGGCAGCCTAACGACGCCACTTAAAAGTTCAAAATACTGAATTGAAGAGATCAAATGGGGTATCTCATCAAATGAAAATAAAATTTCAGTATGATATATATAGATATCATACCCCAAAATAATATATAGGAACTTGAAAGACTTGACATGAAAGTAGAACTTTGAAAAATGAGAAAGGTGAACGAATCCCTTAAAAATTCGGCAGCCTAACGACACCGCTTAAAACATAAAAATACTGAATTGAAGAGATAAAATGGGGTATCTAATCATATGATCATAAAAGATCAGTATGATAAATTTATATATCATACCCCAACACAATAAAAAGTAACTTGAAATACTTTACATGAAAATAGATCTTGAAAAATGGGAAGGGAGAAAGAATCCGTTACAAAAATTTCAGCAGCCTAACGGCACCCCTTAAAATGTCATAAAACGAAATAATGAGAGTAAGAGGGGATATCTCATTATATTAACATGAAAAGGGCAGTGAAATGAGTATAAAATAACATCCTTTAACATAAGAACATGGAGCATAAAAGAAATGACATAAAATAGATTTTTTGAAAAGAAAGAGAGAGGTCAGATCCCTTACCTTAAAACGTAACTATTAAAACTCAAAGGTTGGGACTTTAAGGGATTGGGGGAACCTTGGGAGGACTACTTGGGAGGTAAAGAGACCAGAAATTCGTTGGGGAGAGTGGGGAGTCGAAATGGATGAGAGGATGGCTTGGTATTTATAGGGAAATTGAGGGGACAAGGCATTAATGGCCAAGGGACACCTCAAAAGTGGTTTTCTCAAATCCATGTGCTCTCCCATGATATTTCCCATAAAGTTAGGACACATGGTCCCCCCAATACACAACTTAATCACCTTTGGTTGTCCAACCCTTAAAATATCTCATGACATCATCATGAAACAGTTATGATGTCATTAAACACACCGAAACCCTAAAACGGTATTTTTACTATTCACTGAAAATTTATCTTTCTCAGAAAGATCCCAAAATTTCAACTTCACCAAAAATCAGTGCTCTGATTTCAAAAATGAACTCCATTTTATAAAAATAATTTTCTAAATATTTTTAATTTATTTTTTAAATAAATACACTATTCACCGAAAATTCATTTTTTTCAGAAAAATGCCCAAAAATTACCTTTACATAATATCGATGCTCTGAGTTCAAAAATGAAATCCAGTTTATAAAAATAATTTTCAAAATAATTTAAATTTAATTTTTAATTAAAAAACACTATTCACCTGAAAAAACTAGTACTTGAATAATAATTTATGAAACTGTTATTTAACAATTTTATTGAATCACATTACTTAATCAAGGTGCCTAGATTATATTAATACTTTATTTAAGTGAGATTACCAATCCATTTGGTCACATTACTAATCCTAATCATAAAATCACTATTCATAATTTACTATTCATTAAAAATAAATTTGATCTTATTAGACTCTAAATTTCGTACTGAAAAAAATTGTAGAAGACCATTTTTTGAATATCATTACACATTTTTAATTATTTAAGGTTTACATAAACATTTTTTAAATATCCTTTTTCTAAAATTCATCAAAAATTTGCATACTATATTTATCCGGTCATTTAAAAAGTCATAAACATCATCATAAGAAAAAATACCAAAATTTATTTAAAAAAAAGGATTACATAAGGCAGTTACGGTCTCCTTACATAGCCCCTTATCACACCAACATAGGACCTAAGTGTAAGGTGTGCTAAGGTGAGATAATATGAGGGAGGCTCAGCTAACATCGCACGAGTAGTAATTTCTATCAGTTTGAACTTCTCGCAAAGGCAATTCCGTTCTAGCTTCACATGATGAAGTTCAGCTTGGGTTTGGTCCAGAGCAAAGCCCAATGGTGCTACCTCCTTCCCAAGTTCCGTTAGATGGGCTTCGATCGGTCCAAGACTACTGGGTGAGGCCATCGAATCTTCTTTCTATAATAATTAACCAAGATTACTTGTATTTAGAGAAAATAATCAAAACGTTTAGTTTCAGGGGTCATATTGACCAATGGTCATATAACAGTAAAAACCCAACGGTCTCATTTTAATTATACTCATGTTATCAAATGAAACATTTTTTTTGAGTATAAAAATAAAATAAAATAACACACAAAATTAGGGAACAAGATTTATTCAAAATTTCGGGTCGTTACAGGGACTCCACCATTAACCAATGGTAACCAACATCTCTCCCTCTAAACACAAGGATTACAACCCCAAAGCTAGCAGCTCATGCACCCTTTACACTGACATAATGATCCCTAATAGAATCATCAACTACCACATTGTTGTTGTGCCACCATGACCTCATCAACTACCATGATCTAGATTAAATGAAGACCAAAACTACTATATGAATCTAGACATTACACTATGATAGGATATTACATAGTTGATAATCTCAAGGAATGACTAAAGAATTTCCATAAACATGAAATAACCTCCGCCACTAACCAAAATAGTAATGATACATTCTAAGTTATTCATAAATACCACAATGGGGTTAAACATTCCAATTAGAGATATTTGAACACCATCCCCAGTATTAATGTCTATATATACATCATCCACTTAACAAGTCCAAACATGGGTCACCCTTTGAATGAATCTATGTATTCCTCAAAATTCATAGGAAGTGAATTTATTATCCATGATCGGAGAAAATAAATTATACACTTACCATATGATGGGTAGCAGACCATAAATATTTGAAGGTTGGATATGCTCAACACACTTAAGAGGATATCACCTAATACAGGGGCTGTACCTCACTTCATTTACACAATTGTGAATCAATATGATGTACTAAAACAGGTACCCAATACAAAAAAATATGGGTACCACAAAATATAATCATTGATAAAAATTTTTCCTTGATAGAACATATTCTCATAAAATGGTATACTCACTTTATCAAATAATGTGGGTGAAAGATGAAAAGAATCCACATAACTTATGTAGATGGCATGAACCCAACTAGGGGTCCACTAGAATTTCAATCTCAATAACATCTATTCATTAAATAATCACTCAATTTTTTTTAATATTTATATGAGGTTACTTGAAATTAATAAAAAATTTATAAATTTATTTACATAGGATATTACCTGACCATAGACTTCCTCTATTAATTCTATCAAGAAACTATGATTGTCAACATGTTACATTGAAGAAGAACTAACATAACATAGATATTGAGGTAGTGGGTTAATGTGTCATCCATACTTGATCTTTCCTCAAGCAACTCTTTAGTATCTAATGGATCCTATAATAGAGACTCTCCCCTCATTATTATCTCCAATATACTATTCTACCCACAACACCACTCCAACTTACTTTAGGATAATTGTTATCCCAATCAAAATATTTGGTGGAACTCATGAAATAGTTTCTACGCATTCTATAATTTTATAATGGGAATTAAGTATAGATAATGTTTCATGAATACACAACCACCCTTGGAACATATTCCTATAGAGACTTCTCCAGGGACACTGTTCACGAGTAGTTTCATAAAAAATTCCTAGAAATTATCATTCAAGGTCCTTAATTCTTACTCAAACATGGTAAGACCATCCTATAGAAATTAAAACATCCTCTAATGAATCCTTTTCCAATATTGAGACTCAACATACATTAATGGTAATACAACCTATTGATATTTTAAGAACAACTTCCACTATCACCTCATTATTCCTTATAGGAAGCATGATTATAGAACCAACATTGGGTCTATAAAAGTCCAATACTAATGGAAATTCAAGAATTATAATTTAGAAATACCTCAATCATTTAATGATTAGAAAACAAATCACAAATATTTGAGACCTCTATCGTTAGAACACACAGAATATACTAAATATATATTTATTCTCGTCCAACTAAATGATATAAAGAATCTGATCTAAATAAAATATCTACACTAATTACAATGATAAGAGGAACCACCTAATATCATAGGAATAAATATATCCCAAATATGTCATGGAACCAATTCTTCATCACACCGTTATAATATTAAAGGGTAAATAATTCCTTATTAGATAACATAAAATAAATGTGGTTTACAAAAAATAATCATTTGTTGCACATAGTAAATGAGATAGAAACCATTCCTCATCGAATAACACATAGTAGATGAGGTTGGAACACACCAATTAGGTGTTTCACGTTGTTGTGGAGATTGAACTCTTACCTCATCATATAGAAAATAGTAGGAGATTTTGGAATATATCAACTGGGAAAATCAAATAGAAAATAATAAAGAACATATGCCTCAATGAATGAAACAAAACTCGCATGGGTGGAACATAATTAGAATATATATGTCATAGTTGATAATAAATGAAAATAAATATTATTAGAACCCAAAAATAAATCCTCATCACTCAAATGATCATTAATAACATTCTCCATTAGAGGTACATATATTAATGGACCCTATATTTCAAACCTATATGGATTCCTCTTAAGAATCCAGAAACAATTGAAAAGATAAACCATGGTGAAAAATTATATTTATGGAATGAATTATAGATGAAATATAAATCAATGAATTATAACTATACAATTCACATTTAATTATTTTTTCTTGAAACTTGTGTATCAGTGTACCGAGTCATAAATCAGGTTATCAAAATCATTGTGAATAAATATATCAGACGTCAAACTATCATTTGGTTCTATAGCCTGAAATTTTAAATCCAAATTCCCTAACACTATTTCTATAAATTATGGAAAATCCTTACATGAAACATAACTCCCAAACTCTTTCCCTAGGAAACAAATGCTCTAATACTACTCTGAAAAAACCAAACCCAACAAAATTTCTACCAGATAGTTGTAATATATGTGTGACACCCCAATCACATCCTCAATATGTTTATTAAAACTAAATAACCACGAATAGGAAAAACAAAAATAATTTTAGGGGTTTCCTAGATCACATATAATTAACACACACATCCCTATAAGACATAATATGTTGGAAATGATATATAAAAATAACTAAAATTTATATAATTCATTTACCTAATTCTAGGATCCACCAAGGATATGATAGTATATACTCAAAATGAAAAGGGGAAGGATATAGGCATAACAATCAAAAAAGAAATACTGGAATAAAATTATACTCAGGGCTCTAGTAATAAGGATTAACTAGGAATATTCAAGATAAATAAATTAGATATGCATTATAATTAGACATTGGGAAACATAGAGGTCATATTCATCTTATTCCCATCACATGAGGATCATTTTAACCACATCACAAACATGTAGGTATGATTAGAGTACCAAAAATCCCATTTATTTGATTTAGATAGACCAGTTGTACATTTTTCCTTGAAGGTAAACCCAGGGTACCAAAAGAGTCAAAAATAAAAATGTATTTGATCTATGTAACCTTATTTTACCTTCCACAAAAAACCATAAATACTAAACCACTCCTCTTTGAAGTATGAATGTCAGTATATAGTTTATCATGTAATATATTGTACAACCACCAGTACCATCATCATTCATGAATCCCTTATGGGAACCCTTAACTTGACTAGAGATAGAATTTTTTAAGGGATGTAATAACCCATACCACAATAGCCACCCGAGCTAAGAGAAAACCCACATCATCTAACAAAACTTTCAATGGTGGATGCTCACCTCACTAGAAGATACCTCAGTAAAAGAATTATAAACCCCAATGGTAGAACAATGCCTTATAAATCACACTATATATACAAATTTAATGGTTATAGCACAAAGTAGGTAGAAGAAAACATGTAATACAAGTGATAGGTATTAGACCACTTATCCCTACAATAACAAAACATAATCCTAATCACCAACCTTATAGAGATAAATTCAAATTCAACATATCCCACATAGAAAATTTCCTTGGTTGTCCATGAAGACCATTCTCTCATAAAATTAATGGAAATGTATTCATTATCGGATATTTGTTTATCTAAAACTTATACATGATGAAATTATATGTTTCATCACAACACACACAAGATATGTTTCATGACACATGAAAATGATTCATCAATAGAGTTTGAATTTTGTGTTTCATTTTGTCGGATCACTACACCAACATCATTATAAGAAGTTATGAAGGAAAAAATATATATAATAATTATAATAATAATGTTATTATAAAAGTACTATAAAGGTAAAAAGAGGTAATAATCACATGGTTCCACCCCTTCCATACCGTTTTTTTCATTAATTTATTTTCCATAATTATTTAATTCCTTCATTATATACATTATGTAAATAAGGGGAAAATTGTCACATTGGTTTGTCATCCTATAAGAACCCGATCTTTCACTGAGTTATGAATCCTTTAAACATCAGTCTAATTATTTATTTTGGACCTAATATGGAAGACAAGTGTGTTAGAGAATATTAAATGTGTGTAAGGGGGTTTTCTAGAGCCTGAAATCCACATTTTGGGGAAAAGTGGTTCTGTCACACGGTTAGAGGAAACAATTTAGGTACACTGCACAATTATATCTAATAGTGTATATAATCTGCATTTTTGGCGGAGCCTTCTCATACAGTTGGAACACAATTTCTCAAATTCAGTGGCTTAACTAGGTAGGTACCCCATATCCTCTGGCTTCCAATTCCTGTTTGACGCATGGTTTGGAAAACTGTGTTGAAAAACAATGCACAAGACAAATTTTCAGTAATTTTACATTTTATCCCTTAATGATCTACTTAACCCGTCCCTTCTTCCATAATCAGATTTACAACAGGATAAACCTCCATTTATATCATTTTAGATATTTTTAAAGGCCTAACTAAGGGATCAAGACTTATCCTTTATCCAGGATAAATTTGAGCTTCTCTTTTTCACATTAGATGAAAACACAAAGTACTCAAGTCCATTTGAGCAGTTCTTACTATTTGCATCCATTTGAGAAGTTCTTATAGTAAGTACTTGGAAGGTATACTATGTATATGACTTGGCCTTATTAAATTTAATTGAATAATATGATACAAATCAGAATAACCCCTTTCCATATTAATGGAAGTTAACAAATTGAAACTCGATTATTTAGAATGAATTAAATGGATTAAATGACTGTTTTCCTGATAAATGGTGTTTTCACACTAATGAAAGTCAAGGCTTGAAACAAATGGATTTATTGATTAATTTTGACTGGATTAAAGGGTTGCATGCTACCTGGAATTATCAAACTAATGAGAGGTAAGAAATGAAATAATTGAAATATTATATGACTTCATTATCGAATAGTAGTTGTCTAATTAGATCTCTCCATGTATTCTATAACGAATTACTTGAGCACTCAAGATCCCCATTCCGATTCAAGGATAAAAATTTCATTGGTTGATACAGACCTGAAAACTGATACTTGTCTATTCATGGATGCTCAGTATGAAACTGTAGTATCCATTCAATATTATTATAGGATTCCTTGGATACACTCCTTGGATCCAGCATTGATATGTATGTTCCATGCTTATATCCCATCTGGTACAGTCATTTCATAACCCTGTTTTACTTGGGATGAACTCCTTGGACTCAGTAAGAATCTAATTGTTGAATGGATTTCAATATGCTCATTTAATTACACTCTTAACCTTAGACATGCTATAATCACTACTGATTTAGATACCCTTGAGGTTTGCATTTCCTTGCTTTTTACCCTGCAACTTCATTATTAAATATCATTATAGGTTTCCATGTTACATCATGGAACCTTCAAAATTTCTAAATTTTGTCTTATTTATAAACTCATAATAATAAAATAATGAAGTGGTTACATATTCAGACACCAGCTGAAGGATGAAGTAGGTACTTGTGCATTTAGTTACATTGTACTTCTTTACATTAAATATGTATTCATTCACACCGTTACATTTCCATTATACGTATTAGATGTTTTAGAGATCATTAGTGATGCTCCACTAAGATTTATTGCACACCATATTAAAGCACCATTGGTACCTGATTAGATTACATGAATTTATTAGTTGATAAAGGAATCAAAATAAATCAAACACTTGATTGCTTGGTGTTCAGGATGGAAAATTATAATAGATTTCTAAGCTGGAACCCGGGGTGCAAAGAATAGTCTTTTGATTTCCACTATACTTATGTGGAACATGATTTTCCTACTGTCTTTTATCCATGTTTTCCTATTTTTTAGTGACATGACATATCATCCTCAGTTATTCAATTATATTCAGTTATTTTTATCCTTGTTTAATTGCTAATGTTGTATCTATTTCTATTGTTCATTATGTTTATGTATATTTAATTCTATATTTAACTCTTTTTTTTTAATTTTCTATTATAAAATTTGGTAATGAGGGAATAGTCCCCTCAAAATCACACCGCAGGCCATCACTACTAGTTGGATGCCTCTAGAGTTCGGGGAGATTCACTTGAGTCCATGTGGACCAGCAAGATCAGGGCACCAATTAAGTGGAATCTGGGACTGGGGGGTCACAATGTGGAATTAGAGTGGTTCCTTTTGTTTCATTCATATTTGGGGACAATAGTCCAGAGAATAGAAATTCTTGGGACTTTTTATAAGTCATTTTTGGGTATCATGAACCCATGTTCATGGTAAAATCCATATTACCCAAAATATAATTGTTTTTCTATTATGTTTATTGTATTTTATATCATTTACCCATTGGGTGATGCACATGCAGTTTTGAGTTTTAATTATTATATCGATTTAGAATTTCATTTCATCCCTGGAATAATAATATAAGGGAAAGGATAATGGTTTCATACATCCTTACGGGAACCTAGAATTCACATGTCATGCATATTTCTATTCCATATAAGTTCATTTATCTATTTACACTTCTTGACATTCCTGTGGTTTTTGTGTGATTATCTGATAGTTAATATATAGTTGTGATATTACTTTGTTTCAATTGAGTGATTGCCTGCCTCAATTCACAAGGTGCATGGTCCCTTGACGAGTTGGATGAGTAATTTACTAAGTTAGGCCATTGTGATATAAATAAATGGGTTTAATTTTTATTGTTAATGTGTTTGGGAATGAATTCAATGGGAATGGAAATCTTTTATAAAGTAAAACATGACTTCTAAAATGAAATGGCTGCACATCCTTACCCCACCTTATCATGTTTTTGAACTATAAAGGAGTGAACCTTGAAATTAAATGTAAGTTGAAAGGAAATTTATATCAATCACTTACAAGTACATGGTCGTCTAAGCAGGTAGTTGGGATAGCCAACCTTGGGTAGTGAGCCTTTCTTTGTCTAGGTTATGTATGTTTTTCTATCTATCTTCTTAAAGCTTGTTTTGATGCATGTTCCTAGAATTTGTAGATCAATGCAGCCACGAGGTCCTTGTATCGTATTCCTGGGGGGTGGTGATGACCATGAAGGTTCCGAGCGCAGAAGAAGCGTGGTTGGAACATTACCCAACTTTGATTTTTAATATGATCAATGATTATTCTGTGATCAACATGATGGTGAATGCCAGTCTCTACAGAATATAATCAAAGATTTTGATAAAGAAGAATGAGGACTAAAACATTAGATAGGATCGTCCACATCATGTTTGTAATTAATTTAATAAATTTCATAAAGAAAAATAATACATGTATCTTCGGTATTTTTCTCCATTGATGATGTAGACCGTATGGAATGACCCTTCGGGATTATCTCATTTCACTTTCAAGGATCCAAACTATAATACCTCTAGTGGTGATCCAAACTATCTCTGATTCCCTCTGATCGACACCTCTCATTCTCTGGGTGCTAGCACGGTGAAGCGATTATCTTTTGTTGGTCGTTCTTTATCACTTGTTCTTCGACCTTGAATGAAATATCTTGTTCTTGAGAGGGGAGAGAAGAATATTTGAGAGAGAAATTGTTTGGATCAACAATTCTCCATTCACCCGGTGTGTGGTGTGGTGTATGGCACAATAGGCGTACTTGCCTATTTATATACATGGAATTTCAATTACAATATTTAATTACATAGCAACAATTAAATACATTAATGAAGTTAGAGATACTCCATGAATTTAATAATAATACCGTGTCATTATTTATAGTGTGCCAACTTGCACAAAATGGAATTATAAATAAAATTTCGCATCATAAAATAATAGAAGCGTTATTTAAATTTGTGCCACCTAGTTAAATAATTATTTACCATCCTGCAATTAATTTTTTTTACTACCAGAATGACCTTGGTCTACTCAAACACCACTTCCATTTATTGAACACCCAAATAAATAATTTATTCTCTTAAATAAGTATATTATTTAAAAACTAGTAAATAAATATTTAATAAATGTTCAATAAAATAAATAAATATATTTTATTTAATTTAGGCGATCATTGTAAAATGAATAAAATTAGGACATGGTCCTGAGAATAATATTTATTTCATTAATTAATTTCAAATAGAATTTAACCGAGACTACTAGAAACACATAGTTTGTGACCCTCTAAGATTCATTCTCATTGGCATTAGGCAGGCTTGCCTAATGTCCAATAGTACTTTCTAGCAACGGGTTATGACACCCATGAGAATGAACATAAAATTGCAACAACGACATCCACATATGAACACTCACCGTGTAATATAATCCCTTTGTCACAATATCTTATCAAGAAGGTTTCATTATTGTGTCATCAACTTTTATGCTTGAAATGTTGTACTTTGACCACCTGAAATAAACTCATTATCACACCATGGCCATGGAATTTCTCATGAAAGTTATATTTCAATAAAAGGGAAGAGATATAAACTTCTATAAATGTAAGAGAAATATCCTTCTGTGACTTATCCATTAACAACATGCCCCTCTTGATACACCCAATGTACCCTACTTCCCACCAGCTGTCTGCATGACGATTTTCGTGAGTAAATAAATGTCCATAAATCATGACACATATTAATTATAATCATATTGTCTAAGGATCATTACAAATTCTCATTCATAGAAATATCCGATGACACCGTAACATGAAAAATTTCTACTAGCGCGCCTGTTCTCATAATCTTCTATCTTGGAGATTACCAAGTGCATACTTCATGAAAGGAAGTCTCATTTTCTAATGAGTACTCACACCTGACGGTCTTCATGCTATGTTTCCCATCATAGCATGTCATCCAACCACATAACTATATTTAATAGTGTTGTTATATCATTTCAAGGTTCTCATCATAGTGGGGAATTGCCATGACCTTATCAATGCAATAAATACTCTTGGACATTTTTACATCATAGTCATGCAGAACAATGAACCATATGTAATGATACATTAAATATCCATGTAATCAAAGTAAAACCTATTAGTTCTAGGACACCATATCTTAATAACTCCCACTTTTACTAGAGACAACTGCTTATGACTTTCAGTCCGCTAGAACTCACATGATGATCATGTCTCTGCAAATTCAAGGTTTTAGTCAAGGAGTCCACCATGTTGTCTTTTGTGGAAATACTGCTCACTGCAACTGTAAATCTCTGAGAAAAATACCTCACGAGATTATACTTGCAAAGTATGTTCTTCGTCTGCTGATGTAACCTTGGATCTTTTTCGAGATCCACCGCTGTAGTATTATCACATTACAATGTGATGGGATCTTTACTAATAGGTATCAAATCTAGCTCCTAGATGAATCTTTGCATCCAGACATCTTCTTTAGCGGCCTCATAACCTACGATATACTCAGACTATACTATATAATCTACAACCACACCCCTCTTTGAGCTCTTCCATCTCACTACACTTCCATTCAATGTGAAGATGTATCCCGTTAGCGACTTCATGTCATCTTGATCAGTGTGGAACTAGCATATACATATCCTATGATGACTAGTTCCTCATCTCCACTATATGAAAGAATCATATCCTTAGTACCCCTAAGATACTTTAGGATAGTCTTGAATACCATCCAATGGCTGTCACCTGGGTCAGCTTTATATCTTGCTACCACCCTCAATGCGTAGGTGATATCTAGCCTAGTACATAGCATGAAATACATGACTGACCCAGTCACTAATGCGTATGGAGTACTTTCCATTATATCTTTTCCAAATGTTTCTGAGGACACATTTTCTTGGAATGATTATGGCCATGTTACACAGGAAAGGATCCCCTCATGGATTGTTCTATACTTATTCTCTTCATTATATTATCAATGTATGTACTTTGACATAGTCCCAATAATCTCTTGGATCTATCAAGATGTTTCTTGATACCATGAATATACACTGCCTCGTCCAAGTATTTCAAGGTGAAGCATTGATTCAACCATGAATTAGTAGAATTTAAGACTGTTATATCATTTTCAATAAGTAATATGTTATCAACATATACTATTAGGAAGACGACTGCACTCCCACTAAACCATTTCTAGACACAAGGTTCACATTCATTCTTGATAAAACAAAATTCTTTCATAGCTACATCAAAATAAATGTTCCAGGACCTGGATGCTAGCTTTAATACAAATGGATTTCTGCAACTTTCATACCTTATTGGAATCCTTAAGAGTCCCAAACCATTCAGGTTGTGTCATGTAGACATCTTCCTGAAGTTTCCCGTTAAGGAATGTTGTTTTGACATCCATTTTCCAAATCTCACAGTCATGGTAGGCCACAATGGAATGTATAATTCTGATGGATTTTAGCATTTAAAATTTTGATAAGCTTTCAACATAGTCAATTCCACGATGCTGTTTAAAACCTTTTGCAACCAGTCTTACCTTACATGTACTAACTATTCCGTCCCAATCTAGTTTCTTATTGAATACCCATTTGCAACCAAAATGATTTAAATCAACTAAAGAATCTTCCAAAATCCAGACTGGGTTTTGGAACAAGGAATACATTTCATAATTCATAGATTATTTCCACTTGGAATCTATAGCATCCCTCCCTTTTTATTACAAAACTTTTCAATACACTTTACAAATAGAGGATCTTTAAAGTCTAATGACTTTGAAATCAGGAACATAATACATGAAAAAACCTTTTTTCTTATCCACTTGTAAGGCATCATCATAGGTTCATTCTAAGTACAATTACTGCATCTTATAACCTAGAGACATACATCAAAGGAAAGGGTGAGAATAAGGCCCAGTAATGAAAGAAAGGGAATCAGTTTACTTTTGATATCTATAAGATCTGGATAAAAGCATTAAGAAATGAGCAATGGAAGTATAGGAATATCATAACAAAAAAACATGAAACATAACTATCATATGTGGATAAAACATTTAATTTAGACATTCATGAACATATCACCAAGGTACAACCCCGAGGTGTCATAAAAATTACCAAGGTTATTCACCAAGGTGTCATGATACTTGTCATCTCTAGAGATAAATTTTTTACCCAATGCATTGGAGTGATATCAGGGCACACCCTTAATATGTATTTATTTAAATGTGATACACATAGATCATAACACAACATTTCATAAATATCCCATGAAGAATTAAAGAAATGGGATTCATTTCATGATTGTGATGTTTTAAAGTTCTATAAAAAATAACATCATTATGTCATTGATAACCCATGGAAAGGGAGTGAAGGTTATATGTATATCAATTCCAGAATCAAATATATCATATTTTTATATTTATTACCAACCATAGAAACAAAATACCTATGGATATTCACATAAATAAAATAATATAATTTTCTTGAGAGAAAGAGATATAAATTTTGAGGCGAAATTTCTACAGCATAACGACCATATAACATAGTTTTAGAAAAAACTGAAAAGAGAGAGGAAAAGGGTAAAAAACTAATAAAAAATTAATAAAATAGTATGGGTACATAATAAGATCATGGAATTTATATTTTAATTACATACCACATGAAAAGGAAATATGAAGTAAAAGAGAAGATGCGACTTCTTTTGTGAGAAATTCGGAAGCCTAGGAACGTCACTTAAAAATTCAGAAAACAAATTGATGAGAGAGGAAAGGGTCTCTCAAAAATTATACATGAAATGGAAAGTAATGATAACATATAAGAACATACCCTCAACATAAATAGATGGAAACTATAAGACACATCATAAAGGAAGTCATGGTTTAAAAGAGAAGGTTGAAAGATTCTCTTACCTTGAAGAGTAACTTTGAATGCATAAAGGTTGGGACCTAGGAGGATTGAGGGGACCTTGGAAGGATTCAAGGGAGAGTACGTTAGAGTTTGGACAAACTAGAAAGGATTTTAGTGAATAGGAATTGGGATCTTCGGTGATTTTATCTAGGAAAAGAGATGGAATTGTTTATTATCTAGGTTTGGGACACCTCACATTAAACTAAACAAAACCACAATCATGCCCATGGTTTTTTCCATTGGTTTCTGAAAAAGGGTAGCAGAATAAAATATTTTATACGGTTAATGTCTGAACGTATTAAAATAATTGGGTTGCTTATGTGGAGGTGAGTCACACTCTTAAGGAAAACAATTTAAAAAGACAAAATGTTATATAAGTCTTGGAGGGTCCAGTAAAGCTTTTTAAAATAAATAAAAAGCCCCAAAACCACATCATATTAATGGTAAAACATATATTTTCCGAACATACATTTTATAGTATTTTATTACATCACTATTGGGACATTATGAAGCCATAAAAAACATTATATATTTATACTGTATTTAATTTTTTAAACAAAAATTTGTCAGTCTCAGAAAATTATGAATATTTTATCATTGGATAATTTTGACATCCCGATTCCTGAAATAATATTCATTTTATCTAAATAATTTTCTAAGTATGTTAATTTTCACTTTTAAAATTAAAACCAACATTTATCGATAGTTCATGGGTTTTGACAAAAATGGCTTTCAAACCTTAATAAAAATTACAATTGCATTCATAAAATTATACAATCATTTAAATTTAATATTAATTTAATAATAATAATAATATTTTATTAAAATATTATTTAATTAAAAAAACCATTAATCCATCAAAATAGATTTCTTAGTTGAATATTTAACTAAAAATACTATTTGTTCATTAAAAACTATTTAAAATGTAACAATAATAAAATTAAAGTACATTCATTATTATATAAAAAATAGTGTACATAATCATAGTCATAGGGTCTTGTTATATAACCCCTTAAAACAACCGCATAAGACATTAGTGTAAGGTTTGAGATGGTGACAGACTCTTGGGGTGGCTCAGATGACATTGCTCGAGTGGTTATATTTATCAAATTCCACTTATCCCGTAGGTGGTTCCACTCGAGCTTAACGTATTCAATCTTGGATTGGGATTGGTCAAGAGCGATGCCCAAAGATGGAACTTCCTTTTCGAGCATTTCTAAATGGGCTTCATATGGGGAAAGTCAACTGGATAAGGCCATCTCTTCCTATGTTTGAGTAACAAGAATTTGTTAAGGTCCTGTATTTATACTAATCATGTGATAACTATTCAATGGTTATATTAGCAATGACCATAATTCTTAATGGAAATTTAAAATCCAAAAAAATAAAACAAAAGAAGTGCATATGTTGTATAACCATTTCACATATTTAAATAGATCAAGATGGATTTTCATTAACAAATGTTTGTGTCGTTACAATATTTCCCCCTTAATAAATTTTTTCCCCGAAATTTTAACTCATACCCTAAAAAGAGAAAACGTGTGGATACATCTGCCTCATAAACTCCTCCAGTTCCAGTGTGGCTTCCTTGCATTTTGTTTCCTCCACAACACCTTAACAAGGTTAGTAATATTATTGCGTAGAACCTTTTCTCTAAGATCCAAGATCTCCACTGGCTGCTTCTCATAAGAGAGTTCATGTTCCAGTTGTACCAACTATGGTTTTAGTATATGTGAAGGGATAGGTATGTTCTTAATGAAGAGGGATACATGGAAAACATCATGAACTTGTTCATGATTTGGAGGAAGTACAAGCCCATAGGCCACTGATGCCATGCGATCAAGGATTTCATAGGGGAAAATGAACCTAGGGCTGAGCTATCCTTTCTTCCCAAACCTCATGGATATCTTCCAAGGTAAAATATGAATAAAGAATTTGTCACCAACATTAATCTCCAAGTGACTTCGATGGTATTCATCATAGCTCTTTTTCTGACTCTCAACAGCCTTAATGTGTTGTTGGATGGCGTGGAATTTTTCTGTCATCTCTTGTACAAGATCAAGACTAAGAATCTTTTTCTCAACAGCTTCATCCCAACAATTTGGAGTTATACATTGATTTCTATATATATCTTCATAGGGTTCCATTTGAATACTCGAGTGGAAGCTGTTGTTGTAAGAGAACTCGACTAAATGGAGATGTTGATCCCATCCACCTTTAAATTCCACTGAGCATGTTCTCAGAAAGTCCTTGAGTGTTTGAATAGTCCATTCAGATTTTCCATCAGTTTGGGGGTGATATGCCATAAAGAAATTCAATTCAGTGCTTAGATAACATTGAAGACTTCTCTAGAATTTTGATGTGAACCTTGGATCATGATCAGATACGATAGAAATTGGAACTCCATGGAGCCTTACCACTTCGTTCATGTAAATCCTGGAATGTTGATGAAGAGATATGTATTTCCAAATGGAGATAAAATGGTAAGTCTTGGTTAGATGAACCAAAATAACCCATATCACGTTGTTTCCATTGGATGTTTTTGGGAGACCAGTGACGAAGTTGAAAGTGATATTATCCCACTTCTATGCTGGTATGGGTAGTGGTTGCAATACCACATTAGGATGTTGTTTCTCTTCCTTCACTTAGTGACATACCATGCACCTTGAAGTGTAGTTAGCAATCTCCATTTTCATATTATCCCACCAATAATGATCACCAAGGTCCCTATACATTTTTGTGCTCCCAAGATGTATAGAGAAATGAGAGCTAGGAGCTTCATCCATCAGATTCTTCTTTATTTCTGTAATAGATGGAAAAAATAGTCTTGTACAAAATTTCAGTACACCTTATGGATCAATATTGAACTCAGGAAACTTCCCATCCTTCACAGCCTCAAACTTCTTATGTAACAAGGGATCTTCTTTCTGATATTTCTTGATCATCTCTATTAACGAAGATTGAGAAATATTTTGAGTTAGGGTAGATGATGTTTCTTCCCTTATAATTCCCAAGTCCAACTTTACTAGCTCATTGATCAAATGATATTTTTGAATCCTCATCATGGAATGAATAATTGGATCTTTCCTACTTAATGCATCAGTAACATTGTTTGCTCTTACGAGATGATAATGAATTGAAAAATCATAGTCTTTAAGAAGATCCAACTATCTCCTCTGTCTCATGTTCAATTAATTTTGTGTGAAAATATACTTCAATCGTTGATGGTGTGTGTATATATCACATTTCTCCCCATAAAGAGAGTGCCTCCATATCTTCAGAGGAAAAATGACTACAGCTAGCTCAATATCATGTGTAGGATAGTTCTACTCATGAGTCTTCAACTGTCGATATGCATAAGCAATGACTTTTTCATTTTTCATGAGAACACACCCAAGCCCTTTCAGAGATGCATCGCTAAAAATAATGAATCCTTCTCCACTTGACGATATAGTTAACACAGGTGCAGTAACCAATCTCTTCTTCAGCTCTTGGAAACATTCCTCACACTCCTTTGTCCAGAAAAAGTTGACCCCTTTTCGAGTTAACTTGATTAATGGATTATAAAGTCGTGATTTTTTTTTTCAAAAACCTCCTTTAATATCCCCCTAAACAATGGAAACTACGAATCTCAGTTATTATTGTAGGATGAGGCCACTCCACTACAACTTTTTTCATTGTAGGGTCAACTGTGATTCCTTCAATGGTAACTATGTGCCCTAAGAAATCAACTTTTTGTATCTAGAAATCTCATTTACTAAACTTTCTAAAAAGCCTCTCCTTTTGTAGAGTTTTCAGAATAACCATTAGATAATCTTCATGTTCCTCAAGAATTTTGGAATATATCAGAATATCATCAATGAAAACTACCAAAATGATATCAGCGTAGTCCTTAAAGACTCTATTCATCAAATCCATAAAAATTGGAGGTGCATTAGTTAGTCTAAAGGGCATAACAACGAACTCATAATGCCCATATCTTGATCAGAAGGCAGTTTTTGTAATATCTTCTTTCTTCACCCTCAATTGATGATAACCATAAAGAAGGTCAATCTTATAGTATAATTGATCCCCATAAAGTTGGCCAAATATGTCATCAATTCATGGAAGGGGGTATTTTTTCTTTACTATAATCCCTTTCTGTTCTCTATAATCAATGCATATTTGCATCAATCCATCCTTCTTATTCCCAAATAGAACTGGTGCTCCCCAAGGAGACACACTTAATCGGATAAAACCCTTCTCCAAAAGATCATGGTGTTGTTTCTTTAATTCCACCAACTCGACATTTTCCATCCTATACAGGGTCTTTGATATCAGATGAGATCAGAGTGAGAGTTCAATGGATAACTCTACCTCTTTTTCTGGGGGAGTTCTGGGTAACTCCTTAGGAAATACATCAACATATTCATGGATGTTGGGAACATTTTCTATCCTTATAATCTCATATATTTTTTCTTCTTCACAGATCAACTCCATAAAGAAGGATATAGGGGGTTCTTCTAGACAAGGATCTAGTTGAGATATCTCTCCTTGGAAGATAACTATAGGTTTTCCATTCAATAATACTAAGATTTCCTTACTTCTACATTTTATCTTAGCATTATACTTTGAGAGCCAGTATATCCCTAGTATAATTTCGAATTCCAGCATGGGAAAGACTACTAGATTTGCAATAATATTTTGCTCACCAAAGTAAATAATAGAGTTTCTAAACACTATAAATGCTTGGATAATCCTACCAGGAGTCTTGGATGATATATTTACTTTTAGAAAATTGAGGTTTGATTCTAAATTCCTTGAAAACATGGAGGAAATAAAGTAATTCGTAGAACCATAATAAAAAAAGTACTTTATATCTTTGAGAGAACAACAAGAGTACCTGCTACCACATCATTTGGAGGTTCAACTTAAGCTGTCATGATAGTAAAAGAACGAACTTTCTCCTTTGGCCTTTGCTGAGGCTGATGGTGGTTCCCCTTCACTGCCCTTGGATTTGGATAGTGATTGGAAAAGTGACCATGTTGTCCACACTTAAATCACTAGACATCTTGTAGGGACTTCACCGTATTCCCCTTGTCTTTAGTGTTTGGAAGTTGAGTTTTCACCTCACTACGACAATTCCTTGCAATATGGCCATATCTTCCACACTTGTAGCATTTCCCACTCCTAAGCAGGAAGTTCCCCAAATGTTTCTTCCCACATTTATTACACGTGTGAAGTTTCACTTTCTTGCATCCACTTTTGTTATCAAATGTCCTACCTATGATGGGATCCATCGATCTCTTCTTGTCGTTTCATTTATGTGACCACTACGTCTCACCAAACTCCAGCTCGACTTTCATCGCACTCTGAACAATCTCCTCATAGCTATCACAATATCAGTTGGATAGATTCTTCCGTACATGATGTCTTAGTCCACTGAAGGGTCTATCAACCTTTCCATTTTGTTCCATGACAAAGCTAGAGGTGTAACAGGAAATCCTTGTGATGTTCATATTGTAGCTGACCACAGATTCATTCTCCTTCCACTTCATCTCGAAAAACACCTTCTCTATTCTTGTTCTCACTGATAGAGGGAAATACTTGTTGAAGAATATCCTTCTAAAATCTTCCCACTCCATATCTTCATATTCTACTCTTGGCCTTGTTTTTAATCAGTTCCCACCACTGATCAGCTTTGCCTTCTACGTGATAGATAGCCAGGGTAAACTTCCCTTGTTCAGAACAGCGGAGCACAGAAAAGATCTTCTCGATAGAGCCGATCCACTGTTTTGTAATCAATGGGTTGTTCGATCAAATGAAGTTTGGTGGTCATTGACGCGTATAGGTTTCAATATAATGTTGTTCCCTTCATGGTGAGATTGGTCTCTCAGCTTGATTCAAGCTATCTTCCATAACTAGAGTTAGTTGGTTCATCATTCGCATGAATGTTTCCATTACGGCTTCCATCGGAGGTCCATAATCTCATGGTCCATTACAGTCACCATTTATATGGTTTCTCCTATTTCCATCCATTTTCTAAAAGAATAAAAACATTGTGATAAAGTTATTTCATTTGAAAATCTTTTAACTATCCAGGATTTTATGTCTTAAAATATCATGCTTAAATAATTACATTTCTATATAATTCCTTCATAATGATCCATAAAATGCTTGAGATTGACAAAAAATATCCCCTGGGAGTGTTTTAACCAAGAGTGTAGCAAGGCCTATTGTTGTGCAATAGTTCCTATTAGAGTCTAGCTCAATGTTCTATTTTCGGGTTTTACCCATATGTACATCTGTTCATGAGCCGCCTCTACCTGCTCGTATCCAGATAAGGATGTATTTATTTGATAAAACACTTACACATTACTCACCAAAATACCAGGAAGATTCCATATATTTAAATTTTTCTATAGGGGTTTTCCTAAAGTTTTTAGAGACTAATTTCCATAAATAACAAAACTATCCTTTAATACTTACTATATCATCCCGCCCTTTTATTACATAACTTTTCATTACATTTTAAAAACAGAGGATCTTTAAAGTATAGTGTCTTGGAAATCTGGAACATAATACATGAAAAAAACATAAATAATTCTTCTAATCCACTGGTAAGGCTTCCTCAAGGTTCATCCTATGTAAAATTACTGCATCTTATAACCTGGAGACATAATCGAAGGAAAGGGTGAGCAGAAGGCCCAGTAAAGAAATGAAGGGAATCAATTTAGTTGTGATATCAATAAAAACGTGATAAAAACATAAAGATATTTGAAATGTAAGTATAGGAATATCATATTGAAAATAACATGAAACATAACTTGCATATCTGTCTACAACATTTCATGTAGAAATTCATGAACATAATACCAAGGTACAACCACGATGTGTCATAAAAATTAACAATGTTATTCACCAAGGTATCGTGAAACTTTTCATCTCTAGAGATAAATTCTTTACCAAATGAATTAAAGCTCTATCAGGGAAAACCATTAATAAGTATTTATTTTACCTGATCTAGATAGATAATATGAAAAAATTTCATAAATAACCCACAGAGAAAAAAAATGGGTTTCATTTCAAGATCGTGACGTTTTAAAAGTTTTTAAAAAAATAAGATCATTATGTCATTTATAACCCATGGAAAGGGAGTGAGGGTTTTATGTATGTCAATTAAAGAGTAAAATATATCATATTTATATAATTATGAACACCCATAGAAACTAAATATTCTTGGGTATTCACATAAATAAAACAAGAGAACTTTCTGGAGAAAAAGTGATTGAAATTTTGAGGAGAAATTTCTGAAGCATAACAGCCATATAACATGGTTTTAGAAAACATGAAAAGAGAGGGGACAAGGGTCACACACTCATAAATAATTCGTAATACAATATGGGTACAAAATAAGATCATGGTATGATATTTGAATTACATACCACATGAAAAGGATACATAAAGGAAAACAGAAGATGCGACTTCTTTTATGAGAAATTCGACAGCCTAACAACATCACTTAAAAATTCAGAAAACAAATTTAAGAGAGAGGAAAGGGTATCTCAAAAAATAGACATGAAATCGATAGTAATGAGAACATATCAGAACAAACCCTCAACATAAAGAGATGGAAACTAGAAGACACAACATAAAAGAAGTCATGGCTTAAAAGAGAAGGGTGAAAGATTCCCTTACCTTGAAGAGTAACATTGAAAGTATGAAAGTTGGGACCTTTGGGGGCTTGAGGGAACCTTGGGAGGATTATAGAGAGAGGAGGGAAGAGTTTATAAGAACTTCAAATGTTTTTAGTGAAGAGGGAAGTGGGAGTTTAGGTGGGTTTATATAGTAAAGGAGAGGGAATTGTTTATTATCTAGGTTTGGGACACCTCACATTAAAATAAAAAAACCACAATAAAACCCATGGTTTCTGGAAATGGGTAGTGAAAAAGAATATTTTATAAGGTCAATGGATGAACTTCTTAAAATAATAGGGCTGCTTATGTGGAGGTGAGTCACACTCTCAAGGAAAACAATTTAAAAAGACAAAATGTTATATAAGTCTTGGATGGTCCACTAAAGCTTTATAAAATAAATCTATCAAACCCAAAATAACATTATTTAAATGGTAAAACATATATTGTCCTAACATACAGTTTGTAGTGCTTTATTATATCACTATTGGGTCATTATGATGTCATAAAACACCTTATATATTTATACGATATTTAATTTTTTACCCAAAAATTTGAATGTCTCAGAAAATTATGAAAAATTCACCGTTGGATAATTTAAATGTCTCGATTCCAAAAATAACATTCCTTTTATCTAAATAATTTTCTAAATATGTTAATTTTCACTTTTAAAATAAAAACTGACATTTATCAAAAAATTCATGGGTTTTGATAAAAATGGATTTCTAACCATAATAAAATTTACAATTGCATTCATAAAATTATACGATCATTTATATTTAATAATAATTTAATCATAATAATAATAATATTTTTTTAAAATATTATTTAATTCAAAAATCTATTAATTCATCAAAATAGATTTTTTAGTTGAATATTTTACTAAATATAATATTTTTTCTTTCAAAAATATTTTAAAAGTAACAATAATAAAATGACAGTACATTAAATATTATATACAAAAATAATGTACATAATCATAGTACTATGGTATTGTTACATAACCTCTTAAAACACCCGCATAAGACTTTAGTTTAAGGTGCGCGTTGGTGACAAGGTCTTGGTGTGGCTCAGATAACATTGATCGAGTGGTAATATCTATCAACTTCCACTTCTCCCGTAGGAGGTTCCACTCGAGATTAATGTATTCAAGCTCAGATTGGGCTTGGTCAAGAGCGAATCCCAAATACACAACTTACTTTCTGAGCTCTGTTAAATGGGATTCATATGGGGAAAGTCTACTGGATGAGGCCATCACTTCCTTTGTCTGAGTAAAAATAATTTGTTAAGGCCCTATATTTATACTAATCACATGATCACTGTTCAACAGTTATATTAGAAATGGTCACAATTTTTTATTGTATTTTTAAATCGAAAAATATAAAAAAAGAAGTGCGTGTATTACCACTATAACCTTTTTGTATAAGGTTTTGTATTGGTAATATCCCCCAGTTTCTATATGTTATCTTATAAAGGTACACTTTGTGCCTTGGGGTGCAATTTTGTTACTTGAAGAGGCCTTAACAAATGCTTCGCTACCCAACACATGTAAATTCGATAACATGGCTTTTCTTCTACTCTAGAACTCGCATGGAATACCATTTATCAATTTAGTTGGTAATTGATTTAGTATGTGTGTCGCTGTTTGTAATGCATATCCCCAACAGGATAATAGAAGACTCCCATGACTCATCATTGATCTCACCAGGTCCAATATGGTGTGGTTCCTCCTTTCACTCACACCAATCCACTAGGGCGTGTTTGGAGGAGTGAGTTGGGATAGGATCACGAAATCCAATAAGTAATCAATGATGTCTTGATTAAGATATTCTCTACCTTGGTCTGAGTGAAGTTTCTTAATCTTCTTACCTAGATGCTTCTAAATATCATTCTTTTATTATTTGAACTTATCAAAAGAATCCGACTTATACCTCATTATATAGATATATCCATATCTACTAAAATCAACTGAAAATGTTATGAAGTATGAGTACCCTCCCCATGCTTCAACTAGAAATGGTCCACACACATTGGTATGAACCAATTCAAGAAGTTCTTTAGCCCTATCCCCTTTCCCACTAAATTGGGATTTGTTCATTTTTCCTTGTAAACATGCATGAAATATAGCAAGTGGTTTTAGTTAGAGAGAATCTAAATATCCCTCTTGATGTAAATTTGTCAAACATTTATTGTTTAGATGACCTAGCCGGTGAAGCCAAGTTTGGGTGTGGTATGAGTCATGTGAAGTATCGTTGTTATCGATTGCCATTACATGGTTAGTGTAGTCCAACATGTAAAGACCATTGTATAAATGTGCCCTACCATAACAAATGCTATCTATGTAAAAGAAGTGAATTTCATTTCCAAACATAAAAACAAATCCATCTATATCTAATATGGATATAGAAATAATGTTTTTCGTAATAGAAGGAACATAATAACAACCCTTTAACACCAAGATCATCCCAGTTGGCAACGTGAGTTGGTAGTCCCCGACAGCTACAACAGTAAGTCTAGCTCTATTGGCTTCTCGTAGATCTACCTCTCCTCAATAAATATTTCTGAATCTACTTGGTTCCTATATTTCTATACACATGTGAGCACCACAAGCTATATCTAATAACCAATTTTTAGAAACAAATAGAATTCATTCGATAAAAAACACACCTGAAGCTTCCACTTTCTTCTTAATATTGGTGTAGTTCTTCATCCATGTCCCTTCTTTCCACATACAAAACAAAAAAACCTACTATTATTTTGACTCCACTTTGATATTACTTTTCTTGGAATACCATGAAGAAGATTTGGGATTAAAGAACTCCCCCTTAGTTTTCCTCTTATTCACCACAAGGACAGAAGGCTTTTTATGCTTCATATCTTTGTCCACTTGGTGAATGATGATAAGAAGATCATATAGAGACTTCTCAAAGTTGTTCATATTGAAATTGAAAACAATGTTAGAGAAGAACTGAGGGAGTGATGAAAGAATGAGATCGATGCCCAGTTCTTTGGGGAGTTTATACCCTAGAACCTCCAGGTGCTCAATGTTTCCAATGAGCTTGAATACCTGAAGCCCAGCTGGGGAAACTTTTCAATGCTTACATAGAAAGACTATTTTAGAGATATCAAACCTTTACCTTCTTCCTCTCTCCTGGTAAAGACCAAAAAGGTTCTTGAGAATGCTATACAAATCCATGTTTTAATGAGACTTCATGATCTCACTAGACATTGATGACAACATCAAACACTGAACGTCGACTACATCGTTCATATGTTTCTCATAGATTAGAAAATCCCAATCACTCACCACATTGGTAGGTGGATCAGGTAATGTTGACTCCTGGACATAAGACTTCCATTCATGGTGTAAGATTACCCGATGGCATCTAAACCATTCCTAGAAGTTACTATCTATGAAGATGTTGTCTTTATCCATATTTTATCATAGCAATAGTTTGGTTGAAAAGTTTGTCATTTTTATTGAACAATTAAAAGAGAAGATCATTAGTACTTTCTTGATTAAATTTTATAAGAAATAATAAATATTATTAAGTCTCACACTATGTTTTCAAGTCCCAATATCCCTCACCATTGAACTCGGAATGTCTAGTTTCCATGACATTCTAGTGGAAAGGATACATATTCTCCTTTGCATAAACCCAACAAGGGTTGGTCAAGCTATTAAAAGATATTTAGGTAGGCAGGTCTTTGCCAACTGCGGGCTTGTAGCTCCTTGATATGTCGAGTGGAATTTCCAATTTTGAAATCATAACTTTGGATTTTCTCAACTATTGCCTCCAATATTACACCATGTCTAGCAAGGGATACTCCTCGTGATGTAATATGGTTAATTTAACACAAAACCTTTCATAATGGATTCCTATATAAAAGTATGTGTCCCAATAAGGGTTGGTCAAACACATAGTTTTATTGATTTTTTCCCTTAATAAAGTAAGGAAAGGCTTATTTTGACATAATATTTTATTTGATGGATTTTTATCATTTATTCATGAATTTATTATTATCATTACCACACTCTTGTTAATATTAAATGGAACTTACATAAGTTATTAACCATGTCTTGATAATATTTACACATAATCATGGTTTATTTTAGTTGCATCTTGCATGCTTGTTTGATTCATTATTTATGTGATTGTGACCATACATCCATAATGAGAAACCATGAAACTAACATAAATAAAATAAAGTAAATGGAATGATCGTGAGATTTTCAAATGATTAGTTTATCGAGAGGTTGATAAACTAACCAGGAACTGTGGGAGAAACACCTTGAACCTTTTGGGTTCATGTTTACAGCTTCCACCTATCCACCTCCGTATCTCCTAGGATTGGTTTTGTCTCGACTCCAACTTGAACCACCTCCACTAGCTTGTGAGTTCCATCCATTACATATGCCTTTTTTAACTCACATGTAGGTGAGGGGTAAAAAGGGTTTTTATATTAAAGAAACAATGGGAACGCAGACCCCGCATATTAATGAGAAGAAGGCTCACATGCCAACAAATTTAATTCAAATAAATAAATTAAAAGTCCACATACAATGGTTTTGGTCTATCTCATGATCATCCATACATACTATTATATTTATTCATAAAAAAACTAGAAATCAATTCCTTAATCATTCTTGTTTAAGATAAATCATGATCAAAACAATTAATTATCATCCTTAGTTAATCAATCCTTTTATCTTAAACAGTTTTCTGAATTTCTATAAGATTGTCATCCATAATAATTTTAAACAAATAAATTAATTTAAAATTATCTTTGAAAGTAACATGTACCTTAGAGGAAACCCGGTGAATTCCTATTCAAAACTACCCTATGAGTAAAAATAAACATTGCACAGATGATAAATTAAACACACATATATAAAAAAACTCTCATGTGTTGTGCCTCATCTTTACACCTGCACGATGGTAGATGTCATAAGGGTTGGTATAATATAATAATAAATTTTAATAAATCTACGTAATTTGGATGAGTACAAGACATATATTTCCAACTACATGGCGTGTACTATTTTACACCATCTATCCAAAGTATATACCTAGGGAAACGATGTGTGTGTATACATCATAAATCTTTGGAGTACATGGCATGTCTAGTGGGACACACATCGTGTAGTTCCTCGTTACACAGTCTACAACAAGGAAAGCTGTGTATGGGGTACACGGTCCAACACTTACATGAAGGGAATACACGTCGTTTCCATTGGGCCACATGACGTGTAATCCAGAAACGAAGTGCCACCTCTTCTTGGTCAACACACGGAGTCATCTAAGACTTATAAAGACTCCAACACATGGATTGGTTTGGAGGACCGGTTTTATACATTGAATCATGACTACATGACGTGTAATGCCGAATAAATTCCGTGTGTTATTTTGTTGTATGGCCATGAAGCTTTGGCTCCTCTGGATGAGATCCCATATTTTATTTTAATCAAAATTAACGAAAAGATCATTTCTGTAAGGTGAACATGAAACAAAAGAGGAGGAATAGATCTCATGATTCATATTTTCAGAACGATTAACTTGAATTGAAACAAATAAATTATTATATCCATAAATCATCAAAAAAATATTTAAATAATTATTAAATATTATGTAGCCACCCTTTGATACCACTTGAAGGTTCCGGGAGCCGCTAAATTGTGGTTGTAACAGTACCAAACTTTCATTTTTATCACGATCAATCATTATTTCGGGACCAATTCGATGATGAACGACAGTCTCCACGAAATATAATCAATGATTTAGATAAATATGAAAGAGGCCCAAAACCTTTCAGAGGATCTTTCACATCATGTTTATAATTTATTTAATTAATTTCATAATGAAAAATATAACCTCTATCATTGGTATTTTTCTTCACTGATGATTTTGATCATCCAGAACGACCCTTCCAGATTATCTCGTTGCACTTGTAAGGATCCAAACTAGACTCCTTGTAGCGATGATCCACATGTGCTCCGATGACCTTCAATTGATGCCGCTCATTCTATGGGTGCTAGCGTGGCGAAGAAAGTATCTTTTGTTAGTAATTATTGATCGCTTGTTCTTTGGACTTGAAGAAATTCTATTGTTCTTGAGAGGGGAGAGAAGAGGATTCATGAGAGAAAATGTTTGGCTCAACAATTCTCCATTCACCAGGTGTGTGGTGTGGTGTGTGGAACAATAGGCGTACTTCCCTATTTATATAAATGGAATATCAGTTACAATATTTGATTGCACAGGATAAATTAAATATATTCATGAAGTTAGAGAAAACCCATGCATTTAATAATAATTTTATGTCATTATTTATGGTGTGCCAACTTGTGAAATATATAATTATAAATAAAATTCTATGTCCTAAAATAGCAGCATCCATATTTTAATTTGTGCCAACTAGTTAAATAATTATTTACCATCTATTAAATAATTATTTTACTACCGGGATGACCTTGGTCTAATCGAACTCCACTTCCATTTATTGAACACCCAAATAAATAATTTATTCTCTTAAATAAATATTTTATTACAAACTAGTAAATAAATATTTATTAAATGTTCAATAAAATGAATAAAAAAATTTTATTTAATTTATGAGATCATTGTAACATAAATAAAATTATTCCACGGTCTTAAAAATTATATTTATTTCATTAATTAAATTCAAATAGAATTTAACCGAGACCACAAAAAACACTTAGTGTGTGAACCTCTTGGATTTTTTCTCATTGGAATTAGGCGGGCTTGCATAAAGTCCAAGAGTTTTGTCTGGAAATGTGTCAAGGAACCCATGGTAAAGAACGCTAAGTCGCAACAATGACATCCACATACGAACGCTCAATGTGTAATATAATACCTTTGTCGAAATATCTCATTAAGCAGGTTTCATGATTGTGTCACAAACATTTATGCTTGATACGTCATTCTATGAATACCTGAAATAAACATGTTGTAATACCATGGGCATGGAATTTTGCACTATGGTTCTATTTCAATCAAAGGGCCGAGATATCAAGTTCCATAAATTGAAGGGACAAATCCTTCCTTGACTTATCCATTAATAACATCCCACTCGTGATGCACCCAACATACCATACTTCCCCCCAACTGTTTGCGTGACGATTTTCGTCAGTAAATCAAAGTTTGTATGTCATGAGACATGTTAATGATAATCTTATATTCTAAGGATCATTACACATGCTCGTAGATAGAAATATCTGATGACAAAAAAACATGCAGAATTTCTACTAGCGGGTCATTTAAAATAATCTCTTATCTTGGAGATTACCATGTGTGAACATCCTAAGAGGAAGTCTTATCTGCTTACGAGTCATCTCTCCAGACGGTTTTCATACTTTTTGTTCCATCATAGCATGTCATCCAAATATAGAACTGTACTTAAGAATATTATTATAGCTTTTGACGGTTCTCATCATAGTGGGGAACTACCATGACCTTATCAGTGCAACAAATATTCTAGGACATTATTACATCATAGTCATGCCGAACAATGAAAAATTTGTAATAATACATTAAATACCCATGCAATAAATGTTAAACTAGTTGGTTCTAGGACACCAACTCTTACAGACCATGCTCCAGATGTGTTGGGCCCTGAGCTACCAATCATACATCCAGGATCTCCACTAAAGTAAATTCATATTGCATCTGATTTGGTAACTGATTCCCATGTTCGTGATAAATTCCTATTTTTGATGTAGTCCATGTATGGTTCCCCATGGCTTCCACCAATGATGGCTGGTCCAACTCGCATGTCCCAACAGCAGCATCCTTCTACATTCTAAAGGGGATCAAAGTCCACAGGATATGGAATCTTGTCTAGAGGCAACACTATCTATATTTGAGAATCTAGAGATTCCTCTAGAGAGGATGGTTAATCATTCCATATACATGCTTCGAGATTCTTCCAAGAGTTGGTGGGATGTGATTACCTGGGCTGGTCGTCATCATGAAAGGTTATGTGTTGATTTCTAGACTGAATTCTATTATCAGTTCTTTCCTTAGACACTAAGAGATAATAAATATAGAGAGTTCATACATCTCATTTAGAGTTTTATGTCAATTATAGATTATTCAGTTCATTTCACTAAGTAGCAATGATTTTCACCACATCAAGTCGATGATGAGGTTTTTTATGCTCAATTCATTGAGGATGGGATTCAGTACACCATCCGTGCACTGGTAAATGTGTTTCACCTTCATATTTTTTTCTTCTAAAATTGAAAATCAGGATCTTATCACTGATCAACACTCGAGGGATGAAAATAACATCGATCAAAGAGGATCACTGTCTCGGTAGGCCAATAGTTATCTAAGTGACCACAAATGTTCCATCTTGGTTTCTCATTAGGGAATTTACAACAAGAGTACCCATTATGATAACTCTATGGTGTATAATCAGTGTCGCTGATCGAGAACCTAAAGCCTCATTATGATTGAAACCCAATGGAGTTCTGGGCTTACAAACTATGGGGAATCGTCAGATATTCTTCTGGACCTTTCTAGAAGATTCCAGTGGAAACATATATGTGCAAGCTCTACCATCAGGAGCGGGTTATTTTTCACCATGTTAGGATGGGAGTTTAAATAGAACCTAGAGGACTGGTTGAGGAAGAAATCATAACTGTAGTAGTCAGACTCCTGATCACAATTAGCGATGATATAGTGGTTTTTATCATAGTCATCCAGCTATTTCACATGTCCATGGATCATGTCAGTTGCATGCATTACCTCTAATGCCTGAGGATCAGGCTTCCAGACCACCTACAACATGAGGTACTGTTCTAGTGGCATCTACTATAGTATCTAATTTATTGGATATAGGTGTATCAAACACTTTTATCTCCTTATATATCGTATAAAGTTTCAGACCTGAGATACAATATTGCAATGGTGTAATGACCCTAGATACAAAGTTGGGTGTATGGTCAGAGGGAATACATCGGTGTAGGGATTTTCCCCTTGAGGTAGGTATTTTACCTTATTTATGGAACCTCTCTGTTCTCGAGATGATGTGATTTGATTTCGTTCTTAAGTTGTATTGGTTGATTCAGTATCACGCTTTTATAGTCAACTATCACTGTATGGTATCTTTTACATCACCGTAAGGGAATAACTTTCTACATAAGGGTGGGTGGTATGTCTTGGATGTAGATCGAGACCAAAGAGTCATGGGATAGGTGGAGTGACCACCCATATCACCAGTAACTTCATGGAATATCAGGGCTTATATCAAGATGATTTCACCAGTATTGGATAATTTCAGGGACTTCATTCCCAATGTATTTTCTCGATTACCTTTTTAGAGTGATTTTTAGTTTACAATCAAGATTGTAACATGAGTATATCTAGTGTCCATTCCTCCATATAGGTTGGAACCTACATAGATTTAGGATTTCATTCATCAATTAGAGGACCTATAATCTAAAGGATTTATACATCCTTGTACATCATCTTGGGGTTCAACCATGATTTATTCCAATAAGTATGACAGAACCATATGTCTATGTGTGGAATACATATGGTTGAAAAAGATTAATATAAATAATCAGTACCCACTTCCACGAATAGATGAACTCTTGAAATTGTTATGAGGATCAAGAATATTCTCTAAGATTGACTTGATATTAGGTTATCATTGGGTTCCAGTCAGGCCCTCAGACATACCTCATATAGATTTTGGTAGTAGGTATGGAATATATGAGTACCTAGCTCAGTTGTTCAATCTTATAAGTGATCCAACCATTTTCATGGCTCCGATGAATTGGGTGTCACACCCCTATTTGTATTCTTTTGTCGTGGTCTTTGTGGATGACCTCATAATGTATCATCATACTTATAGAAACCATGGTAAACACCTCGAGATCATTTTTTGTACATAGAGAGAGCATAATATTTACACCAAACTTTATATGTTCCACCTCTATATATAAAAATTTCACATATTGGGTCATATTACATCTAAATTGAGTGTATCTATTTGACCTAGAAAATGTTAGTGTTGTAGTATCATGGGAGTATACTAAGAATGTTTTTGATATATGATGTTTTGTGGGACATGATGGATATTTCATAAATTTTATAAAATAATTATCTTACCATTATTCAACTATTAATGTTATTATAAAAAAGGGTATCAAGTAAAAGTTGTTAAGGGAGTGCGAGAAATCCTTTAAGGAGATTAAAGGGAGGCTTGATTCATCACCTGTTCCAACCATTCCACTACTAGGAAGATCATATAGTGTCAATTTTGATGCATCAAGTATCAAATGAGGAGTAATGATGATGTTAAAGGACATTGAAGTTTCATATAGATCTCGGGAGTTGAGACCTCATGAGAGAAACCACCCGATGCAAGACCTTGACCTAGCAGCAGTTGTTGATGACTTACATTACTGGAGACACTATATATTAGGTGAGTGATTTATGATGTACACAGACTATAAGAACCTAAAATATACCACTAAAAATTATAAATTGTATATCAGATAGGCGATATGGTTCAAATATCTATAATCCTTTTATTTTGAGCTTTACTATATGTCTAGGAAAGACAATTTTGTTTCAGATGCAATATGTCAAAAAACTCAAACACATGTCAAATGGGAATCCTGTGATGAATGAAAGTCAATGGACCTATTTTCTGCGATGGATCTAATGTTTCATGATATTTCTGAGAACTATTACCTCTAATATAAGATATTTACCTATTCTATCCATGATAATGTGAAGGGTACAAAAGTTTCGGATCATGAAGGATTGGTTCTCCATGATCGTATATCAGGAGATAGCCCACCTCCAGATTAGTCAGTGGATAAAGAGGACATGTATTATTTTCATGGGAATGTATGGGTTCATATAGATATGAGAGAGGAATTAATATGTGAGTCCCTTAATTTTTAGTTGGAAGTTCATCTAGGAATATATAAGATGTATTGAGATATTGGATGCCAATATTGGTGGAATGGGATGAAACATCATATTTCAGGTAGTATGACTAGGTGTTCCACCTATCAATAGTTGAAGGTGGAGCAAAAGAGGCCTAAAGGAATATTATGTACACTTTTCCCCCATATTTTAAATGGGAATATAATTCTATGGATTTCAGAGTTAGCTAACTTAGGTTGCCGAGGGGTAGTGATGATGTATAGGTAGTTAGTGACCGACTAATGAAATCAGTACACTTCATTCTTATTCATGAGGATTTCTTAGTTGATGATATAGGAAGAATATATGTCAGTGAGATCATATGACTATATAGGGTCCCACAAACTATCATTTCAAATAGGGATGATTGTTTCACATCATGGTTCTGGAAGGGATTGTAGAAAGCTATGGGAACAAAGGTGAGTTTAAGCACAACTATTCACCATTAGAATGATGGATAGTCAGAGTGAGTGATACAGGTTTTAGTAGATATGCTCTGAGCATTTTTACATGACTCAGTGGTTCGTGGGAGAAGCATATCCCACTCATTGTCTTCGCCAAAAATAATATCTTCCATGTGATTATTCAGATGGTTTATTTTGAGGGATTATATGCTGGGATTGTACCATTCACCCATATGCTTTCTAGAGGTAGGAGAGGAAGATCTACTAGGGACTTTTCACACTCAGGAGACTTTAGAGTACGTTCAACTGATCAGAATTTGTATGAATAATACTTTGTCTATATGGAAATATTAGGCTGATTTTCATGGATTACCTATAGATTTCAAGGTTGGGGATCATTTTTTCCTTCAGGTATCACCCAGGATAGGGCTTAGATGGTTACAAAAGCAAAGGAAGCTGTCAAAATTTTATATTGGGGAATTTTATATTCTAGAGAAAGTCATCCCTAAATCCTATTAGTTTCTACTACATCCTAGGTACTGTGCCATGCATGACTTCTTCCATGTTTCACAAAAGATTCAATATACTCCCAAACCTATCATTCCATTTATCCCGGAGAAGTTGAGTAAGGTTAAGATGCTATCTTTGAGGAGTATCCAATATGAATCATCGACCGGAGTATGAAGTACATCTGAGGATGGTCTTTACCTCTCGTATGGGTACTATAGAAGCCCGACCATGTGAATGAAGAGACATGGGAGCCAAAGGTCAACGTACATGCCCAATTTCTAGAGTTGTTCTCAGACAGTGTTTCACCACCCTTGGAAGTTGATCTTGGGGATGAGTTATTTTAATGGTGGTAGATTGATAGAACCTGGTTTTCCCATAGGTATTGATACTATAAATTTCATTCTAATTCATTATTTTGGACCTAATATGGATACCTAGTGTGTTAGTGAAGGTCACAAACATATCAGGGGATTTTCCGAGGCTCGCAACCAATATTTTGGGGAAAAGTGGGCATGTTGTATGGTTAAAGGAAACGATGTGGGTAGGACACAATGATATATATAAACATGAAGATGCTCCAATTTTTTTGGAAGATCTATCTTGTACGGTTGGTATATGGTTTCATAAACCCTACAGCCAAACCATATAGGTTCCCCCTCTTTTCCAGGTACTAGTGCATAGTATTCACATGGTTTGGAAAATCAGGTAACCAAACCAAGAACATGCTAAATTTTGGGTAATTTTACATTTTCCCTTAATGATCTATTTAATCGAACCCGTTTTCCTGAATCTTGTTTCATGTTGGATGAATCTCCATTTCTATCATTTTTGAGCTTTTTGAAGGCCTAACATAGGGATAATGTGATCTACTTTATCTGGGATCCATTCAAGCTTTTGGTCATCATCTTGGATGCACAATTGTAAGTACATGAGTCAGTTTGAGAAATTATTTGTCTCTCTTTCTCTTAACGTAGTTATCGAGGTGTGATTGTTTTTTCAATTTTCTCAAAATTACATCATTCCATGAGAAATTAGGGAATAATATTGGATGAACAGATTTTTACAAGCCTATGTTGGGTGGTCTATAACTCACCCATCAAGTATTTTGATTTGAAAATTAGGTGTGGGAAATGCTGATTTCATTGGGTGCCTTTTACTAAATTTATATGAAACACTTATATTTAATAGAACTGTATGGTCATGTACATTCCAAATATATAATTAGTTGTTTTTTTACACCCACAACTCCATCAATAAAAAGTAGTATGTTTTTAAATAAGTTTTATTTTAGTGTTTTGACATGTTTGATAATCCATTTGGGTGTGCCTCGTCTTTTATTTTATAAGGGTAATATATTCTATATTAAATGGATTGACTTATATTTTGAATTGAATCATGTAAATTACAATGTTTTCTCACCACATGAACCCCCTTAATTATGTGTTTCAATTGGAAAATTAAACGTGAAAGGGAAATTAGAAAGTATACTAAGTATATGACTTACCCTTTTTAAATGTAATTAAATAATAGGTTTAATGTCTACAGAAAACATTACCATGTTAATGGATGTTAATGGAGTGAACCTTGATTTTTTAAAATTTCTTAAATGGATTAAATGAATGATTTAACCAAACAAGTCATTGTCAGACTAAAGAATGTGAAGGCACAAACCATGTGGATTTATTGATTGTTTATGACTTGATTAAAGGGGTTCAAACTACATGGTCTTGTATCACAAATTAAAGTAATGTATTTACAAATATAAATATTATATTACATCATTATAAAATAGCATTATCCTGACTCCATCATGCCTTGGATTATATAGGGACTGCCATGAAAACTTAGGAACCCCATTCAGATTCAAGGATACAACCTTCCTTGGTTGAGATCCACCTAGAACCCTATCCTTATATATTCTTGGATACACTATAAGAAACTTTAGGATCCATTTAATATTATTATGGGATGTCTTGGATACACTCCATGGATACATCATTGGAATTTAGGTTCCATGGTTAAATACCATCGAGCCCATTCATTGATTATCCCCATTTAACCTTGGATGAACTCCTTGGAAATGGTAGGGATCTTATTGTTGAATGCCATGGACTATGATCATTGGATTAAACTCTTACCCTTAGATAGGATATAATGATTACTTTGTGGGTGAACCTTTATGTCTAAGATTCCTTGGTTATTACATTGAACTTCATAATTAAATATCATTATATGTTTCCTTTTTTTATCATGGAAACTTCACTATTTATAACATTTGTCATATTTATAAACTGGTAATAATTACACAATGAATTTGTTACATGTTTAGACACCAACTGAGGGATGAAGTAGGTAGTTGGTTGGTTAGTTAAATTGTACTAATTTACTTTATATATGTATGACTCCACACTACTACATATCCATTACACAAGAAAAATGTTATAGAAACATTTTGTGATGTCTCGTCGAGATTTATCCCACACCCTATACATGAGCCATTGGTAACTAGACAGATTACACGAATTCAGGTGCTAGTAAAGGGAAGCATATGGATTCAAACGCATAATTTCCAGCTTTTTAAGATAGATCTTAATAGAAAATGATGGAGCCAAAAACCCAGGATTCTTGTAATAGTCTTTTGATTTCCTTTTTTTATGGGGAACATGTTTTTCCAACTATCATATATTCATGTTTTAATGATTTCTAGTGAAATGAAATATCATCATATGTTATTCCTGTTGAACAAATTACGGTTATTCTTGTTTAATTGTTATTATTGAAACTATTTCAATTATTCCTTTTATTTACATATAGTGCTTCGTATATTTACCTATATTTATATTCTTCAATTGTGATACACTCTAGTAAGGAGGGAATTGTCTCAACACAGACACACTCTAGTCCTTCCCTGCTAGTCAGTAGCCTATGTAATTCAGGGAGATGCACTTGAGGCCGTGTTGACCACCATACTTAGGGAACCTATTAAATGGAATATAGGTTTGATATGTCACACATCCCTTACCTATCCATTTAGTATTGCAAAAACCTAGTGGCCCTCAAACATTACCCCTGAAAGCTACCCCATGAACTATCTTCCTCTTACGACACTTTCCCCTTTGGTGCAATTATTATTTTTACTTATAATAATAATATTACTAAGTCAATTTTTTATCTTCCGACTTTTCATTAGTATTTCCAAATATATCACCTCTTTGATCATTTTAGGATCCAAAATAATTACTTCCCATGATACCACAATACTCAAAAAACAACATTCAATTAATACAATCATGACATCTAAGAAACATAGCATACATGTGTTATTCCATCAATTTCACCAACAAAATGAACAAATATTATGAATGATCTTTTTTTCATCTTATAGTGAACCAAGATAACATAAGAAAACCAAAAAAGGATTATAGATATCAATGAATGATTTATTTCATCAAATAAATGAAAATCATAGAGACATTCGTAATACTAAATTGAATAACAAACCGTCTCCTGAAAGTGGACGTAAGAATATCTTCTTTCACCACTCTTAACTGGAGGTATCCTCTTCTGATATCAATCTTTTGTAATTATCTAGCTACCATAAATTTTTCCAATATTTCATCGATATGATAAATTAGGTAATTATTATTGATTTTCAGAAGATTTATATTCTGGTAATTATTGAATTGTTATATAATTTTGTCCACCTTCAATGCAATTAAAACATGTATTGCCCATGGTGACAATCTATGATGAATAAATCCATTTATCTCTAAACAATAAAAAAGACCTTAATTTAATTTAACTCACCATGATCCATTTGATAATATGGAATGGATTTGCGGTACATAACATGTATTTAATAAATAACAAATTCCACCCATCATCAGTGTGGAAACCAATAAAATTTATTACAGAAAACCTCATGATACCTATCCACAACCATTGAGAAATGACCATCTAAAAAATGCTAAATGACATCAATATGGAAATTGAATATTTGATATAATATAAAACCAATATTTAAAATTATTGGTCATAAGCTACCTATCCATGGATCCAACTCACCTTAAAAAATGTGAGTGTTTCCATTTGGATAAAGGAATATAAATCACCAATGATAGAAATAAATCAATGATTTTGAGTTTACTATCCAATTCATAAAAAATATATGATTGTGAATATCTAGGTCATGAATAAAAAAACAAATATGACCCCATCATTGAAAAATATCTCATGATACTAATGAATTGTTAATCCAGTCTCCTCCTCTTTCCCAAATGATTTTAGGATCTATCACCTAAAATATAAACTCATATCACAACACCAATGAATAAATTAATTTATATGAAATGATGTAATTAAATAAACCAATTTCAAAAAAATCCAATTCCATTGATAATTCTATAAATAGTTTAACTTAAAAATTTATTGTACTAACTTTAGATTACTTAGGTACATGCTCTTATACATTGAAACACAAATATTTATTCCCACTCTTTGACTTATTTGTTGAAAAATAATAGTCCTCAAACTAAATATAAACCTTCCAACTCTGAGGAAAATACCCAAATCCATTTAATAAAACTAAATACACCATGGATCATGTAATCTATGTTTATGTGATTTTAATACTCTAAGGAGGTTGCTAATAAAAGATTTAGAGATGAAATAATAACTCACATTGATGGAATTTCCTAGGATATTCCAATAAATTTTCTTTAGTGTGACATGAATTCACACATTGAGATGATACAACCAACCTATGCACTAAATATCTTGGGGGTTAGAATTCAATATGGTGTTCCATGATCCCACAATTACCTCATTGGGATGCTTCATTATTCCTCATATGACTAGATGAGGAAATATAAATTCAACTTATATTAGGTAGGCTACCCCTCAAACTATAATTACCTTTCATATATATCTCACCTATAATTCTATGATGGTCTGAGAGTACAAGAAAGTGCATAGTTTGGGTGTGTCAAGTGATCATAGGAGCACATATCCTTGTTATAGAGGCTTTTGAATAGTATTATGGATCTATGGTGTTACACAAGGGATACCATACCTTCAAATAAAATTGATTAACTAATATAAAATAATCAATAAGAATGAAAAAAATAAGTATCATGAAATAAAAATTGGAATATTTTTCGTACAATAATATATCCCAACAGATCACCTACCTAGTGGATCACATATTAAAAATAAAAAATAAAATAAAAATAAAAGTAGTCTCTACTACAATCCATGGGCATCATTAAATCTTATTCTCCAAAGGCATTCCTATATACTCCAACCGAATCAAGATATCATGGGCCTCTACCATATCTAAGCTTATGAGCAATAAAGTTTTCTTGGGTAGCAAAGTGCTATGGTCTCCAATGAAAGGTGTCTATAAAACATAGTATTCCACTTCCAATAGTGTACATAATATAAAAATTACTACATATATGTATTTTGATATGATCATATCTATAAATAAACTGTATGGAATAAATAAATAATCCCCATAGATCCTTGGGTTTTAAGGTGACACCCGAGATTGACTATACCATCATCAAATTATGTTAGATGCCTCTAAGAATAAAACATAACCCATATTTGGAAACCATTCCCTACCATGAATCCTAACAGGTAAAACCTTGGGTGAACCACATTGTTCTCTCAATCATTCATTTTAATATCTTCTAGGGAGACTAAGCCCCACCAAATATCATTTATTATAATAACCATCCACCAGGGGGTAACATCCCCTACCTTGAACTAGTATATATCCACTACACAGGGGGTTACATCCCTTAACCAGAACCATCAAATTATTAGAGACCTTGCTCCCATAGAACCTAATAAATAATATATAATATCCCAATTTTTTAGGTATTTTTTTTAATTATTGTTGAACTTTTTTTTAAATAGTTTACAAAATGATTCCTTGGAGTAGGGAACATATAAGTAGAATTTATTTTTCCAGACATGATAAGTATGGTAAATTGGATTTTGAAAAAAATAAAACATGGTATGTTTTAACAATTATCCATGTACTAGATAAATAGTTTAGAAGGGGGGGGGGTTAGTTTTAAAAACCATAAAATGAGGCTTGTAAACTATAAAACTTGGGTCCATGCCCATTGAAATGTCTTCTGCAGGGTTTATCAAATTATCCAAGGGGTCCACAAGATTTTACAACATGTGTTTTTCTTAGATAGATGATCTTGTATGGTTGGTGAATTGTTTGTAAAACCATGTCTCCAAACTACAAACCTCATTAAAATAGTAAATTTTACTATTTTCCATGTGATATTATATCCATCTCACTTGATTTTCTTCCCCACTTCACTCGCTAGTGCCAAGGGTGTGACAAAAAATTCTCCTCCTCTTCCAATGGATTTGATCTATTAAATCTTGGGAATTTTAAGTTCCCTCTCTTGTGATTTTAATCCCAATGTGAGTATTTGATTCATTATCCTTCTCTAATATAGAATATTAACTATATTGTTTCCTCTCTCCTTCGATGTATCAAAATCTATATATAGATAAACTACTTTTTTCTTACATTAATAATAATTCATTTTATTGATAAACAACCTAAAATTACAACACAACTGAGATCCAATGTTTTAGTGTCTTGGGAAAACAAGGACCACACATAACATTTAAAATGTAGAACACATACATTTATTTAATTCATTATTCTATAACTTCTTATTGGCCTTCATATTCTTCTTATTCCAAGTAATCAGTAGAGTATATACATCAAAAATGGGGGAGCTAAAATCCTAGTAAGTGGATAGTGAAATAAATGAAACAATATAGCCTTGGGTGAGCATAATCATTATCATCAAAACATCGACATATGATCATAAACATTAGAGTAATCCTCAAGAAAAAGGATTGGAATGAGGAAATGCATAAAAATGAAACCTTATGTCTTAGTGGCTAACTACAACATGTAGTTATGAACAATGATAGAATAATGATCCCACATATTTCACTTTTCATATTACATAAATAACATTACCCAATGAATTTGAGTTCAAAATAATTCTGGGTGCACCGATCACATCAAAAAAATTTCATTATTATGCATGCTACATAGAACATATATTAATATTGAACATAGAATAACCCATGGAAAGGAATGGGTTTAATTTTATAAATAATACATTCAATAACTTTTGGTTTCCAAATGATTGTGGGAATAACATACTTGATATAGGATTCACCAATCTTGAGTGAAGAAGAAACAATACCGAGAAGTAAAAGGTGTGTTCTCTAGAAAGTATAGTTATTTTAGAAAACATTGTTTTTGTAATAAACTCTAGTAGAAAATTTTATATCACAAAAATGATATGATAACGGTGAATAAATGATATTTATGGAATATCCATTCTGAAAATGGGGTGAAATATGGAGAACCCAATGAAAGAGTGTTAGGTTTTATAATTCCCCTTACCTTTTATATGAATTATTTCATTACTTTAATGTATTTTATAATCACATTATATTATTAAATTAACAAATAAATAACCTTTAATACAATAATTTTATTCATTATGGTTTTATTATGTTCAACTATGGGATTTTGGAAGAGTGATAGAGTTTAATTTTATCATTCAAGAGTAAAATGTCGATAAATATACATAATTTTTTTAATATGTTATTAATGATATTAAAGAAGAATAAATTATCTTAGAGTGAATTTTCTTATATGATATGAGGATGAATCAATAAATAAAAGTTAATGACAATCGTTTTATGTTATGTTTTGGAGGTTTGTTGATCACAACGAATACATTTTGTTTTGACATTTAGTATTATTTATATAATACAATTCTAGAACATAAAGAGGGTTATAACATATACATTGAAATATTTTTTTGAACTATTTAAGGTTTTTAAGTAACATATTTGATGGTGTTGAAGAAAATTAATGGGTATCACTCAAAATTTTGGCAAATTGACACATCAAGGGAGGTGATTTAATATTTAGAAAGAGAGAGAGAATGCGGATTTTAATGATGGATCATACATTAATATAATAG
The DNA here is from genome assembly GCA_963277665.1 of Viscum album. Classification (NCBI taxonomy): domain Eukaryota; kingdom Viridiplantae; phylum Streptophyta; class Magnoliopsida; order Santalales; family Viscaceae; genus Viscum; species Viscum album. The sequence goes on from OY728127.1 coordinate 1,020,683,138, forward strand.
AATTATTGTATAGGTAAGTTAATAGTTCTTATAATTCCATTTGTATTAGGGTAGGTGAGGAGTGAAAAAGAAAATGATATGAAATTAAAATAAATTAAAAGAAAAATTAATGAGATTTTACATCTTAAATATCTCATCCTTGAGAACCTCCACAGGGAAGAGGTTTTGGTCGTTTTATGAGAAAATGATATCATGGACCTCGGTAAGGGTATAGGGAAGATTATTTGGTATAATTTAGGAATATCTCAAATCTTGAGATGTGTGAGGAGTGGATGGAGTGATGGGTTCTATTTATAGTGGTGGAGAGGGGAGCTTGATTCTCGCTCAAATTTACCCAAAAGAAGAAGGTAGGACGGTACTTGTAGTCTATCTTGGGTTGTCGAATCCTCAGAGACCTAAGAAGAAACCTATAGACACGTACATTCTATGGACTATTTTTGGATATGAAGTATCCAACTTGGGTTGATTTTATATGGGTTTAATGGTACTCTAAGATACTTAAGTGAATTCAATTTAAAATAATGAGTTGATCCTAGGTTATCGCTCGGGGTGGATTGGACGTATTTCCTTTTTAATGATTTCAATTTCTTATATTTGAGATGGGTTCATTTAAGGAGATAAAACAACATCATCACTTACTGGTTTAATGCCTACACCATTTAATACTAATCACCTATACACTTGAAGGATCAAAGTTTTGAGCACTTCAAGGTAAATGTTCGTATTGGCACTTGAAGTGTGAGGCCTTAAATTCAACAAGGACGATGGAGTTTAAAAATCATCAAATAAAAATCTCAATTAAAGAAGTGATTATACATTAATGAGGTGATAAATACCATCAAATCCAGCCCCTTGATACTCCCTTCGATCAACCCATAATTGGGATAGCCCTCCATTGATCCCATGGTTTCAATGGAAGCGGAAAGTAGACTCATGACGGAGGAAATGCAGAAGTAAAGAAAAAAAAACAAATGATCACTCCACCGTTGTGTGAATAATTTCACAAGGTTTTGTGTGAATAAACTCACACGTTGATCCAAAAGTATCAAAGTGATATTAAGAATAACATAATAAGAGTATTAGAAGAACTTTTATTAAGAAACTAAAGTGAATTGAACAACTTACATGTGAAAGACAAATTGGAGACAACAAAATTGCAACATAACATTACAATTGAACAATTCATACAAGATCCCTCAATCCTCCAACAACACTTCCTTAAATAGGAATATTTGAGCCATTGGTTCAAGCCTCCAACATTCCATGAATCCTCAATTAATTGTGGTAGGTCATATGTGGGTGGAAAGTAAGGGAGAGTTGATTTTTCCACCCTTGACCCGAGGTGGCATCCAGATTTCCTTCACCGAACAGATGCGTTTGGAATCCCTTCTAGATGGCCAAATCAAAGTGGGACATATATGATGAAAATGGTTCTCCGGATGTCCGCTAACCGCCTCTAAAATTTGGGCCCATTTGGAGTTGTGTATTCCGAGATATGATAAAATTAGTGGTCTGTTTTTCTGGGCCACAGAATCTGGCCCAGAATTGTATCTCTAAATTGGACCGACTTAATGACCACCATAGAGGCCGAATTAGAATTATCTATGGAATAGTTATTTCTTCCTAAACATTTTTTATATCATCCCTCAAAAGTTAGGATTCATTGGGACTGTATGCTTCCCCCACAGTATCATTAGTCAGCTGGTGTCCAATATGCCTTCTCTGGAATTGCTTCCATTCATATCCAAATATCTCCATCATCGTTTGTGAATCATCCGTTGATCCCTGAATGAAAAATGTTCACATTTAAGTGTAGATATAGTTCCCAAAATATAAAATTAAAATATTGATAATTATGTTCCTTATAATCAGATGACTCGTTGGGTACTTCAAATGATGTTAAAAAATATACCACATAATAGTGTATTTTAAGAAGGTATTACAATCATAATGTGAAATGATGTTCAAAGTGTAAAATGCACTAAAATGGCGTTTATAAATAATAAATAACATGAATATTATATATATTAACAATGAATATTAGCCTCATTTAGTGGCTAATCACACCCCCAACTTGAGTTTTGCTAGTCCTGAGCAAAATATATCTCAACAATATGAAATTCGAATTTCCTTTTCCAAATTTTTTTTAATACACAATGATCACTAGAAACCCATATACCAAACAATCATGAAACCTATCCAAATATTTTAATAAAAGATAGTTTCATAAGCAGATCCCAATCCCAAGCCCATTCCTTTGTTCAAATTCATTTCCATATTTCATCCAATATCAATTAAGTATGAGGATGTGTTGTGCATCACAATAGACATGGGGGTTCATCTTTATTCAAGGGGGAAATGATGGAAGCGCTAAGTGGAATCACATTTCAATATTAAGATGAGTATTCAATTTTTTTTGTATCATATTTTTTTTTGTTTTTTTGGTTTTTTGGTTTTTGTTTTTTTGCAATTTTTCCATGGTAATTGAAATTGCACTCAAAAGAGTCAACCCCTGTAGCGAGACTTTGCCGATGACTCCCAGGCTCAACGACCTTAGGGAACCAAGTGAATCCCACATACTCGGGAATCATCTCAAGTTAACTCAGTCAAAAACAAATTCAAATTACCAAAAATAGAGATAAAATTACTAACTCTGGGCTAGACAACTATGGAGTCACGATCCCCAAGTGCCGAAAGACACGCATTAGGTCATTTCATTGCTCAACGCACAAATTTATTATTATTTTTTTATTTTTTTATTGAATACTAATACTAAAACTATAATGATCACCAAACCTATGCTATTCATTTGGGGGACCCCATGAACTCAAACTAATACCCCAATATCCAAAGGATGTGCATTGTGATCTTTTTTTTATTTGGATGAAAATATAAACGATCAAATATCACATTGGACAGTCACACTTTCCATAATCTATGCTCATGAAATTATACAAGGATTAAAATCGAAATTAGGGCATGATAAATTATTTGATATTTAGTTTCAAAGTGTGCAATGTGTATTACCATGTTCAAAGTTAAATGAATTTTTCCTTCCATTTACACATTTTTTTTCAAATCATTTATCATTTTTTTTGACACAAAATCATTTTTTATTTTACCTTCCCCCAACATAAAATAACACTATCCCCAGTGTTTAAAGAAAAGAAAATTTAGAAGGGGGTAGAGGTAGAGAATGAAAGTTCAAAAAGGAAATTGAAAATGAGGTTCATGGAATGAAGTCACCTAGTGGTTGAAGTTGAAATTCTTGTTCCTTCCTTTCAATCCTTTGATATCCATGTCACATGCAGAGTTCCCTAGTAGAAAAAGGAAAAACAAAACAAACAAAACAAAAAGAACAATATATATATATATATATATATAAAATAAAGGAAGTAAAATATAAGTATATATATAAAAATTATAGAATAAGGAAGCACAAGAAGCTGTATGTCAGTGGTAAGTGCACGCCCCTGTCTCCCTTCGGTCCTGGGTTCGAATCCCCACAGCTTCGCCGGTTGTGATGGGGTGTTCCCCACGACCTACGATGTGGAATTTTTTATTATTATATTTTTATTTATTTGTTTTGTATTTTTATTTTTTTAACCTACAAACACATAAAAATAAATTAAATTAAACTAATGATACATTGTCTTCTTTTTAAATTTTTGGGTAAGGTATTACTCATTAATCACACCACGTGACATAGATGAATATGGTGCTCCCCTTTTGTACCCATCCATACTCATTATAGAAGAACAGGTCAACATTTATTTTTTTTATTTAAAAATATCAAAATGACTCATTAACCCTATTTAAAAATATAATGTTGATTAAAACAATGAAATTATTGGAAACATGAAAACCATGGGTTGACTCCCATTCAGTGCTTTGTTTAACGTTGTTAGCTTGACATGGACAATAAATGTATTAATTTTTTCCTGGTTCATAGGTTGGCTCAGTTAACTCAACCTCTATTTCCTGTTTATTGAATTATTCAATGAATGGTTTTAACCTTTGACCATTGACCTTGAAAATGTAACCACTTGTGGGATCTTGAATCTCTACTGCCCCATGGGGGTACACATGATGCACTATGAAAGGTCTTGACCATCTAGACCTTAACTTTACTAGATGTAAATGATGGTTTGAACTATACAAGAGCACAAGTTTTCCCTGTTCAAAATGTTTGACCGTGATATTCCTAGATTGGTAGGCTTGAACTCTAGCTTTATTAATCCCTGAATTTTCATAAGCCTACATCCTTAATTCCTCCAGTTCATTGAGATATAATTTCCTTTTTGTTCTGACCAATGAGAGGTCATAATAAATTTTCTTAATTGCCCAAAAGGCCTTATGTTCAATTTAAATAGGTAAATGGCATGCATTTCCATAAACCAACCTATATGGTGACATTCCTAGGATGGTTTTGAATGCTGTACGATATGACCAAAGAGCATCCAATAGTTTCTCAGACCAATCTTTCCTATAAGGATTGAGAGTTTTCTCAAGAATTTTCTTGATTTCACGATTGGCTAACTCAGCTTGACCATTGGTATGTGGGTGGTAAGCAGCGGACACCTTGTGATAAATTCCATATTTTTCCATGAGTGATGAGAATGGGTGATTGTAGAAATGGGTTCCTCGATCACAGATTATAGGCCTAAGAATTCCAAATCGAGAAAATATGTTCTCTTTTAGAAATAGAATCACAACTTGATGATCGTTGGACTTAGTGGGAATGGCCTCAACACATTTTTAGACATAATCAAAAACTAAGAGTATGTAGAGGTATCCCCTAGAGTTTGGGAAGGGACCCATGAAATAAATTCCCCAACAGTCAAATATTTCATCCTATAAGATGGGAGTGAGTGGCATTTGATTCCTTTTTTGTGATGGACCCTACTTGTTGACACCAAGGACAACTTTGACAAAATGTGTAAAAGTACGTTGAGAGGGTGGGCCAGAAGAGACCACATTGAAGAATCTATGTAACGCCCCGACCCCAGCTACCTGGAGTCGGTGCATTTCTTCATAACATTGGCATGATCACAAAAGATCAAGTCTCGAAAGACCGATTAGTTTAGTAGCCTTGGAAACACTAGATACATTCATAAGTCTTACATTACATCATAAAGTATAACAAAACTACAACATCTTCTCTTCATATCCCCTTATATTATCCCTGCAGGTCATTCATATTATACTTCTTCACATCCTGAAAAATATTAAAACATTGAAAGGGGTGAGCTCAGATGCTCAGTAAGGATAACAATATTGCGGAAGCTTTCATAAATAAACATAAACATTTAAGGCAATGTATAACTAAAACAAAAGCCTTTTAAACATGAACTTTAACATAATATGGAAAAAGTAAAATGAGATAATTCCATTCACTTATTGACATGGATATTCTACTGGTCGAATAATCACATGCAATATCAATAACCACTTTCATAATGATGGAATGCATAATGCCAGACTATCATAACCACGTAGCCAAGGCCTCGTGCCAAGACCACAAATAAGATTTTGTCAAGGCCTCGTGCCAAGACACTAGTTTGTCTCATGAGACCTGCCGATGCATCGAGGAGCTATAGAGGGCTCCACCCATCACTTATTAAGCCCAATGCATTCCTCATATGAATAGGTTTAAACATATCATAAACCATAACATAATCGTCTCACATAAAACAAGCATAAAGGAAACATAACATTTCAAAATTTATATCACAAGATATAAATACAACACATTGATATAATAAAAATGATTTCAAAACCATTTTCAATACCAAAATAAAAGAGAGTTAAAACTTTGTATTTATTTTTCATTAAAAAAATGATGGCTTGAAGAGGAAGCCGAATCTCAAATAATGGTCACGGCGGCGGAGAAGTCGTTGTCACCGCATAAGTACGGAAAGAAAAATATTCCCTTTTGTCGTTTAGTAAAACGCTTCGTATAAAAAAGTTTCCTTTTGAATAAACGTAAAAGTCAAAGGGGTTTATACACCGTATAAAAGAAAGTTGTGTATAAAACCAAATACGACTCAATGAAAGGAGATTGAGACGAAGTCCTTAAAAAGATCAATTTTAAAATAAAATAGGTCTATTATGTGTATTCACTATAGGTACACATAAAGAAAGTAAAAATACAAAATAATACATAATAATATCATGACATAATTGGAAATTAGGAGATTAACCCAAAGAATGGAAGTTGGGTTAAGAAGTTCCCTTACCTTGCGTCTTGTCCTGACTCGACCATTCTTTAACCTCCTGAATAATAAACTAGAGTTAATTTATATTTACTTAAGAACCTTTTTCATGATCATTATTCCATTATATCCCTTATTACCATGTTATTAACATTATTTAATTATTTAAGTTAATAACGGTCGCTTTGTCGATCTTTGGTACTTGAGTCAACAATAAACTTCTTATAATTACAAGTTGTTTATGTGGTAGAATATCCATTATCTCCAGAATTATATTCATGATTTAGATGTCATATATATCTTATATATCCAGTATATACATTCATTTATAATATTACGTAACATTTAGAGGTATGAAATGAAATGCACCGTTCATGGAGACGGTCAGCCGTACGTACGCATGAACGCTACTTTCATTTCAATTTCATATTTAATGGAACGAAATCATAATGATATAAATTTATAATATAATTACAGTATAATATAGTGTATAATACCATTTAATCCATCCTTTATACATCCCACATATGGCATTAACGATTCAAATCACTTTGAGGGGGCGGTAGTCCGCACTTCCTAAAATGAAATTATCGTGTTTTACCCATAATGGAAATCATAAAGAATGACATAAATGAGAAATACAGAAGCATAAGTAAAACATAAACATATTTTATATCATATATAAATATAGTGACATCTTAATGGACACCTTTGAAGGAGTTATATGAGTGTTGAACAATCATCGCTTCGTGAGGCAGAAATTCGCCATCCACAGAAACCGTATGTTCTTTAACCATTAGATGTAGGTGTGTGTAATTGTAGTTCGAATCCATCTTATAACAACATCCTAGTATATTGAGGATACTGGTGTTGTTACAAAATAAATGAATAAAAAGAGTTTAGGGGGTTGGAGAAGAAAATCAAAACAAAACAACATTAGAGAAGACATTACCTCAAAATCGGGTAACTCTTTTTGATTTGAGCCAAAGGCTTCCTTGAGAAGAGTTCTGACCAAAGTGAGGCTTCTAGGAGTAAGGGAGGGAAGTTGGGAGAGTATTTGGGCAGAGGTTGGCCGAGCAAAATGGCTTGAAAGTGTAAATGAGGTGGGAGAGGTGGGGGCCTTTTATAAGTGGAGAGGAGGGGCTCTTTTGGAAAGATTGAAATGTTACATTATTAAACCATGATTTTCGGATTCTAAAGGTCCCACACTTATATAATTCGTGGATAAGGTGATAAGGGTTCTAAATCTCTTCATCCAATAGGCTTTGGACAAGTGTAAGCCTTGGAATTTGCATTATCTTCTCATTTTATTTAAATCGTTAAATAATGAGGTCATCGCCGCATCATAATATGTCATAAATAATTTAATTTATTTAATGTCTAAAAATTATAAAAAAATACTATGATGTAGGAAATCTTTTTATATTTCTAATGAATATTTATAATCAAAATTTGGACTTGTGTAACCCCACTAAAAAACTGTTTTAGTAAGATAACTCATGTTTGTGTCAATTTAATTTTAACATTAAATAAATATATATTAATGTCATTTTCCAACTAAAGTGGCTCCATGGGGTCCCCAAGTTGACCCATGGGTTGTCTTGGTCGGCCATGACTCATCCAATAGGAGTAGGACAAGTGTCATGCTCATCTCATATTATTAAAACATTATTTGTACCTTAAACTACACTAATTACCTCTAATCGCGATTAAGAACTTAAAAGTTACTATTCACCAAAAATTTATTTTAATATCATTGAACCAAATTTTACTTCTTAATGACAACAATGTATGTCGGATTTCTGAAAATCAAATCACAGAAGTGGTAATATTTTATTTAAACGAAAAATCAGTTATTTAACTACCACTTAGTGGTTTCACTATTCATCAAAAATTGAAGTTTTTCAGAATAAGGCCAAAATTTCACCCTAAGCTTTAATTGATATTCCGAATTCAAAAATGAAGTCTATTTTACAAAATTCCAAACATATAAGTTTCATTAATTAATTTTATAATTAATTCCCGCTGTTACGACAAATAGCGTGTTTTTAAGAAACAATTTATATCAAAAGATTGGCAATTGTTTATGTCCAATTTCAATGTTAAATTAATTCTAATGACCACCATTGGATAAAATGGTAAAAATATATTCGAATTATACCTTAAAACCACTAAATAGTATAACTTATCACTATAAATTATTTTGATTAAAAAAGCTGTTTTAAGTATTTTACAATATTCATAAAAAATTAGAAGTTCTCAGAAAAATACCAAAAATTCAACATAGGCTAATTTCGATATTACGAATACAAAAATGAAGTCCATTTTGAAATATAAAATTTCTATAATTTTAAAAAGTGGTTATTACTATTCATAACGTCTACTTTGATTAGTCGCGGTGTTTTAGAACTCAAAGTTGCGTACAATGCAAGCTATTGCATTATTGAAAGAGAGGCGTATCGTGGAAGCTCGGGGTGTTACATTCTCCCCTCATTCAATAAATTGTGTCCTCGCAATTTGAAATTTTTATTGGAAAATAAAAGGTTGAAAATAGAAAATACCTTTGAGGAAAACCCACATCGGAAATAAGATTAATAAAATTTAGCCTTAATAAGAGGGAAAGGGAAATGAAAAAGTCACCACCCAATTATGATATCTATTAGGAGAACATTGGTGGCAATTAGAGACATATAATTGGAGGAAAAACGTAAATATTCGTAGGGAGTGATTGAGGTCATCAATCACAAACAACTGTCAAATTGAGGGCCTTAAAGCCTTCAATCTATGTTGATTTAAAATATCATCAGTTCAACAAGAAATAAGGTATTAGGATAACACATTTTTTTGTTTTAATATCCCTTTACTAAAGTTTAAGAATTAATTTATTCATTGAATAACAGATAGGTATATATATATTTATGCCTGACAATTAGAGTTTCAACCTTCAACTCACCTTTCACTCAAAAAGATAATAGAACCCAAAAATATTATACTTTTCCTAATTGTATAAGGTTCCAAATGTTAAAACATACAATTTAGATTAGTAAAATTATTTTGTAATAACCAGGGACTTCCTGTAGGCTAGTGGTAGGAAATAAAGGCCTGTCGCACTTTGGTTGTGGGTTCGATTCCTGCAGCTTTGTCTGACACGGCAGGTTATGCCCCACCCTGCAGGTTGTCCTTTTCCTAAAACTATAGTATCATAATATTCCAAAAATAATCTTCATAAATTTTTTAACCTTAAACAATACTATCCAAAGATCAACTTAATCCATTCCAACCTTTATAGTTATCCAAAATACTTCTGTCCAACTCACAGTCCAAATTTTATAAGGACGGTAAACATAATGAAGATCCTTTTCCCACGTAACAACATGTGAACACCTTCATCATATATTCTTTTTAAACATACTGAATTACCATGATCCCTTATTCCTTATAGAATACTAGATATACTCCTTCTATCTGAAAATGTATACAAAACATCAATCAGTTTCAATGAAGTTAAGTATATCCAATATAATTTATCCAAATCAATCACGTCTTATTCCAAAATCACAATCTGAGTATCAGAACCATATTATGGTCTATCTTTCTCTCAACCATATATTTTCCAAAAATTTAACCTACTGTGGAGTCACTTTTCTTGGTTCCACACAATCTTAAGTCCTTGATGAAATAGTACTGCAGTACAATCCTTATATACTCCATAATTATTATAACAAGTACATCATTGATACAACACTCAAATTATAAAATTATTTAATAACAACATAAGAACTCTAATCATTCCTCCTCATCTGTGGTAGTATCATAACTTGATTATTATTCAATGACATCATTTGGGGCATACTCTGATGATTTGGACATTGGTTTGCGTAGTGTCCCCAATCCTTGTAGAAGAAGCATTGTACATTTGAAACCATTTTCTTACCCTTGCAGTCACGCACTTTGTGTCCTTTTTCTCTACACTTATAACAAACTCCCATTCCCTTTAGGCAAGTTCCATGATGTTTCTTCCCACAATTACCACATATTGGAAAATTCTTCTTTCCCCTCATCCCTTTATCCATAATTCTCTCTTCCATCCCTTTCGTCTCTTGCTTCTCTTCAAAGCCATATGACTCAGAGAATTCTTTACTTATCTTATTAACACATGATACTATTTCTTCATATGTTGAGAACACATGGGAGACTATTTCCCTTCGAAATGTTGGCTTAATACCCGGAAAGATAAGATCCTTATTACTCTTTGGATCATACGTATTGATGGAGTTCGCATTCCTTCTACTGGGCGCCATTTCTATACAATGCCATAAACTAGGTTAGTTTATCAATTACAATGAATAATTCCAAACTTTTAAAATACTTAAAGTAAATTGAACGGTTTAAAGATATAATCCATAATCATAAGAATGTTTTCTTTGAGGAAGTATATACTCATAAACCCTACATATTGGTTTATAAAGAAAATGAGAATTGTCCTAAGCAAATCCCTTGGGAGTGTCGTAACCAAGAGTGCAGCAAGGCCCGTTGTCGTGCACCAGTTCCCGTTTGAGTCTAGCTCAAAGCGGTGTTTTTGGGTTTTACCCCTAGGTACATCTGTGCCAGAGCCGCCTCTACCTGCTCGTATCCAGATAGGGATGTATTTCTCGGAAAACTCACAACATCTATATAATACCAAAATTCTAGGAAGCTGTTCTATACTAATCCTCAAAGTCTATCTTTGGTCTATGTGCTCTAATCAGAGTTTATCTAAATCTAGCTTCCAAGGTTAGTACTATACTTCCTCTGATACCAACTATAACGCCCCGACCCCAGCTACCTGGAGTCGGTGCATTACTTCGTAACATTGGCATGATCACAAAAGACCAAGTCTCGAAAGACCGATTAGTTTAGTAGCCTTGGAAGCACTAGATACATTCATAAGTCTTACATTACATCATAAAGTAAAACAAAACTACAACATCTTCTCTTCATATCCCCTTATATTATCCCTGCAGGTCATTCATATTATACTTCTTCACATCCTGAAAAATATTAAAACATTGAAAGGGGTGAGCTCAGATGCTCAGTAAGGATAACAATATTGCGGAAGCTTTCATAAATAAACATTAACATTTAAGGAAATGAATAACTAAAACAAAATCCTTTTAAACATGAACTTTAACATAATATGGCAAAAGTAAAATGAGATAATGAAATTCACTTATTGACATGGATATTCTACTGGTCGAATAATCACATGCAATATCAATAACCACTTTCATAATGATGGAATGCATAATGCCAGACTATCATAACCACGTAGCCAAGGCCTCGTGCCAAGACCACAAATAAGATTTTGTCAAGGCCTCGTGCAAAGACACTAGTTTGTCTCATGAGACCTACCGATGCATCGAGGAGCTATAGCGGGCTCCACCCGTCACTTATTAAGACCAATGCATTCCTCATATGAATAGGTTTAAATATATCATAAACCATAACATAATCGTCTCACATAAAACATGCATAAAGGAAACATAACATTTCCACATTTCAATCACAAGATATAAATACAACACATTGATATAATAAAAATGCATTCAAAACCATTTTCAATACCAAAATAAAAGAGAGTTAAAACTTTGTATTTATTTTTCATTAAAAAAAATGATGGCTTGAAGAGGAAGCCGAATCTCAAATAATGGTCACGGCGGCGGAGAAGTCGTTGTCGCCGCATAAGTACGGAAAGAAAAACATTCCCTTTTTTCGTTTAGTAAAACTCTTCGTATAAAAAAGGTTCCTTTTGAATAAACGTAAAAGTCAAAGGGGTTTATACACCGTATAAAAGAAAGTTGTGTATAAAACCAAATATGACTCAATGAAAGGAGATTGAGACGAAGTCCTTAAAAAGATCATTTTTAAAATAAAATAGGTCTATTATGTGTATTCACTATAGGTACACATAAAGAAAGTAAAAATACAAAATAATACATAATAATATCATGACATAATTGGAAATTAGGAGATTAACCCAAAGAATGGAAGTTGGGTTAAGAAGTTCCCTTACCTTGCGTCTTGTCCTGACTCGACCATTCTTTAACCTCATGAATAATAAACTAGAGTTAATTTATATTTACTTAAGAACCTTTTTCATGTTCATTATTCCATTATATCCCTTATTACCATGTTATGAACATTATTTAATTATTTAAGTTAATAACGGTCGCATTGTCGGTCTTTGGTACTTGAGTCAACAATAAACTTCTTATAATTACAAGTTGTTTATGTGGTAGAATATCCATTATCTCCAGAATTATATTCATGATTTAGATGTCATATATATCTTATATATCCAGTATATACATTCATTTATAATATTACGTAACATTTAGAGGTAAGAAATGAAATGCACCGTTCATGGAGACGGTACGCCGTACGTACGCATGAACGCTACTTTCATTTCAATTTCATTTTTAATGGAACGAAATCATAATGATATAAATTTATAATATAATTACAGTATAATATAGTGTATAATACCATTTAATCCATCCTTTATACATCCCACATATGGCATTAACGATTCAAATCACTTTGAGGGGGCGGTAGTCCGCACTTCCTAAAATGAAATTATCATGTTTTACCCATAATGGAAATCATAAAGTATGCCATAAATGAGAAATACAGAAGCATAAGTAAAACATAAACATATTTTATATCATATATAAATATAGTGACATCTTAATGGCCACCTTTGAAGGAGTTATATGAGTGTTGAACAATCATCGCTTCGTGAGGCAGAAATTCGCCATCCACAGAAATCGTATGTTCTTTAACCATTAGATGTAGGTTTGTGTAATTGTAGTTCGAATCCATCATATAACAACATCCTAGTATATTGAGGATACTGGTGTTCTTACAAAATAAATGAATAAAAAGAGTTTAGGGGGTTGGAGAAGAAAATCAAAACAAAACAACATTAGAGACAACATTACCTCAAAATCGGGTAACTCTTTTTTATTTTAGCCAAAGGCTTCCTTGAGAAGAGTTCTGCCCAAAGTGAGGCTTCTAGGAGTAAGGGAGGGAAGTTGGGAGAGTATTTGGGCAGAGGTTGGCCGAGCCAAATGGCTTGAAAGTGTAAATGAGGTGGGAGAGGTGGGGGCGTTTTATAAGCGGAGAGGAGGGGCTCTTTTGGAAAGATTGAAATGTTACATTATTATACCATGCTTTTCGGATTCTAAAGGTCCCAAACTTATATAATTCGTGGATAAGGTGATACGGGTTCTAAATCTCTTCATCCAATAGGCTTTGGACAAGTGTAAGCCTTGGATTTTGCATTATCTTCTCATTTTATTTAAATCGTTAAATAATGAGGTCATCACCGCATCATAATGGTGTCATAAATAATTTAATTTATTTAATGTATAAAAATTATAAAAAAATACTATGATGTAGGAAATATTTTTATTTTTCTAATGAATATTTATAATCAAAATTTGGACTTGTGTAACCCAACTAAAAAACTGTTTTAGTATGACAACTCATGTTTGTGTCAATTTACTTTTAACGTTAAATAAATATATATTAATGTCATTTTCCAACTAAAGTGGCTCCATGGGGTCCCCAAGTTGACCCATGGGTTGTCTTGGTCGGCCATGACTCATCCAATAGGAGTAGGACAAGTGTCATGCTCATCTCATATTATTAAAACATTATTTGTACCTAAAACTACACTAATTACCTCTAATCGCGATTAAGAACTTAAAAGTTACTATTCACCAAAAATTTATTTTAATCTCATTGAACAACATTTTACTTCTTAATGAAAACCATGTATGTCGGATTTTTGAAAATAAAATCACAGAAGTGGTAATATTTTATTTAAACGAAAAATCAGTTATTTAACTACCACTTAGTGGTTTCACTATTCATCAAAAATTGAAGTTTTTCAGAATAAGGCCAAAATTTCACCCTAAGCTATAATTGATATTCCGAATTCAAAAATGATGTCTATTTTACAAAATTCCAAACATATAAGTTTCATTAATTAATTTTATAATTAATTCCCGCTGTTACGACAAATAGCGTGTTTTTAAGAAACAATTTATATCAAAAGATTGGCAATTATTTATGTCCAATTTCAATGTTAAATTAATTCTAATGATCACCATTGGATAAAATGGTAAAAATATATTCTAATTATACCTTAAAACCACTAAATAGTATAACTTATCTCTATAAATTATTTTGATTAAAAAAGCTGTTTTAAGTATTTTCCAATATTCATAAAAAATTAGAAGTTCTCAGAAAAATACCAAAAATTCAACATAGGCTAATTTCGATATTACGAATACAAAAATGAAGTCCATTTTGAAATATAAAATATCTATAATTTTAAAAAGTGGTTATTACTATTCATAACGGCTACTTTGATTAGTCGTGGTGTTTTAGAACTCGAAGTTGCGTACAATGCAAGCTATTGCATTATTGAAAGAGAGGCGTATCGTGGAAGCTCGGGGTGTTACATTCTCCCCTCCTTCAATAAATTGCGTCCTCGAAATTTGAAATTTTTATTGGAAAATAAAAGGTTGAAAATAGAAAATACATTTGAGGAAAACCCACATCAGAAATACGATTAATAAAATTTAGCCTTAATAAGAGGGAAAGGGAAATGAAAAAGTCACCACCCAATTATGATATCGATTAGGAGAACATTGGTGGAAATTAGAGACATATAATTGGAGGAAAAACGTAAATATTCGTAGGGAGTGATTGAGGTCATCAATCACAATCAACTGTCAAATTGAGGGCCTCAAAGCCTTCAATCTATGTTGATTTAAAATATCATCAGTTCAACAAGAAATAAGGTATTAGGATAACACATTTTTTTGTTTTAATATCCCTTTAATAAAGTTTAAGAATTAATTTATTCATTGAATAACAGATAGGTATATATATATATTTATTCCTGACAATTAGAGTTTCAACCTTCAACTCACCTTTCACTCAAAAAGATAATAGAACCCAAAAATATTATACTTTTCCTAATTGTATAAGGTTCCAAATGTTAACACATACAATTTAGATTAGTAAAATTATTTTGTAATAACCAGGGACTTCCTGTAGGCTAGTGGTAGGAAATAAAGGCCTGTCGCACTATGGTTGTGTGTTCGATTCCTGCAGCTTTGTCCGACACGACAGGTTATGCCCCACCCTGCAGGTTGTCCTTTTCCTAAAACTATAGTATCATAATATTTCAAAAATAATCTTCATAAATTTTTTAACCTTAAACAATACTATCCAAAGATCAACTTAATCCATTCCAACCTTTATAGTTATCCAAAATACTTCTGTCCAACTCACAGTCCAAATTTTATAAGGAAGGTAAACATAATGAAGATCCTTTTCCCACGTAACAACATGTGAACACCTTCATCATGTATTCGTTTTAAACATACTGAATTACCATGATCCCTTATTCCTTATAGAATACTAGATATACTCCTTCTATCCGAAAATGTATACAAAACATCAATCAGTTTCAAGGAAGTTAAGTATATCCAATATAATTTATCCAAATCAATCACGTCTTATTCCAAAATCACAATCTGAGTATCAGAACCATATTATGGTCTATCTTTCTCTCAACCATATATTTTCCAAAAATTTAACCTACTGTGGAGTCACTTTTCTTGGTTCCACACAATCTCAAGTCCTTGATGAAATAGTACTGCAGTACAATCCTTATATACTCCATAATTATTATAACAAGTACATCATTGATAAAACACTCAAATTATAAAATTATTTAATAACAACATAAGAACTCTAATCATTCCTCCTCATCTGTGGTAGTATCATAACTTGATTATTATCCAATAACATCATTTGGGGCATACTCTGATGATTTGGACATTGGTTTGCGTAGTGTCCCCAATCCTTGCAGAAGAAGCATTGTACATTTGAAACCATTTTCTTACCCTTGCAGTCACACACTTTGTGTCCTTTTTATCTACACTTATAACAAACTCCCATTCCCTTTAGGCAAGTTCCATGATGTTTCTTCCCACAATTACCACATATTGGAAAATTCTTCTTTCCCCTCATCCCTTTATCCATAATTCTCTCTTCCATCCCTTTCGTCTCTTGCTTCTCTTCAAAGCCATAGGACTCAGAGAATTCTTTAATTATCTTATTAACACATGATACTATTTCTTAATATGTTGAGAACACATGGGAGACTATTTCCCTTCGAAATGTTGGCTTAATACCATGAAAGATAAGATCCTTATTACTCTTTGGATCATACGTATTGATGGAGTTCACATTCTTTCTACTGGGCGCCATTTCTATACAATGCCATAAACTAGGTTAGTTTATCAATTACAATGAATAATTACAAACTTTTAAAATACTTAAAGTAAATTGAACGGTTTATAGATATAATCCATAATCATAAGAATGTTTTCTTTGAGGAAGTATATACTCATAAACCCTACATATTGGTTTATAAAGAAAATGAGAATTGTCCTAAGCAAATCCCTCGGGAGTGTCGTAACCAAGAGTGCAGCAAGGCCCGTTGTCGTGCACCAGTTCCCGTTTGAGTCTAGCTCAAAGCGGTGTTTTCGGGTTTTACCCCTAGGTACATCTGTGCCAGAGCCGCCTCTACCTGCTCGTATCCAGACATGAATGTATTGCTCGGAAAACTCACAACATCTATATAATACCAAAATTCTAGGAAGCTATTCTATACTAATCCTCAAAGTCTATCTTTGGTCTATGTGCTCTAATCAGAGTTTATCTAAATCTAGTTTCCAAGGTCAGTGCTAAACTGCCTCTGATACCAACTGTAACGCCCCGACCCCAGCTACCTGGAGTCGGTGCATTACTTCGTAACATTGGCATGATCACAAAAGATCAAGTCTCGAAAGACCGATTAGTTTAGTAGCCTTGGAAACACTAGATACATTCATAAGTCTTACATTACATCATAAAGTAAAACAAAACTACAACATCTTCTCTTCATATCCCCTTATATTATCCATGCAGGTCATTCATATTATACTTCTTCACATCTAGAAAAATATTAAAACATTGAAAGGGGTGAGCTCAGATGCTCAGTAAGGATAACAATATTGCGAAAGCTTTCATAAATAAACATTAACATTTAAGGCAATGTATAACTAAAACAAAAGCCTTTTAAACATGAACTTTAACATAATATGGCAAAAGTAAAGTGAGATAATTCCATTCACTTATTGACATGGATATTCTACTGGTCGAATAATCACATGCAATATCAATAACCACTTTCATAATGATGGAATGCATAATGCCAGACTATCATAACCACGTAGCCAAGGCCTCGTGCCAAGACCACAAATAAGATTTTTTCAAGGACTCGTGCCAAGACACTAGTTTGTCTCATGAGACCTGCCGATGCATCGAGGAGCTATAGCGGGCTCCACCCGTCACTTATTAAGCCCAATGCATTCCTGATATGAATAGGTTTAAACATATCATAAACCATAACATAATCGTCTCACATAAAACATGCATAAAGGAAACATAACATTTCCACATTTCAATCACAATATATAAATACAACACATTGATATAATAAAAATGATTTCAAAACCATTTTCAATACCAAAATAAAAGAGAGTTAAAACTTTGTATTTATTTTTCATTAAAAAAAATGATGGCTTGAAGAGGAAGCCGAATCTCAAATAATGGTCAGGGCGGCGGAGAAGTCATTGTCACCGCATAAGTACGGAAAGAAAAACATTCCCTTTTTTCGTTTAGTAAAACGCTTCGTATAAAAAAGATTCCTTTTGAATAAACGTAAAAGTCAAAGGGGTTTATACACCGTATAAAAGAAAGTTGTGTATAAAACCAAATATGACTCAATGAAAGGAGATTGAGACGAAGTCCTTAAAAAGATCATTTTTAAAATAAAATAGGTCTATTATGTGTATTCACTATAGGTACACATAAATAAAGTAAAAATAAAAAATAATACATAATAATATCATGACATAATTGGAAATTAGGAGATTAACCCAAAGAATGGAAGTTGGGTTAAGAAGTTCCCTTACCTTGCGTCTTGTCCTGACTCGACCATTCTTTAACCTCATGAATAATAAACTAGAGTTAATTTATATTTACTTAAGAACCTTTTTCATGTTCATTATTCCATTATATCCCTTATTACCATGTTATGAACATTATTTAATTATTTAAGTTAATAACGGTCGCTTTGTCGATCTTTGGTACTTGAGTCAACAATAAACTTCTTATAATTACAAGTTGTTTATGGGGTAGAATATCCATTATCTCCAGAATTATATTCATGATTTAGATGTCATATATATCTTATATATCCAGTATATACATTCATTTATAATATTACGTAACATTTAGAGGTAAGAAATGAAATGCACCGTTCATGGAGACGGTAAGCCGTACGTACGCATGAACGCTACTTTCATTTCAATTTCATATTTAATGGAACGAAATCATAATGATATAAATTTATAATATAATTACAGTATAATAGTGTGTATAATACCATTTAATCCATCCTTTATACATCCCACATATGGCATTAACGATTCAAATCACTTTGAGGGGGCGGTAGTCCGCACTTCCTAAAATGAAATTATCGTGTTTTACCCATAATGGAAATCATAAAGTATGACATAAATGAGAAATACAGAAGCATAAGTAAAACATAAACATATTTTATATCATATATAAATATAGTGACATCTTAATGGCCACCTTTGAAGGAGTTATATGAGTGTTGAACAATCATCGCTTCGTGAGGCAGAAATTCTCCATCCACAGAAACCGTATGTTCTTTAACCATTAGATGTAGGTGTGTGTAATTGTAGTTCGAATACATCTTATGACAACATCCTAGTATATTGAGGATACTGGTTTTGTTACAAAATAAATGAATAAAAAGAGTTTAGGGGGTTGGAGAAGAAAATCAAAACAAAACAACATTAGAGAAGACATTACCTCAAAATCGGGTAACTCTTTTTGATTTGAGCCAAAGGCTTCCTTGAGAAGAGTTCTACCCAAAGTGAGGCTTCTAGGAGTAAGGGAGGGAAGTTGGGAGAGTATTTGGGCAGAGGTTGTCCGAGCCAAATGTCTTGAAAGTGTAAATGAGGTGGGAGAGGTGGGGGCCTTTTATAAGTGGAGAGGAGGGGCTCTTTTGGAAAGATTGAAATGTTACATTATTATACCATGCGTTTCGGATTCTAAAGGTCCCAAACTTATATAATTCGTGTCTAAGGTGATAAGGGTTCGAAATATCTTCATCCAATAGGCTTTGGACAAGTGTAAGCCTTGGATTTTGCATTATCTTCTCATTTTATTTAAATCGTTAAATAATGAGGTCATCGCCGCATCATAATAATGTCATAAATAATTTAATTTATTTAATGTCTAAAAATTAATAAAAAAATACTATGATGTAGGAAATATTTTTATCATTCTAATGAATATTTATAATCAAAATTTGGACTTGTGTAACCCCACTAATAAACTGTTTTAGTATGACAACTCATGTTTGTGTCAATTTACTTTTAACATTAAATAAATATATATTAATGTCATTTTCCAACTAAAGTGGCTCCATGGGGTCCCCAAGTTGACCCATGGGTTGTCTTGGTCGGCCATGAATCATCCAATAGGAGTAGGACAAGTTTCATGCTCATCTCATATTATTAAAACATTATTTGTACCTTAAACTACACTAATTACCTCTAATCGCGATTAAGAACTTAAAAGTTACTATTCACCAAAAATTTATTTTAATCTCATTGAACCACATTTTAATTCTTAATGACAACCATGTATGTCGGATTTTTGAAAATCAAATCATAGAAGTGGTAATATTTTATTTAAACAAAAAATCAGTTATTTAACTACCACTTAGTGGTTTCACTATTCATCAAAAATTGAAGTTTTTCAGAATAAGGCCAAAATTTCACCCTAAGCTATAATTGATATTCCGAATTCAAAAATGATGTCTATTTTACAAAATTCCAAACATATAAGTTGCATTAATTAATTTTATAATTAATTCCCGCTGTTACGACAAATAGCGTGTTTTTAAGAAACAATTTATATCAAAAGATGGGCAATTGTTTATGTCCAATTTCAATGTTAAATTAATTATAATGACCACCATTGGATAAAATGGTAAAAATATATTCTAATTATACCTTAAAACCACTAAATAGTATAACTTATCACTATAAATTATTTTGATTAATAATGTTGTTTTTAAGTATTTTCCACTATTCATAAAAAATTAGAAGTTCTCAGAAAAATACCCAAAATTCAACATAGGCTGATTTCGATATTACGAATACAAAAATGAAGTCCATTTTAAAATATAAAATTTCTATAATTTTAAAAAGTGGTTATTACTATTCGTAACGGCTACTTTGATTAGTCGCGGTGTTTTAGAACTCGAAGTTGCGTACAATGCAAGCTATTGCATTATTGAAAGAGAGGCGTATCGTGGAAGCTCGGGGTGTTACAATCTTAGAAGATGTTTTATTAGAGGAAAAGTGACCTCCACATGCCTCACTATGATAGAATTTAAGTAAGGACTCTTGTTCAGATTCTGGGACACACCTCCTAATGACTTGGTCAGGTAAGAAGTTATAGAGGTATAGATCATCAAACACATAGTGTATGACATCAGAAAGAAATTTACTTTGAGCTTGAGTCCCTAAGAATTTTGGAATGACTCCTATAACTATGAAATTGGATATGCCGGCATACCAAGGGCAGTCAATCATAGAGTATAGGTGTTCATCAGAAAATGAATCAGACACAGAAAGGTGATTTGAGTTGTCTTTGAATTACATCCTAAATAGGTGATCAAATACAACATTTTCAACGCCCTTTTTATGCTTGATTCTAAGGTCAAATTCTTGTAAGATAAGGACCCACCTAATCAGTCTAGCCTTAACATCTTGTTTTTGGAAGAGGTATTTTAGTGTAGAATGGTCAGTGAACACAGTGATGGGGGATCCTAAGAGGTAGGACCGAAACTTCTCTAAGGAAAACACAATAGCATGTAACTCCTTTTCAGTGGTGGTGTAGTTGATTTGGGAATCATTTAAGGATTTTCTTGCATAAGCAATGACATATGGATTTTTATCACAATGTTGTCCTAACACAGCTCCTATAGAAAATTCACTGGCATCACACATGAGTTAGAAATGAAGGTTAAAATTTGGAGATTTCATAATGGGAGGAGAGGTGAGAGAGGATTTGAGGGTTGAGAATGAACCCTCACTGCTTTCTGTCCAAACAAATAGAGCATCCTTTACTAGGAGAGCACAAAGGGGAAGAGAGATTGAACTAAAGTCCTTGATGAATCTTCTATAGAAACCAACATATCCTAATAAAGACCTTACTTCCTTGACTGTTTTTGGTGATGGAAGTTGACGAATGATGTCAACCTTGGATTTATCAACTTCAATCCCCCTATCTAAGACCAGATGGCCTAAAACTAGTCCCTCTTTAACCATAAAATGGCATTTTCCCTAGTTTAGGACTAGATTCTTTTCTTCACATCTTGACAAGAATCTCTCTACATTCCTCAGACATCCCTCAAATGTATCCCCAAACACATAGAAGTCATCCATGAATCCCTCTAGAAAATCCCTTACCATGTCTGAGAAGATTCCCATCATGCACCGTTGGAAGGTTCCAGGGGAATTGCATAACCCGAAGGGCTTGCGTTTGAAAGAAAAGGTTCTAAATGGACATGTGAATGTAGTCTTCCCTTGATCCTCTAGGGAGACCTCAATTTGATTATACCCTGAGTACCCATCTAAGAAACAGTAGAATACATGACATGCCACTCTCTCAAGGACTTGGTCATTGAATGGTAAGGGGAAATGGTCCTTCTTGGTGAATGAGTTTAGCTTCCTAAATTTAATGCAGACCCTCCATACACTACTCACCCTAGTTGGAAGAATCTCTCCATCCTCATTGGTTATCACTGTGATTCCAGACTTTTTTGGAACCACTTGGATTGGGCTCACCCATTCACTCTCAGCTGTGGGATATATCATACTAGCTTTTAGCAATTTCAAGAGTTATTTTCTTAATACCTCTATGAGATTAGGATTGAGTCACCATTGAGGTTGACAACATGGCTTCGAATCAGATTTCAGAACAATCCTATGAGTCCCGATAAGTGGGCTAATCCCAAGAATATCAGAAAGGGTCCAACCACTGGCTTTCTTATACTTCCTAAGGACATCTAGAAGAATCCTTTCATGATTGGATTCAAGAGAAGAAGAAATTACAATAAGATGTGTTTGATTGTCCCCTAATAACTCATACTTGAGTGTAACGGGAAGATACTTCAATTGAAGATCAAGTTTGTTCAGAATTTCAACAGATGATTAGAACATTGGATCAATTTCAATTTCTTTTTTTAGAGTTTCAGATAGGATTGATTCCCCAGATGTAGAAGTTTCAGCTACTATATTGGATTGATTAGATTTAGGGAAGGAATTTGGAGTGGTCTCCATGAAAGTGGTTTCTTGAAATGTTTCACTGATTGTTGGACCTAAGAATTCATCATAAGAGAAATTTGAAAATGATTCAAGCCAAGGAGATAAACTTCCTTCACATGAACAAAGTAAATCAATCTCATCCTGACTTAAAACTTCATCAAATATTCCATGATGTTCCATGAATTCATTATCAATACTTCCTATCATGTTTACTTCATGAATGTCCTCATCGTCCACTATTTGTGAGCTTGCATTATAGATGTTCAAGTCAAGACTCATGTTCCCAAAGGTGATGGTCATGTTCCCATTTCGAACACGGATAACAGAGTTTGTTGTTGCAAGGAAAGGACAACCAAGGATGATTGGGTTTTTTCCTTATTTCCTAAGTTTGGATGGTTGTCAAGGACAATGAAATCAGCAGGGTAGACGCTTTTTTAAACCATTACTAGAACTTCCTTCAAAATCACATTTGGAACCCTAATGCAATGACCAGTAAGCTGATGTGTGACAAATGTGGGTTGGAGTTCTTCTAGGCCTAACTGGTAGTACACATCATATGGGATGAGATTGACACTAGCACCTAGGTCACACAAGGCCTTTAAAAAATTCCTCTCTCCTAGTTCAACATTGATGTAAGGGAAACCCGGGTCTTTCAACTTAGGAGGAATGGTCCCTTGAATGGTGGTACTCATATTAGCATCCAAAAGGACTTGGTTTTTATGTGAAAATTTTCTTTTAAAAGTAAAAAAGTCCTTAACGTACTTTGAGTAGGTAGGTATGTTTTGGATTGCATCGAGAAGGGGTATGTTCAACTTTACTTGTGAAAATATTTGTCTCAGTGTTTCACTCAATTCAGGCTTGGTTTTCCCCCTCATGCGTTGAGGAAATGGTGCAGGTTTTGGGGTTGTTTGTTAAAGAGTTGTTTCTTTGACAATGTTATCATGTTTTTCAATTTGATCATTTGGTTCATTTGAATTTTCATCCATGTTTGAATCTTCAGGTGGGGGTTGAATTAGTTCTTCAGGTTTCTCAATTGATTTACCACTTCTTAAAACAGTCACAGCCTTTAGTTGTTCATTAGTTGTTTGAGTACAACTTGACTCTCCCCTTGATGTTGAGGATGGAACCGCCTGAGTAGGCATGAGTGCCTTTCCAATTTTGATGGTTTGAAGTTATTGTTTTAGGGAACAGACTTATGAGTACATCCTCTCCATTTGTTTGCACAGTTGTTCTAGTAGGCATTGTGGAATAGTTTGGGTTGGTGCTTGAGAAGATTGGTTTATCCCGGGGGGATATTTTGGAGGTGGGATGGTTTGTTTAAAATGGACCGGTGGATGTTGGTATTGGATAGGTTGGGTTTGGAACTAGTTATGGGTTTGGTAGTTCTGATGCGGGTAAGGATTTTGTCCCTGTGGTTGGCTAGGTTGTTGGTTATCCTTCCAGCGGAAGCCTGGGTGGTCATTATACCTTGGGTTGAAGGTGTTTTGGTATTGAGGCTTTTGGAAGTTTAAATCATTTACTTCCGCTGGGGTCCTCCTAAAAGAACATCCTTGATGGATGGAATGGTTGGGCAGTTGTCTGTCTTATGGTCATGTTTTTCACAAATTGTGAAAACAGGGTCAACAGTTTGGATTTCATGGAATTTCCTAAGGTCTATCTCTCCAACCTTCCTAGAGAGTGATGTGAGTTTATCCCTAAGGCTTTCCTCTTCTCTAAGTGTATGAATTCCAGTAGTTCTTTGTGGATTTTCAGAATAAGGTTAAGTTCCCCATGTTTGGATTTGTTCAGAAAGGCTTTCTAGATACTCGTAAGCATCATTTGGGGCTTTGTTTTTAAAGGTTCCATTACACATCATGTCAATGAATTGATTATTCCCTGGACCCAACCCTTCATAGAAAATTATCACTTATTCAGGTATAGAAAAACCATGGTGTGGAACCATGTTTAGAGTGTCTTTGAACCTCTCCCATGTATCATAGAATGACTCTCCCTCTTTTTCAAAAAAGTTACGGATACTCGTTTTATGTGAAATTGTTTTGTGGCGGGGAATGTATTTTTTGTATAATTATCTTTGTAGTTGGTCCCAAGAGTTGATGGATGATGGTCTCAAATTTTTTAGCCAATTTTTAGCTCTATACATTAAAGAAAAAGGAAATAGCCTCATCTTAGCTGTTTCTAGTTGAAATGGGGGACACATGGTTTCTATAATGTCATTGAACTCCTTAATGTGCAGGTATGGCATCTCGGACTCCATTCCATGGAATATGGGAAGGTGGTTTTGGACATGGGGTTTAAAGATGTAGTTGGCATCTCCTAGGAAATTGTGTCTAATGCATGAGGGGGAATTGGTCCAGGAAGGTGTGAGGTAGTCATTCACGGTTTGATCCATCGCATTCCCCAAGTTTGGGGCTGCCTCATTTGGGTTTCCATTTTGGTTTCCACCCGGGTTTATGAGTTGGATTCCTTGAAGACCTTCCATTTAAATTGGATCAATTTTGAAATCTAGAGTATGAGGAAGATTATGATATAATGGAATGAGTTCCCTTGGTGTACTTGACTCCCCAACCCCAGGACTATCCACCCTAACTAGACGGTTTGATTGATCGCGGGTGTAGGTGGACATGCGCCAAAAGAAAAAAAAACGAGAAAGGGACAAGATAAGAGAATTTGGATGAGAAAATAAGAGACGGGGGAGAATTGAATGGCTGTTTAGATGACTTACTTGGGTCCCCAAAAATGGCGCCAAAATTGGATTCTCGCTCAATTTTACCCAAAAGAAGAAGGTAGGACGGTCCTTGTAGTCTAGCTTGGGTTGTCGAATCCTCAGAGACCTAAGAAGAAAACTATAGACACGTACATTCTATGAACTATTTTTGGATATGAAGTGTCCAACTTGGGTTGATTTTATATTGGTTTAAAGGAACTCTAAGAAACTTAATTGAATTCAATTTAAAATAATGAGTTGATCCTAGGTTATCGCTCGGGGTGGATTGGACATATTTCCTTTTTAATGATTTCAATTTCTTATATTTGAGATGGGTTCATTTAAGGAGATAAAACAACATAATACCTTACGAGTTTAATGCCTAAAACCTTTAATACTAATCATATATACACTTGAGGGATCAATGTTTTGAGAACTTCAAGGTAAAGGTTCGTATTAGGACTTGAAGTGTGTGGCCTTAAATTCAACAAGGACGATAGAGTTTAAAAATCATCAAATAAAAATCTCAATTAAAGAAGTGATTATACATTAATGAGGTGATAAATAACATCCAATACAGCCCCTTACTACTCCCTTGGATCAACCCATAAGTGGGTTAGCCCTCCATTGATCCCATGGTTTCAATGGAAGCAGAAAGTAGACTCATGAGGGTGGAAATGGAGAAGTAAAGAAAACAACAAAAATAAAATGATCACTCCACTATTGTGTGAATAATTCCACAAGGTTTGATGTGAATAAATTCACACCTTGATCCAATGGTATCAAAGTGATATTAAGAACAATAGAATAATAGTATAAGAAGAACTTTTATTAAGAAACTAAAGTGAATTGAACAACTTACAAGTGAAAGACAAATTTGAGACAACAAAATTGCAGCATAACATTAAAATTGAACAAGGAATCCAAGACCCCCCAATCCTCTAAAACCACTGAATTAAATAGGAATTTTTAGTCCTTTGGTCGAGCCTCCAATAGTCCAAGTCTCCTCAATTAATTCTGGTAGGCCATAGGTGGGTGGAAATTAAGGGGGAGTTGATTTTTCCACCCTTGACCCGAGGTGGCATCCAGCTTTCCTTCACCGAACAGACGTGTTTGGAAGACCTTATAGATGGCCGAATAAGAGTGAGCCATAGATGAAGAAAATAGAGCTCAGGACGTATTATAACTTCCTGTAAAAGGTGGTCCAATTTGGAGTTGTTTATTCCTAGATATGAGAAAATTAGTGGTCTGTTTTGTTGGGCCTCAGAATCTGGCCCAGAATTGTATCTCTAAATTTGGCCTCCTTAATGACCACCATAGAGGCCGAATTAGCATTATCTCATGAATAGTGATTTGTTCCTGAACATATCTTCTATCACAAAAAAAAAATTGGGATTCATTGGGCCTGTATCTTTGGCCCCACAGTATCATTAGTGGGCTGGTGTCCAATCTGCCTTCTCTAGAATTGCTTCCATTCACCTCCAAATATCTCCATCATCGTTTATGAATCATCCACTGATCCCTGATTGAAAAATGTTCAAATTTAAGTGTATATATAGTTCCCAAAATATCAAATTAAAATATTTATAATTAAATTCCTTATAATCAAATGACTCATTGGGTACTTTAAATGATGTTCAAAAATGTACCACATAATACTGCATTTTTAGAAGGTATTACAATCATATTGTGAAATGATGTTCAAAGTGTAAAATGCACTAAAATGGTGTTTATGAATAATAAAGAACATGAATATTATATATATTAACAATGAATATTAGCCTCATCTAGTGACTAATCACACACCCCAACTTGAGTTTTGCTAGTCCCGAACAAAATATATCTCAAAAATATGAAATTCGAATTTCCTTTTCCAAAAACATTTTAATATACAATGATCACTAGAAACCCATATACAAAAAAATCATGAAACCCATCAAAATATTTTAATACAAGATAGTTTCATAAGTAGATCCCAATCCCAATCCCATTCCTTTGTTCAAATTCATTTCCATATTTCATCCAATATCAATTAACTATGAGGATGTGTTGTGCATCACAATAGACACGGGGGTTCATCTTTATTCAAGGGGGAAATGACAGAAGTGCTAGGTGGAATCACATTTCAATATTAATATAAGTATTCAATTCTTTTTGTATCATATTTTTTTTTGTTTTTTATTTTTTTTGTAATTTTTCCATGGTAATTGAAATTATACTCAAAAGAGTCAACCCCTATAGAGAGACTTTGCCGATGACTCCCAGGCTCAATGACCTTAGGGTACCAAGTGAATCCCACATACTCGGGCATCATCTCAAGTTAACTCAGTCAAAAACAAATTCAAATTACCAAATATAGAGATAAAATTACTAACTATGGGCCAGACAACTATGGAGTCACGATCCCCAAGTGCCCAAATCCACACATTAGGTCATTTCATTACTCTACGTACAAAATTATTATTATTATTATTATTTTTATTGAATACTCATACTAAAACTAAAATGATCACCAAACCTATGCTATTTATTTGGGAGACCCCATTAACTCAAACTAATACCCCACTATCCAAATGACGTGCATTGTGATCTTTTTTTTATTTGGATGAAAATATAAACGATGAAATATCACATTGGACAACCAAACTTTCCATAATCTATGATCAGGAAATTATAAAAGGATTAAAATCAGAATTGGGGCACGATAAATTATTTGATATTCAGTTTCAAAGTGTGCAATGTGTATTACCATGTTCAAAGTTAAAAAAAAATTTCCTTCTATTTACACATTTTTTTTCAAATCATTTATCATTTTTTTGACACAAAATCATTTTTTATTTTATCTCCCCCCAACTAAAAATAACACTGTCCCCAGTGTTTAAAGAAAAGAAAATTTAGAATGGGGCAGAGGTAGAGAATGAAAGTTCAAAAAGGAAATTTAAAATGAGGGTCATGGAATGAAGTCACCTAGTGGTTGAAGTTGAAATTATTGTTTCCTCCTTTCAATCCTTTGATATCCATGTCACTTCAGAGTTCCCTAGTAGAAAAGGAAAAACAAAACAAACAAAACAAAAAACAATATATATATATTTATATTTATATAATAAAGGAAGTAAAATATAAGTATATATGTAATTATAGAATAAGGAAGCACAAGAAGCCGTAGGTCAGTGGTAAGTGTGCGCCCCTGTCTCCCTTCGGTCCCGGGTTCGAATCCCCGCGGCTTCACCAGTTGTGATGGGGTTTTCCCCACGACCTTCGATGTGGACTTTTTTATTATTATATTTTTTTATTTTTATTTTTTAAACCTACAAACACATAAAAATAAATTAAATTAAGCTGATGATACATTGTCTTCATTTTAAATTTCTGGGTAATGTATTACTCAAGAATCACACCACATGACACAGATGAATATGGCGCTCCCCTTTCGTACCCATCCAAACTCATTATAGAAGAACATGTCAATAGTTTATTTTTTTTTATTTTGAAATATTAAAATGTCTCATTAAACCTATTTAAAAATATAATGTTGATAAAAACAATGAAATTTTTGGAAACATGAAAACCATTGGTCGCCTCCCATTCAGTGCTTTGTTTAATGTCATTAGCCAAACATGGACACTAAATCTATTAATTTTTTCCTGGTTCATAGGTTGGCTCAGTTAACTCAACCTCTATTTCCTATTTATTGAGTGATTCAATGAATTGTTTTATCCTTTGACCATTGACCTTGAAAATGTAACCACTTGTAGGATCTTGAATCTCTACTGCCCCATGGGGGTACACATGATGCACTATGAATGGTCTTGACCATCTAGACCTTCACTTTCCCGGATGTAAATGAAGTTTTGAACTATACAAGAGCACAATTTTTCCCAGTTCGAAATGATTGACCTTGATATTCCTAGATTGGTAGGCTTGAACTCTATCTTTATTGATCCTTGAATTTTCCTAAGCCTCCATCCTTAATTCATCCAATTCATTTAGATCTAATTTCCTTTTTGTTCCGACCAATGAGAGGTTATAATACATTTTCTTAATTTCCCAAAAGGTCTTATGTTCAATTTAAACAGGTAAATGGCATGCTTTTCCATAAACCAACTTATATGGTGACATTCCTAGGATGGTTTTGAATGTTGAATGATATGACCAAAGAGCATCCAATAGTTTCTCAGACCAATATTTCTTAGAAGGATTGAGAGTTTTCTCAAGAATTTGTTTGATTTCACGATTGGAAAAATCATCATGACCATTGGTTTGTGGGTGGTAATCAGTGGATACCTTTTGAGAAATTCCATATTTTTCAATGAGTGATGAGAATGGAGGATTGCAGAAATGGGTTCCTGGAGCACTGATTATAGCCCTAGGAATTCCAAATCGAGAAAATATGTTCTCTTTTAGAAATCTAATCACAATTTGATTATCGTTGGACTTAGTGGGAATGTCCTCAACCCATTTTGAGACATAATCAACAGCTAAGAGTATGTAGAGGTATCCCCTAGAGTTTGGGAAGGGACCCATGTAATCAATTCCCCAACAGTAAAATATTTAAACCTCTATGATGGGAGTGAGTGGAATTTTATTCCTTTTTGGGATGGACCCTACTTGTTGACACCTATGACAACTTTGAAAAAATGTGTAAGAGTCCCTAGAGAGGGTGGCCCAGAAGAGACCACATTGAAGAATCTTAGCAAATGTTTTCTTAGAGGAAAAGTGACCTCCACATGCCTCACTATGACAGAATTTAAGGACAGACTCTTGTTCAGATTCTAGGACACACCTCCTAATGACTTGGTCATGGCAGAACTTATAGAGGTATGGATCATCAAACACATAGTGTCTATCATCAGAAAGGAAATTCCTTTGAGCTTGAGTCCCTAAGAATTTTGGAATGACTCATGTAACTAAGAAATTGGCTATGTCGGCATACCAAGGGTAGTCACTCATAGAGTATAGGTGTTCATCCGGAAATGAATCAGACACAGAAAGGTGATTTGAGTTGTCTTTGAATTCCATCTTAGATAGGTGATCAGCTACAACATTTTCAACGCCCTTTTTATCCTTGATTGTGATGTCAAATTCTTGTAAGAGAAGGACCCACCTAATCAGTCTAGCCTTAGAATCTTGTTTTTGGAAGAGGTATTTTAGTGCAGAATGGTCAGTAAACACAGTGATCGGGGATCCTAAGAGGTAGGACCTAAAATTCTCTAAGTCAAACCAAATATAATGTAACTCCTTTTCAGTGGTGGTGTAGTTGATTTGGGAATCATTTAATAATTTTATTGCACAAGCAATGACATAATAATTTTTATCACAACGTTGTCCTAACACAGCTCCTACAGCAAAGTCACTGGCATCACACATGAGTTCGAAAGGAAGGTTACAATTTGGAGATTTCATAATGGGAGGAGAGGTGAGAGAGGATTTGAGGGTTGAGAATGAACCCTCACAGCTTTCTGTCCAAACAAATGGAGCATATTTTACTAGGAGAGCACAAAGGGGACGGGAGATTGAACTAAAGTCCTTGATGAATCTTCTAAATAAACCAGCATGTCATAAAAAAGTCCTTACTTCCTTGACAGTTTTGGGTGTTGGGAGGTGACGAATGCTGTCAACCTTGGATTTATCAACTTCAATCACCCTACCTGAGACCAGATGGCCTAAAACTAGTCCCTCTTTAACCATAAAATGACATTTTTTCCAGTTTAGGACTAGATTCTTTTCTTCACATCTTGACAAGACTCTCTCTACATTCCTCAGACATCCCTCAAATGTATCACCAAACACAGAGAAGTCATCCATGAAGAACTCTAGAAAATCCCCTACCATGTCTGAGAAGATTCCCATCATGCACCGTTGGATGGTTCCAGGGGCGTTGCCTAACCTGAAGGGCATGCGTTTGAAAGAAAAGGTTCCAAATGGACATGTGAATGTAGTCTTCCCTTGATCCTATAGGGAGACCTCAAGTTGGTTATACCCTGAGTACCCATCTAAGAAACAGTAGAATGTTTGACATGCCACTCTCTCAAGGACTTGGTCAATGAATGGTATGAGGAAATGGTCCTTCTTGGTGAATTAGTTTAGCTTTCTATAGTCAATGCAGACCCTCCATCCACTAGTCGCCCTTGTTGGAAGAATCACTCCATCCTCATTGGTTATCACTGTGATTCCAGCCTTTTTTGGAACCACTTGGATTGGGCTCACCAATTCACTCTCGGCTATGTGATATATGATACTAGCTTTTAGCAATTTCAGGAGTTCTTTTCTTACTACCTTCATGAGATTAGGATTGAGTCACCGTTGAGGTTGACGACATGGCTTTGAATCAGATTCCAGAACAGTCCTATGAGTCCCGATAAGTGGGCTAATCCCCGAAATATCAGAAAGGGTCCAACCAATGGATTTTCTATGCTTCCAAAGGACATCTAGAAGCATCCTTTCATGATTGGCTTAAAGATAAGAAGAAATGACAATAGGATGTGTTTTATTTTCTCCTAGGAAATCATACTTGAGTGTAGTGGGAAGTTCCTTCAATTCAAGATCAGGTCTGTTCGGAATTTCAACATAAGATTGGGACATTGGATCAAGTTCAATTTCTTTTTTAGAGTTTCAGATAGGATTGATTCCCCA
This sequence comes from Viscum album, assembly GCA_963277665.1. Taxonomy (NCBI): domain Eukaryota; kingdom Viridiplantae; phylum Streptophyta; class Magnoliopsida; order Santalales; family Viscaceae; genus Viscum; species Viscum album. Next base: position 1,020,715,234 of record OY728127.1, read on the forward strand.
CATGTAGAATTTTCAGCTACTAGACTGGCTTGATCAGATTTAGGGATGAAATTTGGAGTGGTCTCCATGATAGTGGTTTCTTGAAAGGATTCACTGATAGTTGGACCTAAGACTTCATCATAAGATAATTTTGAAAATGATTCAAGCCACGGAGATAAACGTCCTTCATATGAACAAAGGAAATTGATCTCATCCTGACTTAAACCATCATCAAATATTCCTTGATGTTCCATGGATTCATTATCAATGCTTCCTATCATGTTTAATTCATGACTGTCCTCGTCATCCCCTATTTGTGAGCTTGCATTATAGATGTTCACATCAAGACTCATGTTCCCAAAGGTGATGGTCATGTTCCAATTTCGAACTCGGATAATAGAGTTGATTGTTGCAAGTAAAGGACGACCAAGGATGACTTGGGTTTGTTCCTTATTTCATAAGTTTGGATGGTTGTCAAGGATAATGAAATTAGCAGGGTAGATGAAGTTTTCATCCATTACCAGAACGTCCTTCAAAATCCCCTTTGGAACCCTAATGCTACGATCCACAAGCAAAAGTGTGACAGATGTGGGTTGGAGTTCTTCTAGGCCTAACTGGCAGTACACAGCTTATGGGATGAAATTGAAACTATCACCTAGGTCACACAAGGCCTTGAAAAATTTTCTCTCTCCTAGTTCAACATTGATGTAAGGGCAACCCAGGTCTTTCAACTTAGGAGGAATGGTCCCTTGAATGGTGGTACTCACATTAGCAGCCAAAAGGACATGGTTTTTATGTGAAAATTTTCTTTTAAAAGTACATAGGTCCTTAAGGTAAATTGAGTAGGTAGGTAGGGTTTGTATTTCATTGATAAGGGGTATGTTCAACTTTACTTGTGAAAATATTTCTCTCAATGTTTCACTCAATTCAGGCTTGGTTTTCCCCCTCATGCGTTGAGGAAATGGTGCAGGTTGTGGGGTTGTTTATTGAAGAGTTGTTTCTCTGACAATGTTATCATGTTTTTCAATTTGATCATTTGGTTCATTTGAATTTTCATCCAAGTTTGAATCTTCAGGTGGGTTTTGAATTATTTGTTCAGGTTTCTCAATTGATTTCCCACTTCTTAAAACAGTCACAACCTTTAGTTGTTCATTAGTTGTTTGAGTACAACTTGACTCTCCCCTTGAAGTTGAGGATTGCACCGCCTGAGTAGGCATGAGTTCCTTTCCAGTTTTTATTGTTTGAAGTTCTTGTTTTAGGGAAGAGACTTCTGAGTTCATCCTCTCCATTTGTTTTCACAATATTTCTAGTAGGATTTGTGGAACAGTTTGGGTTGGTGCTTAAGAAGATTGGTTTATACCAGGGGGTATTTTGGAGGTGGGATGGTATGTTGAAAATGGACTGGTATCTGTTGGTATTGGATAGGTAGGGTTTTTAACTAGTTATGGGTTTGGTAGTTCTGATGGGGGTAAGGATTTTGTCCCTGTGGTTGGCTAGGTTGTTGGTTATCCTTCCAGCGGAAGGCTGGGTGGTCGTTATACCTTGGGTTGAAGGTGTTTTGGTGTTGCGGCTTTTGAAAGTTTAAAGCATTTAAATCCGCTGGGGGTCCTCCTAAAAGAACAACCTTGATGGATGGAATGGTTGGGCAGTTGTCTGTCTAATGGTCATGTTTGTCACAAATCATGCAAACATGGTCAACAGTTTGGATTTCATGGACTTTCCGAAGGTCTATCTCTTCAACCTTCTTAGAGAGTGCTACAAATTTATCCCTAAGCCTTTCCTCTTCTCTAAGTGTATGAATTCCAGTAGTTATTTTTGGATTTTTAGAATAAGGTGAAGTTCCCCATGTTTGGTTTTGTTCAGAAAGGCTTTCTAGATACTCGTAAGCATCATTTGGGGATTTGTTTTTAATGGTTCCATTACACATCATGTCAATGAATTGTTTATTCCCGGGACCCAACCATTCATAGGAAAATATCACTTGTTCAGGTATAGAAAAACCATGGTGTGGAACCATGTTTAGATTGTATTTGAACCTCTCCCATGTTTCATAGAATGACTCTCCCTCTTTTTCAAAAAAGTTTTGGATACTCTTTTTAAGTGCAATTGTTTTGTTGTGGGGAAAGTATTTTTTTTAGAATTATCTTTGTAGTTGGTCCCAAGAGTTGATGGATGATGGTCTCAAATTTTTTATCCAATTTTTAGCTGGATCCTCTTAAGAAAAAGGAAATATCTTCATTTTAGTTGATTCTAGTTGATGTGGGGGACACATGGTTTCTACAATGTCATTGAACTCCTTAATGTGCAGGTATAGCATCTCGGACTCCATTCCATGGAATGTGGGAAGGTGGTTTAGGACATCGGGTTTAATGATGTAGTTGGAATTTCCTAGGGAATTGTGTCTAATGTATGAGGGGGAATTTGTCCAGGAAGGTGTGAGGTAGTCATTCAGGGTTTGATCCATCGCATTCCCTAAGTTTGGGGCTGCCTCATTTGGGTTTCCATTTTCGTTTCCACCCGGGTTTATGAGTTGGTTTCCTTGAAGACCTTCCATTGAAATTGGCTCAATTTTGGAATCTAGAGTATTAGGGAGATTATGATCTAATTGAATGAGTTCCCTTGGTGTACTAGACTCCCCAACCCCAGGACTATCCACCCTAACTAGACGATTTGATTGATCGCGGGTGTAGGCGGACATGCACCAAAAGAAAAAAAACGAGAAAGGGACAAGTTAAGAGAATTTGGATGAGAAAAGAAGAAGTGGGGGAGAATAGAATGGGTATTTATATGACTTACTTGGGTCCCCATCAACGGCTCCAAAATTTTATTCTCGCTCAAATTTACCCCAAAGAAGAAGGTAGGACGGTCTTTGTAGTCTAGCTTGGGTTGTCGAATCCTCAGAGACCTAAGAAGAAACCTATAGACACGTACATTCTATGGACTATTTTTGTCTATGAAGTGGCCAAAATGGGTTCATTTTATATGGGTTTAAAGTAACTCTAAGAGACTTAAGTTAATTCAATTTAAAAGAATGAGTTGATCCTAGGTTATCACTCGAGGTGGATTGGACAGATTTCCTTTTTAATGATTTCAATTTCTTATATTTGAGATGGGTTCAATTAAGGAGATAAAACAACATCATCACTTACTAGTTAATGCCTACACCCTTTAATACTAATCACCTATACACTTGAAGGATAAACGTTTTGAGAACTTCAAGGTAAATGTTCGTATTAGCACTTGAAGTGTGTGGCCTTAAATTCAACAAGGACGATGGAGTTTAAAGGTCATCAAATACAAATCTCAATTAAATAAGTGATTATATATTAATGAGGTGATAAATAACATCCAATAAATACCCTTTCTACTCCCTTGGATAAACCCATAAGTGGGTTATCCCTCCATTGATCCCATGGTTTTAATGGAAGTGGAAAGTAGACTCATGGGGGAGGAAATGGTGAAGTAAAGAAAACAAAAAAATAAAATGATCACTCCACCGTTGTGTGAATAATTTCACAAGGTTTGGTGTGAATAAATTCACACCTTGATCGAACGGTATCAAAGTGATATTATGAAAAATAGAATAAGAGTAGAATAATAACTTTCATTAAGAAACTAAGGTGAATTGAACAACTTACATGTGAAAGACAAATTCGAGACAACAAAATTGCAGCATAACATTACAATTGAACAAGGAATCCAAGATCCCTCAATCGTCCAACACCACTGCCTTAAAAATAGGAATCGTTGAGACCTTGGGTCTAGCCTCCAACTTTCCAGGTCTCCTCAATTAATTGTGGTAGGCCATAGGTGGGTGGAAAGTAAGGGAGAGTTGATTTTTCCACCCTTGACCCGAGGGGGCATCCGACTTTCCTTCACCGAACAGATGCGTTTGGAAGACATCCTAGATGGCTGCATCAGAGTGGGCCATAGAAGAAGCAAATATAGCTACAGATGTCTTCTAACTGTCTGTAAATTTGTGCCCATTTGGAGTTTTGGATTCTGAGATAAGATCAAATTAGTGGTCTGTTTTTCTGGGCCGCAGAATCTGGCCTAGAATTGTATCTCTAACTTGGGACGCCATAATGACCACCATAGAGGCCGAATTAGCATTATCTCTTAATGCGTGATTTGTTCCTAAACATTCCTTCTATCATACCACCAAATTTGGGATTCATTGGACCTGTATGTTGGGCCCCACAGTATCATAAGTGGGCTGGTGTCCAATCTGCCCTCTCTAGAATTGCTTCCATTCATCTCCAAATATCACCATCATTGTTTTTGAATCATCCATTGATCCCTGAATGAAAAATGTTAAAATTTAAGTGTAGATATAGTTACCAAAATATCAAATTAAAATATTGATAATTACATTCCTTAGAATCAGATGACTCATTGGGTACTTCAAATGATGTTCAAAAATGTACCACATAATAGTGCATTTTAAGAAGGTATTACAATCATAATGTGAAATGATGTTCAAAGTGTAAAATGCACTAAAATGGTATTTATTAATAATAAAGAACATGAATATTATAAATATTAAAAATGAATATTAGCCTCATTTAGTGGCCAATCAGTGCTTTCTCATTATTATATTCATTAGTTTATTATTTTAGGTCAAGATGATGAATAATTTAAAAATTATCTTATAAACTAATAAAATAATAATTTTAATTTTGATATTATGGTTTTCAAATCATTAATGAGGTTAGGAATGATGTATTTAACCTAAAATTTATATACACTATAAATTAATGTATTTTCCTTTTCACCCAAAATATGAGTATTTCAGAAAAATCCTAAAAATTCACTCTAACCATTTTTTTACATGTTGACTTAAAAAATGAGCTCCATTTTTGAGAATATGTTTTCCAAAATGAGTAGTTTAATTTTTAAACAAAATAATAATTTACATGGAAAATAAATATTTTAAAATTATAATTGATTTTATAATACTTTAAAATTTTTCAGAATGTCTCAAATTTTTTTCTTTTAATCAAAAGATATAAAAATATAAATTTATGAAAACATTTTATGAAAATATTTTATTTTAAAATTATTTAATTAATAATAAAATTGTAATTAAGTATCTATGACTTACATAAATTCCAACACTTAATTAATAATTTTTATAATGTTTACTTACTTATACTATGATATAATTATAGCATATTTTTACATATAAGATGTGTAAATTATATATATACTTTCAAGGGCGAGTTCACCAATAATTATTCCACTTTACTATTCATAAGGTTATTATTACTATTCTTAAAGTCATATTACTATTTCATTAGTACAGGTTCCTAAAATTCTAGAAACACTCATAAATTATTAATTTATAAATCTTTTATTATGGTTTCTAAGTTATTTTATGTGAATGATAATATATTAAATCACTATAAGAATGGAGAAATTCTATTAATAAATGTCTGGGTAGTTACATTGTTCCCCCTTTGGAAATTTATCTATTGAATGTTTTTTTTACAAAAACATGTGAGGGTACTTCTCCTTCATCACCTCCTCCAGTTAACCAGCTGATACATGATAATAAAGGTTCTTCCACAACACTTTGACAAAGTGGGTTGTCATATTGTATAGAACCTTATCTCTTTGGTCTATAATGTTTAATGAATTCTCTTCATATGAGTGACCTTCCGTGACCTGTTCCACATTTGAGTTCATCATATGTGATGGATCTGGTATGTACATCCTTAGAAGAGGTACATAGAACACATCATGACCAAGAGATACATTTAGTGGTAGTTAAAGACAATAGGCCATAGATCCTATGCGATCAAAGATCTCAAAGAGGAAAATGTACCTTGAGCTTATCTTCTCTATCTTTCAAACCTGCATGACTCTCTTCCATGATGTTTTTAGAAATAAGAATTTATCTCCAACATTGAACTCAATGTCCCTTCGAGCGTTGTCCATATAAATATTTTTCCGACTATGAGCAGCTTTGATATGTTCCTGGATGGCTTAAACCTTCTCTTTCATCTATTTTACAAGATTAGGTCCATGTAGCATTCTCCAAATTCATCCCAACACGTGGTAGTTATATATCACATTACATACAACGCTTCATATGGATCCATATGAAAACTAGAGTGGAAGATATTATTGAATGAGAACTCAACCAATTGGAGATACTGATCCCATCCATCTTTGAATTCGAATGAGTAGGCTCTCAAAATATCTTTGAGAGGCTGAATAGTCCTTTCAGTTTGGAAATCAATTTGTAGGTGATAGGCCATTCTAAAATTTAATTTAGTGCATAAAGAATGTTGAAGACTCCTCGAAATTTTCATGTGAACCTGAGATCAAAATCAGAGAAAATTGAGAGTGTAACACCATGAAGTCTCACTAGTTCCCATATATCTTTTCATGTTTTTTAATTGACATTAGTTCCCAAATAACGATAATGTGTGTTGTCTTGGTGAGTCTGTCCACCATAACCTATATCACATTGTTTCTTCTGGATTTCTTCATGAGACCTATGACAATCTCCATATTGACATTATTCAATTTCCACACGGTTATAGTCCATGGTTTCATCATCACTTTGGACTTTTGTCACGATTCATTAACTTTCTAACATATCAATCACCTTGAGATATACTCTGAAATACCCTTCTTCATGTTTTCCCACCAAAATTATTCTTGGAGATCATAAAACATCTTGGTACTCCCATGATGTATTGAGAATGTTACCATAAGTGAATTATTCTGTAGGTCCATATTTATACCATGTGAAGATGGTACGCAAATCCTCATTCAAAATCGAATCACTCTGTCATCATCGACATGGAACTATCGTATATTACCTTCCTTTAACATAATCACCTTATTTTGTAAATTTAGATCATCCCTTTGTGCCTCATTAGTTTTCTATTGGATAAATGGTTGGGTTATCATTTGGGAAAATTTTTTATTTATTCCATGATGATATGATTTTCAAATAGATCCTTTGCATATCCATGAAGACAAGGCCTCTCTCAGTACGAAACATGGAGAGAGTCGTTAGTTCTCTTCTACTAAGTGCATTTACAACCATGTTCACCCTTCGAAGATGATAGTGAATATAGAAATCATAGTCTTTGTTTATCTCTAACCATCTCCTTTGATTCATGTTGAGCTCATTTTTTGTGAATATATACTTTAGGATCTTGTGATCAATATATATGTCACACTTCACCCCATAGATGTTGTGCTATCAAATTTTCAAGGAAAAAATCATATATACTAGCTCCAGATCATGCATCGTGTAGTTCCCTTCCTGGATATTCAACTTCCATGAGGTGTAGATTATCATATTATCATTTTCCATGAGTACACAACCCAACCCTTTATTTGAATCATCCTTGTATATCATAAAAAATTATCCACTTTTTGGTAATTTTAGTGATGGTGTAGTGATCGGCCTTCTATTTAGCTCCTTAATGCTTTCCTCACATCCATCTGTCCACACATACTTTACCCCATTAATTGTTAACTTAGACAACATGCTAGGCAACCGTGCGTTTTTAAAAAAAAATATCAGTAGTACCAAACTAGTCCTTGAAAACTACAAATTTCTATTACACTAGAGGGCCCATTCAATTCCTAAATTGCATTTGTTTTTGAATATTCTATAGAAAATCCCTCACTTATGATAACATATCTCAAGAATGTGACTTTCTTGATCTAAAATACACACTTTCTAAACTTAGTGTACAACTTCTACATCCTGAATTTTTTCAACACAAGCCTTATATATTCTTCTCATATCTCCATCTTCTTGGAGTTGATGATAATATAATCAATAAAAAATACCAAATATTTGTTGAGTTGATGTCTACAGAGTATATTCGTCAAATCCATGAAGATAGAATGGGAACTAGTATGTCCGAAGGGAATCATCAAAAAATTGTAATTCCCATACATTGTACTGAAGGAAGCCTTTATAATATCTTCCTTATTATCCTTTAGATGATAACATACAAAATGGAGATCCACCATTGAGAAGTACTGATCTCCTCTCAACCAATCGAACAAGTCAACAATCCTTAGAAGAGGATACTTTTTCATTATAGTGATATTGTTGTGTTCCCAAGAATCGATACACAACTACATCGATCCACTCTAATTCTCCACAAATATCACTGATGCACCCCATGCTGATGAACATGGGAATATAAATCCTTTATACAAATGCTCTTATAGAATCTTCTCTAGCTCCTCTAGTTCAACCAGAGGTATACTAAAGGGAAACATTGAGATAGGAACAACTACTGGTGTGAGTTCTTTTAAAATATCTACCTCATGATCCAAGGGACATTATGGAAACTCTTTTAGAAATACATCACTATATTCCCTCATTAAATGAATTTCTATTAGGTTGAGACTTTACTTTGACTCAACCATTTCATCGAGGTATACTTCCTCAAATAGATTTAACACCCACACAATTGATATTTTTTTAAAGTAGATTCTTGATTATATATTCATTTTTGAAGGAGCATTGGATGGCTCTAAATATGAAGTAATAAATCATTTTCTTGAGAGATTATATGTACTCATTATAAAAAGAGGAAATCCATTCCCATCACATAACCGAATACTAGTAAGGGAAGTGTCATAATATTCACTGGATAAATATTCCCACATACTCCAATAAGAGAAGAGTCCAACATGTGGGTAGAAATGATTTCAGTGCTAGGTGTTTTTATATATTTCTCTACTTAATGGTTTATGGGAATGAATTCAATAGTTCTAGAAAACTTTTATGATATAAATGAATGTCTATTAATATAATCCAATAATACTTTTACCAATGTAGAGTGAATTGGATGTGTAACTTGTATGAATTCGTTTTCTTAATCCCCTTTATAAGCATACGTGGCATAATACTTTCCCTTATCCTTTGCATTTTGTGGCTACTGATGTTGATTACCCTTAAAGACTAGAGGTTTAGTGCACTAGCTTGCATATTTAACATTCTCACAATATTTGTAGCTTTGGACAATGGGTGGTGCTTTCCTTTCCTCCACCACATTTTCCTACTTCCTCATGTCTTTTCGGAACTCATGACTTTGGGGGACTTATCTCCCAAACATGAAGAAATTCCATATCCCTTAGAGAAAATTCCCATGATTCTTCTTCCCACATTTTTTATATGTTGGTGGTTGATTTTTCATTCCACCTTTCTCATTAGATCCTCTATCTTGAAACTTATTTTTTTTTGTTATTACCATAGATATGGGACCATTTTTCAAACCCCATATACAATTTGAGATCACATTGAAAAATTTCTTTATAACACCTATAGTCTCAAATTGATTGAGCCGTTTGATGGTGTGGATTTAATCAACTAAATAATCTATCAATTTTTCTATAACTGTTTATAAAAAAACCTACAACATACCATGAAAGAAATGTGAAATTTTCATCGTTGGCCATTACAGAATCATCTTCCTTTTTCTTCAGATTTGGAAATTTTCTATCCATCTTTATATTTTGAGTTAGAGGGAAATAGTTAGTATGAAACATTATCTTAAAGTATTCTCACTCCATCTCTTCAATTTCATCCCTTGTCATAGTGTTCTTAATCAATTCCCACTATTGATCTAACTCTCCATAAAGATCATTAATGACTAGTTTCACCATCTACATCTTAAAATAGTTAAGAACAATAAAATATTCTCCATGGTTGTGACCCACTATTACACAAAAAGTGGATCAGAAGTCCCATTATACATTGATGGTCATTCCTGCATACAATACTCAATAGATAACTTCTCCCTCAAAGGTGTAAGAAGATGTTTCACATTATTTAGGTTATTATTCATAACCTGAGACAACTAGGTAAGAATCACCACTAATATTTGAACTCCACCCAAAGTCATTGGGGTTGTATTTCGGGCAATCACTTCATTTCCCCTCGCACGGGTTGTGGGCCTGGTTTCTCCTAGTTCCTTACATTTTCAAAACAAAAAATGGTTATAACAATACATATGTCACCAACGCATGAATAAATAATTAATTCACTTTTATAATTATGTATTAATTCAAATAATGTGGGATATATATGTTTTTAAATTCTTATTGTGTTCCTGTATATACATAGTCTCATTCTATGAGTTTTCACTAATGTTTTATAATTCTAATTCTCAAATTAACTAAACCATGATCTGATAGTAAATGTAATAACCGTACTTCTTCTTACATTAATATTACATCATTTTAATGGTAAACAACATAAAATAATTACAAAACAGGGATACAACGGATTTTTGTCTTGGTAATATAATACCATAAATGACATTTACAAAATTAAACATCAACATTTATTTAATTCCTTATTCTCTAGATTTTAATTTTCTTAATATTCTCCTTAGTACAGGTAATAATATAAGGATATTCATTAAAAAAAGGTGATCTAAAATACCATTAATCGGATATATAAATAAATTAAAAAATATAACATGGTGTGAGCATAATCACTATCATCATAACATGTTCATTGGATCATAAACATTATAGAATGATATAATAAAAGGCTTTGAGTGTGGAAATGAATAAAAATGAAACCATATGTCTTGGTGGTTATGTACCAGACATAGTTGTGAAAGAATCTAGCATTATGTTAATGTAAATTTCTATTTTATCATGAGATACATCACATTACCTAATGCATTGAAGAACTATATAATTCCAGGATAACCCATCCCACAATAACAATTACATTATCATACATGCCATATATAATGTAAATCAATCATGGACATAAAATAACCCATGGAAAGTAATGGGTTTCATTTCATAATGAATATTCTCATAAATGTTTTTCCCAAATTTGATAGGGAAGAAAATACTTTATATAGGATCCATCAATCTTGAGTGAAGAAGAGACCATCTCGAGATGAAGAATGTGTGTTTTTTTTGAAAGAATTCTTATTTTGGAAAACATTGTTTTTTTCATAAACTCAAGTAGAAAAATTGTATACACAAAAAAAATGTATTATAATGATGGAGAAATTATATTTAAGCATTATCCATACTAAAATTAGGGTAAAATAGGGAAAATCCATGAAATACTATTGGGTTCAAGAATCCCCCTTACCATGATTCCAAATGGTTTCTTCACTTTATTATCCGGTATAATAATGTTAGATTCATTAATTATCAAATATAGAAGCTTATATACATTAATTTTATTCATTATGGTTTCATGAAGTTAAATTATGTAATTTTGGATGAGTTATAGAGTTTAATTTCATCATTATAGAGTGTTCATTTTCATAATTTTCATGATCAGTTCATTTGTGGATAAGAATGGAAGTTCCTTTAAATTTTGGATAAATAACCAGATTTTTTTATATGTTAAATAATGAAATGAAATTAGTATAAATTATCTTATAATTAATCTTTGTATATGGTATGAGGATGAATCATTCAAAAAAAGTTAATGATGATCATTTTAAATTTATTTTTTCCAGTTTTTCTATCACAACAAACACGTTTTGTTTTATCATTTATTATTTTGTATATAAGTTAGATACAAAACTAAAATAGGGGTATAAAATAAAATATACAATTTTTTTCCAAAATTTAATTTTTTTTCTTAAAATCCATTAATTAGTTGAAGGAAAATTAAATTGCATCTCCCATGATGTCTGTAAGTTAACACACCACGGGTGACGATTTCATTTTTTTGACTAAAAGAGAGAGAGGGAGGGAGGAGTTCAATGATGGATCTCATATTAACATGATATAATTATATAATATTTAAGTTAATATAGATTACCATGCCATTTTGATGAGGGGAGGCGAGTAATAATTAAAAAAAAAATCAAATGAAGTTAAAATAAATTATAAGAAAAAGGAAAATATTTTACCTCTTAAATATTTTCTCCTTGAAAACGTCCATATGAAAAAGGTTTTGGTCTTTTCGTGACACCTAGAGCTCTTGGAAGTGGTTAAAGTACAGGGGAAGCGTATTTAGATGAATTTGGGAACTTCTCAAATATCTAGAGGTGTGAGGAGAAGAGGGGGTGAGTGGTGGAATTTATAGTGGATGACAATGAATAGTTTGAAAATTATCCTAAAAAATAATAAAATGATCAAGGTAAGTTCTAGGTTATGGTTCTTACATCATTAATTATGTTATGAATAATGTATTTTACCCTATATATATATATATACCGTAAATTACCATATTTTACTATAGAAAAAAAATTAAATTATTTCATAAAAATACAAAAAATTCACTCTAACCATTTTTCTATGTATATAATTAAAAAGAAAAAATCCATTTTAGGAAAATAATTTTCTCAATATTATTAATTTATTTTTTAATTAAAATTAGCATTTACAAGGAAAATACAATTTTAAAAATTATAATTCTTTTCAAAACCCTTTGAAAAATTATATAAGGTCTCATAAAATTATCTTAAAATCATAAGAAATCGAAATATAAATTTATGAACAAATTTTAGAAAAATAATGTTTCTTTTAAATTATTTAATTAATCCTGACATTTTAATATAGAATTTTATGACTTAAAAAAATTCCAACATTTAATTAATAATTTTTCAAATATTTACTTACTTATACTATTATTTAATTATATCATATTTTAGATTATAGGATTTATAGAATTTATTTATAATTTCATGTCTGAGGCCACTATTCATTTGGATAGTATACTATTCATAACTATCATATTACTATTCCTATGGTCAAGTTATTATTTCATCTGTATACATTCTTTAACTTTAATAAACACTTCTTATTTAATTAATTCCTCATTTAAAATGCTTTGTTATTGTTTCTTAGTGATTTTATGTGATTTATAATATAAAAAATTACTATAATAAAGTTTAAATTTCCATGATAATAGTTTGGGTCATTACACACTCTACCTAGAGAGTTCTCTACTTCTGTAGTTGTAGCCATTTTTGGTCGAGTCAAAGGATGGGTTGGAACTTGTGTATATATATGATAACAATATAGGAGGTCTACAAGCTATTACCGTAATAATGACTTTTTATTATTGATATGTTATGTACTAGGGAAACTACATTCTGATAATTGGTTTACATGATTAATTTTTTTTGGGAATTGAAATTATGTTTTAGACCCTTTGTAGACACCTTTATCTTCATTGATGACTATTAATATAGACTTATATCCACCCATAAGGTGTACCAATTCAATAAAAATAGTTATATGGGGGTTTAAATAGTGTATTAGGTTGTTTAAGAGTTTATCCTTGTTAATATTATTTCTTGTCTTGTTATCATGGTATAAAGGGTTACTGGAATAACTTAATAATTAAATGTTTTATGAATTGAAAAAAAGATATGGTAAATGGTTAAAGGTTCATTTTAAAATTGTTAAATGGTTTTAAATAAAATTTATAGGTGTTATATATGAATAAATTATATGATGGTCGAAATGTGTAATTGGGTTAATGGTGTGGAATATAATAGACTATGGGGAATAGTGAATATGGTAAAAGTTGCACCCTTATTTTCATGGTGTATTAAAAGGTCATGTATATTGGTCCTGGGAAATTAGTTATTGATGGGATTGTTAATTACATTAAACAAGATTCTCCAAACCTATTCATAAATATGTTGTACATGATGATCTATATCCATGAATTATGATAGTTGGATATGATGCTCTACATCCATGACTTGAAATATTTGAGATGATGCTCAGTATCCCCTGTTTGGGTGCAACTTGATGCTTTTGGAACTGAGGGATTTTGACATGGTGTAGGTACTTGGAATGTGGATAATTGATAATTTGGTTTATATAAGTGATTTAGAACATTTTTTATTTAATTAACTACTATGCATATGGTTAAAATAATAGACATGGAACAAGGTAGGTTTAGCAGGATTTGGTGCCACTTAGGAACCAGAGGTCCAAAGTTGTTAATTGATCACTATTTATTTTTGAAACTTATATTAATTTATTTTACAATATATTTTTCCACTATCAAAATAAATTTTCTTATAATGGATATTACTTTAGAAACCATTGGTTATGGCCTACTGAGTTGTACTCAGACCATGCTCAATCTGTTGTGGATTCTTAAGCATATTTCATGGTTATAGGTGTAGATAAGGGAAACTTCCTTCTGGTTTTTGACATGGGATAGAGAATGGATGAGGGGAAAGGATTCCTGTGAATAACCATTCTGTGGATTAATAGTTTTTTCAATCTATTGAGTTTTCTTTTAACATATGAAACTATTATGAAAATGCATGTTAACTATATTGGCTTATTGCCACTTATCGAGTTTTTGGATTTTTTATGTGATGTGTGGATATTGTTTTTTATTATATATTATTATTTATATTATTTATTTACTCATATAAATATTCTAGGATCTCCCAATTTCTCTCATTATACCCTTAATACTATCCAGAATCCAATGAAATATGGTGTGGCATGCCTACTGTCATGTCATGAACCAGTTAGACTATAAGTTAGAGTGAGATGGTATAACAAATTACAATGTGGTATCATAACATTAGATAATTTTTACTATTTTGGAAATCTATATAATATATTGGTATGTGTAGTGGATTTCTGATGAGCTTGTTCATGTGAGTGGCTATGTCATGTGTTGGGGAAAACCCATGTTTTCAGGGAGGGGATTTTCATTCTTGTGGTTCTCTTGTTATAGTTGGATGTCATTTCACCTGGGTTGATAAAATTATGGTGTGAAGTTACTGTTTAATGATATTTTAGTCATTTAATAGTGTAGAACATGATTTTTTATGCATGAATTATTTCGTACACTCATGGGGGTTTTGTGTCATCCATTATATTAGGTAGAAAGACAGAGAAGTATGTTATGCTCTATTGATTGTAATAGAAAAATTATCTTGTGGGAAACAAAATAATTTTATATTATATATTTTTTATGAAATAGTTATTAATAAAGTGTTTTAAACATATTAAATTTATAGATGATAATATTTTTTGTTTAAAATTTGTTAAAAATAATGATTTCAATATAGAAGATTAATTTACCCTATGTCAATTGCTGGCCCCAGATACGGATGAGTGGGTGTAGTGATAATTTCATAGTGATTACCATTAGGATAGAGAATATATTTTATCTTGTTTATTTCTAGTTGGGACCCATATTTACAGTAACTATGTAATTAAATGTTGTGTTCCCTCAAACAAGCATTTGGAATTATAGAGGGATGCCTCCATGATAATGTTTTTCAGTAGGCTGATTGGAGGACATTACTATGAATTCAACTATGGTAAGGGGACTGAAGGCCCCATTAGTTCAAGGTGATAAGATGGAAGATTAGTTCCTTGATAATTTTTGTTGATTCATGTATTTTTTAGAGATAGATCTTGTATAGGATATTCCCTAAATAGTTTTTTCTAGATAGGGATTTCCAACTACAATATCCTCCGAAGTTCATCAAAGAGGGTGGACCTAAGGAAGTTGAGTTCAGGATTGTCTATATCTATAAAATTCAAGATCACTAAGAAATTCATTTGGATATTTTGTTTATGATGGAATCTTATATGTTGTGAGTATTAGTGAGGTACTGGGGGGATATATATTTCTATAATGAGAAGCTAGAGGGAATGGATTGTATGGTATTCCATGAGATGTTAATGGAATACTTTTAACTAAATACAATATGATGGGAATGACCTATTGAGTAAATAGTTTGACTCATGGGAGTATGTTGATGATGTATTATTCCGAACACTTCACCTACTCTAATTTTTTTGTTCTATTGTGGGACGTTGAAGAGTAGACTAGGGTGAAGTATTTCCATGATTGACTCAAATGTGAGTTCAAGTCCTAAGAAAATATTTTCTATTTGAATAATTTCACTCTAGTAGTGAATCCAAATCTCATATTTGAGGGTAACCTAAATGTGGAATCTAGTGGGGTAAAGATATTTTGGAATGGGTAATCTAGTGAGGAATAATTATATAATAGGAATTATTTTTATGATAACATTTCCTATGGTGGTGGTCGGTGGAGAATCTATGGTAGTTGATTGGACTATTAAGGTAGTGATAAAGTGGTATTATATCAGTGTGGTAAGAGTTGTCAAATGTGAGGTTAGAGACTTATAAAGCTAGTGGAGTTCCCAAATTTTGGCATCATGGGGAACATACATATGTTTAAGGGAGTCCCTCAATTCATGGCTGATGATGGGGGACCATGGAAGATATAGAGAACAAAAAAGGGATCTTCCACCCTGTATCATCATGTTAGTTGTGTTTTACCACCCATACAAACTGTGGATAAGGATGAGGAACTCCAAGACTAGAATTTCCATTTCAGTGATGTGGTTTAGCACACAAGGCTTAGAATAGAACCTAAGATAGTGGGAAATGTGAGTTGCATGTAGTTTTGTCTACCCCATTAGTAGGGTGGTTGGGCCATCTACAGTTAGATGTATGATTCACGTGTCTTATATATTTTATAGTTATTCATTTGATATAGTATCTTCAAACTCATTTATCTGTACTTTGTTTTTGGATTGTTTGGTTTCGATGGTGGGGTTTTCATATCGGTATTTTTCGATTGACATGTCATTAAGGGTAGGATTAGAGGTTATCCATTTTGGAAAGGAGTGATAAATCGATATTGGTGGGTATTGCTTCCTGTGGGATCTTATCATGATTGAGACAAAAGTATTTTATTTAATACTAGGTATGTTCTGGTTAGTTCCATACTAGGATCACAATGAATGATACCATATATGGGTAACATTATTGTCTCTTGAGGATGACATATATGTTCAACATGGATAGTGGGATATCTAGATAGGTAGTGAAGGGATAATTTCTCAGCAGTTGGATGAGTTCTTAGTCTAGGTTATAATCCTTATTCTAGATTATGTGGGAGTAGAGAAGATTGTCTTCCATCATGTAGTGTATTGGTTTTAGGATGTGTTTCTTGAGGAGTTTTTAGGGTTACCAACTATGATAGAATTTTTTTTACCACTGAGTAGGTTTTAGGCGTTGATCCATTTTACATTGCACCCTATAGAATGGAGGTATCATATATTCTGTATAAGGAAACAACCTTAAACATTACTTAATTTTGAATTGAATGAATAATTCACATTGAGGATCTTTTCAGGTTTAGATTTGAAGCGAATTTGTTCATAACTATTACACTAAATCAAAAAAATTACAAGGTAGACACTTCTACTCAGTTTACATTTTTTCCATAAAATAAAAAATCTTGAAAAAATGTGTCATGTCTAGTCCCACGTTTTAGACTACATGAATTTTCCTTGATTCGATCTTTGACCCTATTCATCTTTAGGTCCTGTGAAAAACATTTCAAAAAATGGGATGGGCATAAAAAGATCAGTAAGGGATATAAAAAAAATGAAAGAAAACATTAGTTCATCATTAAATACCTAACATAAGCTCCTTAACATAACTCATGAAATAATAATACGTATGAGTCATACATAAAAAACATATATCATAATGGTAACTTGTGGCATCCATATGATACTTACATTGTAGCTATCACAGTTATGTACTGAGTTACATTTGGAATACCCATCACAATATATTACCTAAATCTATTAGGAGAAACATTCACGTTTACCGCCGTCACGTTACCCAATGCATTAGAGAGCTATCTCGAGCTCACCCACCGTAGGTTTATCACGGAATGACTTGTATACGTAACAATGCCCAAGAACCATAACATATTTGTAACACATTAAACAATCATAAAGGAAAGATTACACTTCCACATTTCAATCACAATATATCATTTAAATATATTGACAAAACAAATCTATTATCAAAAACATTTTCAATACCAAAATAAATAAACGAGTATATGGTATTTATTTTTCTTTTAAAAAAATTACGGCATGTTAAGGAACCCAGTGATCAAATAACACTCGCGGCGGTGGAAAGGTCGTTGTCACCACTTACATTAAAAAGAAACATTCTTTTTTGACATTTAGTAAAATTATTCATATAAAAAGATTCCCTTTTAATGAAAGGAAAAGTCAATGGTGTTTATATAGCTTATAAATGAATGTAGTGTATGAAAACAAAATATGTCTCAATGAAACCAGATTGAGATGAAGTCTCTTACCTCATGTACGACTTGACCAGTTTGTCCTTTAATCTCCTGAATAATAAAATAAAGTTAATTTCTACTTGCTTATAAACATTTTTCAAGTTTATAATTCCTTTTATATCACTTATTACCATGTTATTTTACATTTTGTAATCATTTAAGTTAATAATGGTTGTTTTGTCGACATTAGGTACTTGAGTCAAAAATGGACTTCTTATAATTACTAGTTGTTCACAAGGAAAAAACATCATTATATCCAAAATGATATCAATGATTAAGATATCATATATATCTTATATATCCATTATATACAATAATTTATAATAGTACATGACATTTTAAGGTAAAAAAATGAAATGCACCGTTCATGGAGACGGTAAGCCATGCGTACGCTTGACCGCTACATTCATTTTAATTTCTTATTTTAAGGGAATGAAAACAAATTGATACAAAATTATATTATAATTCCAGTATAATATCATATATAATATCATTAACTCTATCCTTTATACATCCCACATATGGCATTAACGAGTAATATCACTTTGAGGGGGTGGTATTCCGCACTTCCTCAAATGAAAATATCACGTTTACCCATAATGGAAACCATAAAGGTATTCTATAAATGAAAAATACAGAAGCATAAAGAAAAAATAAAATTAATATATATCATATATATATATATATATATATATATATGGTGCCATCTTTGTGTCCACCATGAGAGTCGATAGGAGATAATTGATCAATCATCGTTTCGTGAGGCGTTAGATTGCAATCCACAGAAACAATATGTTCATTACCAATTAGATGGAGGAGTGTGTAAGTTTAGTTCGAATCCTTCTCATAAAAACATCCTAGTATATTTCGGATACTGGTTTGGTTATAAAATAAAATAATAAGAAGTGTTTCGGGGTTGGAGATGTAAAATAAAAGAATTTTTTTAGAGAAACCCTTACCTTTAATTCGGGTAACTCTCTTTGATTTGAATCAAAATGACTTCTTGAAGTTCTTTATACATAAGTTAAGGCTTCTAGGTGGAAGATAGGGATTTTAGAGCTTATTTGGAAAGGTTTTGGATGATACAAGGGGCTTTAGAGGTGTGTGGAATGGGTTAGAACTGAGGGCTTTTTATAAGGGGGACAAGGGGCTCTTTAGGAAAGTTTGCAAAAATTATTTTATTATAAACTTATCTTCGGTTTATAAAGATCTGAAACACATTAAATTTGAATATAAGATGACTCAAGTTATAAATAAAATCATTCAATAAGAATTGGATAGGTTTTGGATATTTTTTTAATATTTATAATATTATTATTTAAATCATTTATTAATGAGGTAAATACTGCATCATTATTGTGTCATAAATAATTTATTTTATTTTATTTCTAAAAATTGAAAAATAACTACCATAAAGTAAGAAATCTCTTTAGATTTCCAATGAATATTTATATTCTAAAAAATATGTTATATAACCCCATGTAAAAATGTATTTACTAAAAGATATTTCTTTATGTCATTTTTGCCACTACTTTAAGTTAATTAAAATAATGTGTCATTTTCACTCCCATGTGGCTCCATGGGGTCCCAAAATCAACCCAAATATGCACACAGTTGTAAAGGACTCAACCAATAATGTTTTGACACGTCCTAAGAATTTTTTTATTATTATCATATTCTTTTTTCCTTGAATAACCCTATTTACCTTTAACTACGGTAAATAAAAGTCAAAAGTTACTATTCACAAAAAATTATTTTCATCTTTTTAAACAACATTTTACTTACTAATAGAAAAAATGTATGTCAACTTTTGGAAATTGAATTCACAGAATCAGAAAAATTTCAATTAAATGAAAATGCCAGTTTTTAACTACTACTTAGTGGTTTCACTATTCATAAAAATGATGTTTTTCAGAAAACTGCCAAAATTTCAGCCTAAGCTATATTGGATATTATGAATTCAAAAATGATGTCTATTTTACCAAATTGAAAAAATAGAAGTTGGATTAATTAATTTTAAATTAATTCCCGTTATCAAAACAAATAACATGTTTTTAAGAAACAATAACTATCAAAAGATTGATACTTGTTTAAGTCCAATTTCAAAGTAAAATAAATTCCAATGACTAACATTGGATTAAATGGTAAAAACATAATATAATTAAAATTTAAATCCAATTAAAAAGATAATCTACCCATATAAATAAATTATATTGAAAGTCACTTTTGAATAAAAATGCAGTATTTTTTCACTATTCATAAAAAAATGAATTTTTTCAGAAAAATACAAAAAATTTACCCAAAGTAAATTTTGATGTCCTGATTTTGAAGAAGAATTTTATTTTTACAAATTTAACACAAAAATGTGACAATAACTATATTTAAATAGGGTTCTCCCTCAAAAGGTGGTAAATAAACCATTTAAGGTAAATTATGCTTAAAATTGGATTCATTCACATTTTATGCCTCTAAATTTTATTGGTTAAATGTAAATACATTTAAAAAACATGTATAATCATATTGTAGAAATTTATACATGTTCCTTCCAATACAACGGCTAGGCGTTAACTACATTTAAAAAATATTATTATATTATTAATGTGCAACGTAAGATTTCAAAGAAACTCATTGTTGCGTATCAGGTACGCCATAAAACATAGAAACCCCATTAAAGTAAAACTAATATTTAATTAACAAATGATAATAATTATGAAAATGAATTGTTTCTTTATTTACCTAGGATTTTACATCCTTCCCCCTTTTGATAATTGAATCCTCACAATTTTTATTCACTTATTAAATAAGTGGGGGTATTTATCCCTCATAGCATTTTCAGATTTCCATGTTGCCTCTTCAACCATTGGTTTTTCCACAAAACCTTTACCTAGTGAATTACTTTATTCCGAAACACTTGCACATTTCGGTCAAGAATATGGACTGGTCGTTCCTCAAAATGGAGATTCTCTTCCATCTAAACTATATCTGGCCTCAAAACATGAGATGGATCTGGAATATACTTTCTCAACATTGAAACATGAAAAACATTATGTACCTGGAATAAACATGGAGGTAATGCCTCTCCGTAAGAAACTGCTCCAGCTTTCTCTAGGATTTCATAGGGTCTAATAAGCCTTAGACTCAACTTTCCTTTCTTACCAAAACACATCACACTGTTCCATGGAATATCTTTGAGAAATTCATGATCACCTACCTCAAAAGAAATATCCGTCCTTCAATTATCCGCATAACTTTTCTACCTGCTCTGAGCTGTTCTCATGTGATTCTGAATCAACTAAACTTTTTCTACCATCATTTCTACCAATAATGGTCCCATCAACTTCCTTTCACCTACTTCATCCCAAAATGCTGGAGTATGAAACCGCTTCACATATAATGACTCAAATGAATCCATATGTATACTGGATTGAAAACCATTATTATATGAAAATTTATCCAAAGAAAGATGTTGGTCCCTAATTCCCTGGTATTCTAGTGAACCAGCACGTGGCATATCCTCAAAGGTCTGAATTGTTCGTTCTGACTGTCGATCTGATTGTGGATAAAAAGCTGTATTCAAATATAATTCAGTGCCGAATGACTTCTGAAGGCCTTTTGAAATGTTAGAAGTCAACCTAGGATCACGATCAGATAAAATGGAGATGGGAACTCCATGAAACCTAACTGTCTCTTTAACATTCAACAAAGAATGTTGATCTATAGACAAAGTATCTCGAATAGGAAGTAAATGAGAATATTTAGTCAAATGATCAACAATAACTTGATTTTATTATTACCTTGAGATGTCTTCGTTTATCCCAGAACAAAGTCTGTGGATATATTTTCCCATTTCAGTTCTGGAACTGGTAACGACTGAAGAATCCCTTTTGGTAACTTCTATTATGCTTTAACCTATTGACATTTCAAACACTACATAGTAAAATCAGAAATATCTCTTTTCATTCCATCCCAATAGTAATACTCCCGAAGATCTATTTACATCTTAGTACTTCTAAGATGAACTGAAAATAGTGAACTATGATCTTCACATAACAACTCATTCATCAACTGTGAATCACAAGGCACACATAATCTCTTCCCAAACCTCAAAACACATTAATTATCAATGTTAAATTCATGAAAATAACCATTCTAAACCAACTCTACCTTTTTCTATAACTCACTGTCTTCCTTCTACATTGGATTAATTCTGTCTGATAGAGATGATTTTAGTGATACCTGAAACAAAACAAAATAATTTTCTACACCAACAGCTTCTATGCCAAATATCATCAAATAAATTACCAAAGTATCTCATTCCAAATTTATAATGGTCAATGAAGCATTACTTTTTTGACTCAAATCATCAACCACTTTATTTTCTTTTCCTGGATGGTAAAGTATAGTGTAATCATAATCCTTGATTAATTCCAACTGTCTCCTCTGTATCATGTTAAATTCTTTCTGAGTGAATAAATACTTCAAGCATCTGTAGTCAGTAAATATTTAATATTTTACTCCATACAAATGATGCATCCAAATTTTTAAAGAAAAAACTACAGCAAATAATTCCAAATCATCTGTAGGGTAATTTAACTGATGAGGTTTCAACTGACGTGAAGCAAATGCAATTACCTGATCATTCTGTATAAGGACCCAACCAAGTACTTTCAACAAAGCATCAATGTAAATAACAAACTCACCATTTTTGGATGGTAGTTCTAAAATTGGAGCATTCACCAATATTCTTTTCAACTCTTATAAACAATCATCACATTCTTTTTTCCAAACAAAATGAACACCTTTTCGAGTTAACTTAGTTAGTGGACTAGATAACCGTTCATAATTTTCAAAAAACCTCTAGTAATAACCTTCATAACCAAGAAAACTACAGATCTCTGTTATATTTGTGGGTATTTTCCATTCTTTAACAACTTTTAATTTAGAAGGATCAATAGCAATGCCATTTTTTGAAACAATGTGATCAAGGAATAACAATTTGTAACCAAAACTCACACTTTCTGAATTTCCCAAATAGTTTCTTTTCTTTTAAGGTTTTCAAGACAACCCTTAAATGATTTTCATGCACCTATTTACTGTTAGAATAAACCAAAATATCATCAATGTACACAACCACAAACTTATCTAAGAACTCATGGAAAATTCTATTCATATGATCCATGAATACAACAGGGGCATTAGTTAACCCAAAAGGCATAACTAAAAATTTATAATTTCCATATCTATTACGAAACGTAATCTTCAGAATGACTACTTCCATTACATTCTACTGATGGTACCCTAACCTCAAGTAAATCTATGAAAAATATTGAGCTCCCTAGAGATTATACTACTTCATTTGATGACCCAACATCTACTGAAGTAGTTGCAATGAATTTCACCACCCCTTTCTGCTTGTAGTCTGGCTGCTTTTCCTTATTTGAGTTCCTCATTGGACACTCGTTTGCATAATGACCCATTTCATTGCACATAAATCATTTTACAGACTGTAAATATAATTTTGTCTTACCATTATCCTGCTCTTTTTCAATGCAATTACGAGCCTTATGTACCATTTTACAACATCGGTAGCACATACTCGAATTCAAAAGAAATTCCCCAGCATGCTTTTTAAAATAGTTTTAAGTAAATAAAAACATAAGTTCCTTACCATATGAATTTTTTGAAGATTTCTTCCCTTTTTCCTGCCTCCTTGTCCTATTATTCCGTTGTTTGTCAAAGAACACCAGATCATTAGAAAAATCCATTTCCACCTTCTCCGCACAACGAACAAGTTTTTGATAAATTTTTAAGTCATGAGAAGCTAAATCCCTTCAATACATTGGCTTTAATGCTGAGAAGAAATAGTTGATATTACTATCAAGATCTCATTATATATTTAGAGCATACATTTCCAGTCGAGTTAATTTTGCTTCATAAGCAGCCACTGAGTCATCCTCCTGCCTCAATTCTAGGAATTGTTTTTCCATCCTAAGACGAACCACCTTAGGAAAATATTTCTCAAGAAACATACCACTGAATTCATCCCAATCAAGAGGATAAATATCCAAAAAATCCCTTATATTATTCACCATCAACCACCACTGACCAGCTTCACCTTCAAAATGGTAAACAAAAAGACTAGCCTTTTGATGTAGTGAACACCCCATGACATCAAAAATATTCTCCAGTGCTTTAATCCACCCTTCAGCTAGCATAAGTTCAGATGATCCTCTGAATGATGGGGGATGTTGCCTCATGAAATTATTTACTACTGACATGTTCCTCTTTGGTTAATCTATTTGATCTCATGCATGGATACCACCACAATTTATAGCATGAGTTTACTCTTACTTCACCACAACAAACTGTTCAGTTCCGATTCCAACCATCTCAGGTTGCTGATTTGGAAGGTTAACTTCCTCCTAATGTCATCCCAACGTAGCTGCCCTATTTCCACTACAGAAAACCATTCTCAACACACAAATATCTTAGGTGAAGCAACATGGTAATATGTAAATTCTATTTCATTTCAATATTTACATAATGTAATTTATGAATATTAATTTAACAATATCATAACTCCTAATGTTATCTAAACCAACCTATGATACCAAATATAAGGAACGAACTTAAACATTATATAATCTTGAATTAAATGAATAATTCACATTGAGGATCTTTTCAGTTTTAGTGTTATAGAGAATTAGGCCATCACTATTACATTACATATAAAAAATTACAAGTTAGACACTTCTACTCAGTTTACATTTTTTGCCATAAAATAAAAACTCTTGAAAAAAGGTTCATGTATAGTCCCATGTTTTAGATAGCCTCACTTTTCATTGATCCTATCCTTGACCGTATTCATCTTTAGGTCCTATGAAAAAAATTTCAAAACAGTGGATGAGAAAAAAAAAGCCCAGTAAGGGTTATAAAACAAAGATAGAAAACATTAGTTCATCATTATATACATAAGATAATCTCTTTATCATACCTCATGAAATCATAAGATATATGAATCATAAATAGAAAACATAAATCATAAAGGTAACTTGTGGAATCTATATCATACATACATTATAGCTATCACAGCTATGTAGGGAGTTACATTTGGAATACCCATCACAGTATATTCCCCAAATCTCTTGGGAGAAACATTCATGTTAACCTACATCACATTACCCAATACATTGGAGAGATATCTCAGGCTCACCCACACGAGGTTTATCACGGAACCACCCGTAAATGTAAAAATTCCCGAGAACCAGAACATACTTGTAACATATAAAATAAACATAAATAAAAGATAACACTTCCACATTTCAATCACAATATATAATTTAAATATATTCACATAACAAATCTATTATCAAAACCATTTTCAATACCAACATATGTAAAAGAGATTATGGTATTTATTTTACTTTTAAATACATTATGGCTTGTAAAGGAATCCAAAGATCAAGTAATACTAACGGCGGCGGAAAGGTCGTTATCACCGCTTACTTTGAAAAAAAACATTATTTTTTTGTCGTTTAGTAAAACAATTCGTAGAAAAATAATCCCTATGAATGAAATCAAAATTCAATAGTGTTTATAAAATGTATAAACGAAAGTAGTGTATTAAAAAAAATATGCCTCAATGAAAGGAGATTGATACGAAGTCCCTTACCTCGTGTCCGACTTGAACCGTTCATTCTTTAATCTCTGGAATAGTAAACTAAAGTTAATTTATATTTTCTTAAGAACATTTTTTGAATATTATTATTACTTTTATATCACATATTACCATGTTATAAACATTATTTAATCATTTATGTTAATAATGGTCATTTTGAAGATATTTGGTTCTTGAGTCAAAAATGGACATCTAATAATTATTAGTTGTTCACATGGTCAAAAGTTCATTATATCCCAAATGATATTCATGATTTAGATATCATATATATCATATATATATCCAGTATATACTTGTATTTATAAAACTACATAACATTTGGAGGAAAGAAAAGAAATGCACTATTCATGGAGATAGTAAGCCGTACGTACGCATGAATGCTACTTTCAATTTTATTTATTATTATAATGGTATGAAAACAGAATGATACATAGGTATATTATAATTCTAGTATAATATAATATATAATATCATTCACTCCATCCATTATATGTCCCACATATAGCATTAACGAGTCATATCACTTTGAGGGGGCGGTAGTTAGCACTTTCTCAAATGAAATTATCGCATTTACCAATAATGAAAACCATAAAGGAATAATATAAATGAAAAATATAGAAGAATAAATGGAAAATAAAAATAATTTATATCATATGTAAATATAGTTCCATCTTAATGGCCATCATGAGAGGTTGTAGTAGATAATTGAACAATTATCATTTTGTGAGGCGTTAGTTTTCCATCAACAGAAACAGTATGTTCATTACCCATTAGATGGAGGTGCCTATAAGTTTTGTTTGAATACTTCTCAGAAAAAAAATCCTTGTATATTGTGGATACATTTTTTGTTAAAAAAGAAAATAATAAGTAGAGTTTAGGGGTTGGAGAAGTAAAATAAAAGAAATGAATTTAAGAGAAACCATTACCTTTAATTCGGGTAACTCCTTTTGGTTTGAATAAAAAGGACTTCTTGAAGTGCCTTCTACCTATGTTAAGGATTCTAGATAGAAGATAGGTATCTTGAGAGATTATTTGGGAAGGTGTTGGATGAGCCAAGGGTCTTTAGAGGTGTGTGGAAGGGTTTTTAAGTGATGGCTTTTTATGAGGGGGAGGAGGGGATCTTTAAGAATGTTTTCAAATATTACTTTATTATAAACTTATCTTAGGTATAAGAAGGTAAAAAACTCATTAATGATAAAGATAAGATGTCTAAAGTTCGAAATAAAATACTCCATTCAGAATTGGACAGTTTTTGGATATTGTTTTATTATTTATAATCTTATTTATTTAAATCATTTATTAATGACATAAATTCTACATCATTATTGTGTCATAAATAATTTAATTTTTTTGATACATAAAAATTATAAAATGAATACCATAATGTAGTAAATATTATTACCTTCCAATTAATATTTATATTTTAAATGATAACTTATATAACCACATGTAAAAATTGATTTACTAAAAGATATTTGTTTATGTCATTTTTCCATTACTTTATGTTAATTAACATAAAGTGTCATTATCACTCCCATGTGGCTCCATGGAGTCCTAAAATCGATGAAAATATGAAAAGGGTCATAAAGGACTCAACCAATAAGGTTTAGAAAAGTTTTAAGGTAATTTTTTATTATTATTATATACTTTTTACCTTGAATTTCCCTATTTACCTTTAACTACAGTAAATAAAAGTCAAATGTTACGATTCACCAAAAAATATTTTCATCTTATTGAACCAAATTTTAAATACTAATAACAACCATGTATATCGGATTTTTGAAATTGATTTCACTGAAGATTAAAAATTTATTTTAAATGAAAATTTCAGTTTTTAACTACTAATTAGTGGCTTAACAATTCATCAAAAATTGATGTTTTCTAGAAAACTACAAAAAATTAAGCCCAAGATATATTTGATATTCCTTATTTAAAAATTATGTCTATTTTACCAAATTAAAAACATTGAATTTGGATTAATTAATTTAAAATTAATTTCCATTATCAAAACAAATAGCGTGTTTTTAAGAAACAATAACTATCAAAAGATTGATACTTGTTTATGTCCAATTTCAAAGTGAAATTATTGACATTGACCAAAATTGTATTAAATGGTAAAAAAATAATATAATTACACTTTGAAACCAAATAAAAAGATAATATAACCATAAAAATAAATTCTATTAAAAGGCACATTTGAAATAAAATACATTATATTTCACTATTCATAAAAAATGAATTTTATCAGAAAAATACCAAAAATTTATCCAAAAGAAATTTTGTTGCCCCAATTATAAAAAAGAATTTTATTTGGCCAAATATAACATATTAATGTTACTATAACTAGATTTAAAGAGGGTTCACCATCAAAATGTGGTAAATCAACCATTTAAGGTAAATTATGCATAAAATTAGATTCATTCACATTTTCTACCTCTATGTTTTTTTGGATAAATGTAAAAACATTTAACAAAAATGTATAATAATATTTTAGTTAATTCTATTTATTCCCACCAATACAACAGCTTGGTGTTAACTACATTTAAAAAAATATTATTATATTATTAGTGTGCAACGTAAGATTTCAAAAAAATATGTTGTTGTGTATCGGGTATACCATCGAACATAGCGACCCCTTTAAATTAAAATTAATATTTAATTCACAAATGTTAATAATTATGAAAATGAATTATTTCTTTATTTACTTGGGATGTTCAATTCTGTATCGTGAGATTTAGTTGGAATAATAGGAGGATAAATTATCTATTCAACTTTCTATGTATCCTCTAGGTTATGCTGTTCTATTTACCATGAAGGCTGAAAAGGTGTTGTGCTAATATTTTAATTAAAAAATGTTAAACAATATGAAAATTAAAAATTGATATCTATCTAGGGGATCCATTTAATTTTATATGATTGATTTAAGTTCAAGGAACCACCGATTGAGGGTGAGACCACCTGATATACCATAGAATACATGTAGAAGAAGGTATGGAATGTATGAGTATTTTGTGACATCATTTGGGATAAAACAATTTCCTTGTATGTTCATTTCATTGAAAAAATGAATACTTGAAAAATATTTTAATTTTTTTCAGTGGTATTCATTGATGAAATATTAATGTAATCATATTCTAGAGAATATCATTCCAAACATGTTGACATTTTCTTAAGTACACAATAAGAGAATAATCTATAAAAAACTATCTCTAAATTCCATTTCTGGATCTATATTGTGCAGTACTTTTATCACATCCTTTTAGAATATGGGGTATTAGTGGTACTGAACAAGGTTCGAGCAGTTTTTTACTTTGATGTAGCCTAATAATATTTTTGATATCTATTTTTTTGTGTTTATCAGGTCCCTAACAATTGTTTATTTGGTAGTATTATCTCTTAGAAGTGATGCAATCCGGATTGGAAAATAAAGGATGAATGTTTTATTGGTTTGGGGCCTTAAAGAATGATTTTCCATAGTTAAAGAGGTGTTTTAACACTACATTAATTCTAATCTTACCCAAATTTTGTAATTTGTAAACTATATAAAGTGATTTATCTAGGATTATACTTAGGGAAGTACTTATAATGAATGAATAAGCCATGTTATTGAGATCATAGTAGTTTGTTCCACATGAATAGAATTATTATACACTTAATCTCAAGTGTAATGTGGTATTTCATAACTTTAAATGTTGGTGACATTATTTCATGGGTGATGGATATTTTTTTACAGTGATGATAAGATCCTTAATTACAACTTCTCTCACCCTGATCTAAATCATTTGTAATATATATAGATTGAGTACATGTTTTTTAATTCTGATATAGCATATACATTGGGAAAATGTAATAGTGTTGTTGATTCTTTAAGTAAGAAGACATATAATCAAACGGTTCAAGAGTTAGGTTCTGAGTAGAAGATGATTTCCTTGTTCACATAGTTTCATATAATCATTTAGGAAGAGTAGTAAGATATGATAGTCATGTATTTATATATAATACCTCTATTTTGAACTGGACTAAGAGAATATTTTTATGAGGATTTTGAGTTCAATGAATTGATAGACAAGATTAATGGTCAAGAGGTATATCCTGATTTCACTATCGATGGTGATGATATTATAAAAATTCATGGCTATGTTTTTATTACTATGAGTATATGGTAGAATTTTAGTTGCGAGTTTTAGGATTTGAAATGGGTGGTGTACCTTGGTTTGACCAAAATAAAAAATGATCTCTGTAGATAGTATTGGTAGCTAGGAATGAAGAAGATAATTTCATGTTTTATGAAATGATGTTACAACATTTAGTTTTTGACAAACAAGAATTAGGGTCTTAATGTTCTATTATAGACCCTTCCCATTATAGAATTAAATTGGGATGATGATACCATGGATTTCATGTTGGGACTACTGAGGAATCCTGGGAAATGTGAAGAAATTTGGGTGATTGTGGATGGTTTGAAAAAAAATCTCATTTTATGTAGAATCAGGATAATTCTACCATCAATGAGTCAGGTAACCTATATGTTTAGAAGATATTATTTTAGTAAGAATTCCCTTGGATATTTTTTAGAAATATATCTCTATTTTACAATGTTATTCTTGAATGTCTTGGAGAAATATGTTGGTACTTGGGGTTTTTTTACTACAACCCACAAACCATTGAATGAAAAAAAATTTGAGAGAAGTTTCTTGGTGATGGAGGATAAGCTGAGATCATGTATCCTAGATTTTGGAAGAACCTGGTAGTGGAAACCATCACAAGTGGAGTTCACTGACGACAAAATTTATTTGGTAACAATTTCAATAGAAACCTTTTAGAAACTATATGTTAGTCCTTTCATATGACTCTAATATTTGATTAAAGTAGAAGAATCATATTTTTTAGGGTTGAGTCTTTTATAGGGGACATATGTTTATATGTAGTTAAACTAGAATAATATGAATATAGCCTATGGTAAATAAATTCCATATATTGACTAGAATCATCAATAAATTTAGTCTTAAGTGGGTGACTACATATTACTTCCTGTATTAGTGATATTGGTCCACTGTTGAATTTAGAAATAGGGAATATTAGTTCCCATGTATTTTAGTCTATTCGACATTGTTCATAGGATCTATTTGGTAACACTTAAATTGGATCTTCCAAAGAGGTATAGTGATATTATTGATGTATTGAGTTTGATAGAGCTTAATTTAGATCAACTATACACTTCTCATGTGATTGATATTGATGATTTTTGGATTTAGGAAGATATATCCTTTGATGAGAATTTGATTCATATTGTGTAACATAGTGAGAACATACTTCAAGGTAAGAACATGAATTTGGTATATGTATTGTGGGTTCATGGCTATTTCAATGAGGAACATGGGTGATATAATCCAAAATGTGGTCCTAGTCTCATATAATTTTCACCTTTGATGGTTAGTGATACTATAGTTTCTAGGTTTCAGGCATAGGGGAATTGCCATTGGTTGGCATTATATTAAAATTTCTTTTGATATCTAGTGACTTGATACTTAAAGAGAGGATATTTCATCTTAAAAATATAATTAATTCATTTCTGATTTGAAAAAATTGCCTCATAAAAAGATAATTATCTAATAAAGATGTTGATCATTTTTAAAACCCTATTTGGATTGCCTTCATTGGGCTTGGAGGATCTATGTGCATAAACCCTTTTCAGTGATCTACCTATGCTCCATTGGTCTTTTAATAATGTCAATTGATTTCTAGGTGCTCAGTTGACAAATCAACTATCATTATTTTTTCATGTTGATATCATTTTGTTTATTCAGGCATGTAGGAATCTCTCTAGTACTTGTTTTTCTTGAGAGGAATGGAAGAGGAAGAATTAAGAGATAATTCTATTGTTCACAATGATTTTTAAATCTCGATTAACCCTTTATAATAGAAATATCCATCTATTTTTCATTCAAGGTTTTATGATTAAAATATGATTTAATTATTTACCGACCCTAAAATAATATTATAATATTTAATAAATCTCATTATATATAATAATAATAATAATAATCCTATTATTATTATTATTATTATATTACATTATCTAACTTGTGCACTAACAAATATTTTTTAGCTTTTAAATTAATATTCATCACCGAACATGATCATGGTCTACTCAAACCCCTCTATATTCATTGAATACTTGAATAAATATTTTATTCAATTAAATAAATATTTTAGTTACAATCTAAAGAAAATATATTTTTTAAATTTTGAGGAAAAAAATAAATATTTTCTTAAGAAAAGAACAAATAAATATTTATTATATATTTATATAATCATATAAATAATTTATTAATAAATAATTTTTTTATTACTTTGAAAATAAAAATGATCAATAAAATTTGAATAAAATTATTCCACGATATTGAAAATAATACGTTTTCCATTAATTAAATTCAAATATAATTTAATTGAGATAAATAGAATCACATTATGTGTTACTCTAGGATTATTTCTCATTGATATTAGGTGGGATTTACTAGAGTACAAAAATACTATCTAGAAATGGGTTATAGAAACAATGATAATGATATTAATGTCACAATGAAGATAACCACATATGAACACTCACTGTATAATATAGTCCATTTTTCTCAGTATATCATCATGCTGGTAGCACATATGTGTCATCAAAATATATTATTGACATGTATTTATTTGAAAATCGAAAATAAATGTCATTTCACCATGAAAAATTAATTTAATGAGACTATTATATTTAAATAAAAGGGATGATATTTCATATTCTATATTATGGAAGGAAAAATCCTTCATTGAACTATCCATTAATAACATGTCATTTCTAATGAACCTCACAGACCCTACTTCTCTCCAATATTTGACATGATGGTTTTGGTTATTAAATATAAGTGATAGTTTCATGAAATGCATTAATGATAATATTATTGTCTACAAATAGTTACTCATGCTCATAAACTGGAATATTCAGAAAGAACAAAACATGCAGAATTCCTATTGGATTGTATGGTATCATATTCTCTTGCTTTAAATATTACTAAGTGAAAATTTCATGAGATGAAGCCTCATATAAATATGAGTACTAAAACATGGTAGTCAATGTACTGTGTGACCTATAATAGTATGTTATTTTACTATAAAACTATATTTAAGAGATATCATCATGGAATCTCAATGTTCTCATGATAATGGAGAAATGCTATGACCTTATCTATGCAACATATACTCAAGAAATTTAAAACATGAATTTTATACATAAGAATAAAAAATATGTGAAAATATATTATCATATATATTCATTTGTTTTAATATATATGTAATACAAAGTAAAAATTAGTTAGTTTTAAGTTACCAAATCAGATAAGGCGTACAAATCAAAGAAGAGTTTAATTATGGTGGGGATTTTGTAAGATACATACTTTCACTGAGGTACATTTTGCATTCAGTTTTAGATAACCTCTATTTTAAAATTTATTATGGAATGATTCCTAAGAGTAGATAAGCTGTCAAGGATGTTTAGGGGTATCATGCCTTGGGAGGTGTGGAAAATGGGTTGTATAGAACACGGCACATAGTTAGTGAAGACGATGTACCATGACTGCAAGGCCTTGTTTAAGGGGAGAAAGGTTTTACCAACCATATTAGGAGGCTTATAAACTATGAGATTAGGTTGAAATGAAGTTCAAATGTATACTTCCTGATTTTTGAAATTGTTGTTGTGGTCGAAATGAAAGCACAACATGTATCTACATTGAGTAGAGTATCTCACACAGTTAGCACCGGGATTAGAAAACTTTGTGACCAAATAGTGCTCCTCATTAAAAGTAAATTTTTTAATATTTTCATGTTGATATTATATGCATCACACCCAATTTTCTCCTTCATTTAATTTCTAGAGGCCTAGGTTATACCCCAAACTTCTACTCCTCTTCCAATGGTGTATTTCCATTGATTAGAGGGAATTTTAAGTGTCATTTCTTACAATTAAATGACCTAGGAAAGTCTATGATTTTATTTCAATATATTAAATAGATGATTCACTACTTGGACTTCCCTCTTCTTAT
Organism: Viscum album; assembly: GCA_963277665.1. Classification (NCBI taxonomy): domain Eukaryota; kingdom Viridiplantae; phylum Streptophyta; class Magnoliopsida; order Santalales; family Viscaceae; genus Viscum; species Viscum album. Next base: position 1,020,749,084 of record OY728127.1, read on the forward strand.
TTGTCCAATAATATTGTTTATTGGATGTTATATGGTTTTTTAGTTGCTGTTGTTTTCTTTTGAATCAATGGTTATGGTTGTACAAGTTGTTATATATGAAAATAAGGTAGGTGGTCTATATGATATTTCACATAGTATTAATATTTTTTATGGGAATGTTCTATGTTATATGATTCCAACAAACTATTCATTTGTTTCTCTAATTACGAAATATGGTCTATGCATTTAAATTATTTTTTTGACCATTTATAGAATTTTTTGCTCCATTTATTACAATGATATGAGGAAACACCCTTTTATATAAGGTTGATTCGGTACTTGGGATGGAGTATGGATGAGGAGACTAATCCTGATGTTGTAACCTATTTTGTAGATTTATAATTGTGTCATTTTTTTTGATTCCTTTTGACACATGAGATTACTATTATAATACCTTTTAACATTATTGGATTCTGTTCACTAACCCAGTTTGTGGGATTTGTTATGTATCTGTGTCTATTGTCTCTTATTATCTCTAACTAATTTTGATATTTATTTACTATAATAAATATGGTATAGTCTCGCCAATATACTCATTAGAACATCATTTTTAGTCAATAGCCTCTATTGTATGGGGAGGCATATTTGAGGTCATGTGATGAACATGTTATACTACTAGTCAGAGTGAGCCATGCTGGTAAGTTACAAAAAACACCATGGGGGAATATGAACATAAAACATAACAATACTACCCTGGAGGACCCTCATCGATCCATGGAACCAGGACAATCCTACCCAGGGGGATCCATGTTAATCCGAATAACTATTTTAGCACACTATAATGACTCATATTTTTCTGATTTCATTTTTATAAATTATTTTAGAACATTCCCAAACCTGGTGTAGAGACGGAGAGTGATTTTGAGGCCCAGTGTACGGGGAATAATTCATCAAAAAATGCTAAATTTTTAATAGCACACAAAAAAAGTATTTTCAGAAAAAATGGAATATCATTTAATTTGATGACTAAATCACAATTCTTAGGCAACTGTTGAGCTCATAGTGGAGACTTTACCCTAGGGACAACCTATCTTTGGTCGACATAGGTCAGGTAAAGAAAAATTCAACAAGGGAGTTAGTGTAAATAAACTAAGTAAATTAAATTATTTTATATTAAAATCATAATAACTGAGAAATGGTGATTTGGATTTGAAATAAAAAGAAACCATTGAGTTTTTAATGTTTTTTCCCTTTTGAGAGGCTTAAAAACGACCTGTGCTGGTCAGGTGTGGAATGTAATTTTTTGGGCATTTTAATGAATAATATAAATTAAAATTTATTTTATTTTTCATTATGTAGTGATACAATGATCTTTTTTCTTTAAACAATTCATAGACATAGATGTCAAGGTTATCATCATAAACCAGGAATTCCTTTAAAGTGTGGAGAAAGAATCCTCATGAGAGGATGATGATAGATTGGTGATCATATCATTGATCGTCATGCCAACAAAGTTGGAGGTTCTTGTAAACGACAGAAACAAAACCGTTCCTCATAAACAAGCAATCTAAACTAGAGGTAGGGAATTTATCCATGATTTTATATCCTATTTTCTATAATCAACGATGAATGAGGATCAACCAAAGAATAGGTTGAACCGTGATTCGATCATTCTTTCAGGATGTGAATATATGTGGGAAATCATTGGGGGATGAAATATTTGTCTTTATTTATTCATTCATCATTCAAACATGAATGAATTGAGGACGACATGAAAAAAGGCCAATATTCTTTCTTTAGGGTGTTATTTGTGCTTTTCTTACCCCTGTTCTTGGAGTTCATCACCGTTTAACCCTTATGGTCATAGATCAACTTTTCAGGAGGCTCTTAATGCAATTAGAAACTAGAATTGGAGGAAAATTGATCTCAGAGGCCGCAATAGAGTAGATTGGGTCCGAAAGAACCTTAATTTACGATTGAGCTAAATTTTTGGCATCAGAGGATCCCTAGTTATCTGTAAAAGTGTTCACCAGAGTGTCGACGTGTAGTGAAGGTGTCATGTGCGGGTGCATCTCCCGGCGTCCATGATTTTTTCCACATGAGTCTGAGGCAATGTCAACAATGGGATTCATCAAGGCCATGAGGGGGACATGGAAAGGTAATCGTGTACATGGTGGGTCGAAAATGAGGAGCCCACTATGCTGGATAGGGTGTGGGATAGGTGAAAAATGCTGGCAGACCGAGTGGGACATGGTGCGACACATCATTGAGTAGAGGGAAACATGACCAGGGTGGGCTATGTGCGAAAAAATAAACTGGCATGTGTGCATGCGGGCTGAACCAGAGGAGCCGAGCCGCTCCATCGGACCAACAAGATGTGGTCCAGTAGGCCTAGTGGGTCATGCCAGTGTGGGCTAGACTGAGCCAGACTGAGTTAGGCCAGGTTGGCTAGACTGGGCTGGGTTGGGTCAGCAAGACCAGGTTGTCTGATGGGTCGATCTCGGTCCGGAGGGTTTCATTGGACCCGGACCAGACCCGGGTCATACATTCTTATGAAAACTCCCATAACATTAAAACTGTTCGTTTGTTTGATGATCCGTTTGAGGCATTCAGAACCTTGAGATGCGACGATCATTTTGAGATATCTTAGATGGGTTTTATGAAAGCATTCATATGACCTAATTTCTTGAGATGTATTTTCTCCTTGAACGAGAACACTATGAGTGGAATCCTATGACTGTCTATGATAATGAGTTTATGTGTCTTACCGAGACTATGTGTCTTATTGAGTCTATGTGTCTTATCGAGACTCTGCGTATTATCATGTCTACGTGTCTCACCTAAACTAAGTGTCTTACAAAGGCTATGTGTCTTACCAAGAATGAGTGACTTATCGAGACTCAATGTATTATGGAATACATATGATAATTGACATCAATTATATATGGGCTCTTATATCACATTTCCACATATAGTGGAAAACCTAGCCACTCTCAGGGTGAAAATATAAAACCAATTTCATGAAAACACACTAATTCATGATGTAATACACAAAAAATATTTTATATAATCATAAAGTATTTTGATGACTAGTATCTTTGGGAAATTATGTTCATAGAATAATATTTTGATTAGGGATGCAATGATATTATTTAAAAACTCTAATGAACCAACATTTTAAATGACATTTTTTCCTAAAAAAGTGTGATATATTATTTTTGTATAGAAGAAATCAATATCTCTTTAATAATGAAATTAGAATAAAGGGAAATGTGACCATCTAATTTCAACCATTATATAACCATTGGTCAATTATGACCGTTGGTCAAAATGACCGTTCGTCAAATATGACCGTTGGTCAATATGACCGTTGGTCAATATGACCGTTGGTCAATATGACCGTTGGTCAATATGACCGTTGGTCAATATGACCGTTGGTCAATATGACCGTTGGACAATATGACCGTTGGTCAATATGACCGTTGGTCAATATGACCGTTGGTCAATATGACCGTTGGTCAATATGACCGTTGGCCAATATGACCGTTGGCCAATATGACCGTTGGCCAATATGACCGTTGGTCAATATGATCGTTGGTCAATATGACCGTTGGTCAATATGACCGTTGGTCAATATGACCGTTGGTCAATATGACCATTGGTCAATATGTCCATAGGTCAATATGAAAATTAGAAACTATACTCTAGAAAACAATATTAACATTGTAATTATTATTTATAAGTATAAAAGAAAAAGATTAATTAATATCAAAATGAGAAGAGATATCGTCAACCAGTAGAGTCATGTCGTATGAATTCCAATTGTTAGAACATGAGTGGGATGTAGCATCAATGGGTTTCTCCTAGGACCAATCCCAATATGAGAATTAAAAAGTAAAATTTGAAACAAATTACCTATATGATAATTTTAATTTAGTATAAATTAAAACTCGGTCGATGAAGCCAAGCAGCCCTAAGAATCTATCACAATCTCACACCTTACCCTTTGGTCATACATGGTAATTTTAAGGGGTTATGTATCAAGGGATTAGTTACATAAAGTGTAATTCATTTTTTAAAATAAAAATTGTATTCCATCAATTTGTGTTTAAGAATACTTTTTCATAATATAAAAATATGACATATTAAATAAATTGAATTTTCAGACAAAAATTGTACTTCTAAAAAAGATATATAAAATATTATAACAAACTAAGTTACTATGAATATTTTTTATTTTAATGAACTATTATAATAATAACCTATAATTTAAATATAAATAATTAAATAATTTTACTATGTCCTTGAATGTTTTTAAGTGTTGTAAATTTTACTATGCATATTCAGCCCACTATTATTTATAATAAATAAGGATTATCCTTTTTAACTTTATAATAATAAAATTGATAGAATTATAATGATAAAATATATATAATTTTTGAATACATTAAATGAAAATTATGTTACGGTGAATTTATGAGAATTTTCTTAAATACGTTATTTGTTCAGAAATAGTAAAAATATATTTTGGGTTTTTCAATAAGTTTAATCTCCTCATAATTATTTCATAAGGATGTATAATTTTATTTACCATAATATGTGATCTAAATTTTTTTTATTTTATTATTATAAAGAATTTTAATATACATAAATAAATTTTGAAACCTATAATTTACTTTCCAAAGTCTAAAATGGAAACCTTTACTGTAAAAATTTTATTTTCTTTAAAATTTACTTTTCCTCACCAAAATAAGTAATATAAAATTTTGGTAGACTCTTTTGGGTTAAAATAAATTTTAATATGAAAAAAATATCCAATAACATGGGGAAAAAACCATTAAAAATTCCATGGTCATTTATTTTCCACAACCTCGATTTCTGAGGAATATATTTGGAAATAAATAAACAAATCCTCCCTTTTTCTATAAATATACACCAATTTATCCATTTAATTTCACTAAAAATCCACAATAAATGATGACCTGGTATTTTTAACCCCCCAAGGAGTCCTCCAATTTTCCACACATTCCCCATGATCCCAATCCTCATGTTTTAGGAACAACTCTTCAAGGAAAGAGAAATATCCACTTATCTCTTCCATTCAAGTTCACGCTTTATGTGGTATGTATTCCAATTTCCAAACTAAGTAATTTTGTACACTTTATTTTATCTTATTAATTCAATAATATCCATTTATAAATGATATACCCTTTTACCCTCTTATTTTACACTTTTCTAAAACCACGTTATATACCTGTTATGCTACCAAGTTTACTTTACAAAATTTCACTCTCTTCTCCTCAATGGATTATTTTTTATTCCCTCATTTTGAATACCCAAACCTATTTCTATTTCAATGTTATTCACCTATATATCAAAATTATTATTTTTTATTTGGGTTTTAAAATACATTAAACCCATAATTCCATTCCATAGGTTAAAAAGGACATAATGATCTTTTCATTAAGCACTTTTTAAAACAATATGATTTTGATATGAAACACATTTATTTTATTCTACCCATGATATTTAGTAAATGTTTTGTTATGATATATGTAGATAAAATTAATTAATAGATATTAATGGTTTTCCTTGATATATCTCCAATTATTTGGGAAAAAATATAATCTCTAGAGATGATATGTTTTAGGATACCTTGGTGAATTACCTAGGTAATTTTTAGGGCACCTCATTGAAAAAACAAAGTGATATTATTACGAATGTATCATATACATGTCTGATACATATTTTAATGTTATATATCATGTTATTTTTATGATATTACACATTTTACCTAGATCATTACATAATTTTATTTCTCAAGTTCTTATTGATGTTTTTTAAGATCAGGTGTAAACTATTTCCCTTTCTTTACCTTATTGGGACTTAATCTTACCCATTAATTTGAAGTATGTACCTTGGTTATGAGGTATAATAAATGTAATTATGATGAAGCTGTATTGAATCCTTTTAGGTGTATTATTATAAAGTTTTTAATTTTTCATTTATTAGGTAAATTATTTCCAATAAAAAAACATTACAAGATTATCTATACAATGTAATGATATAGTATTTAATAAAAATATGGGATTCCATTGTTGGTATTAAAGGTTTATTAATTTACTTTTGGAAATTATTATTTTAATTTTTTTTATGAACCCTAGAGAAAAGTTTAAATATACTAAACCATTTTAAGGATCGAAATAATGATGTAGATGCTCAATATACAAGATGGTGGGGGGGGGGGGTGAATTGTATACATTAAAAATTATTTTGGAAACATTAAAGTTAATAGAAGACTTTATTAAATAATGTTTCTTAATCTTAAGAAAATATGATTATTGAGGTTAACTTTTAAAAAGAAGAATACTTTGTTTAAAAAAGTTAAACTAACATTCACAAAACCTCTTAATGAGTCCTTTTCTAAATCATTACAATCATAAGATAAATACTTAAGAAAGATTTTATTAAAGGAAAGATTCTACCTTTAAGTGTATAGAATCTATAATATAATCAGAGTAATGAAAGTAGAAAGTATAAGAATGTTATACTTTCTAACTTTAACAATGTTAAGATTACAATTGAATTAAAACAACTTGAAATAAAAAACAAGTAACAATAAGATTTTTTCATCCCAAAGAGAGGGGTATCCAATATCCTTGAAAAAAGGTTTCTTGATTTATACTTTCAAGAAATTCTTTCTTACCCAAACCCAGATAAGCCCTCAATCTGATGATTGGTATCTCTCTTTCTATCCCTGCATGCCTACAATTTAGAAGGAAATCAGAACCTTTGTCATCCAAACTCAGAAGCCCATGATCATCACGATCAGAGTCTGCAAAAAGTATGTCTGAACAAGTTGTTCACGCCTGAACAAATTTTTCACGAAATCCACACGAAGCATGGCAAGTTGTAAGAGACTCTCTCTCTAGAAATAACTTCACAAGATTTGGTCTCTTTTGAATTCCCTATTCATCATCGAAGTTTTCTTTGTTGTGTTTCCCATTCAAATGAACATGTATTTATAGGAAAAACTTACTAACGGTCGGATCCACTCCAATGGTCATATTTTCCATAAATTTCAGAAGGACCTGGACACGTGTCAAACAAACCACGATTAGTTTGTAACAGATTGCACGACATCATTCCTTGTATAAGTAAGAATGTCATGTTTTAGATATATGTTATGTATAAGAAAACATAGAATCTGATAATAATGGAATGATTCATTACACTACTCTAACATTATCATGAAAACAAATCCTTAAGAAAAATTAAATCGGATTGTGAAAATAGTATCACATTTGCACCGAAATCGGTACCATGAAATAGAAATACATCTGTAGCGGATTCAGAATCATAAAACAGAATTACATTTTTACCAGATTTGGAGTGAAAAAACTGAATGAATTTTGTACCAGATTCAAAATCATAAAATTGAATGAATTTTTTACGGGATTCAGAATCCTAAAATTCAATGACATTTGTAAAGAATTGAAAATCATAAAACATAATGAATTTTGTACAAGATTCGCAATCATAAAACCTAATGAAGTTTGTATGGGATTTAGAATCATAAAACTGAATCAATTTTGTATCAGATTGGAATGATAAATATAAATGAATTTTGTATCAGAATCATAATAAAAAAACTAAATGACTTTTAGTATAATGGAAAGATAAAACTATAAGTAAAATGGAATGAAAAATTCAGAACATAAGAAAAAAATTCTGAAATTAAGAAAATGTTTTTGTGATTTTCAAAGCATAAAACCGTAAGGAATGGAGAAGTCCAAAGATAACCTTATTGACTCAATAATCTACCACTGTTGGGAATGCACAAACTACTTGGCTAAGGATGAATATACAGACTTTGATAAACAAGTACAATTAAACTTATATCCCTCTTTTAATGAGATTTAGGATGAATACTACTAACTCCCCCTTAGGTTATGTTCCCCAAGGATTGTATTCTATGTATTTAGAATCTATTTTTCTTTTTTAAGGACATATATCCCCCTTAGATAAACATTTCATCTTAAATAATGTCCCCCTTGATAGATCCTCCCTCTTTGGAGTCTTTATTAAATTATTCCCCCAAAGAAATTCTCCCCCTTTGTGATTTTCAAAAAGGAATAGAGAAGTATAAGTTGTACCTGCAAGGATTACAGAAAAATACATGCGAAAACAAAAGCAGAATATTCAAGAAACATCTTAAGGAAATATTGGAAATAATGTTTAGATTCCAACAAAACATTATAATGAATAAAAAATCATTCATCCTTATTTTTCTCTGAAATAATTTTCTTTATCAAAGCGTTGAGTTTCATGTCTTACTTATGATCTTATTGAAGCTTCTTCCATAAGATATCCTAATCTTGATTCTTCTTTTCTAATGAAAATATCCTTTCTTCTGGAGCATCCACCTTTTTCTCTAATATGGCCTTGACTTCCTTTTCACTTTTTACAGATTGGGGAACAAAATTGAGTTGACTAACTTTCTAATATATTGAGGCCTTGACCTTGTTGAGATTTGTTTCACAAGTATTGAAAGATCCATTTATTGAATCCATGAATTCAGTAAACTATCTGAGATTTTCATTGATAGTTTTGGTGCTGTAAATTACTTTCTTACAAGTCACCTTTTGAGATTTTTAATCAATCAAAAGATTATTGATGTCTATTTCATTCTTGACAACCATGTACATAAGCATATTGGTTGATTCAGTCTTTTGATTCATTGTTTCTTGCACCATTTGGCTCCAAGTATCTATATTTATAAGAACCGTAATGGTGATAACCAACATTCTTAAATACTGATTGAAAAATTCATGTTCGAAAAATGACGAGGATTTGGAACCTGAAACATCATTTTCTTTATCAACTCCTCTTGGAGTTAAGGAAGCTGGTTTCTCTATTCTCTTAGATGACTTATGAGGTGTTTTTTTATCAGATGAGGAAACCAAAACACTCTTTCCTTTTACAAGATTTCGAATTGGGAATTTTTCATCAGTTACTTGGATAACATTAATATCTTCATGTTCATCTTCTTCCCTTTAAAACTCATGATGTTGAGATCCTTCTAGTCTTTCTTCTTCCTAAATTTCTTCCTCTTAACTACCTTGTTGATCATCCTCTTTTTTCACATCTTCTTCCATTTCAATTCCAACTAGTTCTTCATCTTCAAATTCAACTTCTTCTTCTTCTTCAACTTCATCGTCCACATCCTCTTCAACATGTTCTTCAAAAATAAATTTAGAAACTGAACTCAAAGGAGTTCCAATGTAATCTTCCACATCCCTTAAAACATCATCATAATCTTCATGATCAATCTGATATTTTATTTCTTGAACATGTTCTGATAATGATATAACTTTCTTGGATTTCTGGATTTTTTGATTGACAGTCGGCTTTTTATGAACTACTTGAGGTTTGGGTACTTCTTGAGATTTCTTTTCTATATGTTTTAGTAAGGACTGACACACTTGATCTTCTAGTTTCGGTTGGACCAAATAAGTCCATGTGTACTAACTATAAGGCATTAGAAGTTGTAACTTCACATATAGACATAAAGAAAGATTTATTTTTCTAGCTATATTGACAAGGATCACTAACTTTTGATGAATCAAACTGAAGATCCGTTAGATCTATAAAATGTTGTTTCTTAAAATGTAGACTATAATTTCTAAAGTTACAATGTCATAGTCTTCTATTACAATGCCATGATTGATCTTCAATTGTACTTAGGCAAGGTGGATATTGACTTCTAAGGTCTTCTAGGATTAAGTTGTACACATTGTAATGTCGAAAGGTAGTGAAAATAAACTCATCCTTGGAATTGTGAACTACGAATTTATCATTTATAAAATTCACAAGGTAACCTTTATCACATAATTGGACTATGATAATTAGGTTGTCCTTAAGGCCTTTTACAAAAAAAATACTTGAAATAATATCTTTACCAAGTAGAATAATGTTACTTATACCGACAAATTCTCTTTGATAATTATCTCTATAAGTCACTTTTTCACCCTTAGACTTTAAAATCATTTTAAAATAGTATTTGTTACCAGTCATGTACTATGAACATCCACTATCCATGTACCATAAGTTGTTAGAACTTCCTTCATTATCCTAAAAAAGAAATAGTTAGGTTTATGGAATCCAAACATGCTGGGATCCGGAATAATTATATAATAAAATTTTGGGTATCAACATTTGTTTAGAAAAGTAAGAATTATGAAACCCAAGGGATTGAACTTTATTTAAAGAACAATTCTTCTTCCATTTCCCACCACTTTGACATTTAGTGAAAAAAGGATCTCATGGAGGAACAAAATACTTGATTATAAAAACTATTGTTTTTCATGAGAATAACCTATTCCTTGATTATTACCATGAGGTCAGATTTGAGAGTACATCTATTGAAAATTTTCCTTTCCAGAAGTAAATTTTTCAAGAAGTTTCTTCAAGTAAAATATTTCAGAATATATCCTCAAGTCTAAATTCTTATCCTCAATAACAATATACTTAGAGTTATGTTTATCCTCTAAAAAATATTTTTATAAAAAAATATTTTTAAGATCATTAGAAAGATTATCATTCGTAGAATTAACATCATTATGTTTCATAGAATTATTTTCTAAAACATCATTTTTCTTATAAAGAAATTTGGTATGATCTGAAATTTCTTTTGTTAAAATAATTTCTCTAGAATTTTCTTTTACAAGTTTCTTTGAATCTTTAAAATTTATCATCTCTAGAAAGATAGAAAATCTAGAAACGTCCTCAAAGGAAGGTAAATTATTATTTTTATTTGATGAAGTATATTATTCATCTGAAGAAAAATCATTATCAAGAAAACTTTCACTCAATGAAATATTGGATAAGGATTGAGAAATTCATACCTTAGTCATTAGACAATGATTTTGAATTGGAGCTCTGGCTATTAAACAAATATTCTTTTTTCCCAGAAGATTCATAATTTGAAAAATCATCAAAATAATTTCCACAAATGGAACTCCAAATGTCGTTGGATTTTAATACATTCTTATGATTTGATATATAGAACTTCTTATTTTTTCTCTCAGAATTGTTGTCTATCCTGTCTCTTTTCATATGTAAGGGACAATATGGTCTGATATGACTGGTTCTTCTACATTCATAGCATGTAACTTCTGCATCATTCATATGTTCTCTATATTTCTTAGTGTATCTATATTGAATGTTTTTCTTCCAAAAAATATTTTTCATCCACTGAGAAATAATGACTAACTAATTTTCAGAAGCTTCATTTCACTAGATTCAGATTGAAAAACAACCTTCTTAGATTTAGATCCTATAACTCTCTCAAGAGTCTGGGATTTCATATAATTTGATGTAGTTGTAAAAGCAACACTTCCATTTCCATCTTCTTCTTTATATTATTAGTATCTTTCTTCAATCTGGTCTAATGTTGAAGGAGGGTTCCATGCAGCTCATCAAGAGAAATCTGAGTAACTTCAATATTTTCATATATAGCTTTCCTCTTGGATTCCCATTCCTTGGGCATGCTGTCTATAATATTTTCTACAATAATCTCATCATCTAAACCTTTCTCTCCCATGGATTTTAAGATATTGAAAATAGTCATAAATCATTATCGTACCTTACATATAGGTTCTCTATAAGGAAAGAAAAAACCATGATACTCAACTCTGAGACTAACTCTTCTAGTTTCAATGACATTGGAAGTTCCATAGTGTGTTACTTCAAGCTTTTTCCAATTACTATTTGCAGTTTCACAAGATGAAATTTGGATGTATATATTTCTATTCATGGAACAAAGGAAAGTATTTCATACCTTAATATTTAGTTGGTATTACACCTTTTATGGATAAGTAAAATTTCTAAGTTCCTTATCTGGAATCTTATAATCTCTAGTTAACATAATGTAATTTTCTACACATGTGTTTATCACAAAGGTCTTCATTCATTCTCTCTAGTACTCATAGTCATTTCCATCCAAGATTGGTTGTCAAGTAGGATTGAGATTATCTAAAGATCCAACCTGAATGCCTGCCATACTAAAAAATTATTTCAAAAAAACATGTTAGAAGTGAAATGTTTATAAAGAAATAAGAAAAAGAAATCTTGAGCATGTAAACTTATATGTGGAAATAAGAATTTTAGAGACCTCTTCCAATACCAATTATAGGATCAAAATAATTATGTAGATGCTCAACATACAAGACGGGGTGAATGTTAATCTTTAAAAATTCCTTTGGAACCTTTAATGTTAATAGAAAACTTTCTTAAATAATTCTTCCTAACCTAAAGGAAATATTTTTCTTAAAGTTGTCTTTTAAAAAAAATGAAAACATATGTTAAATAACTTAAACAAAAATTAAAAAAAACTCTTAAAGAAACCTTTTCTTAAACATTACAATCTTAGGATAAAAACATAGTAAAAATTTTCTTAATGGAAAGATTCTACCATAATGCGTATAGAATCTGTAATATAATCATAGTAAATGAATGAGGATGTATACAAAAGCTATACTTTCAAAACTTAAAGAATTCAAGATTAGAATATAATTAAAACAACATGAAATAGAAAAAAAGTAACAATAATATTCTTTTATCCCAAAGAAATGGGTATCCAACAACCATGGATAATGGTTCCTTGATTTATACTTTCAAGAACTTCTGTCTTACCCAAACCCAGGTATGCCCTCCATCTGAAGATCGATATCTATCTTTCTATCACCGAAAACCATCGATTTAGAAGGAAATAAAAACCTTTTTATTCCAAACCTGGAATCCCATGATCAACATGACCAGAGTCTGCGCAAAGAAATTCGAAACCAGTTATTCATGCCTGAATAAGTTGTTCGCGAAATTCTCACGAAGCAATGAGAGTTGTAAGATCCTCTCTCTAGAAATCCCTTCACAAAAATTTGTTTCTTTTCAATTCACTTTTCATCATCAAAGTTTCCTATATTTCTCTGCCCATTTAAATGAACTTGTATTTATAGGAAAAACATACCAATGGTAGGCTCCACTTCAACGGTCATATTTTCTACAAAATTTCAGAGGGACCTAGACACATTTCAAATAAACAATTATTAGTTTGTAATAGATTGTAAAACATCATTTCATGTTTAAGAAACAATGTTGTGTTTAAGATAAATGTTAAGTATAAGAAAACATAGAATCTGATAATATTGGAATGATACATTAAAATACTCTAACATTATCAAGAAATCAGATTCTTAAGAAAAAGTAAATCAAATTTTGAAAAAAGTATAAAATTTGACTGGAATTGGTATCATGAAACAGAATGGCATCTGTACTGACTTTGGAATCATAAAACAGAATGACTTTTGTACCAGATTCAGAATCATAAAACTGAATGAATTTTATACTGCATTCAGAATCATAAAACTAATTGACTTTTGTACCATATTCGGAATCGTAAAACTTAATGACTTTTGTACCAGATTCAGAATCATAAAACTGAATGAATTTTATACCATATTTGGAATCATAAATCTAAATGACTTTTTTACGGATTCGGAATCATAAAACTGAATGACCTTTATACTGGATTTGGAATCATAAAACTGAATGACTTTTTTACTAGATTTGGAATCATAAAACTAAATGACCTTTCTCTAAGTATAATATAATGAGAAAATTATAAGTAAAATGGAATGACAAATTCAGAACATAAAAAAAATAATAACTTAAGAAAAAGTGTTTGTGATTTTGAAAACATAAAACCATAAGTAATGTAGAATTCATAAGACAACCTTATTGACTCAACACCATTATGGTATATTAGTGAAATTTTAGGTATGTGGTTTCTGAGCAAAGAAATCCCTATCTAAATATGAACATGTTTATGTGGATATGGCATAGATGAGAATAGGGGTAACTGTTGAAAATATCTCTTTGATCTAGACTCAAACAAGAACTGGTGCATAACAACTATCCTTGTTGCACTACTAGAATGAAATTTATAGGGGATATATTTGGTCAATCACAAGCTTTTTATAAACCATTATTAAGGGTAAATATAAAATTTATTCATTGTTAAAGAATAACATACTTACACATTATGTTTTAAGAAATAAAATTCATTATAATAATAATATTTTTAAATAAATAGGGTTCTCACTATGGTTTTCATATTTTAAAAAATGAAGGGAAATATGAGGAACCTCATAAATGATGAGAATAATAGACTATGTGCTAATGACCCTTTGATGAATTACAGAATGGAAAACATCATGAGAGTGATGAATAAACTATCTCATGTTCTGAGTAAAAACTTGAATCTATATGAGATAATGGATTCATCTCAAAGGGAACAACATTCCATTGATTCGTTTAGAAATCAATGACCATATTATTTTAGTGGTTCTACTAACCCATTGATTATTGAACAGTTTAGTTGCTCTATAGAAATTTTTTTCAATATTCATTTGTTCGGAAAAAGTTAATGTCACCCTTGAAATGTACCCCTTAGAAGGTGAATAGGATCTGTGGTGGAAAATGATTACAAACATGAAGAACAGAAGGGAAATTTATATTATGGAGTGGGAAGAGTTCCTGGGAATCTATTCAATAAATATTTACCCTATTCGATGTGAATGAATATAGAGATGGAATTACATGAACTAAAGTATAATGAAAATTTATTAGAGGAAATCCGTGAGATACACTTTACAAGACTCTCTTGTTACACCTCTATCATTTTCATTGATCCTAATAGAATGTTTGGTAGATTATTTAGTGGAATAAGACCCATATATTAAAGAAACTATCCAATAAAGACTATGAAATCTATGAGGAGATAGTGTGAAATGATATGAAGGTTGAACCGGAGTTTAGAAAGATGTAATATTCCCATAGATTTAATGAAAATTTGTGATTAGTGGAACCAAGCATTTTGAGGAACTTCGATCATGAAAGAGGAGGAAATAATGTGAATCTTCCCGCATGAAACAAATGTGGGAAGAAGAATTTAGGGAACTAATATGTTAGAAGTAGGAAATGTTACAAGTGTTGAAGAAATGACAATATATTTAGGAACTACAATAGTGATGTTAAGCCTCAAATTCTCAACAGTAACAAGAAAGGGAAGATAGACCATGTTTAGACTGTATTCCTATTCTATAAGTGTGAAAATCATGGGAACTTTTCCATTAAAAATACAAATAATAATATAATATAGGGGAACAACCATTAACCTCAACATATTCCAAAATAGTAAGTTTGAGAATTTTCTATCACAACACGGGAAGTTGAAGCTCCAAATGATGTGGTTATAGGTAATATTTTTAATCTCTAAAATATAACAAATACATTGTTTTATTCTGGTTTTACTCATTCCTTTATTTCCTGTACATTTTCAAAAAATATAGAATCCCTCCCTGAACAACTAGACGTAGTGTTATTAGTGAAGACTGCTAGAGGGATTATCCAAACATCAACAGTGTATCGAAACTCAAGAATTGACATTGTAGATCAAAATATCATAACAAATCAAGAAGTAATTTCCAAGTTTGTGTTCAAAACTATACTAGGGATGGATTGGATTTCAATGTATAATGCTAAGATAAACTGAAGATGTAAGTAAATATCGATAGTCTTGAACGGACAAGCTATAGTTTTTTCAAAAGATAGATATGTCAACATGATATTTATCTTGAATCATCTACCATATCCTTATTTTTGGAAATTATTAGTGAAGTTGAAGAATGAAATGAAATTATAACAATATAAAATGTCCCCATCATTCAGGAATACATTAATTTATTTCTCGAGGAGTTACCTGGACTTCCCTTAGAAAGGGAGATAGAATTTTACCCTGAATTCATTCCTGGATTTAGGTTGATATCGAAGTCCCCATATAGAATGGGAAATGCAGAGATAAAGGAAATAAAGTAAAACCAACAAGATCTTTTAGAGAAGATATTTATCCTAAAAAGTGGGTCTCCTTGGAAAAAACGTGTTCTCTTTATAAAGAAGATGGATAGATAAATGTGGTTATGCCTTGATTATATAGAAAATAGAATGATTATAATGAAGAAAAATTACCCTTTTATATGGATTGATGATTTATTTGAGTAGCTTCTGGGGGATCAATTATTATTCAAGAAAGATCTTTAATCTAGTTATCATCAATTGAGGGTAAAGAAAGAATATATTCGATGAAATTTCCGTCTGATCATGATGTGGTAATTTTGACTTTATTTTTTGGCCCTTCAATTGGACTAATTATCCTTCTATATTTATGGATTTGATGAATATATTTTTTATGTACTACCTTGATAACATTGTGGTAGTTTTTATTTATTATAGTATGATATATTACAAAAATTTAAGAGGAAAATGAGGATCATCAAAGGGTTTTATTGAAAACTCGAACAAAGAAGAGGCTATTGGGAAAATTCCTTAAATGTGAATTTTGGTTACAAAAAATTTCTTTCAAGGGGTATATTATAACCAATGAAGGAATCATAGTTTACCTTGGCTTGAAAAAGGTTCGGGAGGAGTGGCCACATATTATAATAGTAACTGATATTAGTAGTTTCCATGGTATAGAAAGATATTATAGGATGTCTGTGATAATAATTTAATGAATTTATAATCCACTAACAATGTTAACTCAAAAATTGGAAAAGTTCATCTTGATGAATGAGTGTGAGGATTGTTTCCATGCTCTGAAGTAGAGATTAGTTATAACACATGTTTTAACTCTACCCTCCATTAGAGTAGGATTCATTATTTTTAGCAATACATCTAAGAAAGAGATTAGGTTCATCCTCACACAAAATGAAAAGATTACTACTTATGCATATCAATAGTTAATGCCACCTGAGTAGAATTATCCAATGTATTACCTGGATCTAGATGTGGTTATTTTCCTCTTTGAAGATATAGAGGTAGTATATTTATTTGGAGAAATGTGTTGATTACATATACCTCCAATGTTTGAAGTTTGTTTTCATGAAAAAGTAATTGAACATGTGATTTAGGAGACGGTTGGAAATTATTAAAGCCTATGGCTATTCAATTTATTATCACCTCATAAATGAATGAAAATTCATTGATACATGAAGAAGGAAATACCCTATTTTTTAGGTTGTGATGAGGAGTCTAGGAGTCCCATTGATGATTGACATAGTGAGGTTAGACCTGGGAATCATGAGATAAGTGACATTATCATTATTGAAACATATGATTTGTCAACCCTCATTACTATAGAAGGTCAATATATCTCAAATAGAGGATACTTTTTTATAAAAGAAGATAGAGGATGTAAAGAATGTGATGTATCCTGAATTCAATATTGATCAAGATGGTTTACTGAATTTTTTCACTAGGCTATGAGTAAAATCTATTTAAAAATTAAATAAGGGGATAATTGATTCATATAAAAGTTATACATTATATATACATCATGGAATACCTAAAATTTATAGTGAAATTTGTGATCATTGTTGGTGAGTTAAAATGAAAACGGATATTATCGACTATACTAAAAGGTTTGTGGTGTGTCAATAAGTGAAGGCAGAGTGATAAATTCCGAAAGGGGTATTAAAACCACTACCCATACAAATATTGAAGTGGGAAAAAATCACTATGGACTTTTTCATTGGTCTCCTAAGAACATCCAAAGCAAACAATGTGATATGGGTTATAATGGACCTAGTCTCCAAGACTACCCATTTTATCACTATTGGGGAAGATTTATCTCTTGAAAAACATTCCATGATATATATAAAGGATGTAGTGAGACTATATGGGGGCAATTTATATCATTTATAATCATGATCTAAGGTTCAAATATATATTCTACTAAACTATTCAACATGATTTGAACACTGAATTGAATTTCAATGCATTCTATCACCCCTAACATGTTGACACTTTGAAAGGACTATTAATTCACTCGAAGAAATAATGAGAACATTCTGAAAAGAATTTATATGTGGATGGAATCTCCACCAATCATTAGTTATGTTCTCAAACAATGATAGCTTCAACTCAAGTATTCAAATAGAAACATATGAAGCTTTTTATAGGATGAAATTTAGAACTCATATTTGTTGGAATGATGTTTTTGAGAGAAAGAGTATTGTAATTGATCTTATACTAGAGCAGTTAGAATAAGTTTATTCCATCCAGAACCACATAAGGGATGCTCAGATTTGAAAGAAGAGATATTCGGAAAACCATTGAACGAACATGATGATTGATATGGGAGAAACATGTTTTCCTTCGAATATCAGCACTGAAGAGATTCATGTGGGTTGGGAAGAAATGAAATCTTTTCCCCATGTACATTGGATCCTATGAAATCCTTTATTTCATAGGGTAAGTTCCATATCATCTTCCACTTCCACAAAATATATCTCAATTACATGATGTATTCCATGTATCAATCTTGAAGAAGTACTTACCTCATCCCTAACATGTTCTAAATATGGAAGTTGTACAATTGCAAATGAACTCTATCATGAGGAACAACTAGTGGATATCATTGAACATAGAGACTAGGTTCTACACAAAAAAGACTAACCACATTATCAAAGTGTTTTGGATGAACAATAAATATAAATATGTGGCATGGGAACCAGAAGAGACAATGAGACGGAAGTACACACACTATTTGTCAACTAAAAGAATGAGTTGAAAATTTGGAGGTGAAATTTCATAAGGGGGAAGAATGTAATGACCCTAAATTCTAAATGATATTTTTAACTGATAAAAACTGTTTTATATTATTTTGGAACCCAAAAAAACCATATCTCTATAATAATAAAGTGACTATAAATGGAAATGTGACCATTGGGATTCGACTGTTATATGAAAATTGGTCAATTATGAAAGTTGGTTAGTATGAACATCATAAACTATACACTTTATAACAATTATAACATTATATTTAGTTATTATAAGTATAAGTGATAATATATATTTAATGAATAAAAGTGAAGGAGTGATATCAACTAGTAGAGTCATGCCATATGATGCCCATTTTTCAGAACATGGGAGGGAGGTAGCATCATATGGGTTTTCTCATGATGAATTACATGATGAGCTTCAACAAGTCAATCTTGAATGAAATCACTTATGCGAGAACTTCTAGATAATGGCAATTACCAGTCCGTCAATGTTAGCTGAGCCACCCCATGAATTTGTCACCATCACATGCCTTAACCTTAGGACTTACACGAGTGTTATATGGGGTTATGTGTTAAGAACATAGTTAGTGAAATCTTAATTAATTTTCTTAAATAATTTTTTTATTTTATCAATTCCATTTTAAGAAGAGTTTTTCTTAAAATACTAATATGATAAATTCGATAAATTGATTTCTGGGACAAAATTATACATTTCAAAAAGATATATATTTTTAAAATAAACTAATTTATAATTAATAATGTCTATTTTAATGAAATATTATGATATAAAAATTTTTATTTAAATATAAATAATAAAATAATTTTATTACGTCCTTTAAATTTTTAATTTTTTAGAAATTTTACTATACATACTGAACCCATTATTATTTTTAATAAATATGTATATTTGTATTTAAATGTTAAAATTATCACATTTAGATAATTATTCTGATAAATTAAACATAATTTTTTAAATTAGCAATACAAAATTATTTTAGGTTTAATATATGAGAATTTTCCAAATTACAGTATTTTTTCATGAATTGTAAAAACAATGTTTGGTTTTTTGGTATGTTTAAGGAATTCATAATTATTTCATAATGATGTAATTATTAATGTACAACAATACATGAGATAAAATTTAATTTTATTAATATCAAGAATTTTATTATATTTTAATTAATTTATAAACCTATAATATTATTTCAAATGTCTTCAATGAAAATATTAACTTAAAAAATATAATTTTATAGAAACATTAATTAGTTTTTTCAAATGAGTAATATAAAATAATGGTTTCCTATTCTCTGTAAAAATAACATAAAATATGACCCACATGTCCAATACCATGGAAAAACCATTGGAAAATACCACTGTTTTTTATTTTCCACTACCTAGATTTCTATGGCCTATATTTGGAAATTAATAAAAAAATCCTCCAATGTTTCTATAAATACCAACCCATTTCCACAGTTTATTTCACTCAAATTCCATCCTCCAAGAATCTTTGATATTTTTACATCCCAATAATTCCACTAAATGTTTCCTAAATCCTCATGGTCCCAATCCTCAAGTTTTAGGAATAATTCTTCAAGGTAAGGGAAATCTCCTCTTCTCTTTTCCATTCATGTTCCCCCTTTATGTGGAATGTCGTCTAATTACCAAACTATAATATTTTTGATGTAATTTTATCCCATTAATATATTGAGAGTATTTTATGAATAATTTAACCTCTCCCCCCATTTAACCCTTTTCTAAAACAATATTTTATACCCATTATCCAAATAAATTTAATTTTCAAAATTTCTCTCTTCTCCTCAAGAGATTATTATTTTTTATTTTATCAAATAACTAAAACTCATTCTTTTCCATGTTTATTAACCTATATTTAAATATTATTTATTTTATTATAGTAATAACATTAATTAAACCCATATTCCCCTTTCATGGGTTAAAAATAAAATAATGATCTCATCTTTATATTTTTTTTGAAACACCATGATTTTCATATGAAATCAATTTATTTTATTCTCCATGGATTTTTATGAACTATTTGATTAAGATATATGTTCCCATATTAATTAATAATTATTAATGGTTCACCCTTATATCTCTATATTGTATTGGTTAATGATTTTAATATCAAGAGAAAATATGTTTTACGATACATTATTGAATAACCATGGTAATTTTTATGACACCATGGTGACAAACCATGATGATATTCTTAAAGATGTATCACCTAAATGTTGTAGCTACAATTTCATGTTGTGAATAATGTTATTTTTATTATATGCCTCATGTTCCCTTTATCATTCCATATTGAAATTTCTCAGGTTCTTATTGATATTTATAAAGATCACATGTAAACTGTTCCCATTTCTTTCCCTTACTAGGCCTTATTCCCACCTATTCCTTTTATGTATGTCCCTAGGTTATGAGAATAATATATATAATTTTAATGATAAAATGATGAAACCATTTAACTGTATTATAATAATGTTTTATGTTTTCATTATTTATTGACCTAATTTCCAAAAAACTAAATTCAAACGATTCTCTATTAATAAAATTCAATGAAAAGCTATGAAATAAAAATATGGGATTAAATAAAAACACCACTACATGTACTTAAAACCCCCTGATCATCTAATGCTATATAGAATAACATGGGGATGTTCATAAAAAATGTTGAACTATAAAACTGATTAAGGGAATAATCAAATAATAGCATAAATCAAAAAGTATATGTGGGTGAATATTCCAAACATGATGATATACAAATGTGAGAATCATAATATTGAAAAACAATGCATGAATTAGATGGTAAAACCATGGTAACATAATAAATATTTCATGAAGATAAAACAATACATCATAAGAATCTGTCATAAATAACAACCTTAAAATAATTACATAGTGTTTTAAGGATAACATAATGTTCATATACATGTTATCATATTAGATAAAAAAACATAACCAATGCATTGTTGGGATATATAATTTCAGTCCCACCCATCACATTTATATAATGTACATTCATTTGTGTTACACATAGAGCATACAACATATGAACATATTGAATCACATTTAACACCATTATTAATGTTTTTTAGTTATATAAATAAAATTACTCAATATATAATTCATATTTACATATAGGAGAATAAATTTTAGTGAACATAGGTATTGTAATTCACTATATAAATGTTTGGAATTGAAAATCACAGGATAATTTCAGCAGCATAATAAGTGTACATAATGATTCATGGGGTGGTTTAATGAGAGATAAATTAAGTATATTATTAATTTGAAATCATATGGATACTAAGATGGGTGTGTAAAAATTTATTCCAATATGAATAATTGGATATAAAAAGGCATGATATAAAAAATGTTCTTGAATAATGGGGAGGAGAGGATCCCTTACCTTGAGATGGAACTTCTAAAAGATTAGAATGAGGTTCTTAAAAGATTGAAAAAACCTTGGGAGGGATTTAGAGAGGGAAAGGAATATAAAATTCATATTAAAAGGATTATGAGAGAATATTAATGGGTGGTTATCTGAGTTTTTATAGAAAAAGAGTGGGGGATTCTTTATTAATTTATAAACATAGGATTTTTACTCAATATGATAAAATAATCAAAACAAAAAACAAAACCATGGAGTTTCCCATTATTTCTACAAAATAGGAGAGGGTTTAAATATTTTATATTTATAGAAAACAAACTCATTAAAATAGTGCCCGTAGTTATGTGCATGTGACTAATGTTCATAAAGAATAAATTTTAAAACCTAAAAACATAATATTGGATTTAGAGGAGTCATTAAGGGTTTATAAAAATAAAAAGAATAACTTCAAATACAATTTTATTTTAAGGTTAAATAAAATTTTTTCATGGATATTATTTATTGTATTTATTAATTTTTTTATGATGTAATAATACATACCACATATTTATATTGTATTTAATTTTTATCAAAATAAAGAAACATTCTAATTTTTTAAAGAATTTATAATTTGGTAATTTTTATGTGATTATATAAAAATAATTTTTATTTTTTCGAAAAAAATCTTCTAAATATAACAATATTCAATTTAAAATATAAATAATTGTTTACAAAAAATACTATTTTTTATGATATTAGCCACTTTCTGACCTTTATAAAAATTACATTTGACTTCACTAAATTATACACCATTAATATTTAAAAAATTATTATATAATAAGTATTTTATTACATTTAAAAAAACATTCAATTTATCAAAATTTTCTTATTTTAAACTACATATTTCCAAAAAGAACAATTTTTATTTGTTTATGTGAAAATATAATATTTCATAATATCATTAAATAATAAATGATAATTAATTATAAAAATAGATAGATATTATAATTATTTTATTAAAACCTAAATATAAAAATAAATATCACTAGGGTCTAGACACATAACCCCTTATTACACCAGTATACGCCCTAAGGGCAAGGTGTATGATGGTGGTGCTTTCATGGGATGGTTCATTGAAAATTGCTTGGGTCAGGACCTAGATAACATGAGATTATCCAATACATATTTTTGATCCATTTTTATTTGTTTGATATCGACATGGGATTGGACAAGGTCAATGCCTAATGATATCACCACCCTTTAATTCTCTGATAATTTGGCTTTATAGGGTATAATTCTAGTATTTCTGTCTATCACATCTTCCGTCTGTGTAAATATGGATTTCTCATGACACTTAAAATAATAATCTTAACTATCACTAAATATAGATATATTATGAATTCTTATGATGATTAACGGTCATTTTGATCTAATAGGATATATCAGTTCAATAACCAGTTTACTGGATGTTTTTTCTATAAATACGTTACTTAATAATGTATTTATTCATTTAAAAATGGAATTTAATTTATAAAAGTTTGGGTTGTTACAATATCCCCCCCCAAATTTCACCGTCGAAATTTCATTTGTTACACTAAAATGACTAAGGGATCTTCTATTTTATCAAATATTTATATTCCCAAGTTTCTTCTTCAACATTTAGTTTCACCACATCATATCAACCAAGTGAGTTATCTTGTTTTATTGAATTTTTTCTCTATGATCTAAGAAAAGCATAGGATTTACCCCATTTGAAAGATCATTCTCCAAGTTTACCACTTATGGATTCAAAAAAATGTGACGGGAAAAGATTTTACATCTTCAAGAGGGATACATGGAACACACCATAAAATTTAAATAGGCTTTGTGGGAGTTCTAGTCGATAGGCCATAGATATGATGTGATCAAGGGTATTATAGGGGATGATGTATCTTTGGATAATATTTCCCTTCTTACCAAATCTCATGAATTTATTCCATTTAAATATTTGAAGGAAAAACTAGTCTCCAACATCAAACTCTTGGTCTCTTTGATGATTAACTTCATAGATTTTATATCAACCTTTTCTAGATTTCATATGATGTCGAATGGTTTGAACCATCTGTTCTATCATAGGAATAATATAAGATCCCATAATCTTCCAATCCCTAAATTCATCCCAAAATATTGGATTCATATACATATTCCAATATAGATACTCACAATGTTCCATTTGAAATCTAGAATGGCCTAAATTGCCCAAAGGACTAATATTTTTATTCAATTATTGATTATCCCCATTTTATGGGTTTAGGGGGGACCCTTACATGACCCGTAGGCTTATATACATCACATGACCTGAAGTAATTAGAGAAATACATCCCAAAATTTAACTACTTGGAACTACCCTTCTACAACGTCTATATCATGATGTCGTCTCTACATCATCATATGACTATTCAAGTAACTATCTGGTGTAAGGATGGAAGAGCCTAGTACCGATGGAAATAAACATACCCACTCATTATTAGTAATCTGTAATCTCTAATATGGTTAATAAAACTTCTCTAAATCCTCATCTATACATACTATTTTTTGAGTCTTTCTAGATACTTCTGCACAACATGTAGACCAAAGTCCTTGAGGTGGTCTTAAGACTTTCTGGTTTATATAAGGCATTGAGCTGGCCTGAAGGTAATAAGGTAGACCGAAAGGATTAATGACCCACATGTCTGGGTGGCTCAACGACCCAAATGACTCAGGTTCCAAACCAGTGGCCCGATGGCTAATTTAGATGAATAATTTGGACTATTACATTACCAAAAAATACCATATATATTACCTGCAATAGTACCGTCAATTGTAATTTCTACAATACTGATACAGTACCAAACAAATATGCCTCCACCTGGGATTGGTCCTTGGTCTCATGGATGTACTTTAAGAGTCGACCCCTACTAGGATAAGGCTTATGTGCATGAATTATAGAATATGAACTATTGTTATATGAGGAATCAAATAGGAGAATATGCCGATCTTATCACACTGGGAAAAAAATGAAATTGATCTTAACCTATCCTATAGAGTATGAATAGTTATACAAGACTCACAATCCATATTAGGGTGATAATCATTACCAAAAATCATCCTTTTATATTTTTCTTATTAATGGATTCTATAGAACCTATACTTAAACATTAGATATCTGTCATATACAATAGATATTCATACTCCAAATATTCCTACAACATCCCACATGTATAAGTCAGTGATTTTTTCGAGAGAGAAATATTTCATGATTGAAATGATATGATCTTACATTGTAAGGTGATAAACTACAAATAAGATGGATTTATTATCTTTAGATGTCAATATGAGTCATGTGTTGAATTATATGGTTCTGTATTCCCATTCTCATATTATTTAGGGAAACAGATGCATCATTCCCTTAGTCTTATATCATTAATTTTTGACTTGTAAGAATACAAATCATCTAGATATAAATTCAATAATCTCCCTCTTCATGTTGTCCCACAAGAAGTTTTTCACCAGATCTCTATACATGTTAGTGATTCCCAGATGAATAGATATGGATGAGCTATGTGCATCTTGCCGAGGTTTGTTCATTAGCTCTGGTTTTGATAAGACACATATCTGGGATCAACACCTTATAAATATTTGTTCATTAATGTAGATATCATGAATATTCCATACCTTTATTATATCACCTAATCATATTTTTGGGCCTCCATGATCATATTAACAATTGATGCAAAACAGTTATTTGGGAAGGGTTGAATGAATATCCTTAAATTATTCTCATATCCACCCATCTCATGTCTATGGAAATTATATAATTTTAAATCCTCATCTTGGATAGGGTTTTTGGATCCTTTATACTTAGATCATCTACTAAATTTTTTTCCATCCCAAGATTATAATGGATTGAACAATCATATTCCAGGATTAGCTCTAACCACCTCCACTAGTTCATATTTAGCAGGTTTTTTGAATATATACATGTGGATTTTATGATCCAAATATATTTCACACTTCTCCCAATAGAGACAAGGTCACAAAATATTCAACTAAAAGATTATTTGTACCAATTAAAGATCATGAGTTGCGTAGTTATACTCATGGATATTTAATTGGAATGGGTAATAATTAATCACTTGTGTGAGAACTAATCGCAAGACCTTCTTGGAAGCATCTATTTATATCACAATTCCATTTCTACTGGTGGATGATATTTTCACAAGTGTTGTAATTAGAATCATCTTCACCTATTTAAATCTTTCCTCAAAAACATCATTCCAAAAAAACAGCAGCGCCTAATGAGTTATCATGGTTGTTTAGAATTTAAAAAAATTAGTAGTATCTCCAAAATTGAGGATGGATACCCAATAATCAAAGGAAAATATAGATCTTCATCATAGATTTTGGTCACGTTCAACTTTTACTATCCTCTATTATTTATGGATCCATAAATATATCTATCTTGGGGATTCCATTACCTATGAATATTACTTGTTCCATCCAACACTCACATATACTATAATTCACATATAAAACTTCCATTCACATGGTCTTAAATACAATATTCAAATGATATTTGTGTTCCTCCTTTCTTTTGGAGTGGATAATAATATAATATATAAAGATAATCACAAATTTGTCGAGGTAATACGTAAATAAAATATTCATTAATCACCTGATTATTTTTCTAGAATTAGTGATTCACAATGGAATTACTATAAATGCATAGTTTCTATACCTTGAATAAAAATTAGTCACATGGATATCTTCCTTGTTCACCTGAATAAGATAATATCCCACACGATGATGCACCATAGAGAAATACTACAATCCATGTAACCGAGAGAATAATTCATCAATCCAGGGAAGAGGAAAAGTTTTCTTCATTGTGATCTTGTTCTGCTCAAAATTATAAATTCATAGGGGAATTTATACATCCATATTCATGATAAATAGGACTAGTGTACCCAATGGTGAAATACTTCGATTGATCAACTCTTTCTCCCGATTCTTATGTAGTATCTTTTTTATCACTTTATGTTCAATAGTGGATATTATATATAGAGTCTTGGTTATTACTAATATATGGGTATAATATTGATTGAGAACTCATCCTCACGACTTGGAGGAAGAGAAGAAAATTCTCTAGCCAACACATCAGCATATTCCCATATAATGGGCATGGTTGAAATGATTAAATTTTCCTCATTCTCAATAATTTGAGCTAGATATGCTTACTCCTAAGAGAAAAATATAAATATATGGGATGATGATACTAACTTAGATTCATCATCATCCATAAAATTATATATAATCATAAGAAGATTCATTTTTCAGAGGGTAATTTACTTCTCTCAACAATTTATGTTTACTCTATATAAGGAAAGAGAATCCATATATTGAATTGCATCAGATTTCACAAATGAGTATCAGAAAGATCACTTGGAAGTTCATACAAAACATATGGATAGGGGAGATGTTATATACTTAGTATATAACTATTTAAAAATTTTATATGTTCATAGATATCTCCACATCCATATTTTGAGGTTGTATTTGAATTTTTCTACAAAACATGCACAATATTAAAGAACGAGTAGAATCATGGATGACAAGAATGTATTTCTTTATTTAGTTTTGGTATTAATCATTTAACTCAACCAAAATGGACTTAGGGACGATAATATTAAATATATTAATCACATAAAAGGGAAACTATGAATCTTGAAGAGATAATTAAAAATTAAACTACATTCCATAACCAATGTATTTATAGGTTTCAGTCTACGTTATAAATGGTTTTTTATTAACATTTAATTTTATGGAAATTTTTCCCAAAATAATTTTTCTTATGGAGCTAGTGAATTTATTGAATCATATCCTATAAGATTATAAAAATAGTTCTGATTCAAGGCCTATTTTGGAGGAACTTTGTATTGATCGAGTCAAATCACAATGCACCATTTTTGGGGTTATTACCCATAGGTACAATAGTGCTAGATACATATCCACTTGTATTATCCAGATATGGATTTTGTTTATTAAAAAGAAATAAACCTATATGTTACTATAATGAAGGCATGTTTTTCAATGTTTATTATTATCCCTAAGACTGGACTAACCTTTTCTGAACCTAATCCAAAAAATAACTAAACTTTCCTAATATACAAACTATGACAAGCCAAACTTCTATATACCTTAAATTATTATTTATTATATAAAATAACACATAATAAATATCATAAGTTCATGAAACATAATTTAATTAGATTATTAAATACTAATAGGAATAAATATACAATATATACAATTACACTATTTTAAAACATAGTGAATTCACCTAAAAATCCTTATATCTTATAATAATGTACATGATAATGTGGGAGAATACATAAGAATGGGGTGATCTATAAAGCCTATTAATGTGATAATAAAAGCATTAGGAAGGGTAAGGTAGTATATGTGTGTCAAAGGGAATTAAATGATGGCATAAAATGTGGAAATCATAGTCCTCAAAATTGAAGCATGGTATAAGATGATAATGTCAAGACAATAAAATAAATACGGTGGAAACATAAAACATGACATTATAAGACTATGTCATGGATAAAAAATGAGACATAATATTATAGTATAATTATAACAACCACCCATTAAAAATACATGGCATCTCATTAGATGAAAATATCACCCAATGCATTGTAGTGATATATAATTTTGGGCAATGTTGTCTTATTCATATCATATACATGCTTTTGTGTGCCACATATATCATTCAAATTAAGAACATATTTCATCATTTTAACCCGAATATAATGAGTTTTATTTATATTCATTTAATTGTACATTAGTCCTAGGATAAGTATATCTAAGTGAATACCTTGGAGTGGAAATATGTATTTTTATTAACTACACAAGTTTATGGAATTGATAATTGAAGGAAAATTTCAATATTATAATTGGTACACATAAATATTAATGGTAATGTTTAATAATACTGAAATGGGGTCTCTTATTACTTTAATATCATAAGGAAATTAAAATAGTTGTGTATAAATGCGTTCAAAAATGAATAAATGGAAATCAAAAGATGTATTAAAAAGAATGTGTTTGAATAAATAGGATAAGGAGATCTATGACCTCGAGAAGGTTCTTCAAATATATTGAGAGGATATTCTTAAGATATTTTGAACACATTCTGAGGGATCGATAGAGCGAATGTTTGAGTAAATTCCTACTAAAATGATTTGTAGTGAATAAGAATGTAAGGTTTTATGGTTTTTTATAAAAAAAGTGGGGATTTATTTCTTAATTTATAAACAAAGGTTTTGGAATCTGTATGATAATGTAATCAAAAACAAAAAATCAACCCATGGGATTACCATTATTTATACCGAAGATGAGTAATTAAAATATTTTATAATGCTATGAAATGAAATCATTAATATTGTACCCTTGGTTATGTGGAAATGAATTAATTTTAAAACCTAATAGTATAATTTAGGTTTTGGAGGATTTATTGAGGGTTTATAATATTAATAAAATATCTTCAAAAACACATTATTTTAATGGGAAAACATAATTTGTTTCATGGATACTCATTATAGTATTTATAACATCATTTTTAACAATTTTTAATATCATAATTCATATTATATATTTAAAAATAATTTAATTTTTACTCATGAATTCGAGCTTCCCATAATGTTCTGAAAAATCCATCATTGGATAATTTCATTGTGATGATTTCAAAAATAATGTTACCATTATAAAAATAATTTTATAAATAAGATAATTTTCACATTTCATTAAAAATTACTATTTACTAAAAATACAAGTTTTTATGATATTAACCACTTTTTTACCTTTTAAGAAAATAAAATTTGACTTAATTAAATTATTTTTTCAGTTATATTTAAATAATATTATATTATAATATCATTTTATTATAGTATAATTTATTTCTGAATTCATTCAACTTGTCAAAAGTGTGTCATATTTGTAATGATATATTTCCCAAAAATATAATTTTTAACTCTTAATATCAAAATCTAATTTTTATGAACCCCATTTGGTAATTATTGATAAAGTAATGATAAAAAGAGATAAATAAGATAGTTATTTTGTTGAGAATAAAATATAAAAATTCATATTACTAGGGTCTAAAAACACAAACACTTATGGCTACAACATACATCCAAAGGGTAATGTGTGTGATAATGGTAATTTATTGGTTTGGATCGATGAATATCGTTTTGTCAATTATCTTGATAATATTTAAATTAGCACATAAATAGTTTCTAATGGTAATTATTTATTTGATCTTTGGTCATGATTGTTTGAGGGAAAAGTCAAGGGATTATTTATCCCTTTAAATATCTATTAAATGGGCTTCAAAAGGCATGAACATACTGGTTGAGTTAGTCACATGTTTAGTTTTTGTAAAGTAGGAATTATCATAACCCTTAATATATGAATCTTAATGATCACTATACAATGATGACATTAACAAAGGTTATAATGATTAATGGACCTTTAAATCTAATAGTCTATATCATTCCAAAAAAACAATGTACTTTTTTTTTCTAGAACTACATTATGTAATAAGGAATTTATTCATTTAGAAATGAAATTTTATTTTTTATTGTTTTGGTAATTACAGTAACATCCCTCAATATAACCATTATCACATCATAAACATAATTTTATTTCCCATAATAAAATACTTTCCACACAATTAAGAGATAGAATAATTCCCATCTAACATCCCATATCATACTAGAATGACCCTCTCATGCCTAACCTACACATAAACATACCCATGATATACCAACATAGATACTTTAATAACAATGGAGGAAGGCCACACACCCCACTCACTATTAAACTATCATATAGGATTGATTATCTCTTAATGTCTTTATAAGAAATATCCCTAGTACAATCATTATATTCCTTCAATCCCTTAATCGTTGGTAGTTGGGGAATCAACTAGTGTACAAGGGATCATCATAGCCCTTAACACTTATGTTTTACCCCATGGAGTTTTAATGAAAAAATTTCATTTAAATTTTATTCCCAAATGTATAAAAGTGAAAGGGCATCATATAACATGAAATATAAAAATAGTTTATTTATTATAGAGAAATTAATGTGGACCACCTACCTCATATGTAGTTAATCCCTTTAATATATGCTTTAAACCTATCAGATATTCTTTTCCAAGACTTATATTTTCTTGTATCGCATCCTCAACACCTATATAAAGCATTGAAAATAATTGTTTATTCAAAATGGAATTAAGGAGAGAAGAGAGTAATGATTATTCCTAATGTGATGAAAACCTTTCACATCATTAGAAAACAAATCTTACAATCCTATAAAAAGATCCTAATGAGGAAAAAATTGTTAATGTGGAAGACACATTACATAATATAGCATTATAATTATCCACTTTGTTTCATTCCTTATATGTTTAATGATTCTTAGTATTAGAAGATTATACATTTTTTAATTGACTTAGGATATATGTTTGAAATAAGAGGTTATACCATCTTACATACATATAATTATCAATAATGTGATAAACCATATTTGACCGTTAACAAGTGGATTCCCCTCTCCTTAGAAATAGAAAGGCTGGTGGGTAGGGATTTTGATTAATCTATCAATGAAGTACCTTTATAGAAGAAATTATTATAGAAAGAAACCACATATTCGAGATGATCAAAGATAAATCCACGACCATTCATTGTACCATTGGAATATTTACCATTAGAATTAATTTTTATTTTATAGGATGGTGGAGCCCTATAGAAATAATGGATAGGAGAGATAGGGATTTAAGAATATCCACTAATGAAGCTAAAAAAATTGGTAAACTCCATTAATACCTTAATGGAAAATTATATTTCCTACATTTTATAAGAATCTTCATCGTAATGTAAATAAATTTATGTCTCCTTCCCATGAAAATGGTTTCATTCCATGAATCTAAAATAGAATTTAAACTAGCACTCAAGGACCCCTTAGTCCCCATGGAAAAGAGAACCATTATTGGAGCAGGTATCTATCCATGAACATTGAAGCTACTCTATTGTCTAGAGATCTAGTGAGATCATTTATTAACTTCCTAGGAAATTCCATGTAAATAAAACCCAGTAACTATGATGAAAAAGGTGTATCATGGGTTCAATTTTGGGGCTCACGTAGCACATAAATATGAAGACCATATGAATAACTTTACATTGAATAACATCATTTGTAGGAAAAATCAAATAATGTGAATTAAATATAATTAATAGAAACTAGACAGTGATAGAAGAGTCCAAAAAATTGGTCCTTTGAGGATCACTATTGAATAGAACATTCAAAATATCAGAAATGTTCTTATAGTTAATGTGACCCATTTCTGTAGAGATATCAAAATAGTCGCCCCGTTCAGATCGTCTGATGATGTTAATCATATTTCCCTGTTCATTGGACATGATGAAGTGAGTGTGGAGAAGATCTTTTTTGGGTGAAAAAATTATGTTGGGTGTAGAAATTTTGAAGAAGGATAGGATTTACTGACTAATTATCTTTCTAGAAATGAAGATCGCAACACCATATCACCCACAATGAGTTATCCAAATTAGGGGATACAAATATTTGGATTTCATCCCACACCAAGGAGCAGAAATATTAGATGTTTTTTATCAGATATGAAACATCCAATTTATTATATAATGAGAAAATACCACAAATAACACCATGTAAATATAAACAATGAAAATTTGTAATGCATTACCAACATGGTTTATGCTAGATTTTTGATTACAATAACTCACCCATCAATAAAGAATTGAAACAGACTATATCTCACCTAATGACCATTACACTCCATTAGATAATCGTAGAGAAAATATTTTATTGAATTTTCAGTGAGAAAAATAAATAATGTTTAACATTAATAATTGATAAAATATTTAATAGAATTGCTGATATAACTTTGTTCATGAGAATGATATTCTCCCTAAAAAAAGATAATTAATATTATAGTTTTTAATCCTATCTAAAATTATTTAGTTTAATTTTTAGAAATGACAAAATATCATCGTAGAATAAGATAAGGTAACACCCAAATATTTTAGGGGGAAAACCATACTGATTGTAAAGAACCTTAAAATTCACAGAAATATTTTTTTTTAATTTTCTTGGGAATTTTACAAGAACGCAGTTTCTGAAGGAACTTGATTCCGAGGCCCGGTGTGCCCGAAATCATTTTCCGAAGTTTAGCTCGGGTACATTCAGTGAACGAACGAGCGGGTTTTCCTATCTTTTGAACCGGTGCTCGGAATCGAATTTTAAGGGCACCGATGGAATCGCAGTGCTGGTAATTGCTTAGAAACACCTTTTCTGGAGTTGCATTTGCTCGGGTGTGGTTTTTAATTTTTTGGGGGTTATGTTAAGGAATAAAAGAAAAATGTTGTGACAATTTATTTTATTTTACTTAAAGCGGCTTAACCTAAGTTAATCGGAATAGGTGGGACCAACAATATCTTACCCATATGGTAGGATATTTATGAGGTGGGGCCCGCACGAGCCCCACCGTTTCTTTCCTTCTAAGTAATGCACCCGCACCCCCCTTTAAATGAAGTCAGACCATATGTGTATTCTGGTTAAGAAACGACTCATTAATCTGGGTGATTAAATCATTAGAATTAATTAATTGAATTAATTGTTTATTTTGTTTCTTTTGAAATTCAAACGTGGCATGTGCGTTAATAAAATAAGACAACTCTTATTTTATTTCTGTTGGAACTTGCTTCGTGGAGAGGATTTGGAGAAAAGTATTCTCCTTTGACGACGAACGCGAAGAACGCGAAGAACGTGAAAAACGCACCGATCTCCGACGAAGAACGCCAAATCCTCGGAGATTGACTATGCGATGCCGTGTACCGTGACGTCAATGGCGCTTCTTCCGAGACGCTTCTTCCCCGACGCCTTCTTCCGTGACCTGCTTTTCCGCGACGAACCCTCGCTCGACGATGCTTGAGGTAGGGGTTTATTTTGTGATTACTTCCGTCATCATCTTCCTTTCTTTTTGAGCCACCTATTATCTAAATAACAGGATGAGGTCGGACCACAAAAACACGGCCGACCCTCCTCCCCCGTGTTGGTTTTATTTTGATTGCAGCACGGGAAAGACAACGAGGTGCCGATGCACCGCGCAGAAAAAATTTAAGAAAGGGAAGAAGCGCAGCGCCATTGCGTCGCGCCGTTGAAAGCGAACCAAAGATGTGGCGCCGTCGCGCAGCACCGGAGAACTACGAAGGCATTGCAGCCGGAGTTGGGCCACTACGGAGGGGCGCGGTGCCGAAGCGCCGTGTCAGACAGATCAAGGTTGTGGCTTAGGCCAGGTCGGAGCGGGGAGAGCGGCGGCCGGTTCCGGGCCGCCGACGGCGGAGCAAGGGGACCGGCCCTTGCGGGTCCCGTGGCGGTAGCAGTCGGCCGGCCGGAGGGGGCCGGCCGGTCAGGGGGAATCCGGGGGTTTGTAACCCCCGGTTGGCCAGCGGAGCGGCCCCCCGCATGGGGGCGGCAGTTTCTCCACGCGGGGGCAGCGCGCCCCCACGCCCGCTTCGCTTGGCCGTAACGGCCGCTTGTCCACCCGGCCAGTGCCAACGCGCCCGGCCGGGCCACGCCCAAGCGGGCCGGACCCAGACCCAGTTTGGGTCGACCCGGTTCGGGCCGACCCTTGGGGTATCGGGCCGGGTCGGACCAGGCCCGAACCCCCTAATATTGTACCTCCTCTGGTCTATTGCCCATAACATGAGCTACGTGCCTCCGATCGACGCACCGTCAGTTGCGTAGCGATTCCTGGATCAAGACGGTCTTTTAGGTATATTACACACAAGGTTTCAGAGTACTTCGGGTTCGGTCGTGTTGGTTCGTACACGAAACCAACCAGGCCCTCGGAGCGGAAACACTTATAACTTGAGCTTCGGACATCCGATTGACGTGCCGTCGACCTTGTTGGATTCCTCTTAGTGAGACGGACCTATTGGATTACTCCGCTCGAGGATTGGACGTAGGTGGAGTACGGTCGGGTTGGTTTTTACTTAAAAACCAACCGGGCCCCTGGGACGAAAAAGCCAATAACTCTCAGACCGGGTGTCCGATTGACGGGCCATCTATGACGTTGAGTTCCTGTTGACGATATGGAATTTTTGGATACATCAACTCCTGAATTTGTGTCAGTTGATGTATTAGCCCTTTGGCTCATGGAGCGGACCCTCCCGAACGAGTTTGTTGTGTGCAGGAACCGTAGTGCTAGCTGCGAATGTGACGACGACGACGACCGTAAAGAAATCCTCCGTGGATTCGACGACGACGACTACATCACATAGAGATCCTATGTGGATAATTGCTACTGATCCTGTGTGGGTTAGATCCTGTGTGGGTCAGCGCTCAGTGGTCCTGTGTGGGCCAACGCCTACAGATCCTGTGTGGGTCCGATCCTGTGTGGGTCATTGCGGGGGTTAGTTACCTATCGATCCTGTGTGGGTCAGATCCTCCGTGGGTCATTGCGGGGGTTAGTACCTATCGATCCTTAGTAGGTATGACGGCTTAGATGAATCAGTGGCTATATCTGATCATCTTTATCGTCATACGATGAAGTATACCAGTGTGAGATGAATCGTGACTAGCTTTCCTATGTGGATTGTGTTGTGCTATCTTATGTGGATGTGATCAAACCTGGGCTCAGACGTTGGAATGAACTGGAATTGATGACTTAGGTATATGTATGGTCATATACCTAAGCATTGTCGGATATTACTTCGTGATTTTATCTTTCCTTTTTGGATTATCCTTTGTGGATTCTGGGAGAACTTCGGGGGTCTCGGGGTCCCTACTGAGTAGCTTATACTCACCCCTGCATGGGCTATTCCCGCACTACATTGTGTTGGTTGCAGACGACGGGCAGCGCTGATCGCGGTTGAGGCTGGCGGAGTAGGTCGGTACCCGGAGGTAGACCACTGGGCGGGATGTACTCAGAGTGGACTCCTGGACCCCAGGAGATGTGGAGGCTATCTTTACTCACCCTTCCAGTGGGACTTCCAGTGCACAGCTCAAGGCTGTGGCTTTACATTCAGTTGTTGTTTTCCCTTTCCAGTTGTACTTTACTTTTAGTTTGGGTTTGCATTCTGGTCCACTTACTTTTCCTCACTCACTGTTGTACCCAATTTTTACTTAATGTTCACTTCCTCTTACTTTCCCTGTGGTGTTTGTTTACTTTATAAAGGCAATGCATTCCCTTTTTACCGGGAATTACTCCTTGGTGCTAGTCGCCAGCCCTTGGCCTATGGAAGGCAGGCTTGGGGTTGTCACGGCATGGGCCCTGAGGACAGGTCGTGAAAA
Organism: Viscum album; assembly: GCA_963277665.1. Classification (NCBI taxonomy): domain Eukaryota; kingdom Viridiplantae; phylum Streptophyta; class Magnoliopsida; order Santalales; family Viscaceae; genus Viscum; species Viscum album. The sequence goes on from OY728127.1 coordinate 1,020,785,552, forward strand.
ATTGGTATCAGAGGAGTTCGGTTCTACCACATAACTTTGGACTCTGATCTTTTTCTATGTGAAACAACAATGTTAAGCGTATTGGGTGTGGTTATCAGTCCAGGGAGTCCGAGTGTTGGTGTGGTGGCCGACGTATCCGTATACCAGGACCCTAACTTCTGATTTCCAACTTAATGCACGAAAATATTGATTGCTTATGTGTTTCAAGTTTTCATTGTGATTACTTTGCGTCTGCTCACCAGGTATACTATTTGACCATGGCACACCTGTTTCTTTTCAGGATGGCCCCACAAAGGCAGCCATCTAGGGTTCCGAGAGTTGTTCGTGACGACAGCCCACCGAGCGACGAGGCCTCGGTACAGGGCCCTTTGACAGCAGAGGCACCGGCGGTAACACTACCCGTCGAGCCACCGATGTTACCAGCCCTAGCCGCTGACGATGCACGTCGCCTTAGTGCACTACACAAGTTTCAGTGCTAGCGACCGCCCAGGTTCCGTGGGGAGATGGACCCTCAGACAGCAAAGGATTGGATGGAGGTAGTTGTAGGAGTTTTCAGGTTAGTGAGGACACCAACAGACCACATGGTGATCCTCGCAGCGAGCCTACTGCACGCGGCAGCAGGAAGATGGTGGAGCTTGATGCTCCAGGTGCATGACGATGTGTCCCTCATCTGGACGGACTTTGAGAGCCTCTTTCACTCAGAGTTCATCCCAGCCACCCTCCATGCAGTGCATATATAGGAGCTTCTACAACTGCGGCTGGGCATCTTGACGGTCGCCTAGTACTCGGCGAGATTTACCGATCTCTCGCGCTAATCGACAGACATGGTATGAGACCCATTCTTCTGAGCCCGGACCTTTGAGTAGGGATTGAGGCATGACATCAGGGCATCACTGATCTCCCTCAGCATTCCGACTAAGGCAGGAGTACTTGAGCGAGCCCTTCTGATCGAGAGATTCCTTGATGAGCCTTCATCAGCAGTGAGACCTACCGTTGGGTGGCACGTAGAAGAGTCTTCTGCATCAGGTAGTCAACGGATGACTCATGGGTCCAGGCAGAATAGACCCTCAGGAAGAGACCTCCAGACATTGGCTCAGCAGTGCGGGCCACACAGCGTAGAGCCAGTCTTTCGAGAGGCAGTCAGTGCTACGCATGCGGCGGGCAGGGTCACATGGCTCGTGACTGCCCGACCCGCCGTGTAGAGGAGCAACAGGCAGTTGAGGGACCACCCAGGCAGAGGCAGAGGGTCGACCGTGGCGGTCCGCAGGGAGCAGGTAGACGAGGCAGAGGAGCTGGCTGAGCAGTAGGTGGTGGGCGACGCTTTGAGGCTCTACCACCACCACCACCAGGAGGTCCACCCCGACCATAGGGAGCTAGCGGGCAGAGACAGGCATAGCTCCAAGCAGCGGAGGCCTATGACCATGGTGCGCCCAAGAGGATTTGAGGTACTATCTGTGTCTACTCCACCCTTGTTGCAGTTCTTATAGACATAGGAGCGAGTCATTCTTTCATAGACGCTGCCTTTGTTCGGAGCTCGGAGATTTCGACAGAGCTGTTCGCTCGATCCATACAGCTGGAGACTCATACGGGAGCAGACTCGACGATTAAGCACTGGTGCCGGCATTGTGAGCTTACTCTAGGAGGCGAGATCATCGTCTGGGATCTTCTTGTAGCGGCGTCGAGGCCTTACGACATCATCTTGGGCATGTATTGGTTATTTACAGTCCATGCTCAGATTTACTGTATTAGACGCAAGGTGCGATGTGTACGCACCGACGGGAGCAGGTTCACCTTCACCAGTGAGAACGGAGCCTTCGCAGCACAAGATGGACTCTCGCAGAGGAGAGGAAATCCCATCAATCATTAGTTGGCAAGCCTCATCCTAGGAGAAGTTGACGTGCAGAGTCTTAGTTTTCTTGCAGTGGTGGATCAGTATGCAGACGTTTTTCTCGACGACGTTCCAAGACTAACCCCTTGCAGAGAGGTAGACATTTATATTGATATGTACCCCAGGACATCCCTGATATCCACCCCAGCATATCGGATGGCTCCTGACGAGCTTCGAGAGATACAGGTACAGTTGGAGGACTTGCAAGGCAAGAGATTCATCCGACCCAGTGTTTCACCCTGGGCTTCCCCGATATTGTTCGCCAAGACGGCGGACGGGATCTTGCGACTTTGTGTCGACTATCGTCACCTGAACCAGGTGATAGTGAGGAAAAAGTATCCTCTACCGAGGATTGATGACATCTTCGATCAGCTTAAGGGAGCACAGTGGTTCTCAAAGATAGACCTCAGGTCAGGCTATCATCAGCTCAGAGTTTAGGATGAGGATGTGCAGAAGACGACCTTCAGATGTCGGTATGGAAACTATGAGTTCTTTTTTATGCCCTTCGGCATAACCAATGCTCCCGCAGTGTTCATGGGCCTCATTAATAGGATCTTTCAGCCATACCTCGATCGATTTATCATCGTATTCATCGACGACATTTTGATTTACTCAACGACTGAGGAGGAGCATGCCTACCACTTGTAGGTGGTACTTGACACACTATGAGAGCACCAGATTTATGGAAATCTCTATAAGTGTTAGTTCTAGATACGCGAGGTCCACTTCTTGGGACACGTCATCTCTGAGGCGGGAGTTTCGGTGGATCCTGCAAAGATCGAGGCAGTGCTAGCTTGGGAGCCACCCAGGAGGGTGACAGAGGTACGATGTTTCTTGGGACTAGCTGGGTACTACTGGAGATTTTTGCCAGACTTCTCTAGATTTGCAACACCACTCTCAGCTTTGACGAAGAAGGGGAAAACATTTGTGTGGTCAGACAGATGTCAACATAGCTTCTAGGAGCTGAGATAGAGATTGACCAGTGCGCCTATCTTGAGGTTGATAGAGGAGGGAGTAGGGTACGTAGTTTACTGCGATGCCTTAGGGACCAGACTCAGATGTGTCCTGATGTAGGAGCCGGCCGTGAACTCCTATGGATCACGCCAGTTGAGGCCACATGAGTAGAACTACGCTACTCATGACCTGGAGTTAGCAGCAGTGGTCTTCGCTCTGAAGACGTGGCAACACAATCTGTTGGGTGAGCGCTTTACAGTCTATTCTGACCATCAGAGTCTCAGGTACATCTTCTCTCAGAAGGACCTGAACCTAAGATAATGGCGATGTCTCGAGTTACTCCAGGACTATGACTTTGAGATAGTCTATACTCCTGGGAAGGGGAACGTAGTAGTCGATGCTTTCAGAAGGAGGACGGACATTCAGCTACTTGGGGAGGAGACAGAGCAGCTAGCCGTTTTGCAGATATCCTTCATGGATAGAGATGGAGCAGCCTTCCTTCAGTCACTCACAGTCACTCCTCCACTACTGCAGTGGGTCAGAGTGGCACAACGTGGTGACGCTGACTGTGAGATGCGGCGTGAACAGATATGCTCAGGACATGCACCTAATGGGTTCTCCTTAGGAGGAGTGCATGCCGTCCTTTTCAAGGGACGTACCTTTTTAGAAATTTCATTGTGGGAGGATGTGATGAGAGAGTTTCACACTTCCCGTTTGGCAGTACATCCTGGAGTGGCGAAGATATACCAGGATCTGAGACAACAGCACTTGTGGCCGGACATGAAGAAGGTTGTGGCAGAGTTCGTTTCTCGATGCCTCACCTGCCAGCAGGTGAAGGCAGAGAATCTGGTACCAGTTGGATTGGTATAGTCGTTGGATGTCCCGGAGTTGAACTGGGATGGGATATCTATGGACTTCGTGACTGGACTTCCACAGACTTCCAGAGGTCACGACTCCATTTGGGTGATTGTCGACCGACTCACCAAGTCGGCTCACTTCTTACCCATCAGAGAGCAGGGCTCAGTGGAGAGCTTGGGAAGTCTCTTTGTTCAGGAGATTGTATGGAATCATGGTGTGACATCGTCTATCGTCTTTGACTGAGATGATCACTTCACTTCTCGGTTTTGGAAGGGGTTACAGGAGGCATTCGAGACACAGCTACATCTGAGTACCGCCTTTCACCCTCAGACAGATAGTATGATGGAGAGGACCATACAGACTCTCGAGGACATGATTTGGCATGTGTCCTCGACTTTGGTCACAGCTGGGAGGACCTCCTACCCTTGGTGGAGTTTGCGTACAACAACAGCTACCACTCCACCATCGGGATGGCACCATACGAGGCATTGTACGACTGACCTTGCAGATCACCGTTGTGCTGGACAGACCTTGGGGAGTCAGCACTTGTGGGACCAGAGATGGTCCAGGCCACGACCGAGAAGGTCCATATCATCCAGGTGCAGATGAGGACAGCTTAGAGCTAGCATAAGTCTTATGCTGATAGGAGGCGGACGCCACTGGAGTTAGAGGATGGCGACCACGTCTTCTTGCGGGTCTCACCACAACATGGATTATGGAGATTTGAAGGAGGCAGCATGTTATCTCCTCGCTTCATCGGACCATTCCAGGTCCTCAGCAGGATTGGCGGGGTGGCTTATCACCTGGCTCTACCACCTCAGTTGCACCGGGTGCACGACGTCTTCCACGTATCTCAGCTGAGGAGATACGTGCACGACTCGACACATATCATTGACCATGGGGAGATGGACGTTGATGATGGGGCGAATTTTGCGGAGGTCCTAGTGGAGATTGAGGATCTATAAGAGCGGGTCCTACGTGGATGGTCGATTCCTCTAGTGTGAATCAGATGGAAGCAGGAGAACCACCAGGAGAGCACTTGGGTGCTAGAGGCTCAGATGCGTGCTCAGTACCCTCTTTTGTTTCCCTAGTTTATGATGTATCTTTACAGGGACATAAAGCCCTGAGGTGGGAGTGATGTAAAGACCCGTAAAATTAAAGGAAGTTTTTATTCTTAATTTTCTTGGGAATTTTCCAAGAATTCTATTTCTGACGGCACCTCATTCCGAGGCCCGGTGTGCCATGAATCATTTTCGGAAGTTTAGCTCAGGTACGTTCAGTGAACGAATGAGCAGTTTTTTCTAACTTTTGAACCAGTGCTCGGAATCGAATTCCGAGGGCACAGATATAATTGCAGCGTCGGTAATTGCTTAGAAACACCTTTTTCGGAGTTGTGTTTTCTGGGATGTGGTTTTAAATTTTTTTGGGGTTATGTTAAGGAATAAAATAAAAGTGGTGCGACAGTTTATTTATTTTTACTTAAAGAGGCTTAACCTAAGTTAAGAGGATAAGGTGGGACCCAAAATATCCTACCGACTTTGTAGGATATCTGTGATATGGGGCCCACATGAGCCCCCTATTTATTTCCTTCTGAGTGATGCACCCACACCCCCCATATTAATGAAGTCAAACCGTGCGTTTATTCTGGTTAAGAAACACCTCATTAATCTGGGCGGTTAAATCGTTACAATTAATTCATTGAAATAATTGTTCGTTTCGTTTCTTTTGAAATTCAAACGTGGCATGTGCGTTAATAAAATAAGAAAACTCTTATTTTATTTCTGTTGGAACTTTCTGCGTGGAGAGGATTTGGAGAAAAGTCTTCTCCTTCGACGAAGAACGCGAAGAAACACAAAGAACGCGAAGAACGCACCGATCTCTGATAAAAATTCCAAATCCTTGGAGATTGACTATGCAATGCCATGTAACTCGATGTCAACGATGCTTCTTCTGTGATGCTTCTTTCGCGACATGCTTTTCCATGAAGAACCCTCGCTCGACGACGCTGGATGTAGGGGTTTATTTTGTGATTACTTCCGTCATCATCTTCCTTTCTTTTTGAGCCACCTGATATCGCAATAACGGGAGGAGGTCAGACCGTACGATCATGGCCGACCCTACTCCCCCTTGTTGGTTTGATTTTGATTGCGGCACGAGCAAGACAACGCGGTGCCAAAGCACCGCGCAGAAAATATTTAAGAAAGGGAAGAAGCGCAGCGCCGTCACGCTGCGCCGTTGAAAGCGAACCAAAGATATGGCGCCGTCGCGCCGCACCAGAGAACTAAAAAAGCACGGCGGCCGGAGTTGGTCCGCGGCGGAGGGGAACGGTGCCATCGCGCCACGCCGGATGGATCAAGGCCGCGGCGGAGCGGGGAGACCGGCGGCCGGGTCCGAGCCACCGGTGTTGGAGCCAGGGGACCGGCCCTTGCCGGTCTCATGGTGGCAGCAACCGACCGGCCGGAGCGGGCCTGCCGGTCAGGGGAAATCCGGGTGTTCGTAACCCACGGTTGTCCAGCGGATCCGCCCCCCGGCATGGGGGCCGCGGTTTCTCCACGCGGGGGCAGTGCCCCCCCCGACCCGCTTCGCTCGGCCGTAACGGCCGAGCCGGCGGGATGGCCACCCAGCCAGCGCTAGCGCACCGGGCCGAGCCGCCGGGCCGGGCCGTGCCCAAGCGGGCTAGACCTAGACTTGGTTCGGGATGACCCGGTTCAGGCCGACCCTGGGGTTATCAGACCGGGCCCGAACCCCTTAATACCAAACTTCCTCCGGTCTGTTGCCCATAACATGAGCTACGTGCCTCCGATCGACGCACCATCAGTTGCGTAGCGATCCTTGGATTGAGCCGGTCGTTTCGATACATTACACTCAAAGTTTTGGATTACTTTGGGTTTGGCCGGGTTGGTTCTTACACAAAACTAACCGGGCCCTCAGAGCAGAAACACTTATAACTTGAGGTCCAGACGTCCGATTGAGGTGCCGTCGACCTTGTTGGATTCCTCTTAGTGAGACAAACCTTTTGGATTACTCTGCTCGAGGTTTGGATTTAGGTGGAGTACGGTAAGGTTGGTTTTTACTTAAAAACCAACCGGGCCCCTGGGACTAAAAAGCCAATAACTCTCAGACAAGGCATCCGATTGACGCGCTGTCTGTGACGTTGAGTTCCTGTCGACGATACAAAAATTTTGGATACATCAACTCCGGACTTTGTGTCAGTTGATGTGTCAGCCCTTCGGATCGTGGAGTGGACCCTCCCGAATGATCTTGCTGTGTGCGGGAACCCTAGAGCTGGCTACAAATGAGACGACGACGATGACTGAACAGATATCCTCCGTGGATTCGATGGAGACGACTACAGAACTCAGCGATCCTACGTGGATCAGTGCTACCGATCCTGTGTGGGTCAGATCCTATGTGGGTCAGCGCACAACGGTCCTGTGTGGTCTAGCGCCTACAGATCCTGTGTGGGTCCGATCCTATGTGGGTCATTGTGGGGGTTAGTTACCTATCGATCCTGTGTGGGTCAGATCCTTTGTGGGTCATTGCGGGGGTTAGTATCTATCGATCCTTTGTGGGTCCGATGGCTTAGATAAATCAGTGGCTATATCTGATCATATCTATCGTCATACGAAGAAGTATACCTATGTGAGATGAATCTTTACTTGCTTTCCTATGTGGATTGTGTTGTGCTATCCTGAGTGGATGTGATCGAACTTGGGCTCGAACGTTGGAGAAACTGGAATTGATGACTTAGGTATATGTATGGGCATATACCTAAGCAGTGTCGGATGTTACTTCATGATTGTATCTTTCCTTTGTGGATTCTGAGAGACCTTCGGGGGTCTCGGGGTCCCTACTGAGTATCTTATACTCACCCCAGCATGGGCTATGCCCGCACTACGTTGTGTTGGTTACAGACGATGGGCAGCGCTAATCGCGGTTGAGGCTTGCAGAGCAGGTCGGTACCCGGAGGTGGACCACTGGGCGGGAAGTACTCGGAGTGGACGACTAGACCCGAGGAGCTGTGGAGGCTACCTGTACTCACCCTTCAGGTGGGACTTCCAGTGGATGGCTCGAGGCTGCGGCTTTACTTTCAGTTGCTGTTTTCCTTTTCCAGTTTTACTTTACATTCAGTTTGGGTTGGTATTTTAGCCCACTTAGTTTTCCGCACTAACTGCTGTACCAAGTTTTTACTTAGTGTTCACTTCTTCTTGCTTAATCTGCGGTGTTTGTTTACTTTACAAAGGAAATACCTTCCCTTTTTACCAGGAATTACGCCTTGGTGCTAGTCGCCAGCCCCTGGCCTATGGAAGGCGGGCTTGGGGGTAGTCACGACATGGGCCCCGACGACGGGTCGTGACACTGATCCCCTGCCTCTCCATAATAATAAAAACTCATTTACCAATTTTTTTTTAAAATAAACAAATTTCTCTTTGAAGGGGTAAGACATGTCCAACAATATTTCTCGTATTTTTTTATAATATTCATGAAACCCATAAATGGTCTAAATTTTCCATCCAATAAATATAGCATGTCATTAGTGAAAAAATGTGAAATACCAAGGATTACATACCAACCTTTCTATAGAAATATCATCCTAGATTCAACAACCATGATGGTTTTTCTACTGAAATAATATTGGGATAAATCAAATGGGGTTGGAGATATATGTTCTCTTTGATATATCCATTTTTTTATTTTCCAAAATTCATGATTCTCCATAAAATAGAAAAAGAGAATTAGGGAGATTAGAATCCATGAAAATAAATGTTATAGAACCATTCATATAATTACTTATTTCATAAATTTTTTTATGAAAAATAACTTCTTAATAGTGTAAAAATATTTCTCAATATCAACTATTTCCATATTATGGGTCCCATAAACATCCTATTGATATCAAGAATCATTTATTATACATGAGAAATATCCCCTTTTATGTTCATATTATTATTAAAGACGTGTTATTCATTCGAAACCTACTAACGTAAGATAAAAGTAACACTATAATTAATTAATATTTCAACGAATTCATAAGATAATTTTCAAAGAATCCCCAAGTGAACAACTAAAAATGGATGGGTGTTTCACTTTAATTATAAGGGTAAGGGTTGTGGCACAGAAAACATTTGGTAAGTGAACTCTTATTATGTAATCAATGATAAATCTAAACATTTATTCTATAATGATATCCCATGATTTCGTGTAAAAAGAACCTATGAACCCATAGTGTCCAGCTATACTCTATGGGTTGAAGCACATTATTGATTTAAAAATCTCAAAATAATATAGTGGAGGAACCATTTTTTTAGTCAAACCATCAGTAACCATGGTTGGAATGTCACTAAAAAATGTATCCTTGAGATATTTACTTGGATAACCTCCATGAGTAACTGAGCCCCACTTTGAAATTATGTTTTCAATATAGTCAATAGACATTTACCTAAATGAACCTATATCATTACTGTTAGAACCATAATCAATTTTTTAATTCAAATTTTTTTTCTGTGTTATTTATTTGATGTAATCATAGAAGTATGTTGAATTCCTAAAAATTATTAAATCCAATAAACTCAAGACCATTATTTGGAATTAATTTCCACTTATAGAAGATTATTAGATATATATAATTATTTCTCCATAATGGATATAAATTCAGAATCAATACAATTTGTTTGAATGATTTCATACAAATAGATAAAATTTTATTAAAATATGATTCTAAAAATTTTATTATAAAACTATGTGGTAAAATCCTACAGATCCCCTTTCAAATGTTTTAGCTATTTTGCTTATATCCCATGGATTTCCATTAGATGGACCATCCTAGGATCATTTAAAAAAATTGGGTGTAATTATTTTTAAAATATCGCATTATTAGTGAAACTTGGATTATGAGTCTCGCCTCTACCTCTACCCAAGGAAAGGAAAAGATGAGAGTGATTAGAGATGGGTCTACATAGATGCCTGGATATAAAATTAGGAAGGTGTGAAATCTAAATGAATTTTGGATAGTCACCTTTCAAGAGAGTACATAATGCTATGAGTTCCTTGTTTATTATTTTCCAAATTTTACATATCTGTTAAGAATAACAAAACTAGAAGGTCTCTCAAAGCTATGAAATTGTTGAATTTTCCAATAAACCTCATGAATTACCATCATTCCCCTTTTTCATAGAGTTTTCTTGTACTATTTTGAAGTCCCCACATATAATCTACGAGAGGTAACCTAGATTAAATGATGGTAAATACTATCATAATAATTGACATTATTTAGCATTATATTTGGAATGAAATAGGGTAATGAGTGGGTTTTGAAAGAGTATATAAATCAAAACTAATAAAAATTTAAATGAGGAATATAGGTGATTTATTTTCACATTTCTTATCTAGAAGTTCCATATGTGCTCTTTTCCTCACATAGTGTCATAGAAATTCCTAAAACTTAAGTAGTGGGGTACGGTCCACTCCTAACATGATGCGAGGCTAAGGATATATAAAATCCCCAATTTGATTACCTGAATTATCTATTAATTAAACACAATTTTTAAAAGAACCCTATAATAATTTATAAGGAAACCTACCTCTCACAAAAAAAATTAATGGTGTGAAATATACCTCAATGGATTTATTATATCCATAGTAAGAAAAATCCCTACCAATTTGGATTATTTCTACCATGATCTATTGAAAATAATTGTGAAATCACAAGAAAAAATCTAAAAAACAAATTTATAGTAATATGAGATTAATGAATATAATTAAAGGGATAAATATATCTCAAATACTTAAATAAAAAACAAAAACCCAACACTCTCCAGAGGGGATCACATGGGATTAATAGTGGGGTATGATCATGCCAAAATTACCCTATATTAACACTTATTTTACCTAAAAACTAAGGGAAATGATGAGAAAATTACTAGTTTTATCTTTTTAAAACTTATGGAAATAGACCAATAAAAACATTACTATCAGTGTCTCACTACAATATACCTTCTCTAGTCCATGTCATAGTGTAAACTCTATAGGTCACAGTGTGACCATCCCTCAAGATACACTAAACCTTGAGATGAAAGGACCGTATAGTGTGGGCTCCATCACTTCATGGAGTTTCCATTGCACAAGGTTAGGTCATATAACATCTCATATAGTACACGATGTGATCACACAAAGGTATAGAGGACAAAAACTCTCTTAGAACTATCCTAGCATGACCCATTTAAATAATGGTATGACATAACTTTCTAAGAGAGGCCCATCCACTAAGGAATTACCAATAATTTCTCATTTTACAAATCTCGAATACCACTTTCTGATACCCATTTTCTTTTGGGTTTAATGGGGAGGCTTAGATTTCTAGGCATTATTAGCCTCCTATAATCAAAAACCACAATGCGATGGGGGGGTTCAATCGAAACCCTCACTAATAACCGCTAATGTACTTAATAAGCCTCTAGAGCCATATTCCATGTCCAAAAATAGCTCTTAATGATGTTCCAATGCATATATTTCCAATAATAGTTCAAAATATTGAATAACCTATAATATTGGACTAAAAAGTTCAATACCATTTGAATTTAAAAACCCTAAAGATATAGGTCTATAAATACTTCTCACTATAAAACTTCTCATAGCTATGAATTTTTAGTGGTTCTTAATCCATGATCCTTGAACAACCCAAATTTCTAATTCTCTACAAACACATTGTGTTTTATCTATAATTATTGAATAGGATTATACATGAAATGGTAAAATAATGGTACACTATTCTCCAATTTTTGATCCACCCACTCAGTAATATTTTCTATACAGATTGGGTGTATGACTGCACCATTCTACCCTGTGACACCCATGAGTTTTCAATTGATTAATTATGAACCTCATTGTGATCCCCACCATAACATTCATTTCAAAAATGTTTACATGGTGATATGGCCTCCCAAATTCAGAATCAAAAATATAAAATTATTTCCTAAAAATGACCATCATGATCTATGATTTTTCTAGACCACCACACCTATTTCTATGAAAGAACACCAGTTTTTCCTCCTGTAAATAAATTTCCCTGAAATAAATTAGTATCATTGGATAATGTTCTATCATATCACCCAGTTATAATGTCAAATTTCAGGAATTTATATCAAGATTTTCCAAACACCCACATTATTGTCTAAACCTAACACATGGTTTAATTCCACATTTGTATCACCAACCACCTATAATAGCAGTAATTCACTCACCCAGAGAAAGTTTCCACCTTATATCCAAACCACCCTTGGATCATATCATTTATATCCCAAAATAAAAACCAATTCATAGAGTAAATTGAAACCAAAATCACAATCAAAATATACTATATAATATAAAATAATTTATAATTTGATCCTCTTGGACATGAGTTAACTTACACCATTGTGATTTTCTAATGTACAATCTCTCCACACCCACGACCCCGCCAACAAAACATTGGTACCAAAAAACAATTTAATGTCACCTAATAAAATAGAATCTTTATTTTCACTATGATAACAAAAAATTTTAATCTCCCCATCCCACATTCCATCCATTAATATATATAATGATTGGATGTAACCATCTAAATTATAATCGAGTTCTAACATGAAACATCAATCACTACCCATTCCTCGATCATTAGTAATGTAATATTTTTTATCATCTAACATTATATCTACAGTGAGTTTCAAACCCCCAGTATTAAATGGTTTTCTACCCACTATAAGGATCTTCTTATACGACTCCCAGACAATCATCCCAACCAGGTCCCATATTAACATTTTTATTTATCCTAAAGAGACACGATCCCTCATACAGTCAACCACAGACACCATCAATCAATTTTGTCACCATGAATATAGATTAATCACCTCCAATTCTCATCCAACTCACGAAAACATTCCCCAAATCAATACATCAAATACATTTGTCCTTAGCCTGTGCAAGTCCTCTCACTTATCTGCAAACCAAACAACACCACATATACCCTACACATAGTGTCTCAAAATAATCATGTATTTCTAGGAAAATATATGCCAAAACTCACTATAATTTCCCAATGTAGAGTGATCTATATGAAACCTTTCATATATTTTTATGTAGTGTTCATCATGACCTCATCTGATCCCCATAAGAATATAATCTCATACAATATGATTGATCCACCTAAAAAACAAAAAATACTCATGATTCATCGCACATTGTCAAATGTGCTAAAGACAACGAGTATGATTGTATTTGTTTTGTTAATATCATCAAACTGGAAGAACCATAGTGGATTATTTCTAAAAAACTAATATTTAACTCATAGTGAAGTATATTGTCCGTTCCCTCACCACCAAGTAATCATTCCAAAACATAAATAATCTCCCTCACAATATAAATTATATATCCAATTATCTTGGATTAGGATATGCAATTTAATTTGGATGTGAATTTGAAAAAAATTATGTCTAGGAATACTAATAATACATCACTCCAAATTCAACAATCAATACTAAATAACCTCATGTTTATTACATCACACAATCTCAAGGAATCTCAAAATTCATATACAATATATCTGATAACACCTATCATGAAAAAATCTCAAATGAGAATAATCTACCCAACCTCCCATCACTAAAGGAACTCTCACGTCTTGAAAATATACTCTCTTGGGATACCCTCTCACATAACATATCCTAATGACATATCTCTTATAATTTTTAAAATAACATAAGGAAGCTCATTTAACAATACAACAACACATGGTTTCCAACATATACATGTTAGACATGACATGACATGTTAACTACCCACTCGTCGAGCCCCAATACTCACTGAGAATCCATATACCATACTAACCCAAGTAGGATTATATCACATCCTTATTCATTTAGAGATATTTTACTATAATGATTAGTATTATGTAAAATAATAATAACATGGTTTGATTACATAGAATTACTCCAAGAATATATATGGTAAAACTTCATATGGGTTATTGTTAAAACTATAAAAAAATTAACTGATTTCCTCAGAGATAACTAGTTTTAGGGAATTTAATACCTCTACCGACCCAGTTAGGGTCACCACAAATCTAATACATAAATGGAATTCAAATAATTTTTTAACTAACAAATCATAATAATAACAACAAAAAATTTCCATGGAAAAAATATATTGTGGTTTATCTAAGTATAATTTCTCCAAAAAACATTAATAGAAAAGAAACATATATGTTTTTATTGACAAAATAAATATTTTATCACTATATTTCCAGTTATACAATTCATATGAATGTAGATTAATAACATGTTAATACTACATGATAATAATTATAAATGTAAATAGGCCTGTTGAAAATAATCCCAAATCCAAAAATAATAAATACCAATATCTACTAACCACATCATACTTGAATAAAAATACCATTAGTGAAATTTTACACCAAAAACATAAATCCTATGTCCTTGGAAATTCCACAAAAAAATGTTCATGATGCATGAGTTTATGGTCCATCACAAGCTCTAATATTCTAAATATTCCAATCAATTATACCCAAAACATGAAGAAAATGAAAATAACACTTTGATACAATTATTTTAATTTATATCTGTTCTAAGGATAGTTGATAATGTCTAGAATAAGGGTTCAATAATACCTCAAAAAGCCCTCCCTAAATTTCCAAGTTTATCGACTAATAGTAAGGGTCTAATACGTTACCATTGGGAGACTATAAACTCATATAATAGTGAAGAATAAATGAAAAATAATAAATCATATTCAACATAAAATTATCATAGTATATAAAAACATAATAAATAAAAACCATTGTATAAAAAAATTAAATAATTTTCTATACAAACATACATGTTAATGGATCACACTCTTAGTAAACAAAATATAAAAATAAACAAAATAATAAAAATTATTAGAGGCTCCACCACCATAATAAAGCCTCATCACATCCATATATATCCAAATATTCCTATATCATCTTTATCCAGATCACGAAATTATGGGCCTATACCCTACATGGATATATGAACAATATGGTCTCCTTTGGAAACATTCAACTTGAGCTAGTCGAGGAAAGTTTTAGTAAAGATTCATAGGCCCCCACAAATGGTGACCATAACATAACTAGTAATTCATTGTATCCCTATACGATATACTCAGAAAAGAAATATTGGATTGATTTATAAATAAATATTCTTTTTCAATCCCTGATCTCTAAGGTGACACTTAAGATCAACTATACCTTCTTTGTCTATTGCTGCATGAATCTAAGCATAAAGCATACCAATCTAGGGGAAAACTTACATATAAATAGATCATGAAAATTGAAACCAATGGAGAACCATATACTTCCCTAGAATACACTCAAGAATATCACCTAGGTGTACCATGTTCTCCCTTGAAGCCTATGTCAGAAAATTGTTCCACATAGGGGGTCACAACCCATACCCAAAACCAACATATATCCACCACTGATGGGGTATCTTACCCTATCTAGAACATTTATATAGTAAGTGTAATATATCACCTAAAATATTTTACATCATACACCTAGGGATATTTTGTTAATGAAACATCAACATACTACCCATGGGGACACATGTCATATCACAGAACCATAAAATATTTCCTATTGGGACCCATTTTTTTACCTTAACCATATAATCATAGACTTTTAGGGTTTAATCCTACATAGAAAAAAATTAGTGGGCTTCCTTTTTGGGTGGTTGAATCCCACAAAAGGAACTGGACCCCTCATTTCTTAAGACTGGGGCCATAGGTCACATGGGACCTTGTATAACATTAAAATAGGGTATAAATCCATAAAACACCATATATTTCATATATATAAGTATATAAAAACACATTAAATATACCATGGGTATGTAATACTCAGAACACAATATTATTTTAAACGTTTTGGATACTCTATTTAACCTAGAAAAAGTCTCCATGATTGTCCTCTCAAAGGCCCAACCCATCCCGATAACTATAAATACTCTATAGGAGTGAGACATGGGACCCTTTGTCGGCTATTATTTTTGAAATTGCTTAAGATTATCTTAGCCAACTTATCCTTAATAGAGTTAACAAATGAGAGAACAAAGAAATCCGTGCTGCTCGAGGTATCACTGCCCCCTCTGATCTTCTTTTTGTAGATGACATGATTATGTTTACTCAGGGAGACATAAAGAACCTTATAAATATCAAGAGAAATCTTCTTCAAAATGAAAATACTTCTGTCCAAGAAGTTAATTGGAGCAAGTCGTTCATTTTTTTTGGAAAAAACAAATTGGCCCCAAGGAAGCAATGCATGCTTCATGAGCTTGGAATAAGGGAAGGGTCCCTTCCTTTAACTTACCTTGGGGTTCCAATGTTCCTTGGAAAACCTTGGACCTCTTGTTTTGATGATTTTGTATGAAAAATTAGAAGAACTATACCCACCTGGAAGGGTAAGGCACTCTCAATGGCAGGGAGAATCTTCCTAGTTAAGCATGTGATTTTCTCGAAGCTAGTTTAGTCCTTCATGGTGTACTCCTAGCCATATTCCACCAATAAAAGTATCAACACACTCATGAGAAATTTTTTGTGGAGTGGGAGTATACTTTAAAGAAAGATTATAACAGCTCCATGGAAGTTTTTATGCTTTCCATATACCATGGGAGGCATGGGATTTAAAAACATTGAACTCTTCAACCAATCTATTCATGCACAATTCCTTTGGAATCTTATCAGTGATAAATCTGCATAACTAGATTTACTCAGAAATAAACTTCTAAAATGGATGATTACAGGAAAAATGAATTATATTCAATCCTTTATTTGGCTAGGTCTTAAAAATACTTTCCAGAAGATTAAAATGCAGTCTCACTGGTTGGTCAGCGTGCACTCCTCCCTCCAATTTTGGACGGATAACTGGACTAGTACACCCCTAATTGATAGTGTGGAGCTACAGAATCCATCTACAAACTACAATTCCAATATTAAAAACTATCTTGAGTTGTATTATCAGCTTCCACCTCAGAGTGCACATATGGTCTCCTCCTATGATTATCTGGACATAAATGACATTCTAATTTGGGAACCGAGATCAAATAGAATTCTGACATCCAAAATCTTCTACAACACTCTTATACAAGGTAGAGGTAATGGAACATTGAATTACAAAAAAATGGTTTCTTCTATCTCGATCTACATTTCTTTGGTTCCTCCATCTCAACAAACATCTAGTGGACAATAATTTGTAGCGGGTTGGGATCTCCCTCTGCTCCATATGCGACCTCTGTCATCAGCATTGGGATGATATAAAACATTTGTTTCATGTATTTTAAGACAGAAACCTCACTCTAGAACACAATATTTAACTGGTTTAAGATTCAACCTCCACAAGTGAACAAAATCGTGGGCCGCCGACTGTGACTTACAATGATCCAATTATAGAAGCAGGTTCGAATTATCTTCCATGCCGCATGTTCTGTAGTCATTCACGTCATTTGGATGTGTAGAAACTAGGCTCACCACAAAAATTCTTGCATCAATTACAGGTTTCTGATCTTTGAAATTTTGTTTGCGCCTCAACAATAAAATAGTTTACATGCTGAAAATTGTGACCACTCTATAAGGGATTTCACTTTTCTGAGAAAACTGCATGTGCAAGGTAAATATCCTCAGCCTCCTAGAACCATGGAAGTCTTCTGGTTACCTTATTTTTTTCAGGCTGGATTAAATGAAACTCGGATGGAAACTTGAGAGGTAATCTAGGTCCTACTGGATATGGTTTTCTCTTCAGAAATCATGATGGTGATTTCCTTGATGGGGTTCATGGAACGTGTGGACAAGAAACAGATCTTGAAGTAAAGATTATGGATCTCATCAAAGAAGATTATTTTTCTCGTACAAAATATTGGAGGAAAATCTGGTTTGAATTTGACTCTACCATAATTAGATAGGCGGTTAGAATGGGTCAAATTAACCTTGCTTGGAAACTAAAATCGAAATGGATTATGTTCCTTGAAATACATGTTTCAATGCATTATACCATTACACATGTATACCGTGAAGCCCACAAACTTGCTGATTACCTTGTAAATATCAGAGCCTCTGGTGACACGTGCACCTATCATTCTAGTACTTCTCATGAGATTCTCCCTATCCTTTGCAGAGATAAATATAAAATTACTTCCTTCAGACTTTTTTAACCCAAGTTTCCTTTGTTTTGTTTTATAAATCCTTACTACCTGCTTTTAAAAAAAACACCGCCACTCACCAAGGACAATGTTACACTAGTGAACGCATAAAGGTCCCCTACGTCATGATATAATTGGGAGATTATATATGGGATCCTATATCACATTTCCAGGATTATGGAAAAAATCCACCACTCTTAGAATGTAACATTCCTCAACATAAATATTTTCTAATTATGGAATAAATAGAATCAATGAATGTACAATACTGAAATTACACAAGAGATATTGAATAACTACAATATCACTTCCTAGGTTATCCAGGTTTGGTTATTTAATTCTAAAACAATATATAAACCCA
Source organism: Viscum album (assembly GCA_963277665.1). Lineage (NCBI taxonomy): Eukaryota > Viridiplantae > Streptophyta > Magnoliopsida > Santalales > Viscaceae > Viscum > Viscum album. The sequence continues at coordinate 1,020,803,817 of OY728127.1, forward strand.
CTATGTGTATGCCGAACCAAGTACATTCATACCAGTGGGGGAGGACAACTCTCCCCACTCTATATTCAGTTATCCTAAATGTTATAAGGTCGGTCAAGGTCCTTACAGGGTCTACCACAAGTACAATCATTCTAGTAAACCACTCTATGCTACTCAAAGGGGTATATGGAAACTCATTTATGGCTCAATACATTTAATTTAATTTTTCCCCTCTTTTTTATCTATAATTTAAAGCACAACTTATTGATTAAAACCTCAGTCATTGGTGTTCAAGGAACCAACTATTATTCAAGGGTCTACCATGGACCATTATACTTAACTTGTACCCATAGTTCATTCAAGGGATATAATTCATTTTAAATTTATGTTAATTTAAGATAAGTGGTGATATTTCATATCATATTCTACAAAAACATAGGTTATATACCATACGAAAATTCATAGGGACCACCAAATTCATGTGGATTTACTATGCGTAATCGAAGCTCAAAAACCACCATCTAAGATCATCAAAGCATCATCCATGATTATATAAACTCCTAATAACCTATCTCAAGACATAATAACAATATAATAAATAATAATAAATGATACTTATATATATAATTTAATAAAAATTTGAATAATTTCATTAATACACACCTAGATATTTAATAACAGATAAACCAAGAGCTACAAGGTGTTGTACACTACCAATAAGATCATTATCATAAGACCAATAAAAAACCAATTTAATTAATAGAATCATCATACCATTACACCTAATTTAACAAAAAATCATATAAAATTTCATAGGAGAAATGCCTCGAAATAAACATTAAGAAAAATATGACATCAACATTCTTGGGAATCAACATTCAATATCATGAAAAATCACTATAATTTTAGTTTATTTCCTTCATGATCTAATTAATATTTAATGAAAATACCAAGATTAAATTATTAATAACCATCAATGAAAAAATAGAACAAATTTAGATAGAATAAGAGGGTAGAAATAATTATATCAAAAACATCATTTCATTGGGGGATCATATGGGAGGAATGAAGGGGGAGGGTCCATACAAAATGACACTTTTAAAACCCTTGTTTGATGTAATAAAGTAGTGGGAGAAAGATAAATTTCTAATTTTCCAAAACCATTAAAACCCAGAAGCATCCTAGTTGTTGTGAAATCTTTAGGGTCAAGTCAAAACACTCCATCTCCTAGACATGACGTGACATAGCCCCTATGGGTCATCACTCAACCATCAATTCAGAATATATAACCCTTTATTCCCTAGATCCTAGGGTGAAGCCTCCCCCTCTGTATTTATTTAGATCCACACTATGTAATGGTGTAGTGTTTTTCTTCTAGTCCCTAACACATTCTCTCATATGGAGAGGGGATGAATAACTCCTTAAACCATCTCAGAGTGACCCCTTTAGGTCATGTCCTAATACCACTTTCCTTATGAGGCCCCTATTTGGATTGTTCGTCCATGTATCACACTTTAGTGCCTCATTCCCCTATCCCAAAAATCCCCCATGCTGTAATTAATCATGAACCGAAATAGATGTCGCAACATGACTTGACCCCTACTACCAAAATGTATAAAAAGAGGGAGTTTAACCTGACCTTCATCCAAGGCACACATGAGTACATCATACAATTATAATTCACTTGAACACCTCTGAAATAATATCCTTGAGATGTTAAATCAATTGGAATTATGATTTGAATCTATTTTGTTTATCATCCACTCCACTAAGATTAGAAATTAAAATTCCCTCTCTATTTTGAAACAATGAATGATACAAAACATTACATCACCCATCACTACATTATGAACCACTTTAAAATAGGTTTTCATCCATAAATAATTCCACGATCTAACATTTATTATCAAGGCCATATCAACATTTTGATCCTTGAGAGACTCATTTATGAGGGGCTGTTGGGAAATTTGGACTAAATTAGATAACTCTGTGACATTTTCTAGAACATAATGATTCCCTTGATCTAGAGTAATGGAATATCCTTACCTTGCTATCTTTAGATTATTTTGGAAAATCCTCTGGCTGAAAATCTCATAGAGAATGGACCTAAAGAGTTTCTCATACCCCTTGGCCTTTATTATTTATTCCAACCATTGGTAGCATAGTCCCTATATTATTAAAGAGGAAGATCAAAAAAAGGATTCCTTAGGGTCCCAATGAGAACTAAATATTTAATAAATATTATCCATTCATTATCCTGCTTCTTAAGTCCCTTAGTAACCAAAAAATATAGCTAGATTATAATTAGTGAACTCCTGATAATAATCCCCCACATGAGAATGATCTTTCGTGCCTTTATGGACTAGGGAATAAATATGTCTACGAACTAAATCCATGATATTATTGTTCACTATAGGGTCATTATATGATGTATTTCCCACATATTCTTGTTTATAATCCACTATAGGCCATCTTGGAAGAATTTATTATAAAACCTAAAACAAATAACCCAACCAACAACCAATTAAAATCTAAATAACATTAAATAAACTCAAATTTCCACTAAATCTATCATAAAAAAATAATTACCAAGAATATTAACAATACCAAACATAAAAGGGATAAAAAATTAAAATGTTAAAAAAATTTAGTATTATTCATGGTCTAAAAACATGATTTTGAGAACCATATTCCAACTATTCAGTTGTAACAAAGAATGTGTATGGGCTTGGTCACATGGAATATGTATAGTTTTCCAAATTACAATCCCAATCCACGTGCATCTCTATTCCTTCTCATTTAAATCCCTAGATATTATGTTTTCAATATAAACACAAGGTATTCAATTTAAATAAATAAATATAATAAATTACAACAAAAAACATGAAAATAAAAAACATATCTAAATTTATAGACATAATTCCAAACCCTCCATGATTACTCATGGTTAGACATTAATAAGATCAATCTAAGAACATCCATGATACCTCTTTCGGAGTAATGATATTCCTATATACAAACTATATTTTCTCTAACAAATATAAAGAGGTTTATGAAACCATTTTTCAATAAATTGGATTAATTCAACTATCTAGGTCACTCGGACCACTATAAAATAAAAAAAGTGTTACTTTAATGCGATCATAGATGATTAAATTTTTGAACTATAAGGGATCTTGGAGGAGGAATTCTCTGACAGGGTTGGTGTCAAGAGTGTTTGAATGGGGTGGATGATGGATTAAAGGGGATAAGATTCAATATAGTAACAATAGTAATTTAAAACTATAAGAATCATGGAAATAATTATGGTTTGGGCACATAGTTTTAGAAAATATTTTAAAATGGTGTGGTTGTAAGTGTAAAAGAAATCTTAATATAAGGGAGGGGAGAACAGATTGGATTCATAGTTTCTCTTAATCATGAACCAATTATGATCGACATTAGGAAGGGAAATCTTTGATCTAGGGCATATCAATTGGCTTGGGTGCATGGATTTTTTATCCACAGAAAATAATTAAGTTATTGATGAAAGCCCCCTACATCTTCACATGGCTTGGGTTCATGGTTTGGAATAACTGTGTGCTAAATATTCTGCCAGTGTTGCTTCTCTAGTTTCATGATTTTGATCTTCTAACTAAAAAACATCCAAATATATATATATATATATATAATAGTAAAAAATTCATACAATTGAACTAAGGGTTGTCACATATGTTAATGTGATGGAAGGTATGTGATTGTTATGTGATAATCTAATCCACAATGGGCATGTTTTAGGTAATTTATCGATAAAACATTTAATTGTTTGTGACTATAAATTATTTATATAACCCTTATAGTATAATTTTAATAACTATAATTAATAATTAATTTATGTTGTTACGATTATTAACATATTCATAGTCATAAATTGTGAAAATGATGGTGTTTTTTTTATCATCCTTCATATATGTGGCCAAACTAACCCGAACAAAACCATTTTATAATAATGAATGTGTGGGAGTATATAGTTGTAAAATGGAAAAATAATTTTCATAGAATAATAATTAACATAATATATTATCATTATATGGTATAATTATGTTTGGATATATTATATATTATAATTTAATAAAAATCAATGGTAAATTGTTGGACAAGAACAATTATGAATTAGAATGTTCCCAAAATAAGGTCCTTCAGAATAAAGGATTCGGGCCACCTTATTAGAGTGAGAGGACATAAAATTTTTAATAAGGATTTAAGGGATAAAATTTTTGAAGGGATTAAAGTTAAAACTAAAAGAAAATATAATTATGGTAGTGGTAGAAGATTTGTTCCTTTTTAGCCATGTTTTGAGTTATTTATATAGCCATTCCTATGTTTGTAAGAAATGTATTATTACAAGTAAATTTGATCCAAAGATAAAATAATAATGGATATGATTCATGAATATTCTCATAAACACAATTTATAAATATTTTTAGATATATTGTATTCCTTTACCCCTTAATTAAATAATTTTACCACTTCTTACCTTTCTTGTAGTCACTCAATTTTTACCTCGGTAATTTTTTTTTAAATATGAATATTTCCTTCCTATGTAATTTTGGAATTATGATTTCATATTTGGTAAAAATTTAATATAATTAAATTTTGAAAAAAACATTCAATATATTAAAGAACAATTTTTATAAAAAACTACTCTATAAAAGATTAACTATTCGTAATATTATATCATATGAATTATTAATTAAATGTGTTTTCATTTATTTATTTATATATTGAAATATTAAATTTTATTAGAATAATATATCAAAATAAATCTCATTAATTTATTTAGATAAAAATATTTATAACTTATCAAAAACAATTCATTGAAAAATTACACATTTATAACCGTAGATGATTTTAATTACATCCCACTAAAATTAATTATTATATTCTGACAATTTAATATTTTCAATTAATTGTCACTAGAGATTTCAATGAATTATATAAACAACCCAAATCTGTATTTAATATAATAATAATAATAAAAAAGATGAAGGTCTGAGAAAGAAGACCTTATCCCAAGATATTTTTTAAAAATCATGACGATATTAATGGGAGGGGTTACAAAATCAAGTATGCTGAATTTCTAAAGTTATATCATTTATTACGGAAATAAAAAATGAGTTGTGCTAGAGGGCCACATAGAAATCTCATACATTATATTTTTATTTGATAAAACATCTTCCACTTGATTTTCTTCTCAATAAATATTTGAAACATGTATCTGGATCTCCTTATAAATATAAATTCAATATACCCATTCTTGGAGTATCCTTTATGAAATATTTCATAACAACCACTCTAAAATTTGTACCAACACCATCATTGAATCATTATAAATCCATACCCCATTATATATAAATTTTTTAGTATATACTATGCCAGGTATAATAACCCAGAATTTAGATAGTAGTTCTAATTATTTTCCTATGATCTTAGAAAACCAGGCCTTAAAAATCCACTATATGTGTGGAAGGAACCTCCATAGGCTACTAGACCTGGAAAAAAATTCATGCCATTACCATAATTAATATTTAAATAATCTAGTATTGACGGTATCTATCTCATGACTATATATTCTATAAATTTACATCACCTATAAGAAATAAAAAGATATATGAATGTGGTAAGATCAAAAAAATAAATGTTCATGAAACACCATTTTTTGTTAGAAACAACCCATAGGGTTCATATATAAAGACATAATTCTAACCTTAGTAGATGTATTTACCAAATAAAATATTACATGATTTATAATATTCTATATCTAATAAATAATAATGCAAATAATAATCAAACAGTGATTGAATTTTTACTCATCGATAGAATATCACATTTCTGAATTCATGAAACATGAATATCTTACTCTAAACAGAAGATAGTCCGGAAACTATTCTATATATAGTTTAATAAATTATAATAAAATTCACATTTAGAAAAAATATTTTTATTCGTTTTAGTATCATGTTTATAGTATGTACATGAAATGTCCATGAGGATTATATTATTTTTTTAATTGGTCATCAACTGATAAAACATTTCACCATAACTTACATAAGAGGATGTACCTACCATTATCTGTGAATATATTTTTAAATATCATCATCCAACAATGAAATTCGACAATATAATCACATTTTTATCTATATATATCCTTTTTTACATCTTCCCCTATGTGTTTACCATCCAAATCAAAGTACATATTTTAATAAATGTTACTTATTAATGATGGTTGTAATCTCACCAGGAAATAATGAAGAAAACAAATGATGTTATTCATTGTACCACAGATCCTTAGGTTATTCAAATGTTATGGGACCATTAGTAGATCCTTGATTAGTTATTCAACATGTTTTATTATATAAATATTTAATTAATAATCTCCCCTAAAAATCAACTTTGAGCATAGCGTGGAATCATAAAATGAGATCTTCAAGAAATACCATACAAGGGAAGAAAAATAGAATGGAAAGATATTATATAGATTTTTTTATAATGAAGATAAAAATAATTCATTATCATATCTAATCAAAAAATTCAACCTGAATTTATTTATAAGTGTATCACTAAATTTCTAATGGTTCTTTTCTCTTTTTCAATACATATCCATTGGTTTTGAATATTCAATCAATGAAATAATTATTATTTTCTAATTATAAATAAATATATATTCGAAAATATATCTTATGAGAGTTTTTATTTTATTTATCAAGATACATGGAAATCTATATAGTGACAAAGAATAAATAAATATTATGAATTAAATATTATTTACCAGGAAAAATCTTTTGGCCTAGGACATGGATCTACCTTTTCAGCTTGAAAAATACCTAATGGTCCTATAAAAAATACTCTCTCTATAACCTATCATTAATTTTAAATTGAAAAAGGAAATTAATAAATATTTAAATGGGATTACCCCTTTACAATAACCAACATTCCACAATAATCATGTACGTATTATTGATGATACCCCTTCCCAATAACAATGATGGATTTAACCATAATTATAAATAATAAAAATACAAATTCATAATGATGAAATAGTGATTTGACAACCTTAAATTTACCTTTATTTCAATCCAAAAATAAAATTATATCGTCAAACTATATTAGTTGATATAGGGAAATGACTCATATTCCAATTTCAATTTTTTATATTGATGAGTTCGAAAAATATTTGAAATTCATTACTTATGTAGTATTCATAAATAACAACGTGTATCTATGATAATGGGCCACCTTTCCAAACCCATAATTCTAAATGAATAAAACCCTCTAGGATGAATTAACACAAAAAAATAGATCGACACTTCTCTCAAAATGATAGTGTTAAATTTACAAAAAATAGTAGAGAATTTATTACTTTTTAAAATATAAAATATTAATATCGACTTGGTGGTGTCACCTTATATGGAAATGACCAAATTAAAGAATAATTTTATATACAATTATTTAATTTTGAGATTATTTACAAGTTTATACTTAGTAAATAGATATATATTAATGTTTATACTATGGATAAAGCCTAATTTTTTCCAGGTGATTCTTCTAGAAAATTTATTCGCTAGCCTCATTGCACGATTTTTTCTAATGATCTTGGGAAATATTATACGAATATAAACAAGCCCTAAATATTTAATATCATTTGAATTATCTATTTTTGAAATTAGAGAAAAAATGGGAATTAAATCAATAAGTAATAGTATTATAAATAAAAAATTACATCTACGAATTGGTGAGGACATTACTAATAGTATCAAAAATGAATATAAAAAACATATTTCTCGATCGATCTAACACTACAACACAATCAATTATTTGTAAAAACTAACAATACTTTACAAGTTGATCAACTTTTGGATTGTACAACATATAATTGTGATGTTTCTCAATTCATTTAGAGACGACATCATGCAATCTAAACATATCATAATTACTGAAATTCTTATTTTCATTAAATAGGCCATTAAAATAATTATTAATTACATCGATATCATCCCCACCCATTTCAAATTAACATACATAAGATTTTTTTGATTTAATTCCATTATGATCTCTTAAATATTTCAATATATTATGAAATATCATGGTATTGTTATTACAATACTCAATCCATCTGAAATTGATATTCTCCATGTTGAGTATTTAATTTAGGCCAAAAAATATATCAAGTTTGGAATAAAGAGTTAACTTATATTCTGAAGGTATGTCACCCTTAATATCATTATTTAGTTTAAACCCATGTTGCAGATCATATTTTTTAATATCATATTCAATAATCGAGAATGATGACTTACAATAAACCCTTAAGGCCCTCTTTAATGTTTTAATCAATTATCCACCTCATGAATCCCACTACCATAGATTGTAAATTATAATTCATTAAGAACAATTTCAATGCATCTATGAATTGTAAGACATACATTATTGTAAATTAAAGGAAATGGAATGTTCCTATAAGCACATATACACAATATAACAATTAATATAATATGGTCATAATCAATGAATGGATGTTTGATCCCATAAATGTTAGTAGAGAAGCCCATATATTTTTTATGTAAAAATCATCTGTCAATTCTACTATCTGTATTTATACTAATTATGTTCTTAAAATAGGTATATTTTATCTCCAACTAAGGAAATTTCATGGAAAAAATACTATCCATAAATGATCTAAATTCAATACATAAAATATTATGGAAATTATTTACAATTCTCTCATCAGTATATAATTCCCCATTTAAATAACTCACTAGGATACATTTCAACCACACCACTTCCTCCAGGGTATTTAGTTACTTCAATAATTCCATAATATTTACATAAGAGTTACATTAATATATGGAAGTGACTAGGTATTAATTTTTGTTTTAAAGAAAAATTAATGATGTTTTCTTAAAACTATAATTATAAATAAGATATTTAACCATGTATGGGAATGAACCCATAATGCCTCCAAATCTGTTTTATTTTGGTTTTAACAAATTATATTATAACCAAAACAATTCAAATTTATCTGTTTAAAATTGTCTTATATGACCATATGTTCACCTATTTCTACCAAATATTTTATATTATTAATAAAAAGATGCTCAAGGGTTATATTTTCTTTCTAATTAGTAATCTCTCAAATGTTTTAAAATAAAATATCCATTTTTAAGAGAATGTAGACTATTTAATTGGATGAGGTGCCCTTAATTGTCAATCAAATTCATCCTCAAAAAAATTTACCCACTTCATTGAGACATCCCATTCCCTAGATTTAAAAATTACACCTTCATTAATATCATATTTTTTATCAAATTAGTTGGATGTCATAACATATCCATGCCCAAAATTTTTTGGGATTAATCAACATTAATGGACCATAAAATTTCATGTGATTGTTCATCCATTTTTTATAACATATACACGGACTTATATATAGGGTAATTACCATAGTTTAAATTATCTCTACAAAATTCAATATTGAATTTTTCATCATTATACATATTCAGATTATTATATGGAGACCCTTAATCATCTTCATAGAGTTCCACACCGAGAGATACCATGTTTCATTCATATTAAGAATTGATGACCGTATATAATTTCATTTCTAGATATTAAACACTATTTGTAGATAGATTCTCATTTACATTACTTCCCATATATTTTTCTTTTTGTGTGTAGATAATATCTTTCCTCAACATGTGTAAAATTATATCACCTTTCATCCATATACGGTTGTATGTTTAACATACTTAAACAATTTAACCTGATGATTTTTTATCCAACTTTATTATCAAAATTCATCATATTTATATAGTTAGAGATATCATGTCCATAAATATTTAGTAATTACCTTTAATTAAATGAAAATGATGTTATCACGACCCATCATCTTGCATTTGAAACAAAACATTGGTACAATTTCATATTAAACATTGAGATGAATTCTATTATCACAAGTTGATTGGTCAATAGTATTAACAATCATGATATCTAGATCCACCTCAATGAGAGTTCTACTAAAGATACCAAACTAGTAATATTACATTTCTATATCCATACAGATGGGTTTCCCTATTACAAAAGAACTGTATTTAATGATATCTGGATTCCAATAGTTATAACTGAAGAAAAATAAAACTGAAACCTACACAAAGGTGTTTTTGAATTCAAATGTATTACTTATTATATATCATTATTGAATTATAAGAAAACATGACATAAATGATTGGGTCTAAAATCCCCATACATTTTTCTTATAGAATTAGATAGAAAAATAATATTGAATTATACTTTGAGAATATAAATCATATTACAATTTGAGAAACCTAAAATATATAAGATCATCTTATATATTTCATCAATCATAAATGGATACAATCATCTCATGAGAGATTTTTTTTTAATTTTGTATATACACATTTAATTACTCAATAAATAAGATTATGTATTCATAAAAACATGTGAAGTAGATCCCATATTTATTATTCTTTTTTAAAATCATCAAGTACAATGGAAAACTAATAAAAATTAATCAATTATTAGTTCTCAGGATTCTCAATTTCCTTAAAAATAATTTTATAACCTAATGATCTTATTGAAAAGTAAAAATAGTTCCTTAATTAAATAAACACTATCCAAGACTCTTTTTTCTGATGGGGGTATGGATTAAGGGTCATTCCTTATAATATTTTCATTGATTTACACTCTCCCAATATTTTGTCTCCAACCCATAATAATAAAAATAATAGTAATAATAATATATGATTAATAAAAATACATATTTTCATAATAATTCATTTTAATTAAATATTATATTTTTATTTCATTCAAAAATTATTTATTATATATAAATCATATTATTTTTACTAACAATAAAACAACATAAATATGCCCAATTAATACTAGTCTAACTGATGGACATATATCCAATAGGTATATTTCCAAATTATATATATCTGATGACCATATGACCAATGACCATATATATAATGGTCATATTATAGTACAATATATCATGTTATAATCATATATAATATCATTCAAAATATTCTACATTTTTTTACTATTTTTTATTATTATTCTAAAATATTTCATTTTTTACAATTGATATCATTTTTGGTATGGTCTTTCTGGAAGATCATGATGATGAGAATTTGAATATTTTGATATTTTTATCTCCTTGTAGTTTCATTCATTAAATAATTTTAATTTTTATGTTTCATTTAATTATCTTGAAATTTATTTTATTTTGATTTATAATGTTCTACTATAATAAAATAAGGTATTTTTCATTTTAGTTCAGTATTGTGTATCATAAGCTATCAAACACATGAGATTTGGTTAAAAGGAAAAAGATACTAAAATCTCATAGTGTTACAAAAATTAGATATTTTTTTCTTTAGATATTTTAAATTAACCCTCATGGTAAAATTTCAAGGATCATTTTCATGCATGGAGAGACCTACAATTTTCTCTTATTCTTCTCCCATTTCTTATATTACATATAAGGTGTTCGTGGTGGGTTTTCTCAACAAATTTTGGTAACATTGTTCATTTATCAATACCTTGATCTTGTCATGTAATATTTTATTATTTATAAATGTTTAGTTTTTGATTTTGGTGATATCACATTAGGGTGTAGGGATTTTAAATCCATGAAATAATTAAGGTAAAAGAAGGTTGGGTTACCATCATGCATTTCTATTATGATGAGGTTGAGATCTTTAGTCATTTTTTATATGGGTATCTATGATTTTGGAAAAATTAATCTATTGTTATGATATATTTATTTCATATTGTATGTTTAGTAGTTTCTATAGTTTGTTATAATAATATTTTGGTGGTTTTACAAAATTATTTTTTTGGATATTGTTTATGGAATTTTGTTCAAAATTTTCAAAAAGATAATATATAATAAATATAGTATGAAATTCAGGACATTGGACTAGTATGGTAGGTTTTACTAACACAATTAGGTAAATTATGTTATAAAATTTATGTCCCTGACATTTAATTTAAAAAACATTAATAAATATTAAATATTGGATTTATAAATATTAATTAGTTTTTTCTCAGATAAATTTCGTATTTAAACTAAATTAAATTTTATTTATTGTATTTTTACTAAATTATTCATCATTATTCCAAGAAATTTTTATGCCATTAAATATATGTTTACAATACCATCCATATTCAATAAAACTAATTGGGCACTTGTTAGATTAAAAATCACATCATGAAATGGATGTTGATTAATTTAGTTATGGTTATGTCAAATAATTTATCTTTTATTATTATGATATCAATAAAATTATTTTTTATGAATTCCCAAATCAATTATTTTTATTCTTTTTGTGTAAATATTATTATGATAAATAATTATCTATTGAGTTATCTATCATGATTGATATAGTAAATCATTCATACAATAAATAAACTAAATTAATTATTTGTGAATAAAAAAATATGAAATTTGAATAAGAGGTTACATCAATGGTGATATAACGGATGATTGTTGATATATGGAAATAAATTATTAATTATTTTTGTTTTAGTAAATAATATTATAAACAAATTATCGTTTAATAATAATTACATTAAATGTTAATATCTTTGTATTTGGGAAAAGGAAATAGGGGAATTAACATAGGGAAGAGTAATTAGTTTCAATGTGTTATATTTCTAGAAGACATGGGAAAACAAAAGCGTGGTAGACCATACAATGAATTCTTATGTACAGAAATATGTTCATATTTATTTATTGGTTCCATTCCATTATTGAATTATATAAGCATGAATTTTATTTTGGATGGAAGTTTATTTGTTCACCTCATAAATTTAATCATTATTCCATGGTTTTAGAGTAATTCCCATTTTACATATAATTTTTTAGCTATTATAGATGATTTATTTAAACTTTGATATCTCATCATTATTATATATAATAATTAAAATCCATCAAGAGAATATATTTTCCCTCCTGTCGTTAATAAAATTTAAAGACTTATGTTTATCCCACTTGTTTTATTTAGATCATTTAATGTGATATATATTGATCTAATAGTTTTTATAGATGGGAAATTACGTTAGTAAGATTAAGGGGATGTTTTAATGTAATGTGATATGTGGTTTTTGTGTGAAATTCTTTATAGGGAATATTGTTTGGGATTTGTAGGTTTATTAGAGATATTGATTTACAGGTAAAAATTGGTCATATAAAATAATTATTGATGGATATCAAAGTGTGTGGCCCTGATGTATACATTTCCCTTAATTATTTGTTTTGTGAGAAGGGTTACTAAGTTGGGAGTGTTTTATATTAGTATATTAGAAGGAACTAAGATAAAATTGGTGTAAAACTAATGTTATTTAACATAATAATTATGGTTATACATGACGATTTACATAATAAATTTCTATTATTGGTACAAATGGAATCAATAGATTATAATATTTGGGCCTAGCTCACCCAAATAGTAGGTAGACTTGTGGCACAACATGAATATAGAAGTGCCTCCCCATTTTGAAAAGGAAGTTGACTATCGGTGAGGGTATCACATGGTTTGGAATTATATGAATCCATAATTTCATGTGTTTATTCTATTTATTTCCATATTATTATTCCATATTGAATATGTGCTTTTATTTACAAGATTTATTTTGTGACACTATTAATGATTTATAAAGAATATATAATTACACATTTCATGAGAATCCGAACGATCATGTAGGATTATTATTTTGTTATATGGGTAAGGGAAAGGGCCATGCATTATATATTTGACATGATTTATCATGTTAAATGTTTGAGATAAGATTAAATAGGTACCTAGATATAGTTTTAGTTCTATATATTTTTATTTTTTCTTCTTGGACATGATGTATAAAATAGACCACTAAAGATTTCACTTTTTTTACTTGTATGACATTATACTATAAGTCTAATTATTATAGAATATGTTTTTACAGATGTATAGTTCAACTATAGTTATAATTTCAATATTATATTTTCATATTGAAATTTCTATTTACTATTATTTCTTCCATTATTATTGACTACTATCTCTTCAAGAGGTAATTATATATGTACTATTTTTGTATCATCCTTCATAACTATTTTGTAGCTTCTAATGAAATGGAAGTTACGCATGAGGTCATGTGGCACTTCCAATCAAACCACTATTTGGTTGAGCAATTTCAGGATCATACAATATAGTATTAGAGGTTTATTTTTTTAATATATGCTTTGACCTGATAGTTGGAGATATGTTGTTTTTTGGATTTGGGATCTAATTTATTCATTATATAGGCAATCTAAATATATATAATTTCTATGTTACTGAGGATGAAAATATTATTCTTGGTATTTAAAAGTTATTATTCCATGATTTTCGAGGAATGTGATCGATGATTTTCTGTTTATTATTATAATTCTATCCGAAGGGTTCAAGAGGATGCGTATATATACGTTATAAATTTCATGTAGGACTATCAAGATATAATTTACATTTATGTGATTAATATACTAGTAATAGTTCATGTGGTGATAATGTAATTCATGTAGTAAAAAATATATATAACTTTCACAAATAAAATACTAGTGGAATTAAAATTGTATAATTTATATTTGTTTTCCTAGATTTCAAGTCTATCTGGCATAATATCTATCTTGATATTGTGTAGGGTACTCTATACTCTCGTATATATGTGTACAATATTTATATCACTAGGTTCCCTCATATAGTGTTGAAGTGAATGTTTCTTAATATTATGACCACTAAAAATGATATCAAATTATATGATAGAAATATTATAAGTCATAATTTTGGAATTATGGAGAAATTTTACCTCAATTAGATCCTATTGAGTACTAGGTATGTGTGGTTGAGCATGAAACATTGGTTGTTGATTAAAAATAACTCGTTGTGTTTGTGTCTACAAATGTTGAAATTTTTTGATAAGATTATTTTTGGTCCTACATTAGTAGAGGGAGAATGAATTATGAGTTGGGTCAACCATATTTGATTTTACATAGGATTCCTCATTATAGCGTCCAACTCTTTTAATGGGATATGTTGGACTATAGCCTGATGAGAACTAGATTATGTATACTGAAACCACCATTAATTTTCTTTATATACCCTTAGAGAGGGAGGGGGTGGAGGTTATTTGCACAACATATATGCTTTTTGGACTATTAAGGTGATAATGAAATGTTATATTTAATGAAAATAACAATGAAAGTTTATCCTATAAGGTCTTATAGCATTTTTGTTTCCAAAATTTCTTCCCTAACACCATATAAAATAGTAATACTATATAATTCCTATATATTGTTCATTTATTTTATTAGTGACAGATAATTTCATATTCTATGCTACCTTTCTATAGTTTTCCCCAATATTTGTAGGTGGTTATACTTCCAGGGTCAACTATTTTTAATATTGTATGAGGCACCATATTTGATAATATGTGAATATATTTATTCTAGAATATTTTTCAGTTGTTCTGAATGAGACCTTCATTATTTAGGAGATCCAAATTAAGGGTGATCATTTTGGATGTTCTATTATTCTACTAGGATTAGGGGTAGTATTTCATGGACATTGATTCGGAGGTATGAGTAGTATCTCCTATGATATGATAGGTATAAAATTTGTGTGAGGGTTTTTCCTCATCCTTGGTGTGCGATTCTGAATGTTTAATGCTACCTGCATGGTTAGGTATTTATGATTGTTCCTTATTGTCATCTACCTAAAAATGTGTATCTTTATTATTAATATTTAGGGAACCTATAATGTTTTTGTTTTAATTTACCATAATTTTCTCATGGGTGTCTCCCTGGTTATATTAATGAATTATAAGTGAATCTAGAAGTATCATAATGGGTTGGTAGTTAAGGTTCTTATATTTATTTTAAGAATGGATAAGTAAGTTATTCCTAATATAGGGGTAGTATCATCATTCAGGTGATACTCTTCATGGGAGTAAGGTGTTTGGAGTTTATGGACAGGGCTGTTGTAAAGATCATGATATTGAAATAACTTCTAGTGATTTTGGAAGGGGTCTATTAGATATTTGTTTTATGATCCCAGTGGAATCATCTATAGAATTTTTTTGATATGGTTATATAATAGACATCTCTATATTCTAATTTTATCATTGATCTTGGATCATGTTGTAGAATCGATATATATTTATATCCATGGAGATTTAAATTAATACACCGTAAGGGTTGTGATCTGATGGTATTCGACATTCTTTATAGTTTTATATCAGGATCATTGGGTGTAGGTTTAATTGGGATTTCAATATATTATATATTGTGTAGTTTTCATCTGATCCCCGTGAGATAGTAATTAACATGTTTTCAAGTTCACATCATCTTCCACCCATAATGGACATATTCCACTTCCATTGATATTATTTTACATAACATTATTAGAGAGTGTGATTTATAAGCATAATATTTTGGACATGACCAATGGTGGCTGGGGATTATCACTCCCTTTTTTACCAACATTAGTTTATGAGATGTGGAGATAGAATAACTCACCTTTTCTCCTATCTTCCAATAGTGTTATGGATTTTTACTTATTTATATCTCAAGGTTTCCACTCAAGAGAGAGGTCAAGTTTACAATCAAGATAAAACTAGGTAGAAATATCATATCAATTTTTTGCATTGGATCATACTCTTAAATCATAGAGAACAAAATATTCATGTAGATGGAATTTAGAAGAAAATATTTATGTATAAAAGAACATTCCCAAGTGTTGATCCCATGTTTTTTTTCCAAGAAGGATGATGGTTTATTATTCTCATTGATGATTTCAAGATGTTTTACTCGGTTATGGTCAAGAATCACTATCTTAATCCTTATATAGATGATTTTTTGATCATTTGAGAGGTGATAAGTAGTTTAGAGATATTAAAACAAGATAGATAGATATATATATATCATCATTTTTTTATGATTCCTTCATATATTCCAAATATATCTTTTCGTACTCGGTATGGAATGTGTATGTGTCTCATGATAACGTTCATTTTAATAATTACACTAGGTGTGTCCATAGACCAGATTAATTTGGTCTTCCATCCGTATATTTACTTGTTAATTTCATTATTTTTTAATGATATTCATATATACTCATGATAATGGTAGTATCAGGCATTTGACCTACAGATTTTCTTCAGCCCACTGGGAGAGTATTAGTTACACTCCATGATCTTGATGTTATATTTTGGGATTAGAGAGGTTTTCTTCTTGGAGTAAGTGATAGAAAAGGCATAAATTTCATTGGATCAAAGGAAGGTTGTGTCCATGGTTTCAAAGTAAGTACCTAATAATGAAAATTATATTAGTAGTTTCCTAGGATTGATAAGACATTACTGGTGATTCATATTGTAATTCTCCTAATTGGATACACAATTAAATAATCTAACTGATAAGTGGGTAAATATTGAGTGGCTATATACTTAGTAACGTTATTTTAAGATGTTTAATAAATTGTTTTTGTTAGTATCGATATAAACAATACCTGAGTAGGGTGAGGAATAATCATTGTACTCAGATTCCATAAGAGTTTACCTCCAAGAAGTTGTAATGAATGATAGAAATTTTATCCACTTATGGGTCTAATAATATGAGGTCATATGAGTATAACTACTCAAAAAATGATCTAGATCTTCTTGTAGTGGTGAATAAATAATGGTGCCTCTATCAATATCAGTTCGGTAAGAGTTTCATCATGTATACTAACCAAAATATTATGACTTACATCTTCCCAAATCATTAACTAAACCTTTGGAAGTGGAGGGGGCCGAGAAACACAAACCATTTATTTTTGGGATAGAATGTATAGATAAGAGATGAAAACTCAAGGTTAATGTGATGTGTATGAATAGTAAGTCTATGATATTATAAGATTCTAGTATTTAGTAAATGTTGATGAACCAATTTGATGAGATAAACCTTGATATCTTGGAGTATTAAGAAATATATTTTCTCACTACCTTGATCATTATCTTATATCTCATAGATAGAGAGAAGGATATTTATTTTTGCGATTAAATTTTTTTAGTGATAAGGGATAATATATATTTGGGATTCCACCTCCTTATAAATCATTGGATATTAATCTAATCCTATATATATGAGGTTATATGTTAGTTTGTAAAAGCATGAATCAATAGATGATATGGGAGAAAAATTACTCAAGTAGATTTGATGACCTTGAACACACCAAGATATATAAAAATATACATGAAGTATAATTGGACCATTATTAAGAAAAATATATCATGTTTTGTTTCACCTTGATTTACATTTTCTTGTGGGAGGGCCGAGCACCAATGTCCCATTGGACTTCATCAATCACATCTTATTCCCGGGTTCAATTGATATGACATTATGAGTGAATTTATTATGGGGTTATCAAGGTTACCTCATATAAGTGATGAGAAATTAATTCTTACTACTAGTTTAAAACGTCCATGTATTTTCTATGAATTAAGGACACCCACTTTGATAACAAACTTGGACGGATACTTGTGTTAGAGATACTTCATTTTTATGGGGTACATAAGAGTATCGTAAGATATTGGGACTCATAATTTATGTTGTATTTATATATGAGTTTATATAAATCTATTGATACTAAAGTTCATTAGATAATGGGGTATTATATGTAGAAAAAAATTTAAGTGTGAAGATTTTTTCTAAGTATTGGATGAATATTTCGAGTATATATCCATAATTTCAGTAGTTTGTGGGAGAATCACCTTGTATCTTTATATATTTTTATAATGGTATCTATGTATAATCAATTAATATGGATCCATTTGATGTCATGTATTTTAAGTCATTCCTAACACCTATTTGTATCTAGATGTAGGGGAGTAATATATTTTCCTTTAAAAAATCTTCCTAGAGACAATTAATCATATTTGACTAATAATGAAATGATTGATGATTATTTAGGGTATACATTTATTGTATACATACTGATGATTTTACCCATTGCAATTCGTGGTCGGTGAATTTTAATTTTTTCCCCTTATGGGGAACTAGTTTAATCATAAAAACAATAAGATAAAACCTATTTTCATAGAACCAATCATGGTTTTTGACAGGATTAGAAAAATGGTTTATAATTCAGTACATACTCTGAGATATAACTCTATATATGAAGTATTTTATCTATATCAGTTTCAATGATTCAATATTAACTAATATGATATAAACCATATTGATGATTGTGAACTAGATACCGATACATTTTTTTGAGAGTGTCCCATTTATTTTTTAGATGAAATTAAATAAGATTATATACTAGTCAATGACAACAATGCTATGTGAGTTATGGCTACAGAGACCTATCTAAGAGGAGATGCAGGATGGAGGGGAAGATATGTAAGAAAATTTTATTGTGATTTTCATTGGTGACTCATGGTGACATATCAGAAGAATGGGCTAAAATATGGTGGATAGGTTGTAACACACCTTCTATTTTATGTTATAAATTCGTTTGAAATATTCCAAAACCTCATGTAATTTTTTTATATTGTGTTTTTGTGGTGTTATGTGACATAGGGGTTGATTTTGGGAATGTATTATTAGTTTAAGTAATTCAATATTGACTATAGAATGCATTAGTTACCTAGTGTAATGTATATATTATCTAGGTAAATTATAAAGAAGGGGGAACCCATGAATGGGTAGATGGTGTCAAGAAACCCTAGGCAAGTTACCATGTGATGTATGAAGTTACTAATTGATTTTAAATAGGTAATATATAGGATATGTTCTTATTTATTAATTATTATTGATTTAAATTAATATTTTATAAAATTATCTTAGAATAACAGTCTCTATTTCCCCTAAAATCCAATCAACCATCCCTCATATTCTGTCCCTTATACCTTCATGAATGTTTTATATCATGCATTATTGGTTAGGTAAAAATGTGTAAAAACCCCAACTATAGTAAAACATAGTCAATGTATAATTTATTACATTGGAATAAGATATAAGGGATAACGTCACCCAGGATTAATCAACATCGTTATAATGAAAAAATGATACAATTTTTTCCAATTTTATATTAGAATTAAACTATAAATCATAGTTAAAGTAAATATTTTGTTTCTATGAACTCATTCAATGATTCTTTCTTCACATCATGGTGAAATAGAAAAAATTAATGGTGAGATCAAATTAATAGTAAGGGTTAAGGACAATAGAATATATCATTATTAAATAAGGAAAAAATTAATATGGAAATTTAAATAATTGAAAAATCATGTCATTTAATCAATAACTTGATCTTGAAGATTAATATTGTAGGAATAAAATAAAGAAAAATAATTCCAAATAAATAATCACATGAGATTTAAATCTATCAATGGATATCATAAATATTTAAATAATGACATGGACATCAATGATTAGCTTTATAATGATAGAATTTACAATTATAACCATCATAATATTTCTATAAAGGCCTCATGAAAAGAAATTTCACCTAAATCGATAAGGCCTTGGACAAATACCCAAATTATTTTTTCTTTTGATACCTAATGATGCATCGAGGGGCATTGTAACATTGATCCCCACCATTAAAATCATAATTATAATAAATCATGAATATATATACTAATCAATTAAATTAATAAACAATAGTTATTATCAATAAAAATCTATTTTGTGTAATGAATACAGAATATCAATATTTCCCTAAGTCCATAAAATAACTAATATAGTAAAACTCCATTTGTAGAAATGTAATATGGTTTAGGGATAATGTATATCCATGACACAAAGAATATGGATACTTAAGGGAAATATAATTTCAAAATAAAATTTATCAAAATAAAATGAGGGCTTCAAGATAATGATAATGATGATAAAACTAAAAAGAGAATCATTATTACTATGAATTCATCATAACTATAGGTTTTCTATTAAAATTATGTAATATAAAGAAATACAATATAATGGATGAAAAAATTAAAATAATCATTAAATTAATATTTTTTCTTTATAAAACATTTAGAAAATATATAATAATATATATATAATAAACATTTATATTGGTGGAAAAATCCGTCAATTCTATAAACATTAAAAAAATTATTCAATTAATTTTTTATATAGAAAGTAAAAGTTGTACCTTTTAGAAAAAATTAGAAATATTGTTTCCAAACCCTTTTTAAAGGTATTTATAACATGATATTTCCTAAATAAATCATTTGTGTAAATATAAATTACTTTTCAAAACAAATTTTAAAATAATGGACATGGAATAAAAATATACTTGATCAAAAAGAGATATAAGATTGGATTTTCAACTGAACATTTAAATTCTAGATTCAGGTTACAGAGAGAGGAAATTATGGAAGAAAACATAGAAATTTCATTAATATATAGTGGGTAAGTAAATATGTGTTTTTATGAATTATATGATATAATATTCATTCAATGAAAATTATCAGCATTCTAAAAAGATGGTATTTTTAAATAAATTCAAACCTCTCTCGTAACTTTTATGTCATATACTATTGTCTGTGTAAAAATTAATTGAACCTTCAAAAATAATTAGTAAATAAATTCGCATGTAAAATAAAAAAAATTGAATTATATATGCCACATTTAATTGAATAGGTACATAATACCAAATATGTCTTAATGGAGGGAAAATTATGAAGATATCCTTATAATGATATTATAATTGAAGTGAGAATTAAAAAATGAATAATTAATGTTTAAAAATGTATATAAATAGAGTATACGAGTAAATAAAACATTAAAAAATACATTTTTATTTCACACATAATATTTACACAATATAATCCACGAATAAGTTATATAACCTGGTGAAAGTAACTTTTCTTAAAAATCCCATGTATCACACTTCCACTTTGTCAGAAAATATTTAACCTCATGTATAGTGGATTAAATCATTTTATTAATTTATTAATTAACCATATTAATATTTATAATACTATATATGATTAAATTATGAAAAAAATTTAACTTTTCATCAACAATATTTCATTATAATCATTGTTTTGTGTTTTATCTTCTTAGTTTTTCATATATTATTCATAAAAAATTCTCCAATTATTATGTTTAGTATATAGATTCATAATATATATAATTATAATTTTTTTATAAATATAATATTTATTCATTCGATACAATTTTAGAATCATTATTTAAATTTTTACATGGAATATTAATCCCATCACTTCCAGTAGAAGGTAATTCTTACATACGAATGACAGAAATTATTGTTTTTAATGAGTGAATTGGTAAGTAAATAGATTATTTATTAAATTTAAAGAATATATATTAAATCATAAGTATCATATATATTTATTATATCCATAATTATTAATATATATGAATGGAAGTGAATGAAAACCAATTACTACGGTTTGTGAGGCGGTAGTATGCAGTAAACATGAGAGATGGTTTTGTTTCCCATTTTACAGTGAAAGATATAGATAACTATTATGAGATAAACATAATAAAATATAATTATATTTTTTATACTCGTGTAATTTTCATTTTCATTAAATAATTTAATGTGGTAAAATAAGTAAAAAAATAAAGATCTTGGATAATATGATTACCTTGTTTTAGAGAAAGATCCTTTAAATCTATTTTTATGGATCCAAGGGTTGGTTTTATGGGATGAAGGGAACCTATATAATGTAGATAAGATTTATTGGGAGATACTTCTTATAGTTATTTGATAATAAATAGTCAAATATGCGTTAATAAGTGAGGGTAGGAGGTTCCCTATTCATAATTGATGTAAGTGGAATACTTGTAATTTTTTTACGTTTTAAAATATAATGTAGTCTCTTTCTTGGAAAATTTTAATCCAAATTATTCTTATCATAAAGTTAAAACCTTTAGGTATATATATAACCAAAAAAATGGTTTTTTATGTAAATTTTTAGGTCTTTTAAGCATTATATTTTGTTTTAACCCCATTGTTATCCATTTATAACCATAATCCTCACAACAAAATTTTCAATCTTAGAGGGTTATACATTTACTTATAAGGTAAAAATTGTCTGATAAATAGTGAAGTTAGGATATTTAAGACAATTTATCATAATAATTTTCCTATATCACGTATTTTATATTTTAAATAATTTAATGAAATATTTTAATTCATAAAATATCCTTAATGTAATTTTTGACATTTTAATTGAATCGGTATTAAAAACATTGTGATGAAACATTTATTTCAATATAAAATCATTGTCCATAAATTATAAATTATTATATACCATCAAAATTTTGTTACACAATAATTAATCCAATAAATGTTAATTTTCTTGTATGGAAAATAATTTAATTTTATTTTTTTACATCCAATAAAAGTATTTTGTCTGTGCTGGGTTAGAATTTAATGTAAATATACAATTTATAAAAATTTAAATTAAATTAAAATCATAAATATAATGTAATAATGTTAAAAATAAACTTTTATATTAATTAATAACATATTATTATAACTACGTGAACATATAAAATAATTTAAATGCAAGGGAGTGATTATTTGGAATTTGCATAACTTAAAATAGTATAAGAATATTTATCAAGGGAAAATCAAAAAAATTAAATATATTTGATTTTTGGATTAATATGGAAAAATATATCACAGAAAAAGAAATAAGGTATTTTTTGGGTTGATTTTGAAACTCTATATTATTTGTTTAACCCCGTTATACCCATTTTACCTTTATCGATGTGATTAATATTTACTACAATTACTATTCAACGTAACAAAATATAAAAGGAAAATATTATACAAATTAAAAAATTGTCATCCAAAAAATGATATGAATTTTCCAAGATTAAATCTATATATTTGGTATAAATAAATTTAAATATAATTTCATAAAATTTAATGAAAAACAATTTTTAGAAATAATGTGTTCTTAAGCATAAAATTCAACATATAAAAAAATCTTGAATATTGATGATTATAAAGAATTAATTCAAATTTTTCAATAAAATGGATCATATTTCACATTAATATAAAAACCAAAATATAATGACACTTTTAAATTAATTAATTTAGTGAAAATAAATGAGAATATTTTGAAAATTAATATTTATCACTATTCACTGAAAAATTAGTCAGTTAGAAAAATCATAATATTTCACCCTATGTTAATATTGATATGATTATTTAAATCCGTATGTTTATTTTTAGAAATAACATTTTTAATATATTTTTAAATTAAGTATAATTTCCAGGCACAAAATGTAATGAAATCTTATTTGGAGAAAATATATTTTTGATGCATAAAATGGATTCACTAAAAATTAAGTTCACATTTTATAAGAATTATTCATTAAATTTGTACTTAGTCTGAAAATAATAAATTTGTTTCATAATTAGGTTACTCAATTAATTCCAGCCAATTATAAAACTTTTTTATAACTCATAAATTTAAATAATAATATTTTTATAATATATCTCAGTTTAGTTAAAACTCAGTGTTGTGTGTTTAAAAATATATCCATATTATTATTTTTAAAACTAAAATATTGGTGGGTCATATTATTTTTCCATCAATTAATTTAATCCTCACAATTTCAAATATGTAAAAGATGGTTCAATATTTTATAATACTTTTATTGAAAACTATTAATATATATAGGGATAAAAAACATTTTTTCAAAAAGGGGAAAGTGTGATGAATAAATTTTACTTGAAATACCACATTATTAGGTTTCCAGATAATGATTACATTGGTGGGATATTAAATTAGCGACTTGGAGGGGAAACCAACCATACAATTACTAATATTGAGTGATAGAGAACTTTATCAAAAGGATGTAAATGACCAAAAACCATAAATTAGTGAGGGTGAAATAACTATGAATTTATCTAACATGTTGGTAAAAGGATAACATTCTTATTTCAAGGAAAAATTCCTAAAGTTCATGTATTTTTAATTTTCAACATAGAAAACACGATACAATTTACATACATTTTTTAATTTCATAAGTCAAATTTAATCCATTTTTTAGGCTTTGATGAATTTCCATTTGTCTCTTACTCTCTAAAATAAATATTCAATATGTCTTTTTTAGTGTGTGAAACACTAAATATGACATTCAATGGATCATAAGATTCCAAAAATAATGATAATCCATTACCTATTTTTGTAAATATTAAAAAAATCATAAATTTATAGAAAAAGTTGTCCAATATGGATAAATATATATATATATTAATATCTAAAACATCAATAATGACACAAAAAGAGAAACATAATTCATTTCATATATAGTTAACCCTAAGACTCTTCTAAAATATATCTAACTTACTTGAAACCAAAAATTTGATATATTTGATAAATAATTTCTCCTTACAATCATAATGTATCAAAAACTTTAACATACTATAACAACAAGAGATTTAATGAAATATATTGTATCTATTAAATTAAAAATTTTCAATACCATGCATTACACACAACATCATGTTTTATGGATACTAAATATACTTTTAGTATTATTATTTAAACACGGCCATTATAACGTAGAAATTAAACATAGTGGTATGAATTGGACAGATTATGTTTTGAAAATTAATAATAATGGTTTTTTATAAATAAATTATATATTGAAATAATTACATTATATTTGGTAAAGTTTCTATAATCTTCGATAATTCATTTCCTCTTAAAATTATTTTTATTTATTTTTGTGAACAAAATTAAAAAATTAATTTCTCATAGATGAATAATTTTTTCATGAAAATACTACATAATTTAGAACAACCATGTCAAAATAATCATATGGTGAATTTCATTATAATTTTCTAAAAATATAATTTTCTGATGAATGGTAAAAATACTAATTTTTATTAAAAAATAAATTTTAATTTAAATTATATTGAAAGTTAAAACTTATTTAAAAACTTATTATTAAATTAAAATTTGTTAATTATATAATTATTAACCAAATTTAGGTTATTATAACAAATTTCATGTTTAATTTTGATAAAAAACCCATTTATACCTGAGAAAACATTGGAATCTCGTTTTTTCATCACATTTCTGAGTTTATTTTTAAAATAATTTTTTTAGTAAAGTGAATTTTATTTGATAAATTTTATTTCAATTTTGGAATCATAATAATTAATATTCTATAATAAGACCAACTTAATTTTTGGAAAAAATGAATATTAAAAACAGTATATATTTATTACCCCAGTTAAGGTTAAAACAGGTTTTTCTATGGTTTAATATAAACAAATAAAGGATAAAAAGGACTAAAACCTGAATAGTTCATATTTAATGGGAATATATAGACCTTATATCATCTAAAATTTGATAATGTTCCATTTTGGATCCTTGTTTGATGAGAAAATGTGTTTATACCTTTTTTATTTTCAATACATTTGAGTGTGTATTCATCCCCACTAATAAAATAGAACTACCTATCATATCCTATGAAAACATAAATAGACTATTTTTTAGTCCAATAAATTCCTAAATAAACTCTTTAATTCACCCTCACATCTTACTATAATTATATGGACTAATAATGCTTTTGGTGCAATCATAAATAGGTTGTCTGAAGAAGAAGTATCATTTATAACTATGATTTTTTTATTCTTCCAAATCCTTAAAATACTATTAAACTGTGAATATATGAAAACATAATTATAAAAAATATATTTATATGTTATTATGTTAATTTTATAACCCATATCCATGTCTTGTTCCATCAAATGGGTAATGAAACTATCGATAATGTGTACGACAAACTACTCCTAGTTAAAAAATGTATTTTTTTCCTATAATCTCCTATGAAAAGTGTGTAAAATGGTATATTTAAAGTCTATATATTATATTCATGACATAATTATACTTATTTATCAATAATATCACATATAACATTGTTACCATCTAATCCTTTGGAAAAGGATAACATCTGTCTTGCCCACATGTGGACTATTGCCTCCACGAAGCGATCTGATATGTGTTTGACATGAATGGTAATAAGGATAGATATAATTATTCTATATAATATCAATTATATAAAAAATATTTTAAAATTATTAATTCATATTTATATTCATTCAATTAAATCCTTCGTAAAAATGAAAACAACGTTCATGCATATGTATGGAAAATAGTCTCCAAGAACCGTGAAACTCATATTTTATCTATATGTTTTATGGATGACTATAAATGTGAATATAATGAATATATATGAAATTATATCATAATTAATTTTTTTTAAATTATGTATCCATAATCAATGTATACGGACCCAAACTACCGAGCCGGGAAATTCATGGTTAACAAAGAACTTATCACCCAAAATAGTGATTTCAATAAAAAATTTTTTAATAAACTGGTGTAAAAAGTATACAAGTAAAGAATATATAGTATGATATATATGATTATAGTTCATTAATATATATATAATAAATATATATTTATTATAAATGAGTTTCAAATGTGTATGAATAGTTTTGATACATGAGGTATGGGATTTTCATCTCACATTTATTTCTATGAGACATATGCCATATTCAGTGCTTATTTATTTTTTATGGTGTATATACTGAATATGAATGTATTTTATGATGATTATTATAAAATTAATATTTATTCACATATCTATTCCAGGTTACCTATTTCATTGGTCTTATGATTCAAAATATACCAATGCAGTAAGTGTATTATGATATATTCTCATTATATATCATGATTTTTTTGGATTATGCTCCTAATGATAAAATATTATGATATAAATATCAATAAAATCATGAAATTTTTTATCCTTCAGTTATTTATAGAAATTATAATTTTCCTTTCATTTTTCCTCTCTTTATGTACACAGGATCCCAAAAGAACATTTTTATGGAAAACATTCTTTATTTATATCTTTGGTAAAAAAATAACTTCTCTTCAATGTGCATGTTTTGTAAATTTGTTTTCTAAATGTTTTAAAAATTATAAATTTATTTATTGAATTCATTTTTACACTTTTTCTTAAAAAATTTTAATGGAATATTTTTATTGATTTATGAATGAGTGACTTTAACTTTTGGCTGATAATATAAAATGCGTAATTATTCTAACACATTAGGAATTAACGATATTTCCCACCATTATATATACTCAATGATTTACATGTTATATTATATGTTTTCAAGTTTATATTAAAATAATTTTTTTTCTTTAATATTTGGGAAATTTTTATATTTTAAATAAGTGACTCCATATAGGAAAAGTTATTTTCAATAATAAATGTTCTGAGCGAAATTTTAAAATAATTTTACACATAAGATGTCCTAATTTATGTTTCATAAGTTTTACCAAGGATATGATTCAATTTTACCATCGTAATTATTTTATTGGTTGGATTATGATCATGATGATAACTGTTTATGAAATACGATTTCATTTCATTGGTTATGATATGTATATATTATGATTGTTTATTGATTTTTTGGGACAGATGTGTATGTTTTTACTTATGTGATGTATGGGGACAGAATTATAAAGCCATCTAATTCAATGGGTATTGTTTTATATCACATGGTATAACTATGGGAAATAAGTTTTTGGGCTTTATCTATTATATAAAACAATCCAATGTTGTTGATCTATTATGGGGGAAAGAAGACAATCATAATGCACTAAGGATGTTGGTGTTCTTGATCCTATGAGGGAAACAAATGATGAAACCTGGTCTATTATGATATGGGAAATAGGTTTTTATTCCAGATTTACTATGATTCGGTGGTCATGGTTGTAAACCATTAAATATAAAATTGATTCTATATTTACAATGGTGACACAATAATATTACATAAAAATATGGTTTGTGAATAATTTATTATGATTTATCACTATTATGTTTTATTTATTTCAAATGAAAATGTTTATATCATTGATCAATTTTATGACCAATTATATATTTTATAGTAATTTACTAAGTAATATTAACCATCTCATACCCTTATTCTTGTCACATGCTGTCATATGATCATTGAATGATATCCCCCAAGTTTACCCTTAGTAAACATCTGAGTTCACCCTTTTTTACATTTCATTTCTAAGCTTATGTAGAATGGTATTATGTATGATATGTCTATGAAGGGTGATGGTCATGAAGAAACTTAGTGGGAGATTATTTAAATCAATTATTAACTTATTATTTATGTTTCCAAGTTTCAAAAGGCACTAGACCCACATGATTCTACTATGGATCATTATATCATGTAATGATTTTTTTATATTTAGATGTGATATCAATATTTGAGATATGAGGTTCATTATAATAAGTATCAAAAAATTATGAGTTGAATATCTTAGGTTTGACTTTAATTTCATTTTCCCAATATTATTCTCGGATCTGGGTTGACATCCACAAGGTTATATATATACCTCGTTTAATGTTCATGAAGTTAGGTTTGGATTTGGTTTCATGTACATAAGGTTATGTGTAGACCTATATACATGTCAATAGGGATATGTATGGACTTGATTTCATGTCCATAAGTTTATACATAGACCCGGTTTCATGTCCATTAGTTTATGTGATAGTTTTATTTCATTTCTTTTATATAATGAATAATGGTTTTTCTATTTATACACGTTCACATTGTTAAAATCTTACATTTTTCTAAATTTCAATGTCTTTGTTATGCTCACATAGAATATGTTCAATAATTTCCTTTAGGATTAATGAATTTTAAACTGTCATGATTTTGTTCCATGACTCATGGTTATGATCTATGTTATGTAGGTTATGGCTATAAAATTTCAATATCCTTTTCTCATACCATTATGTTCATGTTATGTTTATCTTTTCAATGATATCTAGCTTGATTACCCTTATTGAGGACTTTATCCCACTCTTTATTATGTTTTATTTTCCTATGTCGTAATGAAATATTTTCATTAGGGTAAATCAGAAGAGAATATGTTATATATATTAGAGAAGTGATGCTCTTTACACATACTAAACATGTGAATACTTTGATCATACATTCTAATAAAACATAAGAATAACATTAATAACTATAAAAACTCAATTAAAACTTTTATTATACCAAAATTAGCAAAATCCTTAATATTAAAATAATATCATACACCATTGAATATATTCAATAAATCAAAAAATGTAATAAAATTCATTAATGATGACCAAAATCACGTTTTCATCAAACCTCTAACCAATTTGATGGATAGAAATACTATCCCATTTAATTTATTAATGTAAATAATATAATTAACTTATCTAAACATTATTAAATCAACATCAAGAACCGATTAAGGTATTTATTTCCCTTAATCACGAATTTTAAAAAAAAATTGAATTACCACTAAATAAATTTTCATGGTTATTGGTACCATTCACTATATGTTTTCAAATACACAAAGAAAAACTATCTTGGAATAATCCTTAGACATTTCCTGTTTATTATAATCGTTATTTTACTGGTATATAACTTCTACAACATAATTATTGATCCAAATATATAAACATTTCAATAAATTCACTTCAATGATTTGAATATCATATTACTTTCTTTGGACAAGGAGTCATCCCATAGATCAGGGAGTTGTCTCAGATAACACCCATTTTTACAACACATAATCCATTAAACTATAAATAGAACATTATGATGAAAATCATATTCCACATATAACTAATCATATTTCCTTGAAAATTAATTTATTTATGTCCTTTTTTACACACCTAAAACATCCTCTAATTCGTTTAAGACATTTCCCCAGGTTATTCTTACCAGATTTTTGTCATATTAGATGATGAATATTCTTCCATCTATGTTCTTTGGGAAACTCAATTTTCATTTTATTTGGTGTTTTAGTAAGTTCGTATGATAATATATTATTTATTATATAAAATTATAGATAATTAGTTATAATAATAAGGTTTCACAATCAATCACCATATATTGACCCTAAAATTCTAAAATAACTATTACATCATTTTTTATATAAAAACCATAAAAACATTACAAAACAAGTTTCCAAAAATTAAGTGTCTCAGAAAAATTATAATTATGCATAAAATAACTATTATAAAACATAATCATTATTTTATTCCTTATTCTATAGCTTCTTTGTGTCCCTTGTGTAATCCTTAGTACAAGTAATCACCTAAGGGTATACATTAAAAAAATGGGTGAGCTAAAATCCCAGTAAGAGGATATATATAAACATGAATCAATATAACATTGGTGATAATAATAATAATCATAACATAAGTATATTATCATAATCATAATCATTAGAGAAATCATTAAATATTAAAATGAAATGTGGCTATTAATAAAAATGAAAAACATGTCTTAGTGGACAAATACCACACATATTTTTGAAGAAAACTATCAACATATTCATTCTTCACATATTTTCATAATTATAAAATCATCATTCTGAAAAAATATAGCATCATGTTCACACATCTTATACCTTATCTCATGAGGTACATCATATTACCCAACGCATTTGGGCACTATATAATCCCGGGGGCACCCGTCCCATCATATCATTTATAGAATCATGCTTGCCTCATAGAACGTGCATCAATCATAGACATAAAATAATCCATGTTAATGAATGGGTTTCATTTAATACTGAATAAATTCATGAATAACTTTGGGGTTCGCAAAAGGAATTGGAGTATCATAATTGGTGTAGGATTCATTAGTCATGGGTGATGAAGAAACAATCTAAAGGAAGTAAAAGATGTATTTTTAAAGATAAGAGTTTGTTTGGAAAATATTCTCTGTTTTCATAAAATGAATAAAGAAACATTAATATGAATGATAATAATATATTTGGGATATATATATGACTACTTTGTGACATTAAATTAATATAATTACAGAATTATGAATTAAATATTGAAAACATTAGGAAATTTAGTTGGGTTTAAGAATCCCCTAACTATAAGTGAAAATGTTTCCTTCGTATCAGTATCTGATAAAAAAATAGATTCATAAATTACTATATCCAGAAACAATTATAAATTTATTATATTTATTGAAATTTTTATGTTAATTTATGACATTTTAGATGTGTTATAGCATTTTATTTCATCATTTATGAGTGTTCAATTTCATCATTTTCATGATCATCTCAATTGAATATGTGTGTGGAGGTTCTTGGGGAAGGGGTATAATTTTAAATAATTATGATTATATGTTATTAATGATCTTAAATATGTTTAAATGTTTATATATATCCTTTGGTTTTTTGGAATGAGGATGAATCATTTTATTAGACATTTATGACAACCATTTAAATTATTTTGGCCGTTTTTAGATCATCACAAAATATCATTGCATTATTATTTAATATAGTGTATATATGTTAGTTATATAATTTAAAAAGGATTTTAAAATTACATTTAAAATCATTTTCAACCATTTTGATGTTTTTATTACAATCCTTGAAGGTGGTAATGGAAAATTAAAACACATTGTCCCTGATGTCGGTAAATTGACTCATCATTGGTGGTGTTTTTTTAGAATAAGAGAGAAAGAGGGAGAGATGGAAGGTTATATATAGTAGTTTTCTGATGGATATTACATTAAAAGGACTTAATTATAATATATAAATGAATCTATAGTTATCATGTCAATTGGATAATAGGAGTGTAGAGAGAATAATAAAAGAAAATAAATTGAATTGAAAATAAATTAATAATAAAGAGTATATACCACTAGAATTATCCTCCTTCAGAACCTCAATTAGGAACCCATTGTGGGTTTTTTGTTGAGAAAGAAACCTAATATGTGTGGGAAATAGGATAAGGAAGAGTATTTGGGAAGAATTTTGGAATTAATTAAGGATTTTAGGTGTCAGGAGAAGATGTGGTGAGGGGAGGTATTTATTGGAAATGAGAGGGGATGTTTTTATTTTCTTTATTAAATAGTTTTCTGTTTGGATCAAGACAATGAATAGCTTTGATTACCATGAATAAAAATATTAATTATGGGAGGTAGGTTCTAAATTATGGTCTTATATCAGCCATACATCAGTTGATGACTCAATAATTCATGTATTTATTAAATATCATAAATTATTGTATTTTATTATTCATGAAAAATCAACTACTTTTGAAAAATAAACAAATTAATGCAACTAATTTTTTATTGTGAAGAGTTTAAAAATGAACACTAATTTTTTAAAATAATTTTTTAAATACGAGAAATTTTATTTTAAAATAAAATTATCATTTATTATAAAAATTCCAATCATAAAATTACAACTGATTTTATGACACCATTTTCAATTTATTATGGTCCCATAAAATTATATTATAATCATAAGATAAAAAACTAACCCCTTATGAGTATATTTTATAAAAATAAATTTTCATTAAATAATTATATTTATTATAATATTTTTAATAAAAATGTACATTTTACAATAATACAACAAATAATTTAAAATTTTAAAAACATTAAATTACTAATACTATGATATAATTAAATCGTATTTTCACTTATAATGTGAAAAAGTTTATTTATACTTTTATAGGTGATGCTACTATAATATTATCTAAATTAGTATTTATAAGGGTCAAATTTCTATTCTAATGATTATGATAATATTCCATATAGATAGTTTCATTAATTTATAAAAATACTTTTTATTTCATTTTTGAAATATTTATATAGTTTTCTTTATGGTTTCTATGTGATTTAATATGATTTTTAATATATGAAATAATTATAAGAAGGTAATTTCCTCTGAAAAATGTTTGTATCATTACATTCTTCCCCCTTCTGAAATTGCTCCCTCAAAATTTCATTTTATAAGAAAAGAAGAGGGTTTTCTCCATCATTACATCCTTCGGTTCTCAAGCTGGAACTTCATATATATGATTAATCCACAAAACATTGACTAGGTGTGTTGTCTTGTGGTGTAGTACCATATCTATCCAATCCATAATCATTACCTGTTTTCCCTATAATAGAGATAACCTTCTAGATTTACCACCTTTGAGTTCAGTAATATTACGGATCTGGTATGTACTTACTCAGGAAAGATACATAGAAAAAATCTTGAATTTTAGCTATATTGGGTATAATTGCAAGCCCATAACACACTGCTCCATTACGATCAACACTCTCAAAGGGGACAATGTACCTTGGGATAAGCCTTTCTTCCATTAATAAATGCATCACTCTCTTCAATGGTGATATGATAAGGAATAATTTATCTCCATTAATTATATCCATGTTCCTTCGATGGTTGCCAACATAGATCTTTTCCCAAATCTGAGAAGCTTTTATATACTATTCAAAAACTAGAACCTTATCATTCATCTCTTTCGTAGGATCACGTCCAAGAATCTATTGTTCACCAACTTCATCCGAACCAATTGGTGTTCTATATCACTTTTCATAGAGATCTTCATATGAAGCCATCTAAATACACGAGTGGAAGCAGTTGTTTTTTAGAGCTAAAAAATGGGAGATGCTAATCCCGTACACCTTTAAATTACATGTAACGACCCATTCTTGGGGCCTGTGCCAAGACTATTCCCAAGACCTCCTTCTATAGGCCAGGAGGTGGAGACTAGAACAAAAGGTATAATTCCGATAAAAGGGAAGGAATTTCCTTTAAACCTGAATAACACACAGTCTGAACAGAAGCAGTGGAAGAAAAAAGAACTCATATAAAAAATAAAAGTGTTATAAAAGTAAGTGGGCCAATATAAAAACCCAACTGAACAACAAGTAAAAGTACACGTAAAAAGGGAAGAAAATCTCCTAGATCGTCCACCGCGGAAATCCTACTTGATTGGAAGGTACATAACTCGAATAAATCATCCATGAGGTATGCCCCATCTAGTCCAGCTTCAAGAAGCCTCCCGTCCATCACCATTAGCCTCTTTCACTAATGACCGTCTTCTGCACAGAACACAACAAGGTTTGGGCGAAGCCCGTGTAGGGGTGAGTATAAAAGTACTCAGAAGGGGACCCCGACACCCCTAATGGTCTCCCAGAATCCACTATGGATAAACTAGAGTAGGAAGATAAAATCATGAAGTATTAAACAATACTACATAGGTATATTCCCATACATATACCTTATTTATCAATCACAGTCCGACTCTAACCCTCGAGCTCAAGCACAAACAATTCCAAAAATGAAGTAAAGTCAATCCACTCGATGATAACAACTAAAAGACAAGACTTAACTCACATAGGTATACAACATATGTAGAGGGGTAGATATGACTAGTTGTAGCAACTGAATCATCTCCTCTATCGAACCCACATAGGATCCTGGAATAGTATCAGCACGGTCGAACCCACATAGGATCCTAGTACAAAAGTCATCACTATCAATCCCACGAAGGATCCTGGTCCAGTAGTCATCACTGTCAAACCCACAGAGTATCCCGATATAGATTTCATCACTGTCGAACCCACATTGGATACTGGTTCAGAAGTTATCGCTGTCAAACCCAAGTAGGATCCCAGTATATAATCCATCACTTTCAACCCACAGAGGATCTTGGTACAGTATCGTCGTTGTCGAACCCACGGAGGATCTTGTCATCTTGGTCGCAGCCAGCCATAGGGTTTCCGCACACAACACACTCGATTCCAGAAGGTTTCTCTCCTTGAGACAAGTGTTGATACATCAACTACCACAATGTCTCGAGTTGATGTATCTCGTAGTTCCGTATCATCATAAGGAACCCATTAAAACAGACAGCGCGTCAATTGGATTCCCGGTCTGTGAGGAATTTTCATTTTCGTTCCAGGGTCTAGTTGGATTCGTGATCGATCCAACCTGACCATACTCCATCTCAAATGAAATCACTAGAGTGGTATACTCAAGGAACCGTCTCACTCCAAGGATTCATGCACTGCTGACAGTTCATCAAACGGATACTCGATGCCAAAGTTATGGAGGTTTGTGCAGGGGCGCACGGTTTGCGCATGGTCTATATAAACCGTTCAACCCGGCCATGCGAAGTTTCTGGGTGAGACAGTAGCAACCGCATGGTTGGTGCACGATTTGACAAACCCTGCGGCCAAGCCATGAAATGTCCCTAGGTGGGACAGTGGCTACCGCATGGTTGGTGCATGGTTTGAAAAACTGTGCGGCCAAGCCGTGCGAAGTCCCCAGGTGGGACAGTGGCTACCGCACGATTGGCGCATGATTTCCCAAACCATGAGGCCAAGCCGTGTGGCCATATAAAATTAGGGTTTTATGTCTCGGTCCACTATGGATTTCCCATATTTCCCCCTTCCTTCCTCCCACTCATGCCTCATCTTTGATTTCCAGTCTTTCTGAGGTTGGGGGCGATCTTTAGCTCGTTTTAGAGGCACATAGAAGAGCTTTCTTCGTGGATCGAAGGGGATTCTCCATTCGTCACTGCTATGCAAAGCCGCCTCCATCCATCGTGATGATCACACCATTAAAGAAGAATGAAAGATGGGTTGGTCCATGTTAGTTTGGTCGCACCCTCCGCATTAGAGTGGTAACAAGCGACACAAAAAGAACTTAAAAGAAGATCATCAAACCCTAATCTCCCGCAAAGATTATTACAAGCCCCAAAAGAAAACATCCGCATTATTTGTTTTTAAATAAAAGAACATGGTAATATAATCATATTAAAAATCCAACCCCTACCTCGATCATCGATGCAGGTCGTTTCTAGAAGAAGATGAAGTCGATGATGGTGGTGTTGTCTGCGTACGTCACCCCCAAATGATTCTCCCGATTCGGGCTCGAGCATCATCCACAACCTTCATTTGGAAGTTTTTCTTCATTGGAGAATAATTCTCCAAGGTTTCTCCTTCTCCCAAATATTTAACCAAAGGATCCGCTAACCAAAAATAATGGGTTATCATAACCCACTATTTAATTTTTTGGACAATAATTCAAACAATTTCAAATAGATTAATTAATTAACATTAATTAATTATTAGGTGTATTGGAGGCATAATGGGGAAGTCCCCGAGTTTCCCCCATTTATGGGGAGTTCAAGGGGTTTAAAGGAGTTAAGTGTTTGGGTTGTCCCCACCTAAAAACATCCTCCCAAGGGAGGTTCTGTGCTGGTGGAACCAACACTAACCACCTCTTAGAGGTTTTACCCACCAATAAAAACAAAAAATGTTACACAAAGTTTTATTCAATTTAACTAAAAATTGCCAAAATTAAAATCCAATCTTTTTAGAATGTAACTGCAGTGAAGGTCTTCTTAAGTGAATACCGGAGTTGTGAGTTCAACGGTTCCCTCAGATTTCAATTCTGAGCTCCGG
This sequence comes from Viscum album, assembly GCA_963277665.1. Classification (NCBI taxonomy): domain Eukaryota; kingdom Viridiplantae; phylum Streptophyta; class Magnoliopsida; order Santalales; family Viscaceae; genus Viscum; species Viscum album. The sequence goes on from OY728127.1 coordinate 1,020,841,163, forward strand.
TTAAAAAGATATAAAATCCCGCTCGTATGTTTACTGAACGTACCTAAAAAAAACCTCAGAAATTGATTTCGGGCACAACGGGCCTCAGAATCAAGCTCGGTCAAAAACCGCAGACTCAAAAAATTGCCATGTATTTAAAAAAAATCACAGAATTTCGGGGTCTTTACATTCTCCCCACCTCCGGGATTTACGTCCCCATAATCTACAACTCAAACTAAGGATACAAATGGGGGTACTGAGCACGCATCTGAGCCTCCCTCTTCCATGTGCTCTCTTAGAGGTTCCCATGCTACCAACGAACCTACACAAGAGTTATCGACCATCCACACAGGACCCACTCCTGTCGATCCTCAATCTCTACTAGAACCTCAATGAATGTCACCCATCATCTATGTCCAGATCCCCGTGGTCGATGATGTGGGGCGAGTCATGCACAAATCTCCACAACTAAGATTAATGGAAGACGTCATGCACCTAGTGCAACTGAGGTGGAAGAGCCAAGAGGTATGCCACCTTTCCAACTCTGCTGAGTACCGGGAAAGGTCTGATCAATCATTGAGATAAATTTCTAGCTCGACCAAATCTCCGTAGACCTCGTCGAGGTGAGACCTCTTGAAAGGCGTTGTCTCCATCCTCGAAATCCAGTGGTCTCCATCTTCTATCAGCATATGACTTATGCTAGATCTATGCAGTCTTCATCTACTCCTGGATTATCTGCACCTTCCCTGTCGTAACCTTCACCATATCTGGTCCCATGAGTGCTGACTCCCCTGGGTCAGTCCAGCACATAGGCGATCTACATGGTCAACCGTAAACTTCCTCGAAAGGTGATATGCCGATGGTGGAGTGGTAGAAGTTGTTATATGCAATCTGTACCAAGGGTAACTGATCCTCCCAACTGTGACTGAAGTCGAGGATACATACACAGATAAATTCCTTGAGAGTCTGAATGGTCCTCAATGTTTGTCCATCTGTTTGAGGATGGAAGGTGGTGCTCAAGTGAAGCTGCATCCTGAAAGCCTCCTGCAACCCCTTCAATAGTCGGGAAGTGAAACGAGCATCTCGATCGGAGAAGATCGTCGATGGAACACCATGAATCCATACAATCTCCCATACGTAGAGGCGTCCCAGGCTCTCTACTGAACAATGCTCTCTGATCGGTAGGAAGTGAGACTACTTGGTGAGTAAGTTTACAATAACCCAGATAGAGTCGTGTCCTCTGGATGTACATGGAAGTCCCATCATGAAATCCATGGATATCTCGTCCCACTTCCACTCTGTAACCTCTAATGGATAAACAGTAGTACAACCTTCTTCATACCCGGCCACCAGTGCTATCGTCAGAGGTCCTGATACATCTTCACCACTCCTGGATGTACCGCTAAAGGAGATGTGTGGAACTCCCTCCACACTTCCTCCTTAAGTGAAACTGGTACCATGGTATGTCCTCTAATGAGAATGACGTGATCCCCACCTTTAAAAGATCTATCAGGTGCCTGCCCTGTGGATATCTGTGCACGTCGAGCCTCGCAGTAATCATCCTCATGCTTCACCCCTGTGAATCTATGAAGAAGTGGAGGTGTGACTGTAAGAGACTGCAGAAAGGATACTCCCTGAAGATTCACAAAGTAAATCTGCAATGTGGCCAACTACTCCATTGCCTCTCCTAGAAACTGAATGCATCATCTCTTGCTGAAATCATCTGCTACAATGTTCCCCTTCCCAGGAGTATAGAATATCTAAAATTCATAGTCCTGGAGGAACTCAAGCTAATGCCGCAGTGTCGGGTTCATTTCCTTCTGGGAGAATATATATCTGTTACTATGGTGGTCAGAGTAGACTTTAAAACGTTCGCCCATAAGATAGTGCTGCCACATATTCAAGGTGAATACCACTACTAATAACTCCAGGTCATGGGAAGCGTAGTTATCCTCATGTTGTTTCAACTGCCAAGAAACATACATGATAACTGCTCGCTCCTGTATCAGAACACCCCCGAGTCCAGTCTCTAATTCGTCACAGTAAACTATGTACCCAACGCCCCCCTTAGGTTGCCTCAAGATGAGCGCACTAGTCATCCCTTGCCTCATCTCCTGAAATCTCTACTGGCATCTTTCATACAACACAAAGGGTTTCCCCTTCTCCGTCAAGGTTGAAAGAGGTGCAGCAACTCTGGAGATGTCTGGCACAAATCTCCAATTGTACCCATCTAGTCCGAGAAAACTCGGTACCTCTGTCACACTCCTGGGTGGCTCCCAAGAAAGTACTGCCTTGATCTTCGCTGTATTCACTACAACTCCAACCTCTGAGATTACATGTACTAGAAAGTGTTCCTCTTGGATCTGGAATTGGAACTTTGAGTGTTTAACATAAATATGGTGCTCTTGGAGTGTGTCGAATGCAACCCGCAAATGGTAGGCGTGCACCTCCTCGGTAGCTGAGTAGATCAGAATGCCATTGATGAAGACTACCACAAAGAGATCAAGGTATGGACTAAATATAATGTTCATGAGTCCCATGAACACTGCTAGTGCATTGGTTACGCCGAATGGCATAACCAGGAACTCATAGTGGCCATACTGGAATCTAAAGGCCATCTTCTGCACATTCTCGTCTCGAACTCTGAGCTGGTGATAGCCTGATCTAAGGTCTATCTTCAAAAACCATCATTCTCCCTTGAGCTTATCAAATAGTTCATAAATCCTCGGGACTGCGTACTTGTTCTTCACGGTCACCTGGTTCCGGTGACGATATTCAACACACATTCGCAGGCTTCCATCCGCCTTCTTGGTGAACAAAATCAGAGATGCCCATTGTGAAACACTGGGTTGGATAAATCCATTCCCCTGCAAGACCACCAACTATAACCACAACTCATGAATCTTGGTTGGAGCCATCTAATATGCTGGAGTAGATATCAGTGCCATCCCAGGGTACAAGTCAATGTATAATTCCACCTCTCTACGAGGAGGTAGTCCTGGAACAACATCAGGGAAAACATCTGCGTACAGATCCACCACAACATGAAAACTCAGACTCCACACATCAACCGCTCCTAGAATGAGACTAGACAACTGATGTGTGATCGGCTGCCCCCTCCCCTGGGTAAGTCCATCCAGCACTGCAAAGACTCCCTTATCACCAGTGAAGGTAAGACTCATCCAATCCTCATGGACACACCGTACTTTCCACCTAATACAATCAATCTGAGCATGAAATGTGGATAACTAGTCCATACCCAAGATGATGTCGTAAGGCCTTGACGCCACTACAAGGAAATCCCAGTCGAAGCTCTCACCTCCTAGAGTAAGCTCACACTGCTGACACTAGTGTGTAATCATCGAGTCTACTCCCATAGGATTTGCTATCCATAAGGATCAAGCCAACAGCTTCGTCGGAATCTCTGAGCTCTGAACGAGGGCAGAAACAATAAAAGAATGACTCACACATGTGTCTATAAGTACTGCAGCAAGGTTGGAGTAGACACAGATAGTACCTCGAATCATATATAGTGCACCGTGGATGTAGGCCTTGACTACCTGGAGCTAAGCCAAGCCATGTCTACAAGGTCCCTATGGGCAGGGTGGACATCCTTGTGGTGGTGGTGGTAGGGCCTCAAATCATCATCCAACACCTGCTATTCGGCTAGCTCATCTGCCACATCCACCTGATCCTAGCGGAACACCCCGGTTGAACCTCTGCCTCTGTCTGGGAGGTCCCACTACTGTCGTCTGCTCATCTTCAAGGTGGGTCAGGTAGTCTCGAGCCATGTGACCTAGCCAGCCGCATGCATAGCACTACCTGCTCCTCGTATGGCTGGCTCAGTTTCGTGTGCCCCACACAACCGAACCTATATCCTGGGGTCGCCCACGTGATGGCCTGGTCCCCTAGGACCTCTGCGACATATGTCTACTGTTAGCTACAAAATTCTCCACTACGTGTCTTCTTGTGGTGGGACTCGCCGCTGGTGACTGCTTAGCTAGAAAACTCTCGACAAGAGAGGCTCACTCTAGCACCCCTGCCTGCATCGGGATATTGAGGGATATCATCAATGCCCTAATCTCAGGTATGAGTCCCTTCTCGAAGGTCTGGGCCATGAAGAATGGGTCTCAGAATGTATCCACAGAGTAGCGCGAGTGGTCGATGGACCTCACTGAGTACTGAGCTATGGTCATGTTTACCTGCTGTAGATGAAGTAAATCCTGAATCCGCATCACACAAAGGGTGGATGGAACAAACTCTAAAAGGAAGAGAGTCTCGAAGTCTGTCCAGAGTAATGATTCCTCATCCTGAACCTGGAGCATTAGGCTCCACCATATTCCTACTGCTTCATGCATGAGAATAGCATCAAGTACCACCATGACGTCGGTTGGTTTCAATACCAATCTAAAAACTCTCACAGCAACCTCAATCCAATCCTCAGCTGCCTGTGGCTCCATATCTCCCCTGAACATGGTCCGCCTATAGCACTGGAACTTGTGCAACGCACTCAGACAACATGAACTCTCTACTTCTGGAGCTGGTGGTATCGGTGGCCCAGTGGGTAGTGGTACTGCTGGTACCACCACTGTGATGGGGCCCTGCACCGTGGCCTCATCACTCGGTGGGATAAAATCTTGTAGAAAACTCAGAACCCTAGCTGGATGCCTATGTGGGGACATATTGAAAAGGAATATGTGTTCCACGGTCAAACAATATACATGTTGAGATGACACAAAGTAATCATGAAGAAAACTTTTCAAATGAAAAACACATTGAATCAGTGTTTTCATGCACTAAGTTGGAAATCAGAAGTCAGAGTCCTAGTGTATGGATACGTCGACCGCCACACCAACACCAGTTTCCCTAAACTGATAACCACACACACAAAAAAAAATAACACTATTGTTGATAAAAGAATCAAAGTCCATGTTCTGTGGTAGAACTGACTCCTTTAATACAAGTTTGTCATGAACCGTCCTTGGGGATCGTGCTGTGACTACCCCATGACCGCCTTCCATAGGCCAGGGGCTGGCAACTATAACCAAAGGTTTAATCCCGATAAAATGGAAGGAATTGACTTTATACTTGAATGACACACAGTCTGAACACAAACAGTGGATGAAACAAGTACTAATATAGAAACAAAAAGTGTGCTGAATGTAAGTGGGACAGTATAGAGCCAACTGAACAACAAGTACAAGTACAATTAAAAAGGGAATAATAGATTATGGATCGTCCACCGGGGAAATCATACATGAAGGGTAGGTACAGAACTCAAACAACTCATCCCTAAGGTATATCCCATCTATTCTAGCTTCGAGCAGCCTCCTGTACATCACCCTCTTCCTCGTTCACTTCTGACCATCATCTGCACAGAACACAACAAGGTGCTGGTGAAGCCCGTGCATGGGTGGGTATAAAAATACTCAGTAGGGGACCCTGAGACACCTGATGGTCTCCCATAATCCAGTAAGGATAAACCAAAGTAGACAGATACAATCATGATGTATCAACTAATACTACTTAGGTATATTCCCATTCATATACCTAAGTTAACAATCATAGTTCAGATCCAGCTCTCGGGCTCAAGCACAACCCATTCCACAAAAAATGTATAGTCAATCACCTTGATGATAACGAATGAAAGACAAGACTCAACTCACATAGGTATACAACTTATGTAGAGGGGTATAAATGATTAGTTGTAGCTACTGAATCATCTCCTCTGTCAAACCCATGTGGGATCCTGGAACAGTATCAGCACTGTCTAACCCACGTGGGATCCTGGTACAGAAGTCATCACTATCAAACCCATGGAAGATCCTAGTCCAGTAGTCATTGCTGTAGAACCCATGGAGGATCGTGATATAGAAGTAATCATTGTGGTACCCACAGAGGATCCTGGTCCAGTAGTCATTGTGGTCGAACCCATGGAGGATCCTGCCATCTTAGTCGCAGCCAGCCATAGGGTTTCCGCACAAAGAATGCTCATTTTCGAGAGTGTCCGATCCTCAAGGAACGTGTCGATACATAAACTACAATGCAGACTTGAGTTTATATATCTCGTAGTTCTGTCTCACCATAAGGAACCCAATGCAATAGACGGCGCATCAATCAGACGCCCGATATGTGAGTTATTGTCATTTTCGTTCCAGGGTCTAGTTGGATTCGTGATCGATCCAACCTGACCATACTCCATCTCAACCCAAATATCTTGTGGGGTATTCTCAAGGCACCATCTCACTCCACGGATTTCATTGCCGCTGACAGTTCATCAAACGGATTCCCAATGCCAACTTTATGGAGGTTTTTGCAGGGGAACATGGTTTGCGCACGGTCTAAAGAAACCATGCGGCCATGCCGTGCTGAGTCTCTGGGTGGGATAGTAGAAACCACACAGTTGGTGCATAGTTTGAAAAACCGTGTGGCCAAACCGTGCAAATTCCCCAGGTGGGACTGTGGAAACCACACGGTTGGTGCATGGTTTGACAAACTGTGCGTTGTCTCCACGTGGGACAGTGGCTACCGCATGGTTGGCGCGTGGTTTCCCAAACCGTGTTTACAATCCATGAGGAAACATAAAATTAGGGTTTTAAGTCCTGGGCCACTCGGGATTTCCCATATTTCCCCTGTTCTTCCTCCCACTCGTGCCTCATTCGGGATTTCAAGTCATTCAGAGGTTCGGGGAGCTCCTTAGCTCGTTTTGGAGGCACATCGAAGTGTTTTCTGGGTGGATCGATGGGGGTTCTCCATTCGTCACCGCAATTCAAATATACCACCATCCATCGTGATGAACACACCATTAAATAAGAACATAGGAGGGGTCGGGCCATGTTAGATTATCCGCACCCTCCACATTATACAGGTAACAAGCGGCTCAACAAGAACTTAAAAGAAGATCATCAAACCCTAATCTCCCGTAAATATTATTCCCAACCCGCAAAAGAAAACATCTTCATTCTCTATTTTCAAATAGAAGAACTTGGGAATATAATCATACTAAAAATCTAACCCCTACATCAATCTTCAATGGAGGTGGTGCGTAGATGAAGACAAATTCGATGATGGTGGTGTTGTTGGCGTACGTCACCCTCGCAAGACGCTCCCGATCCGGGCACGAGCGTCATCCACAACCTTCGTTCAAAAGTTGTTCTTCATTGGAGGATAATTCCCCAATGTGTCTCCCTCTCCCCAAAGTTTTATCCAAAGGATCTGCCAACCAAAAACAATTGGTTATGACAACCCATTATTTAATTTGTTGGTCAATAATTAAAAAAAATTCAAATAGATTAATTAATTGGCATTAATTAATTCTTAGGTGTGTTGGCACCATAATGGTGATGTCCAGGAGTTTCCACCATTTATGGGGAGCCCAAGGGGTGTAAAATATTTAAAGAGTTCGGGTGGGACCCATGAAAAAAACATCCTCCCAAGGGAGGTTATGTACAGGTGGACCCACCACTAACCTCCTCTTGGAGGTTTTAACAACCAATACAAATAAAAATATATTACACATATTTTTATTTAATTAAATAAGAATCCCCAAAATTAACTTCCACTCTTGTTCAAATGCAACTGCAGTGAAGGGATCCTTAATCGAATACCGGCGTTGCAAGTTCATCGGTTCCCTTAGATTTCAATTCCAAGATCCAGTTCAAAAGATATAAAATCCCACATGTATGTTTAAAAAACATACCCAAACAAAACTTCAGATATTGATTTTGGGCACACCGGGCCTCAGAATCAAGCGCTGTCAGAAACTGCAGACTCGTAAAATTCCCGTGTATTTTGAAAGAAAAAATTCCACGGAATTTCGGAGTATTTAAATTACATTATGAAGTACCTTATAATTTAAACTAGTGTATAAATAGTCCTTTCAAATTGTAAATCACTTTGGAGGTGATAAGACATGTTGAAATTCAATTTAGTACGCAATGAATATTGAAGGCCCCTCCAGAATTTAGATGTGAACCATGGATCATGATTACAGATGATCAAAAGTGGTACTCAATACAGCCTCACCACATCCTCCACATATATCTTGTCAAGTTTTCAAGGCGATAGATCATTTTTAATAGTGATAATGTGGGATGTCTTGGGGATTCGATCCACCACAACCCCAATCACATTGTTTCTTTTGGATATCTTAAGGAGACCAGTGACAAAGTCCATGATGAAAATCTCCCATTTACACATGGGTATATGAAATGGTGGCATCATCCATTGCAACGTATGTCACCCATCTTTAACTTTACACCATATCAATAAAATTTAGATATACCCAGATATCTCTTTATTTATGTTATCCCAATATAAGTGTTCTTGTATTTGACATTACATCTTGGTACTTCTAAGATATAGAGTGAATGATGAGATATCTAAGTTGTCAAATAGTACTTAATTGCACTCAGGTGATGAATGTACAGAAATCCTTGTTCCAAACTGAATCACACCATTATCATCGATATGAAACTCTTTCATATTCCCTTCCTGTACTGCATTCACCTTTTTTTTGAAGTTCCAAATCAAACCTTTATTCTATCTTGATCTTATCATGTTTTGATGTCTGGGAAATAAATTTGGAAAGGTAGGATGTATTTTTTGAAATTATGATTTCCAAATCCATCTTCATATATCTATTAATATATGGTATTTTTAAACCACATTATTTATAGAGAAGAAGATTATTTTATGATAAGAGCATCGACTACTTTATTCAAAATCTCATGATGATAGTGAATTAAGAAATAATAGTCCATTGTTATGGATAACCATCTCATTTGATTCATATTGAGAAAAATTTGTGTGAATATATACTTTAGGATCTTATGATTAGTATTTATGTCACACTTTTAACCATAGATGTAGTAAAACTAGATTTTCAAGGAAAAATCATAACATCTAGATTTAGATCATGCATGAGTTAGTTTTTCTCATGGAACATCAACTACCACAAGGAATTGGAAATTACTATATCCTTTTTTATTATTACACATCCCATGACATTATTTGAAGCATCACTGTATATCAAAAAACAATTTCTCCACTTGTTGGTAATGTTAGTACATGTGCTATGATTTTCCCCTTTATTAGATCCTTAAATAAGTCTTGACATTCTTCCATCCCAATAAACAATTCCCCATTCATTATTAACATAGATACAGGGCTATTAAATCATGAGAAAACTATAAAAAAACTTTTTTAGTACCATTATCATCCAATAAAATTATTGATTTTTATGACACTAGACTGTGCATATCATTCCTCAATCGCATTTTTTGAAGGTTCCACTTAAATTCACTCACTTATGATCACGTGTACCAAGAATGTTACTTGATGCATCTAAAAGTCACTCTTTCTGAGCATATAATAAAATTTATAATTCAATAATGTCACAAAAAAATACATAGATGTTATTTATGTTCCTCCTTTATCTTGGAGTAGATGAGAATATTGTTGATAAACACTACCACAATTTTTTCAAGGTAGTTCCTAAAGACACAATTCATTAAATACATGAATTTGAATGGTGAATTAATAATCCTAAAGGGAATCATAAGAAATTCATATTCCCATACCTTGTGTAGAAATAAGTTTTTTGAATATCTTCCATCCTCCCCATTAGATAATGATATCCAGAATGAAGGTCCACCTTTGATAATTATTGAGTTTCTCGTAGTTGAATAAGAAATTCATATATCTTTAGAGTATGACACTTTTTATTTATAGTGATCTCATTATGTTAAAGATAATTGATACAAAAATACATTCATCCATCCTTCCCATTTAAAATGATCACTATAACATCCCATGGTGAGGTACTAGGGTGAATGAAACATTTCTTAGAATGATCTTATTTCTACTTCATCCACTCCTATAGTTCTATGGGGGCCATCTTATTGGGACATTTTGATAAAGGAGTATATCCAGGTAATAGTTTTATTGAGAAATCTACCACATGATCTGGGGGAAGTCCGAGAAACGCTTAGGGAAATACATTACTGTATTACATAATAATGATAATTTCGATAATGTTGAAACTTTTGTTAACTCAACCATTTGTGTTGGGTATGATTCTTCAGAGGGTAATAACACCCACAAGGTTAAGAGATTGTCTAGAAGAGATTCATGGTCATCCATGATTTTTTTGAGGATAACAGGATGGTTTAGAATTTGAAAATATATTTCATATTCCTAATAGTTGTCATATGATCTATATAATGAGAAACAATCCATTCCCATTATAGAAAAAAATTCTATCAAAGGATGTATATTGATATTAAATTGAATTATCTTAGTATATATCCCAATAGGATAAGAGTTCAACACTTTTGTTATGGTGATCAATCCACTTTTTTGTTTATATAGAAATCACTACTCCATTATTTTCGGGAGTCTATTCCATTGTTTTAGAAAGCATTCAAGATAAAATAGAATGCATAGAACTAGAAACAAATAAGTTTTTTTCCATTATTGAGTGAAGACAAAGTTTACCTTGTAAGACATAATTTTATTTCTCCACTTTAGATGTAGTGATCGAATAATCCTTCACCGTTTTCCTTTTAATTTGGAGTATGATGATATATATTTTCTAGAAGGAGTTGAGGTTTAGTGCACTATCTTCTATAATTCCCTTGATCCATATAGTTTTAACATTGAACTGTGTGTGGTTCTTTCCTTTACTCTTTAATATGGTTCAAATTATTATGACATTAATGATATTTGTGGCCTTGTCTACAGAATTTGAATCATTTTACCATCCCTTGAGGAAGTTCCCTTGATGATTCTTACCACATTTTGACATGTGTGTGGTTGATATTTCTTCCCACATTTTTCATTATATCCTCCATCCTGCATGTGAATTTTTTTGTTTCTTATCAACATATACTTGGGAACATTTTCTAAACTCTATATCCATAATTCATTCACATCAAAAAACTTCTCCATAACTCCCAAATTCACTAATTTACAGATCCTTTTGAAGGTGTGGTTTTTTTCTCTAAATAAAGTTTCAATTTTTATGTAACTATTTATAAAAATCATATGGTGTACCATGAAATCCTTGTGATGATATCTTAATAATCTATGATATATTTAGTATCCTTTTTCTTCATATCTATTAACTCTCTCACCCTTATTGTAAGAAGAGTTTAGGGAAATACATGTTAGGAAATACTATATTAAAGTCACACCACTCCATCTCTTAAATTTCCTCCCACAACATGGAGTTCTGAATCAATGAACATTATTTTTGCCTCTCCAAATAGAAGATAAATGGAAATATTCACCTTCTCCAACTCAGAAATGTGAATTAAAAAACACCAATTATTTGACCCATTTTTTTGTGATGAGGGGATTAGAGGATCTATTTAGCATCTGTGGTTATTTCAGTATAAATGAATCGACAGCCAGCAGCTCCTTATTAAGTAAATGATGACATTTCATATTATTCTGGTATTTTTCATAACTTGAGATAGCTGGGTAAGAATCTCCATGAAATTTTTAACTCCACCTCCCATGTTATTGGGGTTGTCATTAAAGTAATCAATGTGTTGTTTCTCATTAGAGTTTTTGGTTTTTTCTTCTTCTAGTTTCCACCATTTTTAAAAATTGAAAAGCTTCTAACAAAACACAATTCAAAGAATCATGAATATAATATTTATTAAATTGTGTAATTAACTCTAAAAGAATATATTTTGGTATCCCTTTGTTAGAAAATATTCTCAAGTTCTTACATATAATTAGTCTCATACATATGGTTTTATCTAATGTTCTCTAATCCTAATTCCCCAATTAAGTAATCCATGCTCTGATACAAACTATAGTGACCCTACATTTATTACATCGGTATATGATCATTTTAAAGATAAACAACATAATAGAATTTACAAAAAAGGATTTAAAGTTTAGTGTATTGGGAAAATTAAAATCATACAAAACATTTATCTATTAAAACTTAATCATTATTTAATTATTTCTTGTCTAGATTCATAGCATTCATTTTTTCTCCATAATACAGGTAATCCCCTGATGAAATAAATCAATAAAAAGGGTAGGATAAATTTCTAATAAGGGGATATATATCGAAATGAATTAATATAACATGGATGAAAAAAACAATAATCATAAAATAATCATAGGATCATTATAATAATCATGAAATTTGGCATTTGAAATATGCCTAAAATGTGGCAATTCATAGTGTTTAGTACAACACATAGTTGTGAACAAAATGAGAATCATGTTCTCACATAACCTAGTTGAATAATAATAACATAATCATTGTGAAAAAATATAGAATCATGGTTATCTATATTGAACCCTATCTAATGAGATAAATCACATTACCCCGTTAATTGGAGAGATATATAATTCCGATTTTACCAATCACATCATAACATTAACATAATCAAGCATTCCACATAGAACGTACATCTATGTTAGACATAAAATAACTCATGGATAGGAATGATTTTTATTTCACAATGAATAAATTCATGAATAACATTGGGATTCCAAACAGAAAATGTAGTATCATACTTTCTGTAAGAATCAGTAATCATGAGTGAATAAGAAACAATATAATGGAAGTAAATGATGTATTTTTTAAAAGAAGAGTTGTTTTGGAAAATAGTTTTCTTTTTCATAAAATATATTATGAAACATCAAAATTCCTGAAAATAATAGAGGAAGGATATAAAAATGAAATATAAGAAACTTTAAATGTATCTCCATACTAAATTAAGAATGAATTAGGACAAAACCCAACGAAGTCGATTTGGGATTAAGAATCCACTTACTATAAGTCGGAATGCATCCTTCAATTTCATAGCTTGTATAATAAAAATATATTAATTAATTACTATATACATAAAATTTTATAAAATTATATGATTTACTATAATATTATTCTGTTCATATATGTAATTTTATATGAGTTATAGTGTTTAATTTCATCGTTCAAGAGTGTTCATTTTCTTGATTTTCATGACCGGTTCCCGAGAATATGAGTATGGAGGTTCATGTTGAATGGATATAATTCCCTAGAATTAATAATATTTTTTATTAATGATCATAAATATGTTTAAATGTATATATATATATGACAAGGTATTATGGAATGAGGATCAATCATTAGATAAAACATTTGTGATAATCATTTAAATTATTTTTGTGATGTTTAGTAATCACAAAATAACATTGCATTATAAATTAATATAATTTATATTTTTCAGTTACATATTATAAAAAGGGTCATAAAAATATCTTTAAAATATGTTTCAACCATTTTATATTTTTTTGACCAACAAATAAAGTGATATAGGATAATGAAAACACCTCGTCTATGATGTCAGTAAATTGACACATCAGAGACGATGTTTTTTAAATAAAAGAGAGAGAGATAGAGAGAGAGAGAGAGAGAAGATTATGATCATGTATATTCCATTAAAATGATATTGTGTAATTATATAAAGGATACATGATTTATAATTCCACTTGGAAAAGAAGAGGTCAATAGAAAATAAGAAAAAAATTAAATGGAATGGAAATAAAAAGAAAAATAAAGAGGATTTAACTCTGGAATTATCCTCATTGAGAACCTCCTTAAGGAACCTAGGTTTAAATTTGTTTTGATAAAAAACCTCATGGATTTTGGAAAGAGGATAGGAAAGAGTATATGAGTTTAATATTGACTAGATTCATGGATTTGAGGTGTGAGGAGAAGAGGTGGTGATGGGTGGTATTTATAGGGGAGGATAGGGGAGGTTTTGGATTTCATTATTCATTAGATCACTATTAGGCTCATGTCTATTATTAGTTTTTATTAAAAAGACTAAAATAAGTAAATAGGGGAGGTGGGTTATAAATTATGGTCTTGAATTATCCATATATTATCCTAGGACTTTGTAATTCATGTATTTATTAGATACTATAAAATATAAGAGATCACTATTCATAAAAAATGGAACTATTTTAGAAAAAAAAATTCTCCCTTACCATTTTTCAATTTGTATAATTAGAAAGTGAACTACATTATTTGATAATAATTTTCTAAATAATATAAATTTAATTTTTAAATAATATCATTATTTATTTGAAAAATACCAATTTTATAATTATAATTGATTTTATGACACTTTGAAAAAATTATAATGGCCTATTAAAATATTATTATATTCATAAGAAAACCAAATATTAATTTGTAAACCTATTTTATGAAGGAAAATTTTATTTTAAATCATTATATTAATAGTAATATTATAAATAATCATTTATGATTTACAACAGTACCGACACTTAATTTATCATTTTACGAACATTTAAGTACTTATACTATGATAAAATAATATCATGTTTTCACTTATACGGTGAATAAATTCTATTTATTATTTAATAGATGAGGTTATTATTCTATTTTCTAATTAATGTTACTATGTTTCTCATTACAATTCCAAATGTCATGTTACTATTCAATCGGTATAGGTTCATTAAATTATAGGTAAACCTTTTATTTCGATTAATCATCATTTATAATGTTTGTATTATATTTTCTATTTGATTTTATATGATTTATAATATATGAAATAATTATAAAAATAGAGTTTAATTTGATAATATTTTGGGACATTACAACCAATTTCATTTCATTCCTCAGGAGGTAAATAATTTTTTCCATGACAATTAGAATTATCCTGATTCCCTATAGTTATAGACATTGAATGAAACGAAAAAGAATAGTATGATAAAAAATTCATACTATTAAACCAAATAATCATGATAATCATTTATTGGATGTGTAAATCATGAATCCTTCTTTTTAATCTATGAAACCTTGGGTTTATCGATTCTCAGTCATAGTCATTATCAATTAAAATCATTCATAATGGTTTATAATGAAAATATTCATCCACACATGCCTAACCCCCTCGCTTATCAAACTAGGAGTATAATAATAGCATAATCACAATACACCAGAATGATGTATGAGGTTTATTAAGACAACTCTATTTAGGTGTATTACCCCTAGATGCTTATGTGTTAAAACAAAATCCATATATAGTATCCAAAAAGGGATGTGTTTCATAGAAAACAATATAATCCTTACATTAAAAAACATAAGGATTTTATTCTATATATATACATATCAATAAATTCTATCCTAGGGTTATGTTACCATAATTATATTGTACTAAAACTAGTTCCCAAGGTTTCTACTAAAATTTATATGATACCAATTGTAATGACAACGCATCTCATATCCTAGGTTGAGTATCCACATTATTACTTTGGACCAAGATAATAGGGACAAAATCACTAAGGGTCAATGAATATTTAAATCCTATGGAACAAGATATAAATATTCTTACGATATTTCATTTGAAATAATATCTTAAACATATTTAATGTAAATATGATATACCCAAGAATTCATTCAAATTTTCCTTTATTATATCATGGACATAAGAAACAAAGTAATCGTGATATCAAATGTTCATTATGGGTTATGTATTGTGAAATACAACATGAGTTAATAAAGGAAATATAAACATGGAAAGGTAAATAACATAAAACAAATTCCATTTAATCAATAACATGAGAATAGAGAATAATATGATAGGAAAAAATGATGGTCAAATAATTCCATATAAGTAATAGGATGAGTTTGAAACATATCCATGGTTATTAGAAAAATTAAAATAATCACATAGACAAAAATAATTTCTTTCCTAATGATGCAATCCATAATATAATACATATAAACTTACCATCTATGTATCAGGATAATAAATATTATATAAATTGATAAGGCCTCAACCACATCCCCATTTTGTTTTAGGTCATGTGATATAATGATGTATCATTGTGTTATGTAATTATAGGACCATCTTGTTATTTAATAAGGCCAATTAATTACTTATACATGGAAAAATAAAATTAATTCATAAACAGTGCATCTTATCAATAAAAATCTATATTCTGTAATGAATATAGAATATCACGATTTCCCTAATCAATTAAATTTATTTCATTATAAAACACCATATATAGAAATGAAATAGAATTTCATAAATAAGTATATAAATTATTCAAATAATATTTATATAAAAGATAAATTTAATGTCTGATGAAAAATGATCATAATAAAATTAATATATAAAGAGAATGTTAATAACCATAAAATTAAAAAGAGATAAAATATAATTATAAATTCAATTGAATTATAGGTTTTGTAAGAAAATTATTTCATTTGGAGAAATAAAATAAAATGGAATTATAAAATTAAAATAATATTTCATTAAAAAATTTTCTTTAAAAAATGGATTCTTATTGAATAATTTAAATAGCGAAATACGATTATAGTGGGGGTATAATCCATTAATTCAATATATTTTATAACGAAACATTCATTATGAATTTTTATATAGGATGATGAAAATTAACCATTTAAAAAAACATCATTATGATTTTTTTAAAACTATATTAAAATTTGAGGATTATATGAAATATCCATAATAAATAATTTTAGTAAATAAAAAAATATTTTTTAAAACTATTTTGAAAAAATATCGAAGGGGAAGAAACATATACCACATCAAAAAAATAAAGAACATGAAATTTAAATTTAAATATTTATTTTATTAATTTAGGTGAAAGATAAGAATAATTTGGAAATTTTTTTGATACTCATTAAATAACCATATTATAAGAAAATATATAAATTTTTTTAATGATAGATGATATGACACAATTAATGAAAAATATAAAAAATCATAGAGAAATTAGATTGTAAAATAATCCCTAACTCTTTGGAAACATTTAAATTGTACCCCTTGAAATTTTAAATGTAAATTTAAAAAACTAATAATGAAGAAAAATTTAATGATGTTAAATACATATATGGATTTATATTTAAAATACAAACATGTAAACATGTTTATAGTACTAAATATATAACAATTGAGTGGAAATTGAGATGAAATCCCTTTCAAATATCACATTATTAATGTAAGAATTATTATGTGAATATATAATCGGTGAAAAATGTAATGACACACAATATAATTAGAAGTGACAAATAATGCTACCCAAATTAATTTCACACATAATCTTGACATAATAGAATCAATGAAGATGTGATATAACCCATTAGAAGGAATTTGAGTTATGAAATCACCGACCACACACTTCCACATTGGTGAATGCAATTAAAATTATTTTATAATGATTTTAAGAATGTTATTAATTTATACCAAAACTATGTTATTATTAATAGTATAATATACTGTCAACTAAAAAAATCTTATCACCTGTTTCTCAATAATATTTCCTTATTATCATTGTTTCATGTGTTATCTATTTTTTTTCTCATGTCAGTGCCGTCACATTTTTTTTGTTAATTTAAGTACATTATAGATTGAACATCTATAGAATTATATTAATGATATAAATATTATATTTATTATTTCGACCCATTTTTTGAATCATTCCTGAAAAGAGGACATGGATAATCATTAACATCCCTTAATTCTCATGTTACGTTGTATGTACACATGAGGGACATTATCATTTTTAATGTGTAAAAGGTTAGGTACGTCGATAATATATAAAATTGACAGAATAAATATAAATTAATAAGTATCATATTTATTAATAGGTTCTATAAATATTATTATCCATGAGAGGTGGTGAAGAAAAAAAATACATTAGTTTGTGAGGTGGTAGTCCGCCATACAGATGCGAATTGGTTTTGTTTCCCATTTGATGGAGAATGATATGGATAAATATTATTCCATAAAAAATAACAAAAGATAATTACACGAGATATATTTTTGTTATTATATTTAAAATTTATAGATTATAATTGATGGTTTTAAAATAAGATGTGTAAAAGAAAGATATTGGTTAAGACTATTACATTCCATTTGAGTAGCCTCTTTTGGATCCATTTTTAAGGTCACTAAGGTTGGTATTTTTAGTGGAAAAGATCCAAGAAAATAGATTTATGGAAATTTTTGGGATATTTTTTGAGGGTTTGGTTGAGATATATGGATTATTATGGGTGAATATGCGAAGGAGGGAGGTTACTATTTATAATTGGGGTGAGTTTGACACCTGTATGTTTTCAATGTTTTAAAATATTATTATGTCCCTTTCTTGAAAAAAATAGTTCAAAAATATGATATTTTATAAAGTGATAAGGTTTAATATTAAATAAAAAAACCGATGAAGATTATAAATGATTTTATGTCATTTTAGCACTTGTATTTTGGTTTAACTCATTTTTTTACAATTTTTATCTTCAAATGTAGAAAAATCATTTTAAATATTAAAGGGTCATAATTTTAATTATAAGATAATAATTGGATTATAAATGTCTAATAGAGAATATTTTTTTAATTTCTCATCTTAATTTTCTTTTTTCGATATTTTTATGGTTTTTATTAATATAATAAAATATTATTTTTCATTAAATGTATTTAATTTCATTTTTTAAAATATTAAATTAATTTGAAATTAAATAAATCAAGTTAAAAAAAATCAAAATAAAAACACTTTTAAAGTAAATTATTAATTATTATTAACCATAAACGTTATGTGTCACCATAAGTCAAAATAAATTATTTTTAAAATTTTAAATTCAGTTACGTTTAGTTTTCTACTACCTTAACATTAACCATATCAGTTCCGTATAATATTTTAATGCACTTTTTATATTACATAAAATTAAAAATAAATTTAAATCATAAAAAAATTATTAATGTTGAAAATAATGTTTTATATTCATTCATAACATATTCCTACCCTAATGAGAGAATATAAAAATAAATTAAAAGAAAGAGAGTTATAATTTGGAATTTTCTTTACATAAAATAATATAAATATCATTATTAGTGAAATAAAGAAGAAATTCAAAATATTATAATTTTTTATGTATATGGTCAAATTTATCCCATAGAATTATATAATTGGATGTTTTTGGTTGATATCGAGACCTTATATCATAGTTTTAACCACATTTTAACCATTTCACCCTAAGTGACGTGAAAAAGATTTACTATGGTTACTATTCAAAATGACTAAAAATAAGAGTCATATTTACCAAATTTTAATAGAATTATTAAAAATTTGATATAAATATTCACGAAACAATATCTATATGTGGTATAATTATAATATCATATAAAATTTTAAAACTCCACCACAAATGGGTTCTAAAAAATGTTTTTTAAGCATCAAAATTAACTTATATAAAATGAAGGATATAATTGATTCAGATGGAACTAATTAGATTATTGTAAATAAAATGGATAACATTTCACATTAATATAAAATCAGAAGTAAAATCTTATTTTAAAATTATATAGGTAATTAATTTATATGATATTATTTTAAAAACGATATATATCACTATTCCCAGAAAAATTAACCATTTTAGAATAATAAAAAAATCTCCCCAAGTAGTTTTTTAATAATTTAAAAATGTATTTAATTTTATAAAATAAAATTTCTATCAGTTCCTTAAATTAATTATAATATCCATTCACAACATTTAATAAAATCACTATTTTAGGAAAATGCACTTTTGAAGCATAAAATGACTTCACTCAATATTATGTTTTTATTTCATAAGATTTATAAATAAATTATCAATTAGTAGGAATATTATATGTATATTAAAAAATTTGTTACACATTTTCATTTAATCTAATTAAATGATTGTGAAATAACAATATCATTTAAATAATTATAGTTTTACAATAAATCTCTATTTTCATAATGCTTTGTGTTTCTTGTTATGATAAATACTTATATTGTTAAAATTTTAAACGATTTTTTTCGATTTAGCGTAATTTCATCAATCATAAGGGATTGTATAGGATACCAATAATAATATTCTTCTTTTTAATAACTTTATTTATTGAAATTAATATATTTTATATCAAATATATCTAATTATGGGACTTATTCGTTCATTTTCAATTTCATCTATCCATGGACGAATTACCCAATGACTTCAGATGCAATAAGACCTAATATGTTATCAGATGTGGCCCTTTTTCTTTTACATGGGTTAATTTTAGTTTTTATAGGTGTTGTGTTGTACGAATTAAGTGATGAACCTCAGGGAAACCCAAAACATTAATTTAAAATAATTTTATCATTTCCTTTGATGGAGTACGAATAATTGATATTGTGTGTGGTCCATGTGATTTATCCATTGATATCATTGAAATCAATGACCATGAATCTTGGGTAAATTGAAAGGTGAAATAAATACCAATATATATGTCAATTAATATTATTTGTGAACTTAGGATCCTTGGGGTGTGTCCTGGATGATTCCTCAATGGAAGGTTTCTAGAATGTGGGTTATGTTGGTTTTGAACTACCCTTGTTTGGGAATTCATTAATAAAGGATATATTAGATTCTTGGATGGTTTGATTTTTAATTTATTTTTTTCTTTTATAAAAAAATAATGATAATTTATCCTTCATGATCGATGTTAAGATGGTGAACCATCCATATTGGTAATGTTTATCAATGGCGAAGCATCACGTAGATGATTTATATATTTGGTAAATATTCTACTTGGTGAATCTATGTTGGTGATTTATTTACCACATAAGAAATTTTTTGCATTATTTTAGCCAACTTAAAATTCTTTTCCAATGTTGGATCATTCACATCATGTTTTCTAGCAGTTATATATCATTAAAATGTGATTATTAATTATCTAGTATCATTTTATAGATGATTTCTGGTTCAAAATAAGGTTTCATTATAGTGATACCTACTTTTCCATGACAAGTCACATTTCTAGTTTTTTTCTTGGGTATAGTTGAAAATCAATATGGTTATGAGATGGTGATGTATTATATACAAGGGTATTGTGATAGTGATGTATCCTTGATCCCTATGAGATGGTCACTTATAATTTACCATGGGTTCATGTGTGGTTTTTGTATCATTCCCCCATTTCCTTACGAGTATGGTGTTACCTCGTTCATCTGGATGTTTATAATAATAGGGATAGATCATTACCCTTCATATAGTGTCTATACTACGAGTTTATCGTCCTATTTTGGATGTCATAAAATCATGTAGGGTCACACATGGTATGGATTTGGAGAAATATATTATGAATTGGTTTATTTTATTTATTTTATTATTATCCATTCTATCAATCATGAACATTGATTTACTTTATTTAATTAGGGTTTTTTGTGGCGTACTGTGTTATACTAAAAAAAACCCTGGGCATCCTTGTGTATATGCAGACTTTATGGTATTTACTATAGGTTAGGGAAATGATCCTTCATTGGATGGTTGACATAGAGAAGCATAGATGATGTAAAATAAGGATCAAATAGGGACTCATAGGTAGTTCATGGTTCCATATCACAATATTTGTTTCTTTGTGGAATTTTTTTTGATATTCATTCACGGGATATTTCTCTTCAATGTGTGTTTTTTTTGAAATTATTATGATGCCCATTTTGTTACAACATATATGGGGTTTTATATTTAGTAAGGAAATAGTTATAATGATCATATTTTTCTACTATGTTGTGGTAATAGTTCACTATAACTAATTTTTTTATTTTTGAAAATTATATATTCCAAATCGTATGGTCTCCCTAAAAATTTTATATCAAACCTAACATATAATTAAAAACCTTTGACAAAAGTGTCTGTTCGTTTGAGGTCCTATGGAGCCACTATTATAGCCATCATCTAGGTGAGGCATATAAGTATATTATAATATAAATCACTACATACTCTATATATTTATTTATTTTTATATAATTATATTATAGGGGTTTTATAATATAGGTATTTGGAAGAATATTACAATATATATATGTATATATTAAAATATCTCTATTTTAGTTTGCGTTTATAGATATTTTCATGTTAATGATATGAATATATACATATATATATTGATAATTTCCCTCCAATAATCCATATTAATGTTTTTTTTCTATTGTAGTTTAACCAAAGAGGATATTTCCATTTCATCATGCATTCTGAGATTAGTATCGATTCATGCATGGATCCTCTTTATAGTATGAGATCTATCCATTATTATTTTGTGATACATGATTAATGATCTCTAAAATTATGGATTAATTTAGTAATATATGATAAATAAAAAAACATAGAAAATCAAAGGAAAATTAAATCCATATGCGTACACTTGATTATTCTATTTCTGAGTGTTGAGGCCTCTTAGTGGTCCTTATTAACCATTTGTACACACACCTAGTATGGTTACATTAACGGGCATGTAGTTTCACTCATGTAATTAAATGTATAGGTAAGTACATAAATGAATTATTGGATATTATATAGACTATAATAGTATTATAATTTTATGATAATACTAGACTATTACATAGAGTGAGAGTGTCCAGTAATATAAGGATAAATCAAAATATAATGGGTATTAATTTGATTATTTTATATAATCTCAACATTTTTATAAATTTGTATATTCAACACTTAACTGATTTGATTATTCATGCATATAGTTTTTTGTTTTATTTGGACATACTAAATTGGGGGATACCACTCCTATCTCTTAGTAGAGTTTCCACTTTGTATCCAACCAGGAGATTAAAAGTTATATATTTTTTCGATTTCATATATATAGATTGGTTATGCGATTTTTTATAGAATCCAACATTGACATTGATTTTTACCAAAATTCTGCAAATCGTTCCCCATAAGTGACTTGGAATATTAATTCTTGTTTTTACCCTTAACAGTAGGGGGAAATGATTTGGGCATATTTCATTACTATATGAGTTGATAGAGATCCAGATTCAAGTCACTAAAAAGTACCATGAGATTAGTTTTTCGGTTTTTTGAATTTTATTGATATGAAATATGATGGATTGGGAATTCAAAATTTAACAATAAATATACTTGATTTATCAATTTATAAATGAAATTAAATTAAATGGGATATTTATGTGTTAATTATTGGCACACTATGTATGTATTTGTTTTTGAATTGTGTATTTTGACTATAGAGTTAGTAACAACTCATTATGATTCGTTGGGATTATCTAAGAGCCAATTTTTTAGTTAATCCATGAATATATTAGTTTTTTTAGAAGGATAATACACATATATATTATTAGTTTCAGTGTATGTGAGAGAAATAAATAAATTAAAATCAACTAATAAATTAATTTGTGTTTTAGTAAATACTTTATTAATGAAAATTCAATTAATGAAAGTTATATATTTGTGTATTTTTCATAGGGATAATTTTTTCCATAAATGTATGATGTATCTCTAGAATTGTCATAGTACTTTAATATTTAAACCATTTTAAAAATATTTAAGTCTATAAAAACTGAAAGAGTTATTTATATAACAATCTTTTTGGAATAGAAATGGGTTAAATTGTAATAAATTTTTTTAGAATGAGTGATTCCTTTAAAATTCACATAGAAGTGTTTTTTAATGGGGTTCTTAAATAATTTTTTTCTAAATAATAATTTGGTAATGGGAAATTGATATTTTATTTTATAAGTAATGTTAATATTTAAGTGAAATAATTTTAATAATTTGATGTTTTTATGTTTAATAAAAATTAGTGGTAGAGAAAAAAATATTAAATCATAGGGAATATATTTTTGGGAAGGGCCATAAGATCAAGATAATGTTAATATGTATATTTTTTGAATTATTTGAGTGTTATAATATTTTTTTTGTATTTAGATATTAGGTTTTGTCTTTTTTTTACTTTAGCTGTTGATTTTTTTTCATCAGAAATATGGTGAGAATTTTGGGAGTGAAATGTTGGCAAGGATAATTATATATTCTCACTTGAGAGAACAAATTATATTTTTGGTGAAATAATATTCTATCATGGGATGTTTATAGTGATCAACATAATTACTTGTTTTTTATTCTATATTTTATAATTTTGGAGACTTCGGGTTAGAGTATAATTTGATGGAAAAATTGATTTTTTAATATTGATAAATGTAGTGATTGTTTTTTAGGTTTTAAGAAGCTTATAGTATGTATTTGGATATGGTAATGTAATTTGTGAATTTTGAAGGTGTAAAATGCATTATAAAGAGTCATAAATTGACATTATTAGTGACATTAAAAGCCTAGAAAAACACAATTAGAAGAAAAAAACAACATGATGGCCTACCAAAAGATTCACTCTTCACAGCCAAGTATCCAATGGAGGGAATGATATAAATGTTGTCCAAATAGAACTATAGTGGATACTAATACAATATTGCTGGTTCCTTGATGAGTTTTATGGTGAAAATATAGTCATATGTTGTTTTTAAAATATAAACACTCTTTGAGGGTTAAATTGCCTAGATTGTCTACATGAAGACAAAGACCTAATAATTTCACTAAATTTTCACTTTCTTTTGAATAATTGATCCATGGTATTTATGTTATAATTATCTCCCAAAATTAGGGAAACACCCTTATATTCTCTATTTTATTCATTCCTTTATTTTTCTCTAGTTGTTTTGAGTTATGTTAGGTAATTAATATTTTTGTTTATACATTTCATAGTGAAATCATTATGTAGTATAGTTTTATTTTATACATGGAATAGAGGATTCCATTTAACGTTTATTACCCTTAAAAATTCATTATTATTTGGTGGATTTATTTTGGGACATCTAGTATTTTTAGATAAATTGAATGTTCTTTAGATTATATAGAATAAGGATGTTGTCATTACATGTGTGAAGAGTTTTTTTGGAGTAATGTATATGTGTTTTAACATGTTATTTTGAATATATTTGTTTGTATAATTGGGTTTATAATATTTTAGAGGCCACATTATTATAATTATAGTATTATGATTTAACTAGTTGACTAGTATGGCAGGCAGTCTAAACTCTCTTAGGTTGATTTTTTTATTTCTATTATTCACCTAAAAAATAATTTCAAAACATTATTAAACATTAACTATTTATTTTGGAAATATAAATAAATGTTTTTACTAAGTTAATTACTATTAAGATAAACTTTATTTTATATGCTATACAATTAAATATATATTATTCATTACTCTTTGATAATTTTATATATTCCTTATATTTTGTTGCATAGATTTTATATGAAGTTATTATTGTTGATTTATTTACAAATTATATTCAAATATAACAGATAAGGTAAAATTAGTATTTGACTAATTTAGTTTTATAGTGAGGTTATCTAATTTTTTAATGGTTAGGTCGCAACATATATCTATGAATTAATTATATTATCCCTCTCATTCATTATTATCGATTCCAAAATCTGTTTTTTGTTATATAAGTAACAGTTTTCATAATGAATAGTTTCTTGAGTTTTATATTTTCATTTAAATTATAAATAATTAATATATATATATATATATAGAATGAATTTGATGTTAAGGGACCACACATAAAATCTTGTTAAGAATCTTCATCAATGGAAATATAATTGATACTAATTAAAATTATAAAATTACAGACAGAGTCATTTGGTTATAGTGAAGGAATTAATAAATTAAATATTAATAGATAATGCATTCTTCAATGGTTATATTTTCCTGATTTTGGAATGGTAAATTGAAGTATTTAATTTTATGAGAGATAATTGTTTTAAAGTGTTTCACAATAATGAAAAATTAGGATAACTATATTATAATAATCCCTAATGTTTAAGTCTATGTTATAAAATATATTGAATTTTATTTATTAGTTTCCTATAATTATTCATTTATTCATCATTATATTTTATAATAGATGGTGTATTTTTGGGTTGTCTTTTATTTTTTAGTTATTTCTTAGGAAAAGTGTAATTTCTATTGGTGGTCTCTTTGGATTTCTATTTTAGCTAATTTATATTCAATTTTACGTCTCTTCATTATTACCTACAATGTACAATAAATTGTTTTAGTACTTATTTCTTATTATAACTATTCTAACCAATATTTTATAGGAAATATATATTTTTTATAAAATTATTTTATTTCTTTGAAGTCTTTCGTTTCATGCAACATCCTCTTAGCTTGTGTTACACGCAAAAATCGGTTTCTACGAAACATATTGTTATTATTTTTATTCAAAAACGACCTTTAAAAACTAGTGGTTAGAATAGAAGATATGAAAATTATTAAATAAATTATAGTTTACCCATGTACATATAATTCATTGTGTAGTTAATTATAAATTAATGTTAATCCCCTTTTAAAATAAAAGAAAATGTTATTTCTCCAAAAGCATTTAAATGTTCACAAGTTAGTTTTATACATATAAAAAGAATAAAAAATTTTGGATTATATTACTAAAATTTATATGATATATTGAATATAATTTTTAACATTCATATTATGTGTTTTATAGACATGATATTAAAATAAATCCAATGTTATTGATAAAAGAAGTAATTTTCGAAAAAGGCAGTTTTGTAGCGTTTTGATGGAGAAAATATTTAAAAAAATGTTTTTGAAACATTTATTAATTATATTCGATAAAATAAACATCATATTTGAAATTGGGAAATCGAAAATTTATTTTGTATGATTTTTTTTAATTTCATGCTAAGTTTCATGTTTTAATGAATAATAAAAATACTAAAATTAAATTCAAACTAGATTTTGGAATGAAATAATTTATAGTAGAAAATTATAATTTTGATTGATCTTAAACTATAATTAGATAATTTTTTATCTTTTAAAATAATTTTGGAAATTGGAATGAATTTCACACTGATTTTGGATATAAAAACATTTCAATCATTTAAATGTTTTCACTTTAAAAACTCATATTATAATTTTGTCAATGATATTAATTTTAATGTAATTTTATCTAATTATGTGTTTTCAATTTTGAAAAATGGATGCCTAAATTTTAATCAGTATTTCATAATTTATTATATAGGAATAATTTATATTTGGAAAAAATATGAATAATAACATTAGTAATTTTTATTAACATAGTTAAGGGTAAATTTGGAAATTAAGGGAAAAAATAATATTATAAATATTTAAAAATTATCCTAACACTGATCATAATTTTATATTATGATTTATTATTGAAAAAACATTCATTGGGATAATTTTATGAGCCCTTGGATCCACTTTGAACTCTTTAATCACTTTAGAGTGTTTTATTTTATTGAAAATTAAAAGATGCGATTCTTTTGTTTTATTAAATATGATTTTTAAATATAGCGTAATTTAGATGATATATTTAACTATACATAGTATTTATAAATATATAATGTTTATCATCATCAATGAAATTTATTTATAATTTTTAGGAAGGAAGCAATTAAATAAAATGTTTTCATAATGTTGATGTAGTAATTGATTATTTAATAGAAATATCAAATAATTGTTTTTAAAAATATTAATATAAATATAATTTGATATAATTAAAATCATAATTTTTTTATATTAAATATAAATTTATGTTATTATATAAAATAGTTCTTTTGAAGATATCATGTTGTTATGATGTTTTTTAAAATTTCAAATAATTAATAGTGTCAAAATTGACAATAATGATATTTTAAAATAAAAAATATTCTTTTATTAAATTATATAAAATTATTTAAAATATAAAATTAATCCAAATGACTGTGATAAGGCATAAAATTTCTTCAATGACTCATTTATTAGTAGTTTGAAATTTCAGAATAATTACATAAACCCTCAATGTATAAATTTCCTGATATCATGACCAGAGATAGTGGGGTTAAAATGAAAATATAAGGATTACTAAAACAGTAAAAACATGTGTAAAGTTCATTTTATGGATTTATTTAATCCCAAAATTATTCCATATTGTAAATAATTTAGTTTGGATCCATTTTTAAAATGAAATCAATTTGTATTAATTAAATAAGTTGAAGAATTTCAGGAGTGCCCCTCCCCTCTCTTATAAAGTAGAAACCTTATTTCTCTTTTCATTACAGCTCTTAATCACCTTTTTTTATAATAACATTGACCAAATTTCGTCCTAAAATCACTCCCATATTCTTAGGAGATTTTAAGTGGGCATAAATCCAACCAAAGAAGTTCTTTTGTGAAAATCTAATAGAGATACCCGAAGAAGAGGCAACATTCATCAAAAGAAGTTTTTGATTTATTTTTTCTTTCAATGCCATCAATTTTTTTTATTTAATGCTTATATAAAAACCTATTTATCCTAAATATAATTATATTTTGTTTCTATATATTGTTTACCTACACTGACAGACACTTTTATCTAATGGGTAATGAACATACCACTAGTGTTTACAGTGGACCACTACCACACAGAACAATGATTATTCTTTATTCATTACCACCTTTTATGGTGGGAAATATGATAGAGAATTTATTTTTATCAGTGATATATTTATTATGTATTTATTCTTATAGAATTATTATATAACCCATACCTTCTTTCATTCCATTTTGGGTAAATATCATAAATTCATTTGTGGACGTGTGGAATACCACATCCTCAAAGCGATATGATTCGTTCACACATTTCATGTAATATATTAAGGATGACTTAAGTAAAAATATATGATATATATATAACATAATAATTATGATTTAATTATTATATATATATATATATGTATATATTTCATTTACATTCTTTCTTTCAGTACAAAAATAAAATGGAATCAACATTCATGCATACGTACGGGCTACCGTCTCCAAGAACGGTGTATTTAATTTTATATTGCTAATATGTTTATTATAAATATAAAATATATATTAAATAAATTTTAATATCATGTTTATCATTCTAATTCTGATTAATTCCTGATATAAGTAATAGGATATAAAATATAACTACTCAAAACACCTATGGAAAATGACTGGATTTTACCTGAAACATTACTTAAACATGGAATTATTAATAAATGGGTAATATAAGGACATAAATAAACCATATAGGATATTATATAATTGAATAGTGTTATTTATTATATGTATAATTAACCTATATTTATTATTCATGTGGTTTTTATGTTTACAATGAGTGTCAAGACAAAAGGTATAGGAATTTCACCTCATGTGTTATTTCCATGAGATACATTCTATAATCCCCACTATCATATTTTGTTAAGTGTATATACCTATTAGTGATAGTTTATATCATAAATTTAATTTATTTAATGACATTAAAATTTTTAATTGATTTTTTTCATTATCGCGGGTCATGATAAAAATTTTACTCATGGTTTATGTTGATTTCTAGTCTCACTTTTATTTTTCCAAGATATTTTCCATATTAACTACTTATTTATTGTTTGTTGTGTATATAATTCCCAAAAATGTAATATATGATACTTATACATAAATTTATGGGCATTTAAATTTCCATTTGGTGATTTCTATTTCATGGGGTTTAATGTTAAAAAAGTAAAAAATTGGTTAAGTAATTTTGTCTCAATTTGCCTTCTTTTAGACACTTGTATTGTTATGAAATTATATTCTTTTTAAAGGTTTAAATATTTCCATTTTAAATGTTTTACCATGAATATTATTATTTTAATGATATTTTATGCTTTATGAAATGTTATTTTCTCATTGGTTATAAATTTTTGTTCCTTCATAACAATGTTTTCAGATAATGGTTTAAAAGTGTTTTATATTATATTTTATGTATTTTAAATAAAATGGATGTCAAATATGTTTAATATGGTTTCAAATTTCACTGAAGTTTTTTCAGCATTTTTTTAAATTTAAAATAGTGTAAAAATGTATTGTTATTTAATAATTGTTCTTCAATATGCGAAGGATATTTTACTTCGGAAATGTTCTTATAAAATATTTCTAAATTATTTTCCTTAAGTGATGATATTCATCAGTATTACTCATTCTTATAAGGGATATAAAAAATGTTACAATTCATTGTATTTATTTAAATGTTTTATTTTTACAATGGTATTATTTTTATGAAACCAATTTTTATTCTATGAGTTAAGTTATGATGATGTTTTTTTGAAAATCAATTCATTACATGGGATTTTAAGTGGTGAATGATTTATGTAATTATGGAACACTTATGTATTGTTTTAATTATTTAAGGGGTGGGAAACAAATATCCCACTAATTAATTAATTAATTATTTATATCTCATGAGATAGACATGGATGAAATAGGGAGATAACCTAGTTTAGTAAATGATGTTGTCTACTATGATAGTCTTCAGAGTTAACATTGAGAAATAAGATGGTCATATGAGTAAACCATGACTACGAAGATTGTTCGAGGAATGATCCCATAAATGTAAGACATACCTAGAAGTAATTACTTGACTATTATAGAAATCATTTTATATTCATATGTGTCTTCCTATATTTCATTTCTTATTCTCATATTATTCTTTCATTGCATATTCTATTTAATCCTTTATAAATAATGGTTTTAAATTTGACTACATAAGGGGGATGATATTTAAGGTATATGTTTATGATCATTCACCATGTTAGAATTATTTTCATTCACTATTCCTATACAAACAAAATTATTACTGTCCTTGGGCATTTATTTTTTATAATGTGATAAATATTAATATATAATGATGTAATATACATGGACGTTAATCGTGGGTTATTATTATTTCATTAGTTATTCTCAAGGTTTTCAATATATTTAGTTTGTTTTGTTTTTCCATTTTTATGTCATATATATCACTGTGGGTGTAATTATGGATTTTTGATAATTTTATTGGGATTGAGGGATTATGTTGCAGTCTTACTATAATAATTTTGGGGGAGTAGTTCATTATTTTATCCTTAATTTATGATATTTGGGTTGAGTAATAAAATTAAAAGTTATTTTTGGGTTTTATAGAAGGAATAATATAGTATATGAAATACTATTAATTTGATCTGTACAAAAACATTATGATTCATTTCATGAGAAGATTTATTGAATAAAAAGTGTTTTATATTATTAGTTGAGATAAATCTAGGAGAATTATTAACTTAACCTCTATTAATTTATCATTTAATGTATTAATATACATGTTATTCAATATTATGAATTATCTATAATAGCTATAATAATCCTATGAAATGGTGACCAAGGAATTAGATCTAACTAAACATAGGTATATCTCCCAAAATTCTAAAGGTTTCTAATTAGATGTGTGAGTTTATGAAAAAAAATTAGTGATAATATACTCTTTATATCAAAACATAAAATAAATTATATATATAATTACATTATCTACAACATAATACTATAGAAGAGAATAATTTATTTACAGCTAAAGGAAACCGTAACAAAATCGTATAAAATTATACTATATAAATATTAAAAATATTGTCCATATAATAATACATAGTTACAAGATCACCCACTAGGAAAATCATATAAACAATAAAGAAAAAGAATAAAATATTTCAATAGACTCTACTATAATCCCCTAAGACCATCCAGAATCCCATTTTTTAACTCTGATAATTCAATGTAGCTTGATACCTTATGATAAATATGATCAAAAATATATATCATAAATAAGGTCTTTACATCATCCAAGATTCAAGTTTAAACAATGAGCATAATACCTAGTAGGCTATGGCCAATGGTCCCATTAATATATTTTAATATATTCTAGTGTATGAAAAAAAAATACTGATAAATTACAACGTATAAAAGAAATCAACTCAGGTCCTCATGTGATTACCAAGACAACAAGATACCCAATTTTACATTGTTTTATTATAGTAAATGAAGCCATGGAACCACAAACAAATCTATTACAAACTATAATGGTGTATTATTAAGAAATTGATCTAAATATGACACTAATTAGAATATGTTCTAGTATTAAATCTTATCAATCTATGACATGGAAAATTATGGAATTCTAGTAACAAAACTAATTTTAATAAACCATTGACTATGAAAATTCCTGGTTAATATAGTAAATCTATCTAAATAATTGATTAGATAGTATCAGGGTGGTGGATCATGAAATATACACTAATGAAATTGGAAAAAATGAGGGGCATATCATAATAAACCACACTAAAGGAAAGATGAATTAAATTTTATAATATTGACACACTAATGGATAAATAACATTAATATAACAGAATTTGTAACATAAATATTTTATATATGATCCACCATCATATAAGAATAATAATCCAGTATGAAAACTACAACAATGTTGTTGAGATGATAACACATAAAAAGATATGAATAACCCCAAAACATTGGACTTTATATTTATCTCATACATTCTACACACTTGTATCATAACTCACAGATATATCAATTTGGTTAGATTAACAGATACCACATTTATACAATATAACTTATCACTTTCTAATATTTATAGGTTTTCTTCACCATTCCTTTCCAAAACTCATAAATCATGATAAACTAAACCAATCAGTTTCCCCACCTAGACTAAAGGAAACAATATCTCATGGTTCTATATGATCTTACTCAATACTTATTTATTCATATAAAACTAGTTCTATCATCATCCATGTAATTGTAAGAACAATGTTTTTTATGAAAAAAACTTTCAACAGACCAATCAAGGCTTATAAAAAACCCAAATATAACTCTAGACACTTCCATAGAGGTAACCATACCATAGAGATATATCTAAATTTAACAGATCCATAAACCCATTTTTGAACCCATAAAAAATTTTGTCACTAAACCAACCATAGGTACTACCATTACCAATACCGACAATCCCATGCTAGGAATTAATATAGATCTCATTAAATGATGCTAATGGGATTCCAATATAATGGATATTCACGTCAAATTGATCCCCTCTTTCCATATCTCCATTTTTGAAGAAGATAAATATGGAACACCCTATATTATTAAACCACAAAATCATTAATATAATCATCTATTAAAAATAACCCAAGGCATACAAGTATTAAAGTATTTAAGAACAATTGTAAACCATTATTTAACTTTAGTATTTTAACATCGGTTTAAAGGTGAAGCCATTAAATAGAATCTTATAAATATAATTTATAAATAAGTAATATAAATTAATGTTAATAATTACTTAAAATAACAATTACACCAAAAACATAATTTTCATGTTGTTTGTTTAAATAAATCATATAAAAAATATATTTTTCAATGGTTGTTTAAATTATTAATATTATAAATGGGTTCTATCATCCTTTATTGAATATAGAAACATTAATAGTAAGATATATAATAATAATAATAATAATAATAATAATTATATAACACATAATAATTTAAATTTGTTTTATAGAAACAACATCATTAGAAATTATTGTTTGGTAATACATAAAAATTTCAATTTTATATTGAGATTCATCTAAAATTACATAATTTACCATTATATAATTGAACAAAATAAATATCATTAATGAAATAATGATAATAATAATTTAATATAATAAATAATTTATGAAGAAAATCAATAGATAATGTAAGATAAAATTTAAATTATTTTACCTTTATTGAAAAATAATTATTCCAAAAATAATTTTTAAACATAGAAATTTATTACAATACATTTCTGTAACACCTCGACCCTAGTTACCCATTGACGGTGCATTATTACATAAAATTAGCATGATGATAAATGTTTAAATCCCAAATGAATGATATTATTTTTTTCCTGGGGAGTATTAGATAAATACATAAGTTTTACAATAAATTTTGAAATTAAATACAACAACATTGTGTCTTATTTTTACACAATCATATCTGATAGCTTAACCTTCCATGTCAGTCATAATATACATCTTCGCATCCTTGGAAAAATAAAACATATAAACGCGTGATCTCAGATTCTCAGTAAGGATAACAATATAGTGGAAACTATCATAAATAAGTATAAACATTTAAGGCAATATAAAAGATTAAACAAAATATTTTTAAACATAAACATCATAATAATATGGAAAATATAAATCAAATATTGTCATTTACTTATTCCCATGGATATTCTACTAGTCAAACTATCACATGTAATATCAATAGAAAATTTCATAATGATGGAATGCATAATGTTAGACATCATAACCACATAGTGAAGGACTCATGCCAAGACCAAAAATAAGAATTTTTAAGGCCTTGTTCCAATACACTTGTTTGTCTCATGAGGCCTACCGATGCATTGAGGAGCTATTTCGGGCTCCACCAGTCACTTACGATGTTCAATGCATTCTTCATATGAAAAGGTTAAAACATAACATAATCATTCATATTAAAACGATAATACAAAATATTTACACATTTACCATAAAACATGAATTATATAAAAATTAAAAATCCACAGTCAATCATATCACAAATCCTTCAATACAATATGGATTATTGTATCATAATAAATCAACTTCAAACAAGTGTACAATCTTTCAATGAATGTAAACATGGATAAAATCAATACTATTTCATAGAAATATCTCTTTCTATTTTGAAATCATATAAAATTCAAGAAATTATTAAAGAAAAAATTTATTTTGAAAATATTTTTATAACATTTTAAGAGATTCTTTAAATGTGTTAGAAAGGCCGAAAATAGTTGTACCAACCGTATAAGTTAAAAAACATTATTACCATATTTTGCCGAAAAGGTCATAAAGTACCTTGACTGGAAAAGAACAGAATTATTCCATTAAATTTTTTTATGAAAAGTAAAATAATGGTGTAAATTAAATTATACAATATTCTAGAATATCATAAAAATGTTTCGAAATACATTTTTAAGAAACACAGATGATGAAGATAAAGAATTCATAGTAGATGCTTATGTATAAACGACCTCAGATAACAAAGAGATTGTAAAATTAACCCTTACCTTGTAATTCTACTTAGTTGAGGGTACATTAAACTCTATTGTAGTAGTTATAATTTTTATTAAATTATACAATAACCACAAACATAAATAACATATCACATATGATCCTGAAATATTTCTTGTTAATAATATTTCGGTAGTATCATTATTTCGGGTGTTAACTAATTCATTTTCATTTATATGTTTTTCTATTCACGTCATGTTTTTTATGTATATGATGTATTTTATTCATATAAAAAATTATATTAAGTTATTAAAAATTAATTTCAATAAAAAAATGAGAACTATTATTGAATGGATATAATGGGTAATGAATCTCATCGCGTTCGTGGAGACAGTAATATGTATTTACGCACGAGCGACAATATAATTCTATCGATGTTGAACTAAATTATAATTGGATCGTATATTACATATATATAATCCTTAAAATGTTATATTTATTATTTACATCAATTATACTCATTATTATACACATCCAAATAATGAAGTGTTGAATAACAAACTACACCACGACATGGAGATGGTAAGCCGTATGTATGCACGTATGGTGACTTCGTCATTCATAGGATGGATTGAATAATGAATATGGTTGTAACATATTTATAATAAAATATCAGTATGTATAAGGTATTGGATTTATTATTTTAGTACAGAAACAATAAAGAAATAAGAAGTGGAAGATGAAAATAACTTGAAAGAGGTGATGAAATAATTTCCTCTTATTCCGTTGATTCCTTTTGAGTTAATCGAAATGGATCCCTACGTTGGATTTATGATCAAATTAAGGCCTTTTGGTTGAAAAGGGGGTATTTGGGAAGATATTTTAGTAGGGTTTGGCCGAGACAAATTTATTTGGAGGTGTGATATCAAGAGAAGGGGAAGTTACCTTTTTTAAGAGAGTTGAGGGGTACCTTAGGATATGATTGAACTATTATTTTACTATAAATTAATTTTAGGTTTATAATGGAAAAAAAAGAATTTATTTCAAGGATAAAGTGGGTATGGGTCTAAATAATCTCAACCAATATATTTTAGAGATGTTAAGGTCACCATATTAACCATATCATTTAGATTTAACATATAGTAAAATAGTTTATCTTTTTCCATGTTTTTTTGTATTTTTATATTACATGGTTAATAAAATTACAATAAAATTCCATGAGAACATCCAGTAATTAATTAATGAAATATAAATAATTAAATAAGTCCTTTATATGATCCTTATATTTTTATGAATATTATATCATTTAATAATATAGTTTTTTGTTTTAAAAACTCATTTATGTAAATTTTTAAACAATTTAGTCTTTGGTTTTTGTGAAAGTCAACAAAACATTATTACCTCTAAAAAATACATTACATAAATCCTAAATTGTCATATTGACCTATGAAATAAGTGGAATGAATCAAATGTCTCAATTTAAATTTGTTTTGATATTTATAATATCAATTTTTTTAATCAATCATTAATATGGTAATTTTTTCATCATCATCGTGTCATAAATAAATATTATTATTTAATGTATAAATATTATAAATAAAATATCATGATGTAGGAAATATTTTTATCTTTCTAATTAATATTTATAGTTGAATTTATCTTTTGTATATCCTAATATTAAAAATGGTTTAGATTTTAAAATTTGAATATAACACTTTTAACTCTTCTTTAAATAAATTAATAATAAATGTCCTTATCCAATCCACGTTGACCAAAGATGATAATATTTTATTTCTAATGTTCATTTTTGATGAATGAAACTTATGTATTATAATTAAAACATGTGTTAGGGTAATTATAATATCATTTTTATATTAATTACCCCATATAATTTTAACCATAGTAAATAAAAGTCAAAAGTTACTATTCAAAAAAAATATTTTCATCCTATTGAACCACATTTTACATAATTATGTCAACCATGTCTCTCAGATTTTTTAAATTCAATTCACTTAAGTGGTAAAATTTTGTTTTATACAATTTTGCTAATGTGCCCAGAATGTGGGTTAAAGGCGTTACAATGTTCAATAAGAATTTATATGTCTAATCTTATTATAAAATGTCTCTAATGAATTAAATTTGTATAATATATGTATTATTTATCTCTTTTTACTTTAAGATAATTTTTATTTAAAAATAATTATTTAAATGAAAAAGTTAATTTTTATCTTCAACGGAGTGTTTTTCACTATTCATTAAAAAATTAATGTTTTTAGTAAAATATCAAAAATTCACCCAAAACTAATTTGGATATTCCAAATTCCAAAATTATTTCTATTTTCCAAATTCAAAAAATATGAGTTAAATTAATTAATTTAAACTTAAATCCCATTGTAAAAACCAGAAAGAAGGTTTTTCAGAAGTAAAAACAATCGATGATTGATATGTGTTTATGTCCAATTTAAATTTGAAATTACATACAATGACCAATATTCAATTAAATGATTAAAATATAATCTAATTATACTTAAAAACCATTCAAATCTATAATTTAAAACTATAAATTATTTATATTAAAAAATTATTTTTCAATTAAAATTTAGTATCTTTCATTATTCATCTAAATATGAATGTCAACTGAAAACCCCAAAAATTTATCCAAAATAAATTTTTATGTCCTGATTCTATTATTGGATTAAAAATGGACTCACCATTAAAAGGTGGTAAAATTTAATTTTTTGAAAAATACTTATTTTATCTGAAAAATTTATTTTTTTATAATATTATATCTATGATACACATAATATGGATGTTAAAATTATATACAATATATAAATTTCAATATGAAGTTCATACTATTTGTAATTTATTTTTGAAAATCTATCTTGGAATGTTGTAGTGTGTTTGAACTCAGAGTTGCGTGTATCACAAGCTATTGAATTACATTAAATAGATAATGTACTATGAAATCATGGGGTGTTACATTCTCCAATATTTCAATAAATTTCATCCTCATAATATGAAATTTTTCTTCTAAAATAAAAGGTTAAAAATATAAAATACTTTTTTGGAAAACCCAAATAAAAAATAGGGTTAATAAAATTTAGTCTTAATAAAAGGGAAATGGAAATGAAAAAGTCACTACCAAATTAAGATTTTTAATAGGAGAAAAGTTGTTGAAATTTGAGACACATAGTTGGAGGAAAAACATAAATTTTTATAAGGAGTGATTGTGGTCATCAATAAAGAACAATTGAACTATAGATAGATAATTGAGGGCCTCAAATCCATTAATCTATAACGACTTAAAATATATTTTGATTATGGAAACATACAATTTTAGGATAACTCATTTTTGGTTTCATGATTCATTCACTAATGTTTAATAATTAATTTCATCATTGAATATGAATGAAAAAATACATGACAAGTATAAATCCATCCTTTAGCCAATTTGAACCACATACTCATATTTCACTCCAAAAGGCAATAGAACTGAAAAATATTCTATTTATCATAATCGTATAGGGTTTAAAAAATTGATTTTATAATTCATGTATCATACCATTTAAAAAAATAAATTTTAAAAACTAGGACATCACATAGGCTAGTGGTTTTTGATGAACTATTATCACCCTTCAGTTGTAGGTTCAAGTCACGCGGCCTTGCCAGACGCGGCGGGTTTTCACCCGACCTTTCAGTTGTTCTTTTGATAAAATGAAATACAAAAAAAAAATCTTAAGAAATGTTTTAACCATAATGCATAGTATCCAATGTCCAACTTAATCCATTCCATCATTCATACTTATCGAAAATACATGTGTCCAAACTCAATGTCCAAAAATTTATAAGTAAGGTCAACATAATTTAATGAAGGCCTCTTTTTTTCCGAATAATACTTGTGTGTACCTTCACCATGTATTTTCTTTATAAATGGTAACACCATAAATTACCATAATACCTTATTGATTACATTTATTCTCCCTTATTACTTATAGAATACTTGGTGTATTCCTTATGTCCAAAAAATTTCTATACTCACACAATGATGGAATAAAGAAACAATTAATCAGTTCCAAGGTAGTCAAGAATATCCAATATAATTTATCCAAATCAACAATATCTTATTATATAATCACTACCTCTATCTGTAGACCATATTAATGTTTATCGTTCCTTCAACCAAGTATTTTCCAAAAAGATTAAATTTCTGTTTAGTCCATTTTCATAGTACCATATAATCTCAAATCCCCAATGATCTAGTACTATAGTACAATCATAATTTATTTCCTTAATTAATATTACTAGTACATTGTTGATACAACACTCAAATGACATAATTCAATAATATAAAATTATAATAACAAGAATTATTACTCTCCATCTGTGGAAGTATCATAACTTGATTATTTTGAAGTAACATCATTTGTTGTATACATTGATGATTGGGACATTGATTCACTCAGTGTCCCAACTCATTGCAGATTAAGAATTATACATTTGAAACCTTTTTCTTACCCTTGAAATCACGTATTTTGTATCATTTTTTCCCAAACATATAACAAACTCTCATTCCCATCAATCATTTACCAATGATATTCTTTCCACAGTTATGACATATGGGTAAATCCTTCTTTTCCTTCTCTACTTTATCCATCTTTCTTTCTATCACTTTTATATTCTATGGATTCCCTTTAAAGGTATAGGTCAAAATGAATTATTTACATATCTTATTAAAAAATGATTCAATTTCTTTATATGATAAGAATATGTTGGAGAATATTTCATTTAATAATGATGGATTGTGACCATGAATGATATGATCCTTCTTACACATTGGATAATGCATATTACCAGAGTTATCATTCCTTCTACTGGGTAGAATTTCTAAACAATGGAATACAATAGGTTAGATTATGAACCACAATGAATAATTCCAAACTTTTTAAATAACTAATGTAAAATGAAAATTTTATGAATATAATCCAAAATCATAAAAAAAATTATTGGAGGAAGTATTTACTCATAAATCCTTCATAATGGTTGGTAATGAAAATGTGAATTTTCCTAAGCTTATTCCCAGCAAGTTTCATCACCAAAGGTTCATCATGCCCCTTGTCGTGTACTAGGATACCCTGAGTCAAGCCTGAAACTCCATGTCAGAATTTTCACTCCAACATATATTTGTGCTAGGGCCCCCTCTACAAGTTTTTATCCGGACAAGGATGTATTTTCTTGGAAAAACCACAAAATATTTATACTAATGGTTTTTGGATGTTCTTATATACTAATTCACAAATTATATCTTAGGTTAATGTTCTCTAATATGAGTTTATCTAAATATAGATTCCATGTATTGTACTAAAATTCCATTGATACCAACTGTAACACCCTAACCCTAGTTAACCAGAGTCGGTGCATTATTACATAACATTGGCATGATCACAAGGGATGAAATCCAGAAATACCGATTAGTGTATTATATTTGGAAGTACTAGATAAATATAGAATTTTTACATGACATTATGAAATGAAATAAGACAAAATTGTGTCTCTATATAACACACTAATATCCATTCTCTTATCCCTGCAAGTCAGTCATAATATACTTTTCTACGTCCTGGAAAAAATAAAACATAGAATGGGGTGAGCTCAAATTTTCTGTAAGGATAATAATATAGTGGAAACTATCATAAATATGAATAAGTATTTAAGTCATTATATAATACTAAAACACAATCCTTTTAAACATAAACATCATAATAATATGGAAAATATAAATCAAATAATTTCATTTACTTATTCACATGATGATTCTACTTGTTGAATAATCAAATGTATTATCAATAGTTAATTTCATAATGGAAGAATGCATAATGCCAAACATCATAACCACATAGTAAAGGCCTCATTCCATGACTAAAAATAGGATTTTTCTTAGGCCTTGTTCCAAGACACTAGTCAGTCTCATGAGACCTACCGATTCATCAAGGAGCTATAAAAGGCTCCATCCGTCATTTAATAAGTCTAATGAATTCCTCATATCAAAAGGTTGAAACATAATATAAACATTCATATTAATAATAGAATATGTAATGTTAGTAATTTATCCATAAACCATGAGTCGTATAAAAATTAAACATCCACAGTCAAACATGTCACAGAATTTTCAATAAAATATATAAGATTGTTTCATAATAAATCATCTTCAAACAAGTGTAAAATCCATCAATGGATGTTGACATATATAAAATCAAAACAATTTGAGAGAAATATCTATTTCTATTCTAAAATATTTTAAATTTTTTGTAAATTATAATATAAAACGTTTATTTTTAAAATATTCTAATAATCTTTTAAGGGAACCTTCTAAAGTGTTATAATGGCAGAAAATAGAAGCACACGCCGTATAAGTTAAAAAACATTCTTTACTTAATTTTTCGAAAAGGTACTAATGTACCTTGTCTGGAAAATGATAGAATGAGTACTTTAAAAAAAATTATAAAAATTAAAACAAGGGTATAAATGACATTAAAACATATTCTAGGAAATAGAAAAAATGGTTTGAAATAAATTTATAAGAAACAGATATGAGGATGATAAATATTTTCCAGTAGATGCTTATGTATAAACAACCTTGGATAATAAAGAGACTTTAAAATTAAACATTACCTTGTACTTTCCCTTACTCGAGGGTACGTTAAACTCCTGTATAATAGTTAAATTATTGTTATTAAATTATACAAGAACCACATACATAAATATAATATCATAAATGATCTTATAATATTTCATTGTAAATATTATTTATATAGTATCACTGTTTCAGTTGTTAACTGGTTAATTTTCCTTTATATGTTTTGTTATGTAGGTCATAATTGTTATGGATAGGATTTATTTGATTCATATCTCCAAATATATTAATTTCTTAAACATTATTATTAATCGTAAAATGAAAATTATTCTTTAATGGTTATGATGGTGAATGAATCTCATCGTGTTCATGGAGATGGTAATCCATACACACGCACGAGCGACAATATCATTCTATTTATGGTGAAATAATTTTTAATTTTATGGTATATTACACATAAAAAATAATTTACATGATATATTTATTATTAACATTTGTTATACTCGTTATTATACACATTGAAATAATGAACTATTGAATAACAGACTACACCATGACGTGGAGACGGTAAACCATACGCACACACGTTAGGTGACTTTTTCCTTCATTGGATGGATTGAATATTGAATATGTTTGCACCATATTTATTATAACATATCAGTAAGTATATGGTACGTAAATTATTATTTTATTATAGAAACAGTAATGAAAGAGGAAATGGAAGAAGAATAGAACTTGAAAGAGGTGATGAAATAATTATATATTCTTCAGGTGATTCAATCTTATTTGATCAAAAGGGTCCTATAGGATGGATTCATGATTGAATTAAGGCCGATATATCTAATTGATGGTAGTTGTGAAGATATTTTATTAGGGTTTGGCAATGAAAAATGGATTTGGAGGTGTGAAATTAAGAGATGGGGAAGTGCCATTTTATAAGAGAGGTGAGTGGCCCCTCAGCCAACGATAGAAAAATTATTTTACTATAAATAACTTTTTGGTTTATAATGGAAAAAATAGGATTTATTTCCTGGATAAGGTAGGGATGGGTC
The DNA here is from genome assembly GCA_963277665.1 of Viscum album. Classification (NCBI taxonomy): domain Eukaryota; kingdom Viridiplantae; phylum Streptophyta; class Magnoliopsida; order Santalales; family Viscaceae; genus Viscum; species Viscum album. Next base: position 1,020,883,584 of record OY728127.1, read on the forward strand.
AAAATACTCTGAACCAATAGGTTTTAGACAAGTTTAGGTCACCATATTAACATTATCTTTTATATTTAGCTCTTAGTTCAATAGATTAGCTTTTACCATGTCTTCTTGTATTTTTATATTACAGGGTTAATAAAAATACTATAAAATTCCAAGTGAACCTCAAGTGGTTCATTAATGAAATATATATTATTATATAAGTCTTTTTTCGGATCCTATGATTTTAGAAATATTATATTATTTAATAATATAGTAATTTTTTAAAAACTCATTTACATCAATTTGGACACTATTTAGTATTTTCATTTTGTGAAAGTCAAAAAAACATGATTACTTCTAAAAACTAAATTAAATCAACCCTAAAATGTCAAATTAATCTTGATAATTCCTAGAATGAATCAGAAGTCCCAATTTACATTTATTTTGATATTTATAATCTCAATTATTTTATTCCTTCATTAACAAGGTAACTTTTGCTTCATCATTTTGTTATAAATAAATTTTATTATTTAATGTCTAAAAATTATAAATAAAATACCTTGATTTAGTAAATACTTTTATCATTCTAATGAATAATTATGGTCAAATTTACCTTATCTATAACCATATATTAAAAATGGTTTAGTTATTAAACATTAAATATTACACTTTATACTCTTCTTTAAATAACATAATAATATATATCATAATATAATCAAAATGGATCAAAGAGGATCATATTTTATTACTAAGGTTGATTTTGGTTGAAAAAAAACTTATCCAATAGAATTAGGACATGTTTTATGGTAATTAAAATATAATTTTTACCATCAATTATCCTGTTTATCTTTAACCATGGTTAATAAAATTCAAATGTTAATATTCAACAAAAATTATTTTCATCTTATTGAACCATATTTTACTAACTTTTTCTAACCGTGTCTCTCAGATTTTTTAAATTCAATTTACAGAAGTGGTAAAATGATGTTTAATGAATATTTACAAATGTGCTTAGAAGGTGGCTAAAATACGTCAAAAAGGTCAATAAAATTTTATATGTCTAACCTTATTATAAAATGTCTCTAATAAATTAAATTGGACTAATATATTTTTTATGTATCTATTTTGGATTTATGATAGTTTTTTAAATAAAAATAACTATTTAATTGAAAATGTTGGTTTTTATCTACAACGTAGTGTTTTTCAGTATTCAAAAAAATATTGAATGTTTTCAGAAAAATATCCAACATTCAACGAATTCTAATTTTAATATTTCGAATTAAAAAATTATATATATTTTTCACAAATTTGAATCATAGGATTTGAATTCATAAATTTCAAATTAATTCTAATTGTCCATACCAGAAAGAGGGTTTGTTAGTAGAAATAACTATTAAAAGATTGATATGTGTTTATATCCAGGTTAAATGTGAAACTAATTCTAAAAAACAATATTGGATTAAAATATAAAAATATAATCTAATTATACTTCAAAACCATTCAAATGTATAATTTATCAATATAAATTATTTTGATTACAAAATTTGTTTTCAATTAAAATTTAGTATCTTTCACTATTCATGAAAATATAAACGTTATTAGAAAAACACCAAAAATTTATCCAAACTAAATTTTTATATCCCAATTCTAAAGAATAAGTTTACTTTGTCAAATTTAATATATTAATGTTTCAAATATTGGTTTTAGAAGCTGTCCCCATTACAAGGTGTTAAAATTGATTTTTTTTGTATAATACATATTTTATCTGAAAATTCTAATTTGTTATTTTATTATGTCTAAGAAAGACAAAATTATGACGTTAAAATTATATGGATTATATAAAATTCAAACTTCAGTTAATAATATTCAAAATTTCTTTTTAGAACAACTAGTTTGTTAAGTTGTGGTGCGTTTGAACTAGGTGTTTCATTTAGCGCAAGATATTGAATTACTTTAATGATATATCAAACACTGAAATATTGGGGTGTTACAATTTCACTGAAATAGCAACCATCATTAATATATCTATGTCTCCATCTACTCCTACATTTATTTAACCGATGTAAGTAAATATTCATATTAGATGATGATATTTAAATAATATTTTGAATCATTGAATATGTAAGTTGAATAATTTGAAGAGGGGATATGTTAAAAATAAATTCGAAAAACTAAAATACTATAAATTGAATGAAAAAATATATTTTTGCGATGATTTTTTTGTAAGGAAGAAATATTCATGATGTAAATCACATTGAGGTGGTGATTGGTTAAATTAAAAAATATATATAGTCAGTTATAAGGTTATATCTTATTCACATTATTATTGATGTTATAAAAAATTACTTTAATAATCACTTTTAATTGTGGTTATTAAAAATTTCATTGTAAAAAAGGACTATTTTTCATATGATATTTTAAAAATAAATATAAACGATATTTTAATGTTGTTTTTTACTAACCAATGTTTAAAATAAATTTTATGATATGTATATCTTAATAAATATTAAAAATAATATATTAAATACAATTTTCTTCTAGTGAAACCTTTTCACCTTAACAGAATTTAAAAATATCTATACCATCCAAACCCCTATAACCATCCTAAAATAATCTATATTAGGTTATTCATAATTTATTATAATGATTGAGAATTTTTCATGGTTGGTCAATCATTTGTTCTACCCACACCCATTAGGGATGCAGTCATTAAGATATCCAATAATGACAAAATGGTGTAGGATTCATGTGGTGGTCAATAAAAAACCCAACCAATTACACACAAAATTTAGAAACCCACTGGTGAGAATCTGATTCAATTAAACTTGAATAACTATCCAAGAGCATTCAATCATGTATAACATAATACAGGAATTTATATATAATTATACAACTATTTTATCAAAAAGTTATCCTTTTTTGCTTTACTAAACCCACCTACTTACACATCCATCAAACACCACCACCCAATCTATTTACCTCTGGCTATATGGATTACATAATTAGTTATAAACTATTATAATAAATTTAACTGAAATTTTGAATTAGATATAAACTCTATAAACATATAGTTTTCTTGGAAGCACTATAACTACAACTAATGTTGTGAAAAAAATTCATGAAATTCTCCAAACACTCCTATGAAAAAATTCTCCACATATTCAATGCTATGTAGACAATTATTTTTTTCAAGAAATAGTAAAAATTCCATTTAAAAATTGTTGAAAATATTTATCCATTGAATTAGTATGAAAATGTGTGTATACATCTACAATCTGTATCCTCTAACCACCACATGAAAAATACTTTTTATATCGTTCATATTTCACAATTTTATGGTGAAAATAAATGTGTATACCTTGATAGAAATAACCAACCAAGAGGGAAAATATGATTAAATGATGACAAATTAAGGATATGCAATTTATACCACTATTAGGAATCAAAAATACATCTGATATTATTATAATTTTTGGAAAATAAGTTTATATTAGGAGTGTTATGAGAGAATCTCTCTTAAACTATGAAACCACCCATATCTAAAAACCCCAAAATGAGAGTATAGTAAAAACAATTGGAAATAAATAAATTCAATAAATTATATAATTTATTGGGGTCCCCTTGGAAACATTTTGTTTGACCCCATTAGAGGTCATATTGTCAACATAGATAATCATGCACTTCATTGAGACTCTCACTAGAAATAGAATTAGGACCAAGCCCCTTCCAAGACCACTATACATCCTATGTGAGACCATTGGGAATCTAGTGGGAATCAGTTATAACCCACAAGTTCTATACACGTACCTAAACCATGAAATTTTTTTCAGGTCCTCCCCCACTTATTTATAAATATTTGAAACCAATATTAAAGAATCCAAAACCTAAAATAAACTCACCCACTCTGGTCCAAATTCCTAAAATTTAAGTTCCTCATGGCTTTAATTCTATGATACGAATCCTTTTAATCCATTCAATGAACACATATATTGGAATTTTTTATGTTGATTTTTCATGTTTAATAAAACACAAATAAGGAAGACAATAAACACACATATATAGAAGTGATGGATTAATACATTAGTAATGTTATGTTATATATTATAAGGGACATTACTAGTTGGGAAAAAAATTCTCTATGGATAATATTATAATATTTTATAATATCTCACATTAGTGTGTATTTTTTTCTCATAATTGTTTGTTATTTTTAAACTACCATTGTAGTATGTTTCATGTGATGGGGGATATGGTTAATGATTATTTCAGGAAAATTTGAATTATTCATTAATTTATTATATATATATTTTTATATGTTTACACTGTATAAAATTGATATTAAATTATTAAAATTTCGGTATACTTTTGATTATTCTCTTATGAGAGTTTTGGTCTCTTGTTGGTGCGTTCTGGATCATTATATGAATACCCTTCATGTGTAGCTAATTGGGAAAGAAATTATATATATATAATTTTATATATGACTATAAACATGAATAAATATTTTGATATTCTATAAAAAATCATTATACAATTATAGGGGGATATAACTCCAAAAATTCATGGTATGGGGGTTTAATTTTTTTGAAAGAGGCATCATTGAAAATTTACCATATATTTCAGTCTTTTTCATAATTTTAATCATTATGGGACAACGTGTATTGTCTACTTATTTTATATATGTATATATATATATATATATATATATTATTTTATACATTTATATAATAAATTATGTTATTCGAAATCTAGATCTATTGACTACTTACATAAGAACCTTTCGCTTGTTATACATGTATATTTTTTTTATGTATGATATATGGGTGGTTCATTCCATATTTTTTAAATGAATCCATTATTAACCCACATTTTTAATCAATGAAACTGAAACCTTTTTCAATGATAAAAATAAAACAATAGAATGAGTCACCAACCCCTGGGAATGTACATGTGGTATTAAAGGATATATGTCAATCAACCGACAATATGAGTATTTCCATTAAATATACCATTTAAATAAATTTTATCATATGAGGAAAAGTGGATTAAAAAATATTTTTATAAAATCAAATATATTATAAATAATTTTTATAATTTTGAAAAATATTAGAATACATGGTTTAACCATATAAAATAATTATTTGTACATACATGGTAACAATATTTGCCATTTAGTAAAATAGTATGGATATCTAGTTGTTTACCTATCAGTAAATGATAGAGTATAGGGTATTAAAAATACAGGGTACATGATATAATAAAACCCCAGAAATAATTTATAAATGGTTATATGAAATAGTTATTCGTGAAGAACCGTAATGTATCCCCATATATGGGAAATCTAATGGCATAACCCCAAATGTTTCCATAGTAGATAATTTAATGTAGATGTTATTATTTCCTTATTTTCCACATTTTTTGAGTAACTCTACAATCTTATTTCCCATAATTAACTTTTATGAATCACATAGAAACTTCTCCCTATAGGGAGTCAATTCTATTGATGAACAATGGTTTTTATAAAAAATATATGGAAATGGAATCTGTATCACATTGATATAATTACTCAAATGGTTAATATTATAAGGGATATAAATACATACATTAAAATGAATTTAAATTTTCATTCACTATTCCAAATGGTATAAAAACATAAGATTGAGAGTGGATAAAGTGACCCTTAAATTTATTAGATATTTTCCATATTAAAATCAATCTGTTCATAAATTATAAATCAATAAAAAGGGAATGGAATTTTGGAGAGTATATTAAAAATAATACAGGTGGAAAGATGAATTTCATGTAGGTAGACTGGTATTAGAATGTGAGTATATAAATAGAAAGGTGTAGGGGTACTGTAACAAATAATTTTTTTCTTTTAATTATTTTAAAAAAATTGAATAGTTATATTTTCAGGATTATAAATATTAATTGAACTTAGTTGAGTTTTACCTAATCATTAGTACATCATTAATGATGCATTGATAGAGTTATAAATTAATTATTACATTTCAAACCTTTTTTTACCGAATATAATTATTTATTTACATATTTTAATATTTATTAAAATTACCAAAACACCACTCATACCAAATTTCGATATCATGATTACATGTTTGAATCCATTTTAGATAAAAGAAATTTATACATATGTTAAAATAAATCATTCTTAGAAAACTCAAAATTAATTAAAATATTATTTTTTCTAAGTGAATGAGTTTTTTGATTAAATATATTATTATTTAATTAGTTATAGTTTAATAACTAATAATATAAAACTATTTTTTTAAAATATAGTTTTGGTATATAAATTATTATAGTTTCTAATGATAAAATAATATTTATGTAACATTTAGACAATAGTAATATTAAAATGGTTATATTATATCCCTCAAGTTCAAATTTTCATATTTCTATTATTTCGTTCATATACATTCACCTCATTAAATACCCAAAAAATAGACCCCTCAATCTATTAGTTACTCTTAAAACATTCACATGGATTATTTCTCTTTTAATGGATGTTTTTTTCGCTCATAGACCAGATTTTAATAGGATAATTTGATCAAGGATAATTTTTTGTTATAGTGGCCATGTAATTTTCTATAGGTATTTTTGTTCAGTTTTATTGACATTAGGTGATTTATCTCAATATTTTAATATTTTTTTTATGAATTAATAAATGTTTCTAACTTTAAAATTATGTTAATGTGTTAGAGGAACAATTTTAATCCAAGTCATATTTTAATTCAAGAGTATTCTATTTTACCCACATAAATGATTTTATCTTACAAAATAAATTCATATATCACTCAATGTATAAATGTTAGTAAATATTCATAATTTTTACATTAGGCTCCCTCTTTTATTCTTTAATTGTTTATTCCTCTAGAAAACCATTTCTCACCGAATAACCTCTTTTTGAGATACTTTCTCTATCACGTAAAGGATTTAGATTGGATTTTTATCATAATATTATTATGGATAAATTTGGTATTCATTAGTGATATGTTTATGAGTTATGTTTGGTTTGTACTTCACTAAGGGTGAATCGTGAAAAAGGATATATATTTTACATATGTTATATTGAATAACCAATCATTATGAAATATCTTAAAAACACATTAATATCTAAAATGAACCCATTTTCCTAAATATTATCTTTTTATTACCTTCAAAACATATGACACCCTTCCAAAGAGGTACCTTTTAGAATACATATTATCCAACATAAAATTCCATATCATTTCTCTGATTATCAACATGAAACTTTTATCAATATTGAAATTACATGGTGTATTTTTTGATAGTTCAGACATTATAGTTTATCTAGTAAATTCAATCTTGAACCTATAGATTCCTTTAACCATCTTCATCCCATTGGGATATAGAAAAACCTATCCCATTGAAAGATAAACAATATGACATTTTTATACAGAATTTAAAAATATTACGGTATGTAAATAAAAATAAAAATAAATGTTGAACTCATATTCCTTGGATGTATTGTAATAATGACCAAAAAATGTCTTCTAATTTCAGAATATAAATTTAAAAACCCGTTAATTTGTGGATTATTGGTAGTTTTGATGTATTACTAAGTAATTTAATAATTCATGATATTTCTCAAAAACATCAAATTAAATCATAGATATTATAAAAATATTAATATTAATGAGGATCCAAAATGTCTCACAACATATTTAATATATATCATGGAATGAAACTTGTGGGACTAGACTTTTATTATAATATGGAAATGATCATACATTATACGAAGGTCTACAATATGCAATATATCATTATTTTTCTTGGAAGTCTTATAATGTCCATTGAAAAGATAAATTTTTATACTTTATTATAGAGATAAAGATAATATTTTTAATTGTTATAATCTAAATTAGTTTTTATAGAAAATTTTTTTAATGTTATTCAGACAGTGACTTTAGTTTCATCTCTCGTGGTTTTCACTACATATAGTATATTCAATTTTAATATGACTAATATTCATGTTATCTTATCATTATATTTTTTTAAAAATAAAAATAATAAAATTGCTGGTATGTGTTTGAAAATATTAAATAATAGAAACAATATATTAAATGAAATTAAAATTTAATTATTTATAAAAGAAGTTAGTGACAATAGGGTAGAATTTTAATATTTATTCAATCCTTATGAACTAAAAATTGTTATATTCTACTTCCCCTTGATAACTACCTATTCACTTATGGCCACCTCCTTTAATCTCAATTAAAATTTATTGAACTATAATCTCAAAAATATTAAACCTTATATATTTCATAATAAATAGGCCTTCATAAATATGCCTTCACACATGGAATATCCTCCTTCATGATATATATCCATTAGGTGAGTTAGTCGGAGTATTCCACATATCATAAAAAAGTTGCACTAACTGATCCCCTCACAACCTCAGGTTTTCTAAACCATATATTGTATAACCATAGACGGTAAATTATTATATATACTAATAGTTTTGAGAATAATCACAATGTTGAGAAATTAATAATTATTTTCACATTATCCACAAAAAGCTATGAATATTATAGTGATAAAATAAAATAAGAATAAAAAATTTAATGAATCTAAATTAGGAGACTAATACGTTATACTTTCACCTATAGAATTAAAAAAAGAGGTTAATTCTTGATTGTTGGAGTTGGAAGACACAAATGGAGAGACAAAAAATTGAAAAAATAACAACAAATAAATCCATCTATAATATGGTCAAAGAAGAATAGTATGCCTAGTGTTATCTATAAACTATTATTATCAATACCCTAAATTCTTTAAATCAATAGAAAAAAATTAAAATATATTATCTAGGTTTATAACAGGATTACATGATTGATAAAATCATCTTTCACTAATTAATCACTCACATTGAATATTTAATCGAGGGAGACCCATGTATGAATATTAAATCATTCAAATGAGTTTTATTATGGGTAATTGAAACTAAAAATTTAGACTTTTTTAATGAATATGTGACTTATTTCTGTGTTTCTTGATCATTGGACATGTTGGGTTCCCATTTATTACACTATGTGGATTTGAAAATAATAATTTCACTTTTGAAGGAATTAGTCCCCTTGAGTAATCAATGCATGATTTTTTATTCTGAAAAGTGGTTTGGATCCATGTCCATAATCCCACATTGATGGATCGATAATTTCCCATTAATAAATATAATAACTTTGAAATAATCTTGAATAATATGGAATATGATGTTTTAATTCTTTAATAATATCATAAATTTGAACACATTACTACAATGTAATTTATATAGATGAATCCTATATATATATAGGATCCACAGTTATGATTTCGTCATTTAATTTTTATAATTAAAATACAATCCCCAACAATATTAAGAATGTTTAATCCACCTACGATGAAATTAATCTGACTGAACCCTTTAAAATTTTTTAGATTATCTAGCACATGTTAATGTATAAGCGTTGAAAGGTTCTGTAAGAATAATATTAGTTATGTTAAGGATGAATGAACTCTTTTTATATGACGAGTGTATCATCATTATCATATATGGCTGAATATTTTGATATTATAACTATATAGTGTTTCAAACTATAATTGAATTCGAATTCATATTCAATTTTGGGATAAACTCTTCGATAGTGGTTTGAATTAGTGAAATTGGGGTTGGTCTCACACTAGAAAGATATTTCTAGAATAATTTTGTTATTAAATTGTAATATACATGATGGAGTATATATGATAAAAATTTGTACCTCATTGGATTATTTCAAATCTAAAATAAATTTTATTTTTTTCTTGGATGATTGTTGTAGGGATATATTATACTCCAGAGGATATGTGGTGAAGAGTAAATCTTCCATATAGATATGTAATGATTAGATACCTTAGCCTCCTATTTAATAATGAATATTGTATCATTGTTAAATATAGCGTATTAGATGATCATGTTTATAAGGATATCAAATAGTGATGGGATATAGAAGCTTTAAGATCTATTATTTCAGGATGAAGTAAAATCTAAACATAATTCACATCAGTGGATGACTAAATATGGTTTTTTTAAACTTATATATCATTAACTAATCAAAGATTTATTTGGGTGATTTTTTTAGAAAAAAGGCGTGGAAATATTTCTATGAGTTGTGTAATTTTTTTAGAGATTATTGATAAATATTTTGGCTCAAGGAGATATATGTTATATATGAAAGTATAATGGAAGGATCAAGCCATTTAGAGTTGTTTCAAATATAGGGGGTGGTTATTGAGTAGTTTTTTTAAAGAAAACAAGATGAAAAATCCAGTTATATAAGATCTATGGTTAAAGGTGGATTAGCATTTTTGAATGTGGTGTCTTGTGGGTATAGAGATCTGAATAGTTGGTATGTGGGGTGTTTTGATTATAAAGTTCAGTCAGGGTGGGTAAAATTTGGATTGTTAGATCATGTTGCGGTCCTATTGATGAAGTTCATGCTCAATGCTTAATTTATTGAACTGTGATGGTAGGTTTGACCAACCATGATCTATCCTTCTTTTCTAGTTTGATATTTAATCATTTTTTGGGTTCATATGTCACGGTAATTTCAACATAAAATGGAATTCTAGTTGATATTTTAAAAAAATGAAAAATTAATTTATTCTTTATGACAAAATAAAAATGATTATTGAATCCAAAATACCAAATTTATTAGTATTGAATTGCTTAAGTATAGAAATTATTAAAGTTCTATTAAATTCTATAAAAAATAATAAAATAAATAATTTTTTAAAATTCATAAATATAAATGTAAATTCATTACGAATAAAATATTATTCTAAAAATCATAGGGAGTGTAACTTTATTAGGAAAAAGATTAATTTAATTATTTAATCACAGGAAATGTCACCTAAATGTTTTTTATTTTTTTATAAAATGTGTGTGATCAATACTCACAAGAATAAATTAACATATCCAAATTTATTAATCATACCCCCATATTGAATTGAAAAAAAACTCTACAAAAATTCAATATTAACAAATGTTTTTCAATAAATTATTGGGAAAAACCCATAAAAATATCCAAAAAAATAATGCCAATAAAAAATTTATACACCATCTATATTTGTATATAATCAATACCAAATTATATTTAAATTAGTTCAATTCATAATTATAAATTCAAGTAAATATTTCCACAATATTAGTAATCCATCTTGTAGATTAATAAATTTAATCATTGAAGAGTCAATAAATATGAACACATCTGTAGTGATGTGAAATTAATATAGTTCACATTTAAATTATTCATAGAAAATTTGAACACAACCATACACTTATACATATTTAAATATCTTTAATTTAATATTTAATAAAATAATGGAATGAGAAATTTTTTTATATGAATGTTCAAGTAGTAATATTTAATATATTATTTAACATAATGATTACATGACTATGTCTGAACACATAAGTTAATGAAGAGAGTTGTCATAATAATAGCTAACAAATCCTAACCAGATACCCAATACCACACGTGACACGACCCCAAAGGGAGTTCCCAATACCAAATGGGAAGAAATTAGGGCTTTTGAATCAAGAATACACTATTAAGAATAAGATCACCTATTAAATAAGAAAAAACATGTAGTGAAAACTAGCTAAGAATCAGGAATGATATATGCATAAGTTGAACATCCATGAAAAATCAAATATGTAGATTAAAATTAATGATAACTGAATAGGTCATTATTAACACTAAATAAACTTTTCACATATAATATGACATAAAATATAAATTAAATGTCTAATTAAGGACCAAAATCTTAAAGAGATATCGAAATGGTCAATATACAAGTAACCCACAATAAATAAAATTATCCCATAAATTCTAAGTTGATGATATTTCGTTATATGGGGTCATTACCAAATGCCACCACTATAACATGATCCATGAGTAGTCATGGTGAAGGAATCCAAAGAAGTAATAGTTTCTCTAGAACTTTCAACCTAAACCAACAGATGACATCAAGTCCTCAGATACCATGGGGTGAATGTTAGGGTTTAGAAAAATGTCCATAGTAGTATTACACCAGGAAAATATTTTATATGATTAATTCTATTATACACAATGATTATTCTATTTTGAGGTACACTTTATTAAAATGATATATTTTATCATTAAACATTTCTTCTGATACCAACTATAGAGACCCAAATCTTGACGTACATAGACATTACATTACTTTTGCAGAATACTTAATACATAACAAAAACAAACACCAAAGGACCGTAATAGTTTAGTGTCTTTGGAAACTCGTAACGTAATATTCTAATCATGGTGAATGATCTTTAACATCTCCCATAAAGATCTTCCCCTTTTGGTTTTTTTTTACCAATAACCGTTCTTGAAATCCTGGGGAAAGAGAACATATAAAGGGTGATATCAAATGCTCAATAAGGGTAAGCATGGAGAAAATAAAACAAACCATATACATGTGAACCTAAACACTTGAACATAATGTTTAAACAACAAAATCATGAAAAAAGACATAAATCATGGAAGTACGTAACACATGTATCATAATGGAACATCAATCTTGATAAAATTGGTTTCATAAAAATCATTCTTACTTGTGCCACAAAATAAACGTAAAACAGTCATCATAACACAAAGAATAAAATGGGTTTCATAAAAATCATTCCATCATCACATAATCCATATAAAACAAATGGATATTTCATCATAAGAAATGTAAAACCATTTAAATCATAGAGATATTATACAGGAATGTACACATATGAAATAATGTCATCTTAGATGGAAAGTGGTTTTGATAAAACAATTGAAATGAATTCTTGGGGAAAATATCTTTTATTCTTCAAAATCATTTTCTTTTCACAAAATGCCATGAAATTTTAAAAAAATGTATTTTTTTGAATATAGTAATAAAATATTATAGAGTAAGCATCATGAAAATGAGGTGTTATGAAACCGTAAAAATCCGTTCACGCTGTATAAGTTAAAAATAACATTCTTCTGGTACTTTTGTCAGAAAAGTCAAAAAGTTCCTCGTGTGGTAAACAAAAGTAAGATTCCTTTCATAACATGTGGTAAATTTCAAAAATTGGTAAAAATGAAATTAAAAATACATGAAAACACTTTTAGAAAACATGGTCATGGATGATAAAAATAACCCTAGTAAATACTTAAGAATAACAATCTTGGATAAGAACAAGATTGGAATAGTTATCCCTTACCTTAGGTTCGATATGCTTCGTATGTATTAGAACCTCCAGTATAATGATTTAAATAATTTCATTTACTTATTACAGGATCATATTCATTGTTATGATATAATATATGGTTCAATTATTACATTATATTACCCGTTCTTTTGTAAATTTCATGTTAAAGCAGCGTTTTGGGTAAGACGTTTTATTTATCGTACGTGTTTTGACTTGTTGTTCATGATATTATAACTACTTATATCATGATTTAATTACATCCAGAATGTAAATCATGATATATATATCATATATATTCAGTATATATATATAATAGAGATAAATGAAATGAAATACACCATTCATGGAGACGGTAGGCCATATGTACGCATAAACGCTGTTTTCTTTTCCTTATTGACTTGAATGGAAGTAAGTAGATGATATATATATATATATATGTATGTATGTATACATAAATCCAGTAGCTTCATCATGTCATATATTTAATTATTATTCATTATATATACTTTATAATCATTCTTGAATGGTTAATCATGGAAAATGAATCTCATCACGTTCGTGGAGATGGTAGTCCGTACGTACGCATGAACGATGATATCATTCAAATGATCATGTAATTGTATTGAAGTATATGTATAATATTAAATAATAAATATCACTTTAAAATAACCATATATAGTTATTTATTTACACCATTATACCCATCCATGTAAGGTGGTGGTGGAAAAACTGATTACACCACGGCGTGGAGATGATATTCTATACGTACACACGCGTGGTGATTTCGTTTTCCATAGGATGGATAGAAGGTGAACTAGGGTTGTTTAATATTCATAATTACATATCAGTATATGAGTGATATTGATGTTATTACTTTATAATGAAACAACTAAATTAGAAGGAGTTGAAGAAGAAAGAAACTTGAGAGAATCGAAAGAAGAGATTAACTCTTTTTCGACGCACCTCCATTAAGCCTTCTCTTGAGGAAGTAGAGTTGGTATTTTGAGAAGACCATAACCTCCATAATGTTTCTAGAGAAGTGGATAAGAGAAATTGGTAGGGGTTTTCCAAGCATGAAGGCTCAATGTGGTTTGAGGAAGAGAGGGAGGAGGTACCTTTTTATAAGGGAGGAGAGGGGCACCTTAGGAAAACTTAAAATATTATTTTATTATAAAGTCATATTCAGGTTTTAATAGCTCAAATTTGATTTATTTCAAAGCTAAAGTGGGGATGGGTCGATTTCCTCTCATCCAATATAATTTAGACAAGTTTAGGTTTCTATTTTTAACCTTATAATTTAGATTTAACTTTAAGTTAAATAATTTTATTTTTACCTTGTCTTCTGGTTTTCTTACACTATAAGGTTAATAAACTTACAATAACAGGCCAAAAGAATCCAGAGTTGTTTATTTTTAATATATATATCGTTATCTATGTAATCTTTCCAAGCCTTAGATTTTTAAGAATAAAATAACAATTAATAATATAATATTTGTTTTAAAAACTATTTTATGTCAATTCTGACACTATTTGTTAATTGATTTTTGTGAAAATCATAACAAAATGATTATTTCTAAAAAAGTTAAATAAATCAATAGTAACATGTCATATTAACCTATAAAATTATTTTAATTCATAAAAAGTCTCAAATTACATTTATTTTGATATTTATAATATCAATTATGTTAATATTTCATTAATAAGGTAATTAGTGAATCATAATTGTGTAATAAATAAATTAAATTATTTAATGTCTAAAAATTATAAATAAAATACCATTATGTAGGAAATCGTTTTATCTTTCTAATTAATATTTATAGTTGAATTTATTTTACGTATAACCCTATATTAAAAATGATTTGGTTTTAGACATTGATTTTAACTATTTTAACCCTTCATTTAATAAATTAACAATAAATGTCCTAATCTAATCAAAGTGGACCTAAATGGTCATATTTTATTCCTAAGGTTGTTTTTTTTCTAATTACACTTATCTAATAGAATTAGGACATGTGTTATGGTAATAATAAAATCATTTTTACCCTTAATTACCCTATTTACTTCTAACCGTGGTAAATAAAAATAAAAAGTTACAATTAACCAAAAATTATTTTCATCTCATTGAACTACATTTTAGTCCTTGATATTTACCGTGTCTCTGGGATTTTCGAAATTCCACTCACAGAGGTGGTAAAATTAAGTTTTATGTGAATTTGCAAATTCTCATAGGAGGTGGGTAAAAGATGGTGAAAACTTCAAAAAAAATTCTATATCTAAAATTATTATAAAATGACTCTAATTAATTACATTGAAATTATATAGGTATTATGTATCAACTTTGACCTAAAATAAATTTAAATAAAATAAATAATTATTTAAATAAACATTCGGCTTTTAAATAGTAACCCTGTGTTTTCACTATTCTTCAAAAATTGAAAGCTTTCAGAAAAATAAAAAAAACTCACCCTATGCTAATTTCGATATTCTGAATCCAAAAATGATGTTTATTTTGAAATATAAAATTTATAAAATTTCATAAAGTGGGTATTACTATTCATAATGGCTAATTCATAATTATTTTATAATAATATCTCGTTTAGTGAAACTCAGTATTGCGTACTACACACGCTATCAAGGAAGGACTTTATTTCCTGTAATGCAAGGAAAGTCAGGGATGCATGTAGTTAAAGCTCTGTTTGGTGTTGCGTATAACATTATCAAAACTTATTTCATTTATACATTAAACCAAATCTATACATAATGTTTCATAGAATAGTTCTACCAAACGAACTTGTAATTGTGTGTAACAGGATCCAAGAATAGTGTTGCGTATACTACAAGAAAATACAGTGTTGCGTATATCACAATCTAATTTTGGTGTAGCATACAACACAAGACTTCAATGAAATTAAAAGGAATAATTCTCATAAAATCTTGGGTTGTTACATTCTACCCCCCTTAAAATGAATTTCACCCTCGAAATTCGTCGGGGTTATAAATGGTTTTCTACTTAAAAGTATCTTTTATTGAAGCCCACATCGTAAAAAGGAATACTAAAACTTCATTTTAAAAAGGAAAGTTAGAAATGTAATGGTTTCCTAGATTAACTCATCACTAGGTTTCCACATAGGAGAACATAGGTGGAAATATGGATATGGAAGAAAAATCTAACCATCATGTTCTGATGGAGAGTGGTAGAGGACATGGCTATGAAAAAGACAACAATCAAAAAGCCATAAATTTGTGATGATCTAACATACCATTTGATTCATCGGATATAAGGGCACTAGGACAACATTTTTGGTTTTCAATATCATTTCCGTAAATTTGAAAAATTCGAATTAGAAGAAATATTTACTTGATTTTGGAACAATCTCACCGTTGGTCATTGCTTGTAAAATTTCCACTTCATCTCTTAAAGAAATGAAGTTGAATTTGTCATTCGCAATGTGTTAGTAGATCAGGTGATAGAATGATGGTTTATTCCCTCTGTCTCAAACAAAAGGTTAGAAAAAGTTGTCAAATATACATAAGTCCATCAATAGTGAGATTAATCATATTTGGTTCCTAAAATGGACGTATACTTCATATATAATAGCACTTAATAAATTAAAACACATTTATACTAACCAGAGACTTCCTGTAGACCAGTGGTAGGTGATAAAGTCCCTTCTCACTTCGGTTGTGGGTTCAATTCAGGTAACCTTGTCCGACGCGACGGATTGTCGCTCGTCATGCAAGTTATCCTTTTTCTAAAACAATACTTTTATAAAAAAAATTCTAGCTTTAAAAAATACTATCTGATGCCCCACATAATCCATTCCAATCTTTATGTTTATCCAAAATACTTCTTTCCAAACTCATAGTATAAAAAGAACAATTACTAAAAAGTCATATAACAAGCATGTGAATACCATCATCTATCCCTCATATATCTTGTTGGTCACATTCAAATCATGTGAATACCTTAATCAAGTATTCTATTAAAAAATGAATACCAATTGATCCTTAGTGAAAACATGAATACTGTCAAAAGCTAACTCTTTCCACGTAAAAAAAATCCCAAAAATTCTATATACTCAATCCATGATATCACTTAGACCTTATATCAATCATGAGCCCATTAATACTATCAAAATTTTTATTATCTTCTTATCCCTTCATTATGCACATATCATCTACTTACCAAATAAAATCTGAATAACCTTTCATGGTTACCGGTACCATTCAACATATACATTCAAATACTTTAGAAAAAAAATTGTGTAACAATCCTTAGATGTGTCTTTATTCCATAGTACCATAACCTATACAACATAACTCTTGATAAACATAAATAATTCCACTACCTTCTTAAACCACTGACTGAGCATCATCATTTCTTTCATCTCATATATCATTTTTAGTCTCTTCCTCATCATCACCATAAATACTACCCAAACAACCATGCTAAATCTCTTAATGAGATTTTCCTTTAGGGTATTGGTTTGAATAATTCCCATACATCCCACATTGAAAATATTTAATCATTTCTGATGTCCTAGGAATACCATTATCCTTGTCCATGGTGTTAACTGAACCTTATCCTTTGCACTTACTGGATTTGTTTCCTTCTTTTCCACATCCAAAGAATCCTCCAGTTACTTTGAAACAATCTACCTGATGCCTCTTCCCATGTGATTTACATGAGGGAAATTGAACATTCATTACTCTATGATCATAATGAAACTCAATCTTTCTCTTATTATCTGAGTTGGGAAACTTTCCGATGTTGAGATTATTGATCATATTATGAGATTTATGATTAGGAATAATAACGATGTTTCACCTTCCAAATCCCATTTCATTTTCTTGGTCATGATGAATATCATTCCATTGTCCATCATTTTTTCCAATATCAGGAATCTTCCTATTTCCAGCCATTTTCCAAAACCCAAAAAGAATTGTGTGAGAGGAAAAAATCATGATAGGTAAAACATCACAATGAAGGGGTATTACCTTCCATATCTAACATCTTAGGTTAAATTCTAAGATCATTACCATAATTATAGGTCTATAACCTACACTTTTACTTAAACTTAGGGGCATCCCTAGATATACTTTAGAAATATCTCTAGGGATCTCGCTAATGTTTTCGCATCCTAGTTTGCAAAGGTTAACTAAAACTTTCTGCCGATACCAACTGTAGAGACCCAAATCCTGACATACATTGACATTACATTACTTTTGCAGAACACTTAATACATAATAAAAACAGACACCAAAGGACCGTAGTAGTTTAGTGTCTTTGGAAACTCGGAATGTAATCTTCTAATCATGGTTAAAAATCTTCAACATATCCCAAAAAGATCTTCATCTTTTGGTTTTCTTTACAAACACCTTTCTTGAATTCCTGGGGAAAATAAAACATATAAACAGTGATCTCAAATTCTCAGTAAGGGTAAGCATGGAGAAAATAAAACAAACCATATACATTTGAACCTAAAAACATGAACATAATATTTAAACATCAAAATCTTGAGCAAAGACATAAATCATGGATGTACGTTAGGCATGTATCATAATGGAACATAAATCTTGATAAAATATAATGGGAATAAATCATGTAATTGTGGAAACCATTCAGCACTTGTTATGATTTCCATAGTAGCCAAGGCATTGCTGCCAAAACCATCTTAGTGGACAAAGTTCCTTTATGAATCGAGTTCACTCCTCATTCCAGTCCTTTATCACTGAACCAGATTAACTTATCATTCCAGCCATATCAATCTCATGAGATATAAATCTTTACCCAATGCATTGGAGGGAGATATCAGTCCCACCCATCTCATAATGAAATCTTTCTTACTTGTGCCACAAAATTACCTTTAACCATTTATCACAACCCAAAGAATAAAATGGGTTTCATAAACATCATCCCATCATCACATAATCCATATAAATCAAATGGATATTTCATTATAAGAAATGTAAAACCATGTAAATCACAGAGACATTATACTTGAAGAATAAACATATTGTAACACCCCAAGCTTCCACGGTACATTTCCCTTCGAATAATGCGATAGCGTGTGTTGTACGCAACCTCGAGTTCTAACACACACCACAACTAATTAAACTAGCCGTTGTGAATAGTAATACCTACTTTTTGAATTCATATATATTTTATATTTCAAAATGGACTTCATTTTTGGATTCGGAATATTGAAATTATCCTAGGGTGATATTTTGGTACTTTTCGGATAACTTTTATATTTTGATGAATAGTGAAAATTACTAAATTTTAATTAAAATCAACTTTTTTTAATCAAAATAATTAATATTGATAAATTTTGAATTTGAGTGGTTTTAAAGTATATTTAGAATATATTTTTACCATTTAATTTAATGTTTGTCATTGGACATAATTTCACAATTAAACCAGATATAAACAAGTGTCAATCTTTTGATAGTTATTATCTCTTAAAAACACGCTTTTTATTTTAACAACGGGAATTAATTTTAAATTAATTTCTGCCACTTCTGTGTTTTGAATTTGGAAAAATGTATTAAATATTTGTAATCAGGATGTCCAAATAATGTAAATAGTTAAATTTTATTTTTACACATTTTGAATAATTACTGCGGTAAATATTTTATTTACCATGGTTAAAGGGTAAATCCGGTAAATAAGGGTTAAAAAATAATATTATAATAATACAAAATTACCCTAAAACGTGTCCTAACCTTATTGGTGGACACATACCCAACCATGGTCATCCTTGGGTCGATTTGGGGACCCCTTAGAGCCACTTTTATGTGGTAGGGACACATTATATTAATGAAGTTAAAATAAAAATAAAAATGGAATAAGCTTACATCTTTTAGAAGAACAATTTTTACATAGGGTTATACATGTTGTATTTTCGATTATAAATATTCATTAAAAATCTAAACGTATTTCCTACATAATTATATTTTATTTATAATTTTTAGACATCAAATAATTTAAATTATTAATGACACGGTAATGATGAAATGTTTACCTCATTAATAAATCATTTAAATAAATAAGATTATAATGATTAAAATATTATCTAAAACCTGTCCAATTCTTATTGGTTGATGTTATTTAGAATATGAGTCATCTTATATTCGACCTCAATGATTTTTGGACCATTATAAACCGAATATAATTATATTATAAAGTAATACTTTCACTCATTCCTAAAGAGCCCCTCCCCTCCCTTATAAAAGGAGACCACTTCTACTCATTCCTCACACCTCTCAAGCCACTTGGCTCGGCCAAACTCTACCCCAATACTCTCCCAACTTTCCTCACTACAACCTAGAGGCCTTAGTTTAATCATAAAGCCAACCTAAGGAGCCCTTTTGATCAAATCAAAATGAAGAACCCGAAGAAGAGGTAATGTTTTCACCACCCCTTTTCAAGTTCCTTTCTTCTTCCACTTCTTCTTTATTTGTTCTTACCATTCTAAAATAATAACTCAAGTATCTCAAATATACTGTGATGTTATTATAAATATGGTACAACCATATTCAGTATTCTATCCACCCTTTGAATAACATGTCACCATACGTGCGTACGTACGGCTTACCGTCTCCACGTCGTGGTGTAATTGTTATTCAATATATTATTATTTGGTTGGATATAATAATGATGTGAAACTCATGTAAATAATAAATATAACATGTTAATTATTCTGTATATATGATATAACATCCATTTATATATTATTTTAATATCAAAATAATGATATTGCCGCTCGTGCGTACGTACGGACTACTGTCTCCACGAATGCGATGAGATTCATTCTCCATCGTATCCATTCAAGTATAATTATCATTTGATGATTTAAAAATGATGTTTAAAGACTTGATATCATTCTATATATGAATAATATTCAACCTATCCTTTACAAACATGTCTTACGTAACCAAACATTTAAGAAGAACGAATCGATTATCACCGGAAATGACGATAATACTAAGATATTATTAATAAAGCAATGTTAAAAGATCATATATGATATCATATTGATGTATATGATTATTGTATAATTTAATAACAATGTTTTAATTATTATACAGGAGGTTAACATACCATCGACTAAGGGAAAGTTCAAGGTAAGGGTTATTTCACAATCTCTTCATTATCCGAGGTTGTTTATACGTAATAATCTACTGGGATCTCGTTATCATCCACATCCATGTTTCTTCAAAATTTATTTTAAAACATTTTTAATATTTAATATAATATGGGTTAAAGTCATTTATACCCTTGTTTTTCTTTTTATAAGAGGTTTATAAGGGAATCTTTCCGTCGTTTTCCAAACACGGTGCTTTTTAACCTTTTCGACAGAATTAAGATAAGAATGTTTTTTTACTTATACGGCTGGTGCGGTTATTTTCCACCGTTATAAAATCATAAAAGCTTCCCTTACAATCTTATAAGATTATTTTCAATGTAAAGGTTTTATTTTATAATTATGTGACTTTTAAATGATTTCAAAAAAAGAGATATTTCTCTCAAAAATATGAATATCCAGTGCAAATGTATACGTATTTAACGCAAGCTTAAAAATGTTTTTAGAAAACCTGACTCTCGAGTGTGTTAGATAGGAAGGGATTGGAAGTGGACCCATCATGGCCCATAATTAGTCGAGTAGTCTCAGAATTAGTTATTTTGTTTTCAAAAGCTTGCATAATGATTTCAGAAAAACACTGGAGTAATTTTTAGCAATTTTAAATGTAAGTATTTTATATAAAAATTGCATCGGTAGGTCTCATGAGACAAACTAGTGTCTTGGCACAAGTCCTTGGAAAAATCTTATTTGTAGTCTTGGCACGAGGCCTTGGCTATGTGGTTATGATAGTCTGGCATTATGCATTCCATCATTATGAAAGTGGTTATTGATATTTCATGTGATTATTCGATTAGTAGAATATCCATGTGAATAAGTAAATGGCATTATTTCATTTTAGTTATGCCATACTATGTTGATATTCATGTTTAAAAGGCTTTTTTCTTAGTTATACATTGCCTTAAATGTTTATTCTTATTTATGAAAGTTTCTGCTATATTGTTATCCTTAATGGGCATTTGAGCTCACCCCTTTTCTATGTTTTATTTTCCCAGGATGTGAAGAAGTAAATTATGAATGACATGGAGGGATATTATGAGGGGTTAATAGTGTGGACTATGGAGACAATATGTTGTTGTAGTAGTTCATTTTTATTTTGATGATGTAATGTAAAACTTATCAATATATCTAGTGTTTCCAAGGCTACTAAACCAATCGGTCTTTCGAGATTTGATCATTCTTGTGATCATGCCAATGTTATGTAATTAATGCACCGACTCTAGGTAACTGGGGTCGGGGCGTTACAGTTGGTATCAGAGGAAGTTTAGTACAAACCTTGGAAGCTAGATAAACTCTGATTAGAGCACGTAGACCTAAGATGAACGTTGAGGATTAGTATAGAAGAACTTCCTAGAATTTTGGTATTGTAGAGATTTTGTGAGTTTTCCGAGCAATACATCCCTGTATGGATACGAGCAGGTAGAGGCGGCTCTGGCACAGATGTACCTAGGGGTAAAACCTGAAAACACCGCTTTGAGCTAGACTCGAACGGGAACTGGTGCACGACAACGGGCCTTGCTGCACTCTTGGTTACGACACTCCCGGGGGATATGCTTAGGATAACTCTCATTTTCTTTACAAATCAATATAAAGGGTTTATGAGTATATAATTCCTCAAAGAAAACATTTTTATGATTATGGATTATACCCATAAATAGTTCAATTTATGTTAAGTGTTTTATAAGTATGGGATTATGTATTTTGATTCATAAACTGACCTAGTTTATGCCATTGTTTAGAAATAGTGCCTAGTGGAAGAAATGGAAACTGTATCAATGCACGCACTCCATGTAGGGAATTCCCTCCTGCTCAAGATAATTATAGTGGGGCTGGTGATGCAACTGGTGCCGATCAGTTAATCACCATACTGGGACAACTTACTCAGGTTATGAATAATAACCTTACCCGTATGGAGCACCCTGATCCGCAGCGTAGAGGATCAATGTTAGATCGATTCATGAGGCAACAACCACCAATGTTCAATGGGAGTACAAATACCTTAGTAGCTGAGAAATGGATATTTTCCCTAGAGAAAATATTTCAGGCTTTGGGGAGTAGTGAAAGGGAAAAAGTTATCATGGCAGTTTACCGCCTCACTGGAGATGCTGATCAATGGTGGTCATTGATTCAAAATACGAAGGAAGATGATGAAGTATCAAATATGGAATGGAGGGAGTTCAAAGATCTGTTTTTAGAAAAATACTTTCCTCGCGACCATCGAGCAGATTTGGAAAGGCAATTTCTAAGTCTGAGACAGAAGGAGGATGAGAATGTCGCAAAGTATGAGGCAAACTATACAAGGTTATCAAGGTACGCTGGTGATTATATATGTAACCAAATAAGTAAGATTGATCGTTTCTTTGATGGGTTAAAACCATTTCTCCGTCGAGCATTAGTCTCACAATCCTTTTCATCGTACGAAGACATTGTCTCATGTGCTATCAAGACCGAAAAGGAATTCTCTAAGTCTTATGACTTTAAAGAAAAGCAAGAGAAGAAGAGACGTGCTGATCAATCTGGGAATGGAAATAAGGGGAAGAAGGGAAAGGTTGAATATCCATCCTATGGTAAATGCGGGAAGAAACACCCTGGTACTTGCTTGAAGGGAATGGGAGTCTGTTACAAGTGTGGTGAAAAAGGCCACCAAGCTCGTGATTGCAAGGGGAAGAAGGAAGCTACCAACGTTCAGTGCTACAATTTCAGGGAGATGGGGCATTATGCAAATGAATGTCCTAAGCGTCAGGAGAACTTACCTCAGAAAAGGCCAAGGGATCAAGGCTAGGCTTATGCTATCACTACTGCTGAGGTAGAAGCTCCGAAAGACGTGGTGGTAGGTAATTTAATGGTTTCCTCAAGTTTAGCAAATGCATTATTTGATTCTGGATCATCGCATTGTTTCATATCTTCCCAGTTTTCTAAGAAAATTAGATATTTCCAATTTGATTTAATAAGGGAGTTGTCAGTTAAAACTCCTAAGGGAAGTATCATTGCAACAATGTTTTGTGAATCGGTCCCCATTAGAGCACATAAATTTTCTTTATCTTCTGATCTCATCATCATACCTATGATTGAGTTTGATATAATCCTCGGTATGGACTGGATTTCGGACTATGATGCGAAGATTTATTGTAAGAAGAAAAGAGGTTACGATTCTTGATGATAATGATAAGGAACACCTTATTTTTAGAGTAGAATCGTCACCACCTAATTCTTATTTAGATCCACCCCCAGTAGCTCAACTTAATTCAATTATTGGGGAGGAAGAGAATGAAATAACTGTCGGTGAGGAAAGGAATGTTCAAATAGAGGATGTACCTGTTGTGAAAGAATTTGTAGATTTATTTCCGGAAGATTTACCTGGACATCCTCCAGAACGAGAAGTTGAGTTTTCCATTGATTTGATTCCTGGATCAAGGCCTATATCGAATACCCCTTATAGAATGGCCACTGTAGAATTAGTCGAACTAAAGAAACAACTAGAGGAATTGAGTAATAAGGGATTTATTCTCCCTAGTGTTTCTCCATGGGGAGCCCCTGTTATTTTTGCTAAAAAGAAAGATGGATCTATGAGGTTATGTATCGACTACTGGGTGATCAATGCTATAACGATAAAGAACAAGTATCCCCTACCTCGTATTGATGATTTATTTGACCAACTGCATGGAGCTCAATACTTTTCAAAGATTGACCTTCGATCTGGATACCATCAGTTGTGTGTGAAGAAGGAAGACATTCCGAAGACAGCATTTCGAACCAGGTACGGGCATTACGAGTTTACCGTAATGCCGTTTGGATTGACTAATGCACCCTCTGTATTCATGGATCTGATGAATAGAGTTTTCAAGGAGTATCTCGATGAATTTGTGGTGGTATTTATTGATGATATCTTGGTATACTCCAAAACCTACGAAGATCATGAAAATCACTTGCGCATTATCTTGAAGACTCTGAGGAGGCATGAATTATATGGGAAGTTTAGCAAGTGTGAATTCTGGCTTCAGAATATTTCTTTTCTTGGCCATATTGTCTCTAAAGATGGAATCTCTGTTGATCCTTCTAAGACCAAGGCAATCCAAGAATGGCCAACACTTACGAGTATA
Organism: Viscum album; assembly: GCA_963277665.1. NCBI lineage: Eukaryota > Viridiplantae > Streptophyta > Magnoliopsida > Santalales > Viscaceae > Viscum > Viscum album. The sequence goes on from OY728127.1 coordinate 1,020,909,050, forward strand.
ACTGAGGTACGTAGTTTTATTGGTTTGGCAGGTTATTATCGACGTTTCGTCCAGAATTTTGCCCGATTGGCTAACCCATTAACGAAGCTCACACGTAAATGGGTTAAATTTGTTTGGAAAAAAGAGTGTGAAGAATGTTTCGAAGAACTGAAGAGAAGATTATTCAATGCTCTTGTATTGACTCTACCATCGGGGAATGATGGGTTTGTTATTTATTGTGATGCATCAAAGAAAGGACTTGGTTGTGTCCTTATGCAGAATGATAGAGTTATTGCCTATGCATCACGAAAGTTGAAAATTCATGAACAAAACTATCCTACTCATGATCTTGAGTTAGCAGCTGTGATCTTTGCATTGAAGATATGGAGACACTACCTCTATGGTGAAAAATGTGAGATTTATACTGATCACAAGAGTTTGAAGTATATTTTCTCACAAAAAGAACTCAACATGAGGCAAAGGAGATGGCTTTAATTACTCAAGGATTATGATTGCACGATACAATACCACTCGGGGAAAGCAAACAAGGTGATAGATGCTTTGAGCAGAAAAGACCATGGAGTTTTGAACATGATGAGAATTGAAAGGGATCCAATTTTCATGGATCTAGTGAAGATGGACATGGGAATAACCAGGGAAGGTGAAACATCAATGCTTTTTCAAATGGTTGCCAAACCATCTTTACTAGAAAGGAATAAGAGTTCTCAGACCGATGATGAAGAATTAAAAAAGAAGATTAAAGCTGTGAATGATGGGATATTGAGAGACTTTGTGTATGAAGATGGAATTTTGAAATTCGGGAAGAGACTTTGTGTTCCCGATATACCTGATCTAAAAAGGGAATTGTTGGATGATGCTCATAGTTCCAATTTCTCTATACACCCTGGGAGCACCAAAATGTATAGAGATTTGAAGGAACATTTTTGGTGGGACAACATGAAGAGGGAGATTGCTGATTTTGTGTCAAGATGTATGGTTTGTCAACAAGTGAAAGATGGAAGGCAACAGCCTGGAGGAGTCATGCAACCTCTTCCCATACTGGAGTGGAAATGGGAAAATATTACGATGGACTTTGTCATGGGGCTACCAAAAACTCCTAGAAAGAACGATGAAATATGGGTTATTATTGATCGTCTTACCAAGTCAGCACATTTTCTTGCTATAAGAGAAGATCTACCGCTGGAACGTCTAGCAAGTCTATACATTAATGAAGTTGTGAGACTTCATGGAGTACCCCTATCGATTGTTTCTGATCGTGATCCCCGTTTTACTTCATGATTTTGGAAAAGTCTTCAGAAATCTCTGGATACTGAACTTCATTTGAGCACTGCTTACCACCCTCAGACAGATGGACAATCAGAACGGACTATTCAAACCCTAGAAGACATGTTGAGATCTTGCTCACTTGACTTTCAGGGTATGTGGGATCAATATTTACCACTGGTAGATTTTTCCTATAATAATAGCTTCCATTCGAGTATTCAGATGGCACCATATGAAGCGTTATACGGAAAGAGATGTCGTACACCAACCTTTTGGGATGAGGTTGGTGAAAGAAAACTTGTAGGCCCAGAACTGGTGGAGGAAACGGTGGAAAAGGTGAAGGTAATCCAAAATCACATCAAAGCAGCTCAAAGTAGGCAGAAGAGCTATGCCGATAATCGAAAGAAGGACTTGGAATTTCATGTCGGTGATCATGTTTTCCTGAAGGTATCTCCATGGAAGGGAGTCATACGTTTTGGTAAGAAAGGTAAATTGAGTCCCAGGTACATCGGACCTTTCGAAATTCTAGAACGAATTGGGGCTGTAGCTTACCGATTGGCAATGCCGCCAAGTCTCTCCAAAGTTCACGATGTGTTCCACGTATCTCTGTTGAGAAAATACATGCCTGACCCAACACATGTACTCACCTATGAGGAATTAGAACTGGAACCCGATCTGTCTTATTGTGAAGAGCCTGTTAGGATTCTTGATACAAGAGAACAAGTACTGAGAAACCGGACGACGCGTCTGGTGAAAGTTTTGTGGAGAGATCATAAGATGGAAGAGGCAACGTGGGAACCCGAGGAACTTATGATGAAGAACCACCCGAGTCTTTTTAGGCAGTAATACCCTAGAAATTGCGAGGACGCAATTATTTGAAGGAGGGGAGAATGTAACACCCCAAGCTTCCACGGTATGTTTCCCTTCAAATAATGCGATAGCGTGTGTTGTACGCAACCTCGAGTTCTAACACACACCACATCTAATTAAACTAGTCGTTGTGAATTGTAATACCTACTTTTTAAAATCATATATATTTTATATTTCAAAATGGACTTCTTTTTTGGATTCGGAATATTGAAATTAGCCTAGGGTGAAATTTTGGTACTTTTCGGATAACTTTTATATTTTGATGAATAGTGAAGATTACTAAATTTTAATTAAAATCAACTTTTTTTAATCAAAATAATTAATATTTATAAATTATGAATATGAGTGGTTTTAAAGTATATTTAGAATATATTTTTACCATTTAATTTAATGTTTGTCATTGGACATAATTTCACAATTAAACCAGACATAAACAAGTGTCAATCTTTTGATAGTTATTATCTCTTAAAAACACGCTTTTTATTTTAACAACGGGAATTAATTTTAAATTAATTTCTGCCACTTCTGTGTTTTGAATTTGGAAAAATGGATTACATATTTGGAATCAGGATGTCCAAATTATGTAAATAGGTAACTTTTATTTTTACACATTTTGAATAATTACTGCGGTAAATATTTTATTTACCATGGTTAAAGGGTAAATCCGGTAAATAAGGGTTAAAAAATAATATTATAATAATACAAAATTACCCTAAAACGTGTCCTAACCTTATTGGTGGACACATACCCGACCATGGGCATCCTTGGGTCGATTTGGGGACCCCTTAGAGCCACTTTTATGTGGTAGGGACACATTATATTAATAAAGTTAAAATAAAAATAAAAATTGAATAAGCTTACATCTTTTAGAAGAACAATTTTTACATAGGGTTATACATGTTGGATTTTCGATTATAAATATTCATTAGAAATATAAACAGATTTCCTACATAATTATATTTTATTTATAATTTTTAGACATCAAATAATTTAAATTATTAATGACACAATAATGATGCAATATTTACCTCATTAATAAATCATTTAAATAAATAATCTTATAATGATTAAAATATTATCTAAAACCTGTCCAATTCTTATTTGTTGATGTTATTTAGAATATGAGTCATCTTATCTTCGACCTCAATGATTTTTGGACCATTATAAACCGAATATAATTATATTATAATGTAATACTTTCACTCTTTCCTAAAGAGCCCCTCCTCTCCCTTATAAAAGGAGACCACTTATACTCATTCCTCACACCTCTCAAGCCACTTGGCTCGGCCAAACTCTGGCCAAATACTCTCCCAAATTCCCTCACTACAACCTAGAGGCCTTAGTTTGATCAGAAAGCCAACCTAAGGATCCCTTTTGATCAAATCAAAAGGAAGAACCCGAAGAAGAGGTAATGTTTTCACCACCCCTTTTCAAGTTCCTTTCTTCTTCCACTTCTTCTTTCTTTGTTCTTACCATTCTAAAATAATAACTCCAGTATCTCACATATACTGTGATGTTATTATAAATATGGTACAACCATATTCAGTATTCTATCCACCCTTTGAATAACATGTCACCATACGTGCGTACGTACGGCTTACCGTCTCCACGTCATGGTGTAATTGTTATTCAATATATTATTATTTGGATGGATATAATAATGATGTGAAACTCATGTAAATAATAAATATAACATGTTAATTATTCTGTATATATGATATAACATCCATTTATATATTATTTTAATATCAAAAGAATGATATTGCCGCTCGTGCGTACGTACGGACTACCGTCTCCACGAATGCGATGAGATTCATTCTCCATCGTATCCATTCAAGTATAATTATCATTTGATGATTTAAAAATGATGTTTAAAGACTTGATATCATTATATATATGAATAACATACAACCTACCCTTTACAAACATGTCTTACGTAACCAAACATTTAAGAAGAACGAATCGATTATCACCCGAAATGACGATAATACTAAGATATTGTTAATAAAGCAATGTTAAAAGATCATATATGATATCATATTGATGTATATGATTATTGTATAATTTAATAACAATGTTTTAATTATTATACAGGAGGTTAACAAACCATCGACTAAGGGAAAGTTCAAGGTAAGGGTTATTTCACAATCTCTTCATTATCCGAGGTTGTTTATACGTAATAATCTACTGGGATCTCGTTATCATCCACATCCATGTTTCTTCAAAATGTATTTCAAAACATTTTTAATATTTAAATGAATATGGGTTAAAGTCATTTATACCCCTGTTTTACTTTTTATAAGAGGTTTATAAGGGAATCTTTCTGTCGTTTTCCAAACAAGGTGCCTTTTAACTTTTTCGACAGAATTAAGATAAGAATGTTTTTTTAACTTATATGGCGGGTGCGGTTATTTTCCACCTTTATAAAATCGTCAAATCTTCCCTTACAATCATATAAGATTATTTTCAATGTAAAGGTTTTATTTTATAATTATGTGACTTTTAAATGATTTCAAAAAAAGAGATATTTCTCTCAAAAATATGAAAATCCATTGCAAATGTATACGTATTTAACGCAAGCTTAAAAATGTTTTTAGAAAACCTGACTCTCGAGTGTGTTAGATAGGAAGGGATTGGAAGTGGACCCATCATGGCCTATAATTAGTCGAGCAGTCTCAGAATTAGTTATTTTGTTTTCAAAAGCGTTCATAATGATTTCAGAAAAACACTGGAGTAATTTTTAGCAATTTTAAATGTAGGTATTTTATATAAAAATTTCATCGGTAGGTCTCATGAGACAAACTAGTGTCTTGTCACAAGGCCTTGGCAAAATCTTATTTGTAGTCTTGACACGAGGCCTTGGCTATGTGGTTATGACAGTCTGGCATTATGCATTCCATCATTATGAAAGTGGTTATTGATATTTCATGTGATTATTCGATTAGTAGAATATCCATGTGAATAAGTAAATGGCATTATTTCATTTTATTTATGCCATAATATGTTGAAGTTAATGTTTAAAAGGCTTTTGTTTTAGTTATACATTGCCTTAAATGTTTATTCTTATTTATGAAAGTTTCCGCTATATTGTTATCCTTACTGGGCATTTGAGCTCACCCCTTTTCTATGTTTTATATTCCCAGGATGTGAAGAAGTAAATTATGAATGACTTGGAGGGATATTATGAGGGGTTAATAGTGTGGACTATGGAGACAATATGTTGTTGTAGTAGTTCTTTTTTATTTTGATGATGTAATGTAAAACATATAAATATATCTAGTGTTTCCAAGGCTACTAAACCAATCGGTCTTTCGAGATTTGATCTTTCTTGTGATCATGCCAATGTTATGTAATTAATGCACCGACTCTAGGTAACTGGGGTCGGGGCGTTACACATATGAAATAATGTCATCTTGGATGGAAAATGGTTTTGATAAAACAATTGAAATGAATTCTTGAGGAAAATAGTTTTCTTCTTCAAAATCATTTTCTTTTCAAAAATTGCCATGAAATTTTAAAAGAAAAGTATTTTTTTGAAAATATTAATAAAATATTTTATATTAAGCTTCATGAAAATTAGGTGTTATGAAACCGTAAAAATCCGATCACGTTGTATAAGTTAAAAATAACATTCTTCTCGTACTTTTGTCGAAAAACTCAAAAAGTTCATCATGTGGTAAAAATAGTAAGATTCATTTCATAAAATGTGGTAAATTTCAAAAAGTGGGTAAAAATTACTTTAAAAATACATGAAAACATTTTTAGAAAACATGGTCATGGATGATAACAATATCCCCTGTGAATACTTACAAATAACAATCTCAGATAAGAACGAGATTGGAATAATTATCCCATACCTTAGGTCCGATATGCTTCGTACATATCCGAATATCCTGTATAATGATTTAAATAAATTCATTGACATATAAATGGATCATATTCATTTTCATGATCTCATATATGGTTCACTTATTACTTTAAATTACCCATTCTTTTATAAATTTCATGATACAACAACGTTTTGGGTAAGTTGTTTTATTTATCATACGTGTTTTCACTTGTTGTTCTTGATATTATTACTACTTATATCATGATTTAATTACATCCATAATTTAAATCATGATATATATGTCATGTATATTCATTATATATATATATAATTTAGATAAATAAAATGAAATACACCGTTGAGGGAGACGGTAGGCCATACGTACGCAGGAACACTGTTTTCGTTTCCTTATTGACTTGAATGGAAGTAATTAGATGAAATATATATATATATATATATATGTATACATAAATCTAGTAGCTTAATGGTGTCATATATTTCATTATTATTCATTATATATACTTTATAATCATTCTTGAATGGTTAATCCTGAAAAATGAATCTCATCGCGTTCGTGGAGACGGTAGTCCGTACGTACGCATGAGCGTTGATATCATTCCCATGATCATGGAATTGTATTGAAGTATATGTATAATATTACAGAATCAATATCAATTTACAATAACCATATATAGTGATTTATTGACACCATTATACCCATCCATGTAAGGTGGTGGTGGAAAAACTGATTACACCACGACGTGGAGACGATATTCTGTACGTACACACACGTGGTGATTTCATTTTCCGTAGGATGGATAGAAGGTGAAATAGGATTGTTTCATATTAATAATAACATATCAGTATATGAGTGATACTGATGTTATTACTTTATTATGAAACAACTAAATAATAAGGAGTTGAGGAAGAAAGAAACATGAGAGAATCGAAAGAAGAGATTACCTCTTTTTCGACGCACCTCTTTTAAGCCTTCTCTTAAGGAAGTAGAGCTGGTCTTTTGAGAAGAAAAGAACCTCCAGAATTTTTCTATGTAAGTGGAGAAGATAAATGGGTAGGGTTTTTCCGAGCTTGAAGGCTCAAAGTGGTTTGAGGAAGAGAGAGAGGAGGTTCCCTTTTATAAGGGAGGAGAGGGGCACCTTAGGAAAACATAAAATATTATTTTATTATAAAGTCATAGTCGGTTTTTAATAGCTCTGAATTGATTAATTTAGAAGCTAAGGCGGGGATGGGTCAAAATACTCTCATCCAATATATTTTTGACAAGGTTAGGTTTCTATTTTAACCTTATCATTTAGATTTAACTTTAAGTTAAATAATTTTACTTTTACCTTGTCTTTTTGTTTTCTTACACTTTAAGGTTAATAAACTTACTATAACAAGACAAACGAACCCCAAGTTGTTTATTATTAATATATATAACATTATATATGTAATTTTTCCGAACCATATATTTTTAGGAACAAAATAACAATTAATAATATAATATTTGTTTTAAAAACTATTTTATTTCAATTTTGACACTATTTGGTAATTGATTTTTGTGAAAATCATAACAGAATGATTAGATCGAAAAAAGTTAATTAAATCAATACTAACATGTCATATTTACCTATATAATTAGTGGAATTTTTAAAAAGTCTCAAATTAAATTTATTTCGGTATTTATAACATCAATTATGATAATATTTCATTAATAAGGTAATTACTACATCATCATTGTGTAATAAATAATTAAATAATTTAATGTCTAAAAATTATAAATAAAATACCATTATGTGGGAAATATTTTTAGATTTATAATGAATATTTATAGTCTAATTTATCTTATGTATAACCCTATATTAAAAATGATTTAGTTATTAAACATTGGTTTTAACTATTTTAACCTTTCTTTAAATAAATTAATAATAAATGTCCTAATCTAATCAAAGTGTACCTAAATGGTCATATTTCATTCCTAATATTTTTTTTGGTCGAATTACACATATCCAATATAATTAGGACATGTGTTAGGGTAATATTAATATCATTTTACCCTTAATTACCCTATTTACTTTTGACCGTGGTAAATAAAAGTAAAAAGTTACTATTCACCAAAAATTATTTTCATCTCATTGAACCACATTTTAGCCCTTGATATTAACCGTGTCTCTTGGATTTTCGAAATTCAACTCAAATAAGCGGTAAAATCATGTTTTATGTGAAATTGAAAATTCTTCTAGGAGGTGGGTAAAAGACGGTGAAAAGTTCAATAATTTTTTTATATATCTAAAATTATTATAAAATGACTCCAATGAATTATATTGAACTTAAATAGGTATTATGTATAAATTTTGACCTAAAATAGATTTAAATAAAATAAATAATTATTTAAATAAAAATTCGTCTTTTAAATAGTGACCCTGTGTTTTCACTATTCTTCAAAAATTGAAAGCTTTCAGAAAAATACCAAAAATTCACCCTAGGCTAATTTTGATACTCACAGTCCAAAAATGATGTCCATTTTGAAACATAAAATTTATCAAATTTCAAAAAGTGGGTATTACAATTCATAACAGCTGGTTCATAATAATATTATAATAATATCTCATTTAGTAAAACTCGGTATTGCGTACTACACACGCTATCGAGGAAGGTCTTTATTGCCTGCAATGAATGCCAAGTAAGGGTTGCGTGTAGTGAAATCTTTGTTTGGTGTTGAATATAACATAATCAAAACTTATTTCATTTATACATTAAACAAAATATATACATAAAGTTGCGTAGAATAGTTTCTACAAAACAAACTTGAAATTGTGTGTAACACGAGCCAAGAATAGTGTTGTGTATACTGCAAGAAAATACGGTGTTGCGTATATCACAAGCTAATTTTGGTGCAGCATACAACACAAGACATCAATGAAATTAAAAAGAATAATCCTCATAAAATCTCAGGTTGTTATAGTATGCAATTGGATGGACTGTACCTAACCCATGGGAGATACTAATATGATTAATATCCCATGATATAAAAATCATATAATCCATCATAACTTTTCAAGAATGCATTTCTTTAATAACAAGGGATAGTCGACCCAATTATAAGAACCATGAATATATCCAACATAGGAAGCATCCCTCACTATAAAACCTTGAATCCAATAATGTATCATTTGAAACTATTTAGAAATGAAATCTATAATAACATAAATTAGTTTAAATATCATAAAATTCAACATAAATATTACTCTTTAATTTCAGGAATATTTAATTGGAATCTTTTTATAAACCCAAAAAATATATGTCATTTAAAAATACATTGAAATATTCTTCATTATTTTCAGAAAATAACATTTAATACCGAACTAATGTTTTTCTAATACAATGTATTGGAAAAATATTCCCATATAAAATCAATGTATATAAATTTTTTCATTAATTCATTATAAACATTAAACAATAATAACGTAATGAAAATTATAAAATAAAGGATATTTCAACCGAAAAATGTTAGGGACTTGTGGTTTTGAATTTTTTTGGCTACACAGCTTTTCCAATTTCATCCCATTAATGAATCTTCAATTAAGAACTACTCAATAAATAATAGATAGGATCAGAATTTTTTTCCATACCATGTGATAAAATAGTTTGCCTCATCTTGTTCTCCCTCATCAACTGATAACCTAATAAACCGAAAAAATTATATAATAATTAAATAGGAAACAAAACACATTCAATATCAAAAATTACCCCTAAAAATAAAAAAATAATAAATTTAAAATTCATGGCCCAAAACACAAATATCATTATAAAATCATGGCTATGAATGATAAATATGCAGCTAGACTACCCACAAAACAACATCTCATGTTTTTGTATTCTTATATTCAATCCACAATTTCCCCCATAATAATTAGAGTATTGAGATGTGAACCCATTTTTTCAAGAAGTAACCCCCAATATTCTTACCTAATACTAGATCTGGCTAGTGACATGGATCAATGGGTGTTATTGATCTATATAGGATATAAAATGGTTAATGGAAATCAACGACAATATATTTGTAATTATTATCTTAAATAAATATGAAAAAAATAAGTAGTGGACACATTCTAATAATATTTTAATTGTACATCCATATGTTAAAAATTCATGAAAAATTTAATAAGTAGTTTTAAACTAAAAAGAACCAATAATTAAATAAAAAAATAAATAACCATATAAAAAAAATAAAAAATAAAAAAAATAAAAAAATATATAAAAACAAGATAAAATCAATAAATATATGGTACATAAAAAACCAAGATAATCCATTGGATTCAAAACATACCAAATCAAAGATCACCTTGGGACATAGGGGTACAATCCCATATCATCACATTAAACCAATACAAGTGAATTTCGTTTAATGGAATCCAAAAATTAATTTATTCTCAAAAACATTTACCTCAAAATAAAAAAATACACTGTGTCTATAAACATCATAGTGGTTTTAGTAGGGTGCTAAAAAACATTCTGAGCACATTTCCTCTAAAAAAAGGTTATACATGTGTTCTTTTTATAAGAAATTATATTAAATAAATAATTAAATATGTTTTACTAAATAGATTCCTTTTTATAATTCATTTAAAAAATGAAACATAATTAATACCTAACATTTAATTTCTTGAATACTACCCTAGAAAATGATTCATGAGTTCTGTAAAATTCTCATTAATCCCTTATTTAGAGAAAGTATAGAACTTATTTAAAACCTTGGTAAATTAATAATTGATTTTATATATTTTAATGTCCAATTCAATTTTTCAATAATTGATTACATGGTCTAAAATCAAAAATTGGATGAATGAATGATAATGATGTGATGTGTGCACATTTAAGAAATCCCATAAATAAAATATATAAATAGGAAAATATAAAAAAATAATAGTATATGAAAAAAAATTTAAATAAAAATATAATCCACAAAATTAAATAAAATATAATTGTAAAACCCCTACATTTTTGAATACTATGATCGACAATTTGTTTAACACTCAACACTGATCTTTTTGTGAGTTAAGATATATTATATAAATTTTATTATTCAATGTGAATGTTATTTCCTAGACATTGGATTGGAGGGTATGCAAGTTATTTACCAAATTATAATATATATATATATATAAATTTTATATATCTTATTTATTAATATAAAATAATTATTAAATTTTCAGTAAAATCAGTTCATTCTTTGAAAAAATGTTTTCTCCAGAAATTGTTTTTATTCCCACTTGTGTACAGAAATAATAATTTATTTATTTAATTTTTATAAATTTTATTTTATTTAATTAATATATATATTTTAATAACCATATCAATATTATTTTAGGTGTCTATTTAAAATTTTTTAAAAAATGTAAATTTTTGGGTAAATAGTGAAAATAAAAAATAATTAAAGTAAACAATATCTTATTTATTTTAATACTATCAAATATTATTTTTTATATGGATTGGTTTTTAAATTAAATTATTTAATTATTGATAAAAATAATTAAATTTTATAATTTTGATCAAAAATAAACTTTTTCTTGGTAAAAAACATTATTTTATGCATAAAAATACTTCTTCCCAAAAACTATTTTTTTTTCACGCATTGCAAGATTTTTATGAAATGAAATTCCACTCCTTTAAGAGAATAAATTCATTAAAATATATTTAATTTTTATATTCCTAATAATTAAACTTATTTAATATGTTTTACTTGATTTTTCCCACAATAAATAAAAAAATAATCAAACATTATCACCATGGAAAAATAGGAAATCTGATTAACCTAGGATGAGACTAAGTGATACATCCACCATTATTCATTTTATTTTTATTTCATTAATTTATTTATACACTTAACACCTTATTATATATATTTAATTTATTTTTTTGGATATTTTACATGAAATTGAACATTAAAATATTTTCAGAAAAATAAAATAAAATTTTACTCTCTTTATTTTTAAATTCTTCTTCTATGTTCACATGGGGATAATAATAAGTTGTGAAACAATATTAAAATTTATTTTGAGATTAATGAAGTTATTTCCATTATTTAATTTTTTGTATTTTTTAGAGATTAGATAATTAATTTAAGCACTTATACAACATTGATGTAGTACATTTACAATGTGTGGAAAAAACAAAGTAAATAATTTTAAAAACATTTAATGTAATTTATTTTTGTTGAGTTATGGTTAATTTTTTTATAGTTAATAATAAAAAATTATTGATGAATAAATATATTATATTTTAATTCCATTACTATATTCATGTTTTTGATGTCAAATTAAATTAATTGTTTTAAAAAGGCATTAATGGTATTTTATGTTATATAATAATTTATTAAATTATTATAAAAAAGAAAAAACCTAAAGGAGGAAAATTAGGATTATAAATTATCTAAAATATCATTACATGGGATTTTTTAGAAAACTTTCAGCATATATTTATAATTATAATCATTAAATATTGAAGAAGTTAATACCATGGTAAAGTTTAAAATTAGTTAATAGGAGATTATAACAGAAATATAAATTATAATAGATATATAAAACTATATAAATTTGTTTTTATGACTATATTAAACCTATATAATCCATATATTAAAATCTGTTTCGTTTTTGTAGCATTTTACATTAGCTAAACACATATTATATTATAATATTTCACGAACATCCAAAAGTGCCACTCCCATCAATTATAAAAGGATACCTCTAATCTATCATATTTGCACATATTTGAGAAATATTTCCCAATAAAACCCTAACCAATAATTTTATAACCATCCATAGTAATGAATTAGAGGTTATTTTATTATTAGAAGACCATTCAAAGGTTTCTTAAGAAATGATCCAAAGGTGGCTAGCCGATGGAAAGGTAATCATCCTACCCAAATTCGTTCAAATAATTACTAACTATTATTAAAGTAATTATGTTATATTCATAAAAAAAATATTTTCATTATTTTAAATACAATTAAATTTTTTCATCTTCCGGAAAATACCATTATACAGCTTCTTTCAAATATAATGGGTTGTGAAATTACGGCTCGACTGTACGTGTGGACTACCGCCTCCATTTTTCGATTCGACTTATTTTCCATCACAATCACTCATGGATGGTTATTATGACGTGTTTAATATTTATAAATTATATTTATGATATATTTATACTTCTATAATTATAATATCATATTTTCTTTATTACCTTTTCATTTTTTGGAAAATTATAACATTTCCCATGCGTATATGTAGACTACCACCGCCACAATGCGATATAATTCATTTTTATTTTATTATTTACATGGATGATAATAAGTATATATTTAATAAGTATAAAGGATTTATATGAAATAATAATTATTCCATAAATGTGGATTACTATTTAATTATATTTTATTCCATCTTTCAAAAAGTGAAAACAACGTTAATGCATACGTACGACCTTCCATCTCCACAAATGGTGTAACTAATTTTTCCATCGATAAATTTCATGGATTATTATAAATTAATATATAATGAATATATATTATATTTATATTATGATATAAATTATATATGTTATGGAACCATTGTAAATATGAATGGACAAAAACTACCAAACAAAAATGTACATCAAAAATGAGACTACTAATAATGATTTTAATAATAAGAAATTAATAAATTAGTATTGAAATGTTATATGATGATCTAATATGGTATTATAAAAAAAATTATTTTGTTATGAAATTATAAAGTATTTAAATTTATTTTAAATTTTGTTTATAGCACTTATAAATACTGTTATACCTGAGGAAGGGTTTATTTACCAATCTCATCATTATTTGGGATTGTCTACGTGTAAGTAACTACTAGAGGGATTATTTTATATTTCTATATTAAACATAATACATTATATATTCATATTGTTATTTTTTGAAATTAAAATTATATCCATTCATTTTCTCACTTGAGTACTGAAGAGACAAATATAATAGTTATATTTAATGTTAGACCTTTTACTTTGTCCAAGAATATTTTTCTCCATTCGCTATATTTTATTACAAATGTTTAATTTTTTTTAGAATATTATAAAATGAATAGATAAAGTAAATTCTTCATCTATTTTTATATTTTATAAATTTTTAATGTGAATCGTTATATCATTTTCCAAATGAAGAACCTTTTACCAATAGTTTAAACATAGTAATTGTTTGAACATACATAGCAATAATGACTCTCCACATTTCATAGGAAAATAATTTTTAAGCTTCCATTACATGTTTTCTGGGTTATTTTGAACTAATTTTCCCCAATTTTTTATTAATATCTTGATTTTAAATATGTTATTTCAAAATGAAATGGTTTTATTTATTATGAAATATTATATTGTCTTTTTTAAAATTATAATCTTTTTTTCAATATCCATTGATGAATATTATTCTTTTATTGGGGATATACACTATTGATACAATCCAATATATTTCTATTATTGTTTTATGGTCATTTTTATAGTGGTATGTTTTGAAATTTCATATAATATTCTTCCTATATAGAATGTTTTTTTATTATCAAGACATGTTTATTATGTAGTATTATATTTCATTTAGTAAATTCAATAGAATTATAATGTGATGGGTGGGGCCTATAATTACATATCCCTTCTATAAATTGATCGGTATAATGATATAAAATAGGTGGATGATGAATCAGAAATTTCAATAATTTTTCATGACCTGGCACCATGAATGTTAGTTTTTGTGATCTTGAATTTTGTATTCCATCATTATTAAATAGGTTATTATTGTCCGTGTGATTTTATGTATAATTATGTTATCTATGTATAGTTTTCAAGGTCATTTTATTATTTATATGGAATTATTTGATCATATTTATTGCAGACATATAATTCATTTCCATTTATTCTATTTTAGCTTTTATTTTATGAATTCTATTATTGAGCATCTATGATTACACCTTTAATAGGATTTTATTCCCCAAGATTCCAGGAAGTGTAATATGAATGAAATAAAAAGATATTATAGTGGAAATAAGGATTTTATCTAATAAAATATCATGTATCATTTTTTATTTTTACAAATATAATGTGATATTTATATATGCATCTAAATTACCAATAATACAAAACAATTATGTACTTTGGGATGTGACCACTTTTTTTCTAGTGATAATGTAATAAAGAAAACCCCTACGCAAGTATAATAGGGTTGATCTCTTTCCTATAACCCAACATCATTAGAGTATCCTTAGGGATCATTGTTCAAGGACCTATAAGATTCTTATAATTATCTATATCTTAACTTAGTGAATCAAACTATATATAGGATGCTAGCTTGATTTATATCATTAACTAGGAATCAAGGTCACATCCTTGTACAAGTGGAATTATAACTAGTGATATGTAGTTTATGTATAGTGTAATAATTCAATACAGGTATTAGAAGAGTAAAATTTATACCTAAAGGTACTTAACATAGATCCCTACATAAGCACTTGAGGTTCCAATGATCAACCAAATGTATGTGAGTAGTATCATTCTTTTAACCAATAATATAAAACATCAATAACATATTCAATATTCACACATCTCAACTCCAAAAACCATTCCTTGAAATAACACCTTTTTAATATAGAAACAACATATTCCAAATAGAAATGAAGAATATTCTACATAATTATCGAACAAAAAGTATAATATACAAAAATATCTCAAATACATGGCAACATATTATATTATGTAAATATCTATTTGTATTATTTAGATAAGTAAATTAATACTTATTTGATTAACAAAAAATTGAATTCGTATAATTGTTTTTATAAACGTTCCTTAAGGTATTAACTATAATATTTAATGTATATATGATCAAAAAAATTAGTGGAATTTGATTTCTTTTATAAGAGGGGTAAAATTATGAGTTAAGACTAAAAATAAAAATATGATAATTGGAGTGCCTCAATGAGATTTTTTTGAGACAAGGAATGAGTATATGGAGTTATATATGGTGTTCAAAATAGATTACAAGGCTTTTGTTTATGTTATAGGCGTTTTGGATAATTCTTTCCAGGGTGTATAATTCTGTGTGCATGGTTTAGGAAACCACGTGACACCATGATTCATTGGAGGTTTTTAGTTCATTTTGAGAAAAGTTATTTTTTATGGGTTGATAATGATTTGAGGTAAACTATGAGAGACAACGGGGATACTGTGTGAGGTAATTGAGGGTCTGAAACACAGTTCACTTCCTTCGCACAATTCTAGAAAAACTGTGTGCCTCATTACAGAAGTTGTTTAGTTGTGTGTGCATGGTTTGTGCATAGTTAGTAAATCCATCATACCCGAACATTTGGTAGTGTTGTCTTAGATAGTTACAACCATATTGTTGGAACACGATTTGGAATCCATGCAGACAAACTTTGAGGCCTCCCAAATGGTCAAAGAGAACATAAGTATAACATTTAATAAATGGTTGAGACATATGATAGGATAAAATGTGTTTTAATGTGGTATGATTTATGAAATTAATTTGAGGGCCACAATATTATTTTAATTTCAAAAATCTGTTTATACTTAATGTTGGGTATCAAAAAGGAAATGTTTTGATTTTACATGGTTGGTGTCTTTAAAATAGATTTTCACCACTATGTGGTTTATTCCAAACTACGATATAAATGTATTTCAAATGTAGATTTGTAATTGGTTTCTTGAATCCCTTTCATTGAAATTCATTGATGGATATTTTAATGTATTTGAGGGAAAAATTCATTGGACTTATATTTCTGTTAAATGTCTATAGGGAAACTTTTTAAATGATAATGGTTTAAAAATGGATTGTTTGGGTTCATGAATGTTTTCATTGGTATCAATTTTATTCCTTTAAAAGTGTTCTTTGGTGAAATGGTTTAATGTGTTAGTCACGACGGTCCTTAATTATGATTAATGGTGTAGTTCATTTCGGTACTCAAGGTGTTGGTTATAGAGGTCCTCAACTATGTTTTAAATAGTTTGTAATATAGGACTTCACATGTGGTTTAGGATATTGTTCATGTTGTTTCTCACCCATGGTTAAATGTTTTGGTCATGGAAGTCCTCAACTATGGTTTAGTGTGTTCCACACGGCTGTCTTCACCCATGGTTTATGTTGTTGGTCATGTAAGCCTTCACCTATGGTTTAAATTATTGGTCATTATGGTCATCACATATAGTTAGAGTTTTAGTATTAATAGACTACTCCCATGATTTGGGATGTTGGACTAATCCTATTAATCTTTTGGTCAGAGTCAGACCGATTCTCTAGTCAGCAATGATAATTATGTATTGTCGGGTGCTAGGATGAGGTCCCATTTAGGTCATATATTGTTTTTTTGATTCCCATATATAGTTGATAAATGGAAATTCCATTTTTATTTATTTTGTTATCACCCATTTCTATTATTTTAGATTACTAGACCGGTTTAATGCGGGTTTGGTTAGATTGGGCATCACCCTAGAACCTGAGGTCCAATGGTTTCTAGATAAGAATTTTTATTCCTTGAATTGAATATTTTTTTTCTATTTATTTATTACACTATTTACCTAAATAATCTATTTATTTTACTGGTATTTTCATTATACATCATTTTTGCTGGCCTGTACAGTTATACTCACACCCTATTCAAAAATCAATTTTACTAGGATACGTTAGAAGCTATCACATGTTTATTATAGGAAATGTATTAGGTTTAGGCTTGTGACAATTTTTGTATGGTTGGTATGGATGGATAAGATGATATGATGTGATTTGATGTGATTCAGATCATTATTGTTCTCGGTGATTATGTACATACTGTCAATTGTTCATATTATGTATGGGTTAGGCCCAGTGGGTGGTCGATGTTGTATGTATGAAATAGTTGTTTAGGAATTTTTTTTAAAATTAATTTTTTTACATCACGATTATATTATATTTCATTAATTCGTTCCATGTACAATAATATGAATGAAATTTGGTGATATTAGTTTTGTTTCTCAATTTGATATGGGGGTATAGTATTTTCACAATTCCATATTATACCCTCATTGTTAGACTATAGCCTTTCACATATGAGGATTTCCCCTTAATGTCACACATTGAACTAGATTTTTGAACATTTCTTGTCTATTCTAGGATGTGACATTACAACGTCGTATCAAATTAGTTACTTACCTTTTACTTTACTATTTTGAGTTTGGTATACATGAGATAAAGTGATTTTTCTGCGACTTTGATGGGTATCCAGATGGTGCCTTACAAATACCTATTCATTTCAGATTTAAAAGTTACAAGGGGATTGTATTACAATTTCAGTTTATGATTTCATAGTTTTATATGATTGTTTCCCTTAATAACTTCACATGATATTTGGATTTGATGTATTTTGATGAATTTATGGCTCTCGACCTACTGGAAAGGACTTGATAGTTCACATTTGACTGTTGTTTTGAAGAGGAAAGAGGTGTCTCATTCATCAGTATAAGAACATAATATCCACATTTTATAGGACTTATAGTGTGTTATTTTATGGATTTCATTTTGGTAATAGGTTTTGTGGATCTGTAATGATGCACTCATCATTGTGGACATTGGTACGGTCCTCGTACACGGTTGGTGTAGTGACCATGATGGGTCATCATGGTATAATTATAAGATCATTGGACCCCATGTGGGTGGTTTTTGTTTAGGATATATTGAATATATGTGTACTCCGGAGAGAGATTTAATATGAAGATTCCCAAAGTCGAAAAGTTCTCTAGTTGTTTTATGTTTTTTGGTGTATGATGCCTTTATGGTGTGGGACCATATATGAGGATTTTTTTTGATTTTTCATATCATGTCGTGATGAGATGAAAATATGTCGGATTCCCTTTAATTTTTGGCCTTCTATGAGTTGGAATTGACCTTGGGTGGTTAGACTTGTTAAAATTTTTATCATGACACATGTTTTTGGAGATGGTACAATGTGGTCGTTGATGGTGTTCCTTGAGATGGTTTATCTAGGTTATGTGTTATTTTGGGATAATGAGGATGACATAAATGTTTTAGAATTTTTACAATAGTTTATGAAGGGAAGATACTAATATAGGAATTTGGAACATAAGATGCCTATAGTTTTGAGAAAGATCAATTGAGTGCTAGTGTTTCAGCCTTCTGGTTGGTTTCTAGAGGGGAAGGTTCATTCCGGATCATAGACAAGGTAATGGATTTGTTGGGTATCTTTCCTAGTGGTATTGAGCTAGATTGGGAGGTAAAGTGGTTCTTGTGTGTATGTGGTTCTAGGTGTGAAGGATTTTTATTATGTGGAATGTGTAGGTGACTTAATCCCAGTATGTTTACAGGGAGTGTCACATAGAGATGTCTTGTTTAATTTGAGATATAATGAACTATGAGTGTTGATGCTTTAGTTGAGCTTTTGTTTTATAGGGGTACTACTAGTTAGGTTCATTAAATGGTTATATATGGATGAATATAAAATAATTTCATGAGAGAATACATGAAAATTATGGTACTTATGAATGATTCTCAAGTCTATAGTGGTCATTCAAATTTTTTATCAGTGAGTTAAATTTGGTTTTTTGGTCCACCAAGGGTGCTCTATGTTGGGTGAGACGTTTATTCATGGTATACATGGGTAGTTTATAGGGATTGTTAACTGATTTTTTACCAAATGTCACTCAATGATGTTTTTAATAGGTTCAGTGGTCTTATTACGTAACTTAATGTAATGGTTGATCGTTACTACGATATTCGAGGCATGAGTGAGGGTGACATGTTGTGTGATTGACTTTTGGATCGGATGATGTAATAAAATGCATTATGATTCTTAGTTTTAGTAGGAATCAATGAGTTGGCTGAGAACCCATGTTGTTGTGTTGTGACACTTAGAGATTGGAAGGAATGGGTCCTTTGTGTGGGTTTGAAATTTATTGGGATTGATAGGTGACATCAAGAATGGATGAGGTTGTAGTGGTATTATTCGATGACATTATACCATACTCTTAGTTTGTGAAAATCATGAACAATATCATAACATTTTCCTTGGCATGTTGAGAGAGAAATGTATATACCCCTAGATACCTTAATATCATTTCTGGTATGAAGAGGGGTCTCCCTTGAGTTTTACTCATTGAGTGGTGGAATTGGAACCATGTGGTGGGATGCACACCGTCAACCAATAGTGAGTGAGGTCCTTTTGATGGAATATTTGTTCTTGAAAAACATGGGTTCCATTCTAATATGGTAGTAATGAGTGATATTTTATGTCTAATTTAGTCTCTCATGTGAGGGTGAGATGACCACATCCAATTCATGGGTTATTAGTGGTTTAAGTGAGGGATACGGCGGTTGGGGATACATGGGTGAGTTGATGACAATGATAATACCATGGTGGGGAGTGACATATCAGTTTTCAAGGTGTGTCCCATATTATATATGTGTTATGGGATGTGGAATTGGTCATGGAGTGGTCATGGTGGCATTATGTTTCTAGTGAAAAACCATTGACATACGTTCTCAAGTTCTATATGGAATGATAGAATGAAATCTATGTGGTGGATAATTGATCAGATCATTGTATTTGTATTGGATTTTGTTCTAAAAATTTCTTTGTAGTTCTTTTTTAGGAGGTTCATCAGAGATAGGATAGACAATGATTATAGTTTTAGGTTAGTTTGGAATTTGACTATGTAATCTCACTTGGATTTAGGTACAGACACCATTGGGTGTGTTTGGATGGTCGTGGAGTGACTCTAGGTGTGAAAAAGTAATAATTAGGTGAGTAATCAATGTTAAGATAGTGGGATTCAAGATCTATTATGATTAATCATATAAGGATATACCAACATGGGGAAGAAGTGATACATGTGTGATTCTGAATTTGGAATAGGCTATTGAGGAAATGATGGCCCATTCTTAGTTCTCACTTGGGTGGATTGTATGAATGCACCCCAATTTGTATTTTATGAAGTGGATTGATAATGAAGTGGATTTGGTGTTCTCATGAGTATCGGGTGTAGAAATTTGGCAACCAATCTGGTCATGTTGTGAGAGAATGATTTTAATGTTCTTATGACATTTTCCCATGGCGGAGGTGTGGAGTATTGAAGTTATAGGTTATAAGCTAAATCCCATGTTGAGGAGCACCATCTCCAAGAAAAGTTGTAAAAATGTGAAATTATTGGATCCATTTATTGATGGTATTGGTTAAACTGTATCATGATTTGTTTGGATTTTTTAGTAGGTGTTGGAAAGGGTTTTAACAAGATTATTTTCTTCAGTAAGATGGTTTTCATTTGTTTGTTTTTAAGTATTCAGATATTTAACAACATTATTGGAATAAAATGGTGACTAAGATAGGTCATTTGGTATGGATGGATGACCACTGATTCTTATTAGTGATGCGACATATTATGGTTGGGTGTTTATAAGACCCCATATCCATATGTACTGGAATTTTATGATTAAAGTTGAATTTTCATTTTATAGATGAGAAAATTTTTTTGTAGAGACTCAGAATTGAAATACCAAAGTTGGAATACCACAACATGAGTTTTTGAAATTATAAATGAGATCTGGGAAGTTTTTTCAGCGTTTAGATGGGATTTGGAGGCTGCATGTTATGTTTCATAATTTTTGGAAAATTTGGCCAGGCTGTATACTCTGGTTTGGACATTGTAAGAGAAACCCTAAAATAGAATGATTCTTAGGATAGTTTATGTTAATTTTGAATTGATCATAGTTATGTTTTATGGTTTGATCATGGTTTCGGGTAAACCATGTTAGAAAAATAAAAAACTATGTGAGGAAATGGCAGGTCTGAATCTTGGTGCATAACCTTTGTATAGTTTCAGATAAACTGTACACCACTTTTCATATGTTTTCTATTAGGGTGTGCACAGTTAGCACATTGTTTGGAAAATTTTACAGCCAAAACATTCATGGTTGTTAGTTTAGACATTTCTGAACACAAAATTGGAATACCATTGGAAAATCCATGTTGAAAAACTATAGGACATATAGATAAAATTAAATAGGAGTAAAAGCGAAAAATTATTCATCTTGATTTTTATCCACTCCATCCTCTTCCTCCACCTTTTTGTGCACATGAACATGGTGGTCCCTAACCATATTCCTCTTTCCACCCTACAATTTTGGTAGAGTGCGGGGATATTCCTTTTTTTGTGATTTATTCTTCTCAAGTGTCTTGTTTTCTTCTTCTTCATTCTCCTCTCAAATTTTGGAGTTCTTTAGCTTAAGGTTTTTTATTATTCCACTATATAATATCCTAATATTACTTTTCTAAAATGTCATCTGGTTGGCTTTTGTAGAGGAGATGCTAAGATGACTTCTTCACCTTTTTGGGTAAAATTTAATTAAGCTATGTGTTCTTGTTGAATTTTCTTATATTTTCCTAGATAATTAATTTTATTATTCATTTTAATGGTATAACATCATAGGGATTTCCAAAAAAATAGTGTTAAGAGTCTATTATAGACCTTCAATTATGTCTTTATGATATTTTTATATGATATGAGAACCTAGTTAATTTCCAAGAAATATATCTTGTTTGGGGTTTAATTCATTAATTAATTTTTAGTGCTATAATTATTCGATTTTTGTTTATTAGTAATGTATTAGAGCATGGGTAGTTTGGATGATATTTTTTGGAAGTTGAGGGGTTTTATCGGAACATGTATTATTCCTGTAAATGTCTCCGTGCTTTGGTAATCTTAGGAATGATTCATTGATGAGGTAGGTTCTCGATGAGATTTACCAACAATTTCATTAGATTATTTACGTGTGTATGTTCTATGTGTGTTAAATACATTGTGGGGTTTTTTAATCCTTGGGGTTTGAAAATGGATTTAGGATATAAATTTTACCCTTAACCCTTCCCCATATCATATTGGATGTATTGGTATTTATAAGATCTCTCTTCTGGCCATGCATGGGGTGTTCAATTCAAATAAAATGTTATGATTGTGTGTTAATGTGTAATATGCGCTTATTATGAATTTAAAATTGCTAAGATTATTAAATGGATTAATGAAATGTTTATGTTATAATTAGTAGATCTTGGAATAAATGGTTGTGACTTATAATATGATAAAATGGGTTGTTTTCATTCGATGTGATTTATGAAATGCATATGGTTTTATCAACAATCAGGGGTTTCAGCCTGGTGTTAGGTATCAAAGGAGAAATTTTATGATTTGAATTGGTTCATGTTTGTAAAATAGGTGTTCAAATGAATGTGGTTTAGGAAAAAGGGGATTATAATTGGAGTTCAAATAGTAATTTTAAATGGGTGTGTGGTTTATCTTTTAGTAATATTCTGTGAGGTAAATTTTTATGTTTCTATTGAAAAAATTATTTGGACCTATTTTGGTGTTAAATGTACATAGGGATTCTAGGTAAATTATTATGGTTTAAAAATAATTTATTGTCATTGTTGAATTTTTATTATGTTCATGATATTGAACTTTTACAAGTGATCATTAGTCAAATAGTTGAAGGTGTTGATCACGGTGGTCCTCACTTATAGTTTATGGTGTTGGTCATGGCGGACACCACTCATTTTTTATGGTGTTATTATAATAAGTCCTCACCTATGGTTTAGGGTTTTGGTCATAGTGGCCCTCACCCATGGTTTAAGGTGTTTTCCATTGTGGTCCCCACCTATGGATTAGGGTGATGATCATGTCCGTCATCAACCATGTTTGAAGGTGATGTTCCAGAAAGTCTGCAACTATTGTTTATGGTGTCGGTCATGGAGGTCCCCACCCATGGTATAAGTTGTTTTTATTGGGGCTCTGTTCCTATGGTTTAATGTTCTGGTCATGGAGGTCTTCACTAATGGTTAGTGTGTTGGTCAGGGTAGTCCCCACCCATGTTTGTGGATTTTGAAATAATTATCCTCATCTTCAGATGGGTGTCATATTGATTCTATAAGAGCTACTGATATTTATGCACTTATGGGTGTTTGGATGAGGTCCCAAGAATGTCATATATTGATGTTTTTGTTTCAGAGAGATAAATAATGAATTAAAATCCAATTATTTATTTGTAGTACACATTACCTTATATGTTACTTTTAGATATGTTTTTTAGGTTGATGAATGATTGGTCGGAAGTGGTGCTTCCCTAAAACCCAAGGCTAAGTGGGTACTAGATATGTATTTGGTTTCCATAACATGAATACTTATTATTGTACTGTTTATTTATTTTATTTTTTACCTTCATACATTGTTTCATTGAAATTTATTTTCTTTAGAAACTATTGTTGGAGTTCTACAATGCTGTACACACACCCTTATTGGTCCTCCATTTCAATTGGGTACCTGATAAGTTGTAACGTGTTTTTTGTGAGTAGTGTTTTTCCTTGAGGCCCATGATGAGTTTTTCATTGTTGGATTGTATGGTTCAGATTATATTAGGTAAATGGATGAGGTTAAATTCATTTTTCTTATAGGGGCTGATGTTCATCTTTGTATTTTCTCATTTTATGTATGGGATATTGATAGTGGGTGATTAATGTTGTGTGTATCACATGCGAATTCTAGAATTTTTTGAATTTAATTTTATTATAGAATAATTCTATTTTAGTGTATGTATTCATTCTACTTACTCCAATGTGTATGGAATTTGGTTATTTAATCCTTGTTTTGTGCATTGAAATAAGGTTATATCTTCCTCATAGTTCTACCATAGACCTCACTGATAATTAGCAACCACTGTTGTATGAGGAGGCATGCATGAGGTCATATGGAGAATCATCTTATGGTAATGTTCTAGAATATTTCAGTCTAGTGGGATAAATTAACACTTGGTAGAATATGTTCAAGCTCATTTTTAAAACTAAATACAACTGAAATATTAGAAAACAACCCTTTTAAAAAGAAAATGTAATTATATTCATATATAAATAAATAAAAAATTAACTAATTTGGAATAAAAATGTCATTAAATATTATATAATAAATTTAATGTGTAATAATTATAATATTATTGGAAAATAACACAAAATAATAATAATAATTAGATCCACCTGAAACAAATTAATTTTTGTTGGGAATAAATTATAAATCCTATGTTATTACATATAGAAAATGTTTTTGGGTCCTTATATAACGTGGTAATCCCTTTAAAATGATAGTTTTCATTATTATATCCTCAAAAGTGTTTTCAAAAACACCTAGAGTGAAAAAAATTATTTCAAAATATAAAAAACATAAGAACCATTCAAAAACACATTAATGTTAGTCATAAAAGGTTTCTGTAGAAAGGGAAAAAATTTATATGTTTAAAAAATATACAAATTATATTTAAACTAAATATATAATGGGTATAGAAAAATTAAATTCTGAAGTCTTCTTAAATAAATATCATAATATTGAATAATCTATTTAGGTCATGAATGGATGATATAAAATATTCACATGTATGAATAGAATTTTGAAATATGAAATACAAACCCCCTAATAAATAAAAAATCCAAAGGTCATGCCAAACTCTCAACCTAGGTATCTTCCACTAAGGCCCCAAGATGAAAAAAAGTAGGAGAACAAGGTTGAGGATGTGAAGGATAAAATAAAATATATTAAACTAAGATTAAACCATGTGAAACATCACATAGAACCAAATTGGAGGAAAATAATTCTAATAGTATTACAGGAGAGTTTCTCTATGGGATCAATTAGTCATGAAATTAGTATGAAGAAAGTGGGAAAGAAATAGGTGTTTTAATTTGATAGCTGAAGGATGGAAAAATCAAAAAATCAAAAATATTGGCACAACCACCACACGAGATGTCTCTAAATATTACAATGTGAAACTCCTTCTCTAGAAAGGTGATGAAATAGACCTCAGACAATAGTGCGACACACCTCCTCTAGGAAAAAACTTGAATCCTAACTCTAAATACATTATTTTTTGGGATTTTTTCACCATGGCATGTATTTCCTTCCTACAATATCCCTATGGTGGTGTAGTGCATGTGACACCCCTCTCTTGAAAAAACAAAAGATTCATGGTGTGACCGAAACCAATCATAAATCATCTCCAAGGAATGTAAGTATTAATAATAACTAATAGTTACCACAATAGTGTGGAACCAATTCATTATGCAATGATGTATATATTTAATTGATTTATACAAAAAAATTAACATTTAAAGGTCACCATCTTTATGGGATCCTCATATCACTCAATTTTTAAAAAATTCAGAACCCCTACACATATCCTGACACTTATATCCGATGGTACCCTTACATATGTGTAAAAAATTATACATAATTATACTTATGTATGAGGTTTATCATATATAAGATAAACATTATGACCATTATTAATGGAACTTAGGAAAAATGCACTCTCATATATACCCATCATGCAATGATTCCCCCTTGGAAGTGCAATTGGTTATTTCTATCCTAAAATTAAATCATCATACGTAGAACTCATCACTCCATGATTCCATTAATCCAGGGAATAGACTATATAATTTCAGAACAAGATAACACCCAAAATTATATGAAACACAACCAAAAATTATTTAGGTGACATACTATCATAATATTTCAAAGAAATTCAATCCATGAATTCCTTAATATTAAAATAGAATCCAAAATTAAACAAAGTAACAAACAAAGGAGATATTGTGGTGTGACTAGAGTTTGGTAAATTCATATGAAATTAACCACCATATAATATTGGTTTATATAACCTATTAATCAAGATTAGGATACATCATAGAGTGGTGAGTGTTAAAATGTTATGTTCTTTTTTGTTTAATTTAGAATATTATTAAATAATTTATCAATAAATCATTCTAGATTATTATATACTATAAAAATAGGTTATGAATAATATAATATGATAATTAGTATATTATTGATATTGAATAAGAAACACTTACAAGTTTATTGGTTAATCAATAGTGATTATAGAGGTATAAAACCATTATAACATATTTTTTTTTGTAAAATGGTTCTAAAATGATTTATTCCCTCCATTTTTTCTATAACTATTGGACAAGATCATAATATTTACATCCAAATATAATCATTTAAAAAACTCCGAGATAAGGTTTCTACACTCTATCACTCTTAATTTTTTTACCACATGTTTTATCAAACTATGAGTAAGAGTAAATCTTTCCTATGAGCTCTGTTATTCATCAAAATCATCTTTAACCTATGATAAAGAAGCACATTGGGATATTATTAATGAATTATATCAATATAATATAGTCTATCTTGGATATTCATGAAAAATAGAGTAATAATATATCATTCTTAATTTATTTATTCAATCAAATATAAGTTGAAATATACTTTTTTTTGTATTGGTTTCAGTTGTTCTTATGTTTTGATAAGTCTTATCATTTCCAAAAACCTTGAGTAGTTTATAATCATTTTCCAGGTCATTTTAATTTATTATTCAAATGTATGAAGAAATTTTAAAATGATTTCATCTTGAAATAGATATATCTTGGTTCAAAGTGGCCCAGGTTCATGAATTTCCATATATCATAGACATTATAAATAATAGTCATTGTATTATAAATTTTATAATTTTATGGTGTGTTTTGGTTGAATGGTTCGTAAAATTGTTTTAGGGAAAATTCAGTATCAAAAGAATATAAAAATATGAGATGGTCAACTGATAAAAAGGTTTCTATATATGAACACCAAAATACTACAAAAATAGAACAATAAAACAAATATAAGACTAGGAATTCTAGATGATCTACCTGAAATGGTTTGGATATGTTTAAAATGGATTATATAATGTTTTAAATTACTCATGGAATATATTTTCACAAATTAAAACTGCAGAAAATTGAAAACACAAAAGAAGCCCAGTGGATTAATTTTAATGGAAATTGGTGTTTATTAATTCTAAATGACTATTACCAACATAATTATTATGGTGGTATTTAAAACATATAAAATTTGTTTTTGTAGATGATATCTATATTTTTTGGGTATTTACATCATGAATATTTTAAAATGTTTTGGTAAATTTTACTATAAGTTGAAATGTTGTGTGTTTTAATAAATTCATTTTTATTTCAAAATAAAAACTAGTAAAAATTTAATTCCATATAAATTACGATTATAAACACGGTGATATGAAAATTAATGCTAAAGGATCATGTTTATTTATTTTATGAAGCTTTTAAATTTCATGTGAAATTTTAAGGTGATTAAAATTTCATTATTTATGAATTTACATTAAATCATTATCCCATTTTTGAATTTATGAATTCAATATTTTTTTACTTCATAACCTATAATAATTATATTTATAATGTGATATATTTTTAATTTATTTATGATTGAAATTAAATGATTTTAATTTTTTTTTAAATTTTCATACATGAATTTAAGGAGTTAATATTATGATGGTGTTGAAGTCTATATTATGTAAAGATCCATTCATAGTGGAACTTTGGGTCTGGATAATCATAATTTAGTGATCATAGGATCTATCTATGAAAGTGGTGTTGGCTATTTATCAATCAATTTCTACTCTTATATGGATTATTGATTTCATAAAAATAGAGTAATATAAAAGAAATTTTACCATATGATATAAATATACGATGTTGTTGGATATATATAAAAATATATATATGTGTGTGTGTGTGTTGGTGTTGTTGGATTTTAATTTGGAATCATAATATAATATATGATTTTTATTATGAGTAACAAATAAATATCATTTTTACATATTAATTTTGTGGAAGTAATAATGATTAAAAACTAACCCATTATTAATATGAATACATTTAGAGGCAATAAATTACATAAGATAAAAATATAATAAATCCCCTTAAAAACTATGTGACATATTTTTTCCAAATCAATGTAATTTCAGCACCTTGATCATTTATCCATGTAGTTTCAGGAAAAATAATTTTTCCAAGGGATTAAATTATCTAAGACATTGTTGAAATTACTATTAATAGGAGTTCGATTAATAAATAAAATTATATAACAGGAGAGACACATGTCTCAAGAACACAATGATACACAATAATAGAGGGATAACATTTATTTTATCAATATATGGTGGATTTTGGTTAAGGGTTATTCTTCCAACTATCCAATAATCATATTATTTGCATGAGAGAGTCTATTAATATATAAATTTGCAAAGAGAAATTAATATTTCATTAGAATATATTGAAATATAGATCATGACCCAGTAAATGATATGCTGTAATTTTAAAGGGGTGTTCATTTTATTTGGAGAAAATTTAATAAATTTCCTTTCAAAATGAATGTAAAACATGATAATCCACTGATAAAATATTATGTTAGAAACCAGATGGATTCAATGTTAACGAACACGATTTGAGGTCAATTTTATAGGCATAAAATCTTAATGGAATTAATAGTATGGACTTGAATAGGATCATTATAATTGTTTTCCAGAAACAAGGTATGTTCCCTGTGATAGTGACAAAACATCTTGAGAAACCTACAATTAATCAATCTGGTCATGTATAGAAATATTTTTTCAATAAAATTTTAATGATTTATTATATTTCTCTAATTTGATTATTATTTGGATGGATCCCAATACAAAAATTCCAAATGAAATTATAGATTATTTAGCGTGATATATATTGGGAAAATACTCTATCAATAACAATATATACTCAAGAGAAATGGTCATTGAAGATAACACTTTTAGTGTTTGATTACTAAGGGTACATACATCTCAACTCATGTGCACTATGTAATTGGATTGATAAATAAAATTGATATATGATGGCCACTACATAGGCCCAAACTAAACATTTAATCAATTCTCTAACTACTAATAAAATGTTTTGAATAGTTTATTTTCTTTTACAATAGTAATGACTCCAATAATATATAATATTATCTCCACAATATATTGATGATTTTTTAGAAAAACATGGGAGGACTAGGATTACGTTCCATGATTATGGGAAAAAAACGTAAAGTTTAAATCTTACATTCATAAATAGAAGAAGTGAGAATGGGGATTGTCCACACCAACATATTGGAATGGCCTGAAGGCCTTCATTTTTTATTATTTTTATAATCCACCTTTCAATGGGTGAGGTGGAACCCTTACATGTCCCGAAGTCTTAGAGGAAATTACATGACCTATAGGTCTTAGAGGGAATCAACCATACAAGAACACTTGGAACTACTCCTGTCAAGCATATGTCAAGATATGAGCACTCCACCTTTGAAGGTATGGTCGGGTACCTATCCTATGAAAAGCTGCACATGCCCTGTACCGATGAAATATCCATACCCTCTCATTCTTCCAATTCTGGTAAGCTCTACTCTAGTTGATTTTCCTGCCCTAAATCCTCCTCTGAAGCCTTGTCCCCTGTAGTCTGACTGCTACATCTACATTTCATGTGGGAAAATTGAGCATCATAGGGATAATTTTCCATAATACCTAAATATGTATAATGGACTCTATGGATAGTCCATGTATGATATTAATGTAATAGAATCAAATAAATTATTTTGAAGTTTATATGATCATGATTATTCACAAAAAAATTAAGAAAATGCATGTGAAATTTTTTTTATGAATGATCAATGATTGAACATAACATGTTTATTAATGTGATGAAGAAAGATGTTGATTTATTTTGGATTTGTATACATTGGATCTCCTTGAGGATGTATTGGTTCATAATAAAGGATGTCATTTAATATTTTTTAATTCATTTGAAATGAATGTTGATATAATAATCAAAATGTTTTTATAAATAAATGATATGATTGTTTTTAAACATATTGTCTACGATTTTATCTAACTGTATTCCATTTTTGAAAAAAATAAGGATTAATGTAGTTTTACCCTATATAATATTTTATATATTATTTTTTTAAATATGTGATGTATATCTCACCAACTAATAGTGGAATATATTGAATTATATAATCCATTTTAAGAATAATGATCCAAACACATAGAATACCTTATATGATATGGATATAATTTATAGTTTTGAATATAAAAACATGATGAAATTATTGTTATCTCTTCAAATAGATGATTTTATGTATAATAGCACAAAATTATTGAGTGATTATAGTTTCTATGAGTTCATTATGTGATTTTTTGAAGTTATATGTGTTCAAAGTGTATGAAATAAAATATTTACCCAATAGAATTACAAGTGGGTGTTACTTTATTGTAATGAATTAATTTTTTTCCAATATTGGTCTCACTAAAAAGATTCAATGGGAATGTATAATGATGATTATTATGAGTATTGAAATATTACTATGAAAATAATATAATTTATTAACTTTTTAACATTTAATGATGTAAATAAAAATAGATTAAATACTATGTTCAATTAATTGAAGATGTGAAATGTGAATAATTAGTCTCACTATTATTCCAAAGTAGATCTTTCATTTATGTAAACCATTATATGATTTATATGGAGTTTTTTTATCAAATTTTTTCAAAGAGTCATGGAAGGAATTAGATGTATATGTATTGAGTAAACCAAAACTATAATATTCTATCAAACTTATGGTCTATCTAGAAGTCAATCATCTGTGATTTTATTATGAAGGTTTTTTACTATGGTTTTATTAATACTACTAATGATGTATAAGAATATAAAACATATCATCTTTTACAAAATGTAGGGATCGACTTTTCTATTTTTTATGTTGGTTATATATATACATGAAGTGAAATAAAAGATAACATATCAAATTACAACATTATGTTATCATTGATCCATTTTCAACATGGACTATTATTGTCATTAAATAATTTATTTTTTTAGTATGATATGATTATATATATATATATATATGAAATATAATCACAATAAAATGGAGTTTCTTTTTCTTGATATTCTACCATGTATACTATATAAAGTGTCTTAAACTATATATTTTTTATAATATGGGTCTTTGTTTCACATTTTATCCATATACCTAAGTTTGAAAAGATACCTTGAATGAGAACCTTTAAACATTGATGAATTCCTTATACCATCCTTGATGATGCGGTAAAATAGGGTTGGTTGGGTATGTTTCTAATCATACAATGAATTGAGGCTTATTGAAGATGGGATTTTTCTTTCATACAAGGAGTATTAAAATTGGGATCTTGATTGAGATTAACCAACGAAGTTTATATGCATATAAAGATAAAGATCATATATTGAGATTATATATATTGATGAGGGTAATATGGGGATCTCAATCAATTGGTTAAATAACATATGGTGTATTCATCAAACTGGCTAGTTTATTATCATAGAATTGATAATGTATGAGTAGGATATTTGGGATTGAGATGCACAGATTCCTATAGTCACTTGATGTGTTGGATAGGGAAATTATATGACTACATGGTTTTTTATGTAATATATATGTCATACACACGTATGGAGATACATGTGTTATATAGATATCATGTTAGTTCCAAATTTATCTTTAGTATCATAAAATAATTTCCAGAGAACATATTTTTCATATAATTATTTTTTAAGAAATTTATAATTTAAAAGAACTAAAAAGGCCCATGGTATCATAGATTATGGTTATAGGAATAATTATTATATATTATTACAAATTTTTGTACAAAACATTGGGAGATGCAGTAAATATTTTTTAGAGGATACCCAAAAGATGTTTGGGATTTCATTTCAAAAGTTGTTACCTACAATGTATCATGTGGTTAAAAGTAATGGAAAATTTAATAGAAGATATTTTAGAGCATTTCGATAATGTGTTTTGGATATCATTTCATATGTAGTTTTATTTGATGTGATATAAAGTAAATATACAATATATCTATGTTTCGTTAGTGAATATAGAATATTATAAAACAAATTAACTAAATGTTCCATCCCAACATGGTGGTTTAGATCAAATTATGATTTATTCGAGAATACACAATGTTTTGATGAGTGTCAGTACCTCAAGGTGTTGTCAATGGAGATTCACATATTATATATTATTTATTCGATCAATTAATCTCTCATATTCTAAACTCAAGGAATTAATTAAGAATATAATTAAATGATATTAAGTGGTTTTTAAAAAAAGAATAAAAATGACTAAAAGTTAAATGTTACCACAATAATGATAATAGAGAAAAAAAATAATTTATAACAAATTTTTTTATACAAAATGTGGGAAATAATTTTTTTTTTCTAAATGATACATATAAATGGTGTCCATGATCATTAGATTTACAAAAGAACATTTTTTCATCTTAGAAAATTTCCATGTTGAACATCATATAATATATTTTTGTTTCTTCTAGAAACAATGATTTAGTAAATTTTATGTATGACAGAATCTTTCATAGTCATTGGGAGATTTATCGTTCCTATTGATAAATTACATGGAAGGATCTTAATTTCTTCTATATAGTGATCAATATAAAACTATTTGGTTGTATCCTAACCAAGACAGATATAGATATAAAATTTATTTTATTCTTAATTTCTTTATTCAATCCAATTTAAGGGGAATGATTATATGATTTTGGGATTCAGTTAATGTTTTTAAATACATTTATATCCGTGTTGTCCACTCTAAAACCATTCATATTTAACTATACTAGCTCATTTTTCCTACATCAATTATTAACCTTTCAATTTTTCTCTATTTAAAATTACATATTTATTCAAATATATTTTTAATACAGATGAAATATAATTACTTAACTTACATGAAAAACTTTCTCTCATAATCCAATGATTAAATAAGTGGATTTATTCTCAATAATTGAGTACATGTACTATATCCTAGGAATTAAGTGTTTCTGTGTCAACCATAATTTTATAATAAGTTATAATTTATCTATAGGAATTCACAATTGATCCTCTAATGTAAAAGGAATGTGATAAGTGATAAAACAATAAAGGGTTCAATTAGAATTTTATAATATAATTATTTTGATTTAATTTAAAATAGTGAAGGTAACCTTCCTTTATCTCTAAATGTTTATTACACATATTATACATTCCATTTTTGGGTGGTTTATAAGTTAATGCAATTGAAACAACGAATGAATATACTTTTTAATATTTATTTCATTGAATAAAAAAATATCTACTTTATTAACAGATGTTCTATTAAAATCAAATCTGATACTTAACTCATATTAGAAATAATAAATACTAAAAATTTCATAATCTAATATATATCTAAAATATATAGTATTTAAGCATATAATGGTTTTCGAAGATCAATAAATAAATTTTTAATTTTTTATTTTTTAATTTAAACATTTTAAAAGTTAAATAATAAAATGAAGAAAATAAAAATACACCTGAAAAAATGAAATACATAAAGAAAAACAAATGTATTATTTATTTATTTTAATAATCCTGACATATATTCCAAGAAATCTTCATTATAATTCATGAATTATCATGAATTTTTCATATGTAAAAATACTGGACAATAATGATATTTATGTAATGAAGAGATACCTTTGGGTGAGCTATTCATTCCATATAGCATTGAGAAGTAGCAATTTTACAAATAATTCATCTAAGAAAATAGACATATGCCACCTAATTAAATAGATGAAATAAAGTAAAATAGGAAAATACAATAATAAATAAAAATATTCATTGAAATAATGGAAAAAATAGAAAAGTGAAAGTGGTACGTGAAATAAACAAGGTACAAAAAAAGTAGAAAATATTGGTATGAAAAAGTAAAACATTTTTGATTCCGCATAAATGGATTCAAATTTGTTGTAAGAGAGACCTTATACAGGTTTATTTATAAAAACATTTTAAAAAAAATAAAAAGAATTCCTGATGTTTGACCATAAGGACATCACTAAATAAGGATACCATAAAGACTTTCATATGAAACTATCACTTGTTATATTTTTTAGTATATTATGTTCATAAGGTTTATGAAAAAAATGAAGAATACAATATATCATATGGGTTGATAAGAGAAAAAGAAAACAAAAAATATATTATTTTTTTAATGAAAAAACACTAGTTTTTTATGAAAATTTAATAATCATTTGGTGGAAGCCTCATATTCCATAAATAATTGTTATCCTAAGAAATGTATAAGTCTACTTATACCTAGTGACAACTATTAAACTTCTATTTTCATCATCTATTTTATTATAAATGGTAGTGTATTACCTCTTTATGCACACAAAATCATATATATCATGTAATGGATAGATTATAATCCTAAAGAGATATAATGGAAATCACATTTTTAGGATATGTAACCATATAAATAATCAATCCATGGTTGTGTACCCCATATAAATTAAAATATATAATATAAAACACCATATATAGCCACCTAGTTACTTAATTCTATATTTGATAACAAAATATAAAAAATATTTTTATGTGACAATATTTTTGATAAGAAACACAATGATGAATAACGGGGAACATGTGATTCCAACTCCCCATAAAAAATCAGTATGAATCCCATAGTGAGAAATTAATATTAAAAAATAAAATTAAATACAATAATATTGAGAGATTAATACCAATTCGTTTTACCCTTCAATTAATCCCTATATAAAATTTTCTAATAAAATTTATAGACAATAAAATGGTAGTATAAAAAATGATAAAAACATAATATAAAATAAATAATATTATAATAATTTTAAACTATAATTGTATGAATACTTTTGTTCATGGTATTCTATAATTGATCATTAAAACCCTCTAAAAAGTGTATATTCACCATCAATATTATAATATTTTGAACTATTATTAAGTGGTCAAGGAAATATCATTATAGTTATTTGTATTCTTCACTGAACAAGGCATGTCTAATTCTTAATCACATATATTTGAATAAATTCATGCAATGCTTATTTAAGGGGACTGGAATATCTCATAATCAAATATAAGAGTAAAAACATAATTTTGATGAATTTGGGAATGGGTGTTATATATTTTGATATCATACCATGAATATGTACTCTTTACAATTGCATAAGTTTGATCAACATAGATGTTCTAAATGTGTTGGATAAATATCCTCATGTTTGGATTCCAAACCATATAAGGGTGATTTAACTATGATAAATACCCATATAGTCTATGTTTGAAATAATGCTATTGAGGATTATATGAATAAATACATATTAAATTTTAGAATGATGTACCAATCTGTTAACAAACAATTAAGGGTTAGAAATATAAGAATAAAATTATTTAATCAATTATTAAAGAATGATCATATTCTATGATGAATTTCTCATAGTCATCATTTAATATTGAATCCATTTATAATTTATAACTATATTAATTTATAGTAGTTCTAAACATTTATTAACATTTAACATTAGGATTATCTCATTAACTATGTGATGGACTCGATAAACTATAATCCATATCATGTTGTAGAGTTGTTTGTATAGTGGATAAGATATTGGTGTCTTATTTACCAATGGAATAACATATATATAATAGTGAAAATTGGTGGAGTATTTATGATGCAATTGAAATTTGAACAGTTTTTGGAGTGATACTAACTTATTCAAGATATTATTCTCATGTTCATGAGACATGATGGTTGGATATTATAGGTTTATATATTGTTCTAATATGAATTTGTTTCCTTAGAATCATATATGTATTACAGATCCTATAGATAAATTTTTAAAAATTATCAAATATTAATTGAGGTATAATAGTTACAATATAAGATAGACGAATGGTTAAGGATAATATGTGAATGTGATTTTAACTGGATGCACATGGTTAGACAATTCAATCTGGTGTCAATTTTTTAGTGTAACATCCATGATATTATAAATGATATTTGTTTTGTGATAAAATGTGTATTATATTATATTATATAGTATTATAAACCTAAAACACATAGCGAAACCAACAATACCTTATTTCACAAATGAAAATCATTATATTTTTCGTAATTAAACCCAATAAAATTATAAAGATTATTAGAGGACAAAAAAAAACCTATAATAATAACATCTGAAAATTTGTATCACCTTATTTTTTAGAATCACCCCTCCAACAAACAACACTTTAGATAAAATAAATTATTTGTGATCCAATTTAAATTTTAGAAATTTTAAATATTGATCCCTAAGAAAAATTTAATTAAATAATGAATTAAAGAATTATGAATGATTTATACGAGGTAATATGAATATTTGAAGAGTAACCATACCATTGGGAATAGAAACCCACCTATTAGAATAGTAATTTGAACAAAAAAATAATAAAATTTAATATAAAAATTATTTGTCAACATTAATTAAATTAAATATAGAAATTTAATTTCATATAATAATTATCAAGATTAAAAACTCAATGAAAATATAAGCATATTTTTTATAAACTGTATTTTTATGTATTTCATAAAAATCATAATTTCACTATTAAATATTAAAATTACCTATGATTTAATATAATTTTTAAGTAATGAATTTCATTCATGAATTCATCATGTTAAAATTTTACATGTGGGATTTTTTTGGCAACTCTCTAAAAAACTCGAGTTTTTTTGGTAATTAGTAAGAAACAGTATTTCTGTAACTAGTGTATTATAAATTAAATTATTTATGAAATAATAATTAACTAATAATTTCTATAACATGATAATATACCAAAACATGTTTAATTTCATAAATTAATATATATAATAAGATAAGAAAATTTAATAAACCAAAATATTACTTTCCAAATTATAAAGGGGGTTTAATGTTATAAAAAAATTATATTTTATTTATTTAAGAATCATTATTTAAAAATATAAATATTACAATATTTACCTGGGATATAATATTTTATTCAATATTTTTATGCAAATATACATGTCCCCTCAAGAATAAATAACCACTCTACCCCCCTGTAAACCCAATCAAAACTCACATAAAAAATAATAATATATACCAAATAATCTATATAAAAACCTTATAAAATTCAGCTATATTTTTAGGTAAACAAACTCATTTCATCATGGAATTATAGCGCTATACTGGAGAAGAAACTTTGAGAAAATGGTACATTTTTTTTCAACTCTTCTCTGATTTCATTATCTATTTTTTTCCTAACAATTAATATCAATAAAATATATTGTAATATTAATTAGGGAGTATTTTAACAATATAATAATGATTTTATCCAATTTTAAAAATTATATTTTTTTTTGTGTTTAAATTTTATACCCCCTTTCTCCAACTTTTGATAATGTTCCTGATAACAGTCATTTAACCTCCAATGGGGACATAGCTAACTTATTTCCTTTCCAAAAAAATTATGGATGGTCATAATAAATTACAAAGGATATATTAATGTTTAAATAAATTTATTTTATTCTTCCTTAATGAATTATACTTATATATAAATGACCATGAACAAAAACAACAAAAATGATTGAAAATGGGAATATTTTATTGAAAAGACGATTTCAAATTATTTCCATTTTAGTAATGGAATTAGAAAATATAATATAATTATTATAATTTAAAAATAGTTAAAATATTTTAAAAAATTAACTTATTTTCATTTTTATAAAAAACTTATGTTTGTTATTTGGGATACAGAAAAGCTACAAAATAAATCAGGATTTTAGGAAAGTGGATTTTCAAATCCAAGTATGTTTCCATTGTGTTTTTAATATTTCTCAACATTTTTAGTATGGGAACTACCCTCATATACCTTAAATATTATTTCACTATTCTTTCCTCTTATTTATGCTAATATTCATGTTTTCCTCATTTTTAAAATTAATTTTAAGACAAATGAAAATAATTTTAAAATGATTTATATTCACAAAACACATTATTGACTCATATTTAGTTGTTTGTTATTAGATCAGGAATGGTGATTTTTATGAAAAATATGTTTTTCATGACAAAAATTGAGAACGCTAATATTTATTCATGAATGTATTCTATATTAAATACATATGAAATCTAATTTTCTCCATAGGTTATTTCAGGAAATTGATTGTTATACGTTCTATGCTACATACATGATTCTAAGCATTTATGATTTGATGGGTGGCCACAAAATTATATTGGCCTACAATTCATTAGGTAATGTGATGAATCTCATGATATTATGTGTTTTCTTAGTGATCATGATATGGAATTTTCTAACAGTAATGATGTTATGACTTATGAACATGTGTTACGCATGAAAATCTTGTTATAATTGTTCCAAACTATGTGGGGATATTTAAAAACTACGACATGATGATTCATTTTAATGTACACGTCACATTCTATTCATTTATAAAACATTTCCCACATGATTATAATGGTGATCCTAGGATTATAATATGATTATTAAGATTATGAACACCCATGTCCTATTTGTTAATGTCCATTACTCTTCCCCTTATTGGGATTTTGGAAAACCAATTTATTTTCTGTATATAATTATGAGACTACATGTATTAAGACTCTCATTACAGCATTATAAGGATAAATAAGGTGAATTTAAATAGTGTTAAACTTTTACAATATACAATTGATTTAGGGGGATAATTTTCCCAAGAAACAAAAACTTTGGATATTGGATTTGTTCCACTATTAAGTTATTTATCTTAAAAATGATGTAATAGTCATGTTAGAAAATATCATGTAACCATAGTCGGAATTAACTCACTATTATGTTAATTTTAATTTTTTTATAATAAAAAATTAGTGAAAGTCATTATTGTAATTCAACTTATTGGTAAATATCCTAGAATAATTATTTTAGAAAAATTATAATCATAGGGATCCCATAAGATTGATATTTGGAATTAAACTACTTAAAAGAATAACTTATTTATATTTTTTTTTGAACTTTAGTTTTTGAAATCCTTTTATATTTTATAAAATCTTGGGAAATAGTAGAAACCAAGATAAAACCCTATTTGAGGGACAACCCAACAACTTTCTAAACCATATCCCCAACTCCATTACAGGTGGAGTTCAAACATTCGTACAAATGATTACCTAGTTGTCTCAGGATATTAATAATAACCTAAAACATGTGGAAAATACACCTTTTCCCATTAAGGATATATTAGCTATTGGGTCCTTTATATGGAAAATACCTCTTATGTTTAGTGGAAATTATATTCAACATGTCTTAGAAATGTGGGTTAACTAAATGGAGATGATATTTTATGGACTCTAATGTATTTAGAAGGATAAGTTGTAAATTTCTTTTATCTATTATATGGAGAAGTTGATCAAATTATGGAGTTAATAAGTAACATTATTCCACAAAATGAAATATATTTTAATTGAATGGGATGAATTTAAGAATTTAATCAGTAAAAATTATTTTCATTTAACTCATCAAAAAAAGATAGAGATATAATTATTAGAGATAAAGAAAAATTTTGGTGAATCATTATTGAAATACGAGGAAAACATCACATGTCCATAAAGATATGTCTCATGTGTTTTATTAACAATGATAAATAAATATATAGATTCTTTAGTGGTTTTAAACCACAACTCTGAGATGATTTTTCTATTTAATATATTAGGTGTAATAAAGAAGTAGTTTTCTGTGATCTAAAAGTAAAAAATTATGTTTGGGAAATGGAACTTTGGTTATGGATATATGAACAGACTGATGGATTTCCAAGAAGGTGGGTCATATTAAAAAGGGGGAAAGAGGATCCAACCACCCACAAGTTAAAAATGTGGGTAGAAGTATCATTGGAATCACCACACGGGGATAGTTAAATTCTTCATCAATAGAATAGAAGGACATAAAGAACATGAATTTGGAAGAGACATGAAGAATGCCGAAAAAATAATGGGGAAATGGAAGGAACCTTCTTAATTAACCACCAATGATATAATGATTTAACTACAAGGAGATGGGGAACTGTGCAAGAAAGTGCACCAAACCACAAGTCCTTGATATAATTTAATTTAAAAAATGACCAAATTCAAATGAGTAATGGAAGTATTATTCCATCACTACTACAAAAAATGGAGTGTGTAAACGATTTCATCAAATGTACAATTTTTATTCAGTCAATAATGGTTTTTTATATTATATATCAATACATTCCTTTATATCTATGTTTTTTACTAGAACTATCAAATTAATTCCATAATACCTTGATGTGGGGATATCTATAAAACCACCAAGTGGTGTGATAATTTCAACCTAAGTGTTGGAATATTCCCATTTTATCATATATGGGAATATTCTTCTAGTAAATCTTGTAATCCTTCCCATAGAGTAATTTAACTATATATTATGCATGTATTATCTCATGTTATATAGAACACAAATCAACTGTTGGGAAAAGGAAATATCTTTCTACATTTTCAACCACCCTGTGACTATATATAAGTTCAAGGAAGATTATGAATATTGTTTTTAAAATACGTCAATATTGTGGGTGTTAATACCCTATAAATAATAATACCTTCCCCAAATTGTTGAGATAAAGGAAGGAATAAATGTCGAGGAAACTCTAATTAGGAGGGAATATAATGGTGTAGTTCTCAATGAGTTACCTGAACTTCGACTGAATATTGAGGTAGACTTCTCAATAGAGTTCATTCCTATAGACTACCATATATCAAAATATTCTTATTGGATTCACCATATAGTGATATATGTGTTAAAGAAGGATATGTAAGATCATATGGACCAAGGGTTCATATTCCCTAGTGCATCATCTTGGGGTGTTCTGATGCTCATTAAAATGAAAAATGATGAAAAAATGTGGTGGTGTATTGATTATTGGGAGCCCCACATGATCACCATAAAGAACATGTATCCCATTCAAATGACTGATGACATGTTTGATCCACTATTTGGAGCTCAGAACCTCTCAACAGAGGATCTTCATTATAGAAA
The DNA here is from genome assembly GCA_963277665.1 of Viscum album. Lineage (NCBI taxonomy): Eukaryota > Viridiplantae > Streptophyta > Magnoliopsida > Santalales > Viscaceae > Viscum > Viscum album. Next base: position 1,020,950,912 of record OY728127.1, read on the forward strand.
TAATTAGTTAAAGGTAAATAATGAATAAATCTATAAGGACCCAGCCATAAACATTACATAATGTTGAATAAAATGGATAATTCACATTGATGATCATTTCAGGTTTAGAGTTTTAGAGAATGAGGTCATAATATTTACAAAACAACATGAATATTACTTGTGGGAAACTCTACTCAGAATCCATTTATCCATAAAATAAAAACTCTTGAAAAAAAGAGACATGTCTAGTTTCATGTTTTAGACATCATGACTTTTCCATGATCCCATCCTTGACCATTATTCATCATTATGTCCTGTGGAAATCATTTCAAAAACATGGGATGAGCATAAAAAAGAACAGTAAGGGATATAAAATAAGTAATGAAAACACTATCCCATTAGTAAATACAAAACAATGAAACCGTACTTTTACATCACAACATACCTCATTAAATCACAAGATTTACGAACAACACATAGAAATCATAAATCATAAAGGTAACTTTTGGAAAAAATAACATATTTACATTGTATCTATCACAGCAATAGAGGGAGTCACATTTGTAATACCCATCATATTATATTCACTAAATCACTAAGGAGAAACATTAACATTTATCTCCATCACGTTACCCAATGCATTGGAGAGCTATATCAGGCTCATTTGCCCAATGTTTATCACAGAGCCACCCATATACGTAATAAATTCCCAATATCTATAACATATTAATAACCCATAAAACAAACATACTAGAAATATAACATTTCCACACTGCAATCATTTCAAAATATTGAAAAAATTCAAAATTTTATCAAAACATTTTCGAAACCATTTAAAATATTAATGAAAGAGATTTTTGAATCAAAATGTCCCATACCACATTAAAAAATTAGAATGAAATTTCAGCTTCAAAACATTAATTTATTTATGAATAAATACTCAAAAACCATTTTTAAAACATGGACATTAATGTGAAATATTTAGAATAATAAACCCTTATAATATTTTAAATGATATTTTAGTTAAAGAGTTTTTATCAAAATGTGAGACCCTAGAATAAAAATAATTGAGGAATAAAATTTAATCAGAACATAATAATATCATGAGAATAAAGTTATTCATGATATAATTTTCCAAAGGACAGTATATACACCATATAAGTTTGAATTGGTGCATATCAACAATGAAGTCTCAATGGAAATGTAAATTGAGACGAAATCCATTATAAATATGGTATCCTTAGACTTAGGATAAATAAATTACATAATTATGTGTGAAAAATATAAATACACCCAATATAATGGGATACTATGTGTAAAACAATCAGAGGTTATTCACACATATTCATAGCACGACATAATCATGAAGTAGATGTTTAACCCAAAAATTGAAATTTGGTTAAGAAGTTTTCTCATAGAAATTCAACAGCCTAACAACGTCACATAAAAATTTAGAAAATAAGTCGATGAGATATAAAAATATATATCATCACATGTAAATAAAATTTACATCAGTAAGGATATAGAATAACATATCCCAACATAATAAGATGTAAATTAAAAGACATAACAAAAAGAAGTCTTTTAAAAAGAGGAGGGTGAAATGTTCCCTTACCGATTTGGTAACATAAGAAAAATTCACCCCATGAAAGAAATATCACACAATGAATATGTAAATACCCATAAATTAAATTATATTACTCAAATAATACAAACATGGTCAGTATATCCACCACACAAAAGGAAATAGTGGCTAATATCGCTTGAATCTCACAGGAATAAAAAGTGAGATGAAAAATCCTTACCATGTTGTAATGAATCATGTCCTATGAGAAAAAGTTAATAATCACAAAATAAATCAACAAATAAAATGAATATAAATATAATCAAGATAATATATTTCAAATGGTAGTACACAACACACCATATGAAATAAATAAGTGGTAAACACATGAAATCTTACGGAATTTAAAGTGAGATAAGAAACCAGTTACCTCGTGTCCAACTTGACTCATATGCTCTACGTTATTCCTGAATAATAAACATAAGTTAATTTTTACTTTATTAATAACCTTTTTAATGTTTATTATTACTTTTATATCACTAATTACCTTGCAATAACAGTTAGTTAATTATTTGAGTTCATATCAAACATTTTGACGATGTTCAGAATTTTAGTTAAAAATGAACTTGTTATAATTATAATTTTCCCATGTGGTAAAAAATAAAATATCTCAAGAACTTATTAATGATTTAGATATCATATATATCATATATATCTATTATATATATATATAATAGTACATAACATTTGGAGGTAAGAAATGAAATGCACCGTTCATGGAGATGGTAAGCTGAACGTACGCATGAACACTACTTTCATTTCTATGTAATATTTACTGGAATTAAAACATAATGATACATAGGTATATTATAATTTAATTATAATATAATATGATATATCCATATTTATACATTCCATGTATGTCAATAATGAATCGTATCACCTTGTGGGGGCAGTAGTCAGCACTTCGTCAAATGAAATTATCGTGTTTACATATATTGGAAGGCATAAAGGTATGTTTGTAAATAAAAATTACATAACAATATATAAAAATAATTATAATATATATAATATATAAATATAGTGACATCTTAATGGAAACCATAAGAGGGTGTAAGAGATAATTGAACAATCATTGCTTTGTGATGTGTTAGTTTTCCAATCACAGAAATAACATGTTCTTCACCCATTAGGAGGAGGTGTGTGTAAGTTTAGTTAGAATATATCTCAAAAAAAAATCCTAGTATATTGAGTATACGGTTTATGTTATAAAATAAAGGAATAAAAATATATTTTGGGGTTTGAGAAAAAAATAAAACAAAAGAACATAAGAGAAGACGATACCTTGAAATCGGGTAACACCCTTTGGCTTGAACCAAAAGGGTTTCTTGAAGTGTTTTATGCCTAAGGTAAGTCTTCTAGGAAGAAGATAGGGGTATTGGGAGATTATTTAAGTATAGTTTGTATGAACCCAAAGCTTGAGATGTGTGAGAAATGGGTTATAAGTGGTGGATTTTTATAAGGGAGAGGAGGGTATTTTCAGAATGTTTGAAACAATTATTTTATTATAAACACATCTTTGGATTAAAAAGGTCAAATAATTGTTAAAATCCATGTTAAGATGACTCATGGTCGAAATAAAATAATCCAATACTAATTGGACTTGTTTTAGATATTGTTTTTATATTTATATTCTTATTTATTTAAATCATTTATTAATGAGGTAAATATTATATCATTATTGTGTCATAAATAATTTAATTAATTTGATGTCCAAAAATTATAAAAAATTACCATGATGTTGGAATTATTTTTAGATTTCCATATAATATTTATAGTAGAAAATATAATTTATATAACCCCATGTAAAAATTTATTTACTAAAAGATATTTTTATGTCATTTTGGTCTTTAGTAAAAATTAATTAATATAATGTGTCATTTTTACTTCAATGTGGCTCCATGGGGTCCCAAATTCTACCCAAGGATGCCCATGGTCGGATATGTATCAGCCAATAGGATTATGACACATGTTAGGGTAATTTAATATTATTATAATATTATATTTTACCCTAAATTTATTATATTTAACCTTTAATCATGGTAAACAAAATATTTACAGAAGTAAATATTTATAATGTATAAAAATAAAATATACCTATTTACACAATTTGGACCAAATAATTCCAAATATGGAATTCATTTTTCCAAATTCAAAACGTAGAAGTGATTGAAATTAATTTAAAATTAATTCTTGTTGTTAAAACAAATAGTGTGTTTTTATGAAAAAATTATTATCTAAAGATTAACACTTTTTTATGTTCAACTTCAAAATGAAATTACTTCCAATGGGAAACATTAGATTAAATGGTAAAAATATATTCTAATTGCACTTTAAAACAAATTAAAAAGATAATATAACTATATAAATAAATTTGATTAAAAGGCACTTCTGAATTAAAATGCAGTATTTTTCACTATTCATTAAAAATGAACTTTATCAGAAAAATACCAAAAAATTTACACAAAGTAAATTTGGATGTCCTGAATCTAAAGAAGAATTTTATTTTGTCAAATAGAACATATAAAAATGGCCAAAACCATATTTAAAGAGGGTTCACCATCAAAAGGTGGTAAATCAACATTTTAAAAAATATTGGAGTATTTATGCTAAGATTCATTCACATTTAAGGCATCTAACTTTTATTGGATAAATTCAAAAATATCCAACGAACATGTATAAAAATATTTTAGTTATTTTTATTCATTACCATAAATATAATGGATAGGCTTTAACTACCATTTAAAATATTAATATATTTATTATTACTGTTAAACGTAAGTTTTCAAAGAAACCTATTGTTGCATATCGGGTACTCCATCAATCATAGAGTCCTATTTAAAGTAGAATTAATATTTAATTGAAAAATATTAATAAATATGAAAAATTTAATGTTCTTTATTTACTTGGGATGTTACGTCCTTCCCCCATTTTGGAATTGTGTCCTCGCAATTTTAAAATTGGGCTCGGAAACATCATTAAAAGTACCGCATTGTAAAAAGAGTCAATAAAACAATCACTTTAAAATAAAGGTAGAGAAGTACAAAGGTTACCTGACACAACAGAGACTAGGAATCCACGAAAACATATATATGGAAGAGAAACTAACTCTAATAGATTAATAGAGATTGATAGAGAACATTATCATGGAAGGTTAACCACCACAGTACCATAAATTTGTGGTTGGGTAAATGTCTGATGATAAAAGAGGTCTTATATATTTTTTTCTTCGATATTATTTTCAAAGAGATGAATAATTTTATTAATAAAAATACTAATATCGTATGTTAATATACATACTCATCATGTAGAGTTTCATCCTTTAATAAAATTCTACTAAAAACTCATCTTTCATCCAAATAGTAAGTATTCAAGATGACTTGTTCACATTGAACGATCTATAATCAACTTCTATAGAATAACATGATCCACAAAATATGAACCATATATTTTCCCTATCTTTATAAATTATCCAATACCAAAATTTGTTATTAAGTTATCAGATAACCCCCAAAAGGATAATCTTTTATTAAAATAAGTACTAATCTTAATCTCCAAAATTCAACCCAAGGTACCCAAAGTTTAAGAAAGACCATTCAATATAAAATTGTCTTTAAAATTATTAGAAAATAATAAAAATATGATTCAAACTCAAAACTCAGAAGGATTTTATCACATAGTCTTCCACAGTAAATCTTAACATTTATCTCCAAATAAAATCGACTACTCTTAATGTCTCATACTGAAGTGAAATTAACCAAATCACATATTCTCTATGATAGGTTAATCATTTCCATAAATAACCAAATTCACCATATGTCCATAATAAAAACATATATTCTCCCAAAATAAAATTCCACCATTATTCATTAGAAGAAATGATAATTATTCCTTTAATAACATTTTCTTATATCAAACTACAGAGTTACACATACTATAAAATGTCTTCCAATGTAATCCCATCATCAAAAGAGATTTAATAATTTTAATCATTTCACCATCCTAAAATCTACCATAACTCTTTAATCCCTTATATGTTCAATTCTTACTCATTCAACGTTCTTCATGATCCATTAACCATTCTTTACCAACATATTATGAAAAACATCGTTTATAAAAACCAAATCATGTATCATATTCTAAGATTCAATAATTTCAAAACATATGTTAAGAAATAATACATAATTTTCATTGGTCATTATCAGTTTCTTCATCCTCAATTGGAATGGAAATAAGTATTTGTAAACATATATTTATATGATCCAGGTGATCCAATTACCAAAACTTCTCTGTAGGAAAACTATTTTCATTATAACCATGCACACCACATTTGAAACATTCAATTGATATCTCATAAAGAAATTTGTTCCCTTACCTAGAGTCAACTGGATGATTCCTTTTTACATGGTAGGTTCTTTCTTTATGACCTTCACTTCCACATCTAGAGCATATTCCCATCCCTTTGAAACATTTTCTTTTGTGTTTCTTTACACATCCTTGACACATAGGTTTTTGAAAAAACATACCTTTATGATTATTATCTGATCGTCCGTGGGGATTTGTTTCTCACATATATAATGCCTTTTAAAAAACACTAAGGATCAGGTGGTCAATCATGACACCAGATAGTTGGTTGAGAATAACCATAAGAGTTCTTATTGCGGCTCCCATTTCATTCAGTTTCTCATTCAGAAAACCATCAAAGTTTTCTTCGCATCCACTATTACATTGGTGCCTGCTAGATCCAGCCACTTAATAAAACCAAAAAGGTATGTGTGAGTATATTAGTAATATTTTCATATAATATTTTATAAGGAGGGTAGATAAAAAGATATACTTATTCTTGTTATCTTAAATTCATTCACTTTATCTAAAATAACTATGAATCTTTCTAAAATTCAAACCATTATGGTAATGTCACTTATGCTTAAATAACACCATAACCTCTATTGTTATCTAAACCGACCTCTGATTCCAACTATAAGGACCCAGCCATAAATATTTCATAATCATGAATTAAATAGATAATTCACATTGATGACCTTTTCCGGTTTAGAGTCATAGAGAATTAGGTCATAACAATTACATAACAACATGAATATTATATGAAAACAAATATACTCAGTATCCATTTTTTCATAAAATAAAAACTCTTGAAAAAAGTGTCACGTCTAGTTCCATGTTTTAGACAACATGAATTTTACCTGATCCCTTCTTTGACCCTTATTCATCGTTAATTCTTAAGAAAATCATTTCAAAAATATGGGATGAGCATAAAAAGCTTAGTAAGGGATATAAAATAAGGAATGGAAACATTATCCCATCAGTAAATACAAAACAATGAAATCACACTTTTCAATCATAACATACTTCATGAAATAATAATATTTATGAAAAACACATTGAAATCATAAATCATAAATGTAACTTACAACATAAATTACACACTTACATTGTAACTATCACAACTATAGAGGGAGACACATTTAGAATAACCATCACAGTATATTAACTATATCTATTAGGAGAATCATTAACGTTTACCTCTGCCACGTTGCGCAATGCATTTGAGAGATATCTTGGCCTCACCAGCCCTATGTTTGTCACGAAACCAACCATATGCATAAAAAATTCCCAATAGCCATAAAATATTCACAACCCATAAAACAAAGATAATAGAAATATAACATTTCCACATTGAAATCATTAAAAAATATTGAAAAAATCAATGCTTTTATCAATCCATTTTCAAAACCATTTAAAATATTAAATAACGATATTTTTGAATAAAAGTGTTTCATACCACTATGATACATTTGGAAAAAAATTCAAATTCAAAAATTAGTTTCCATATGAATAAATCCGTAATTTTTTTAAAACATGGACATTAATGTTATTGATTTATAAGAATAAACCTTTAAAACATCTAAAACAACATTTTAGTTAATGAGTTTTTAACAAAATGGGAGTCCCTAGAATACAAATAATTGAGGAATGAAAATTAATCAGAACATAATAATATCATGTGAATAAAGTTATTCATGATATATTAATCCAAATCACAGTATATACACCATATATGAGTGAAATGGTGCATATCAACAATGAAGTCTCAATGGAAATGTAAATTTAGATGAGATCCCTTAAAAAGATGGTATCCTTAGATTAAGAATAAATAAATTATATAATTATGTGTTAAAAATTTCAATACACCCAATATAAGTGGTTATTTTGTGTAAAATATTAAAAGGTTATGCCCACGTATTCATAGCACGACATAATCAAGAAGTAGATGTTTAACCCAAAAATTGAAATTGGGTTAAGAATTTTTCTTACATAAATTCGATTGCCTAACGACGTAACATTAAAATTCAGAAAATAAGTTGATGAGAGAGAAAAATATATCTCATTACATGGACATAAAATTTACATGAATAAGGATATATAAGAACTTATCCCAACATAATAAAATGTAAATTAAAAGAAACAACAAAAATAATTCTGTTAAAAAGGGGAGGGTTAAATGTTCTCTTACCGATTTGGTGACTTGCGAAACATACACCCTATAAAAGAAATATCACACAATGAATATGTAAATACCCCTAAATTAATCTATTTTACACAAATAATACAATCGTGGGTTATAAATCCACTACATAAAAGGAAATAGTGGCTAATATCGCATGAGTCTCACAGGAATAAAAAGTGGGATGGAAAATCCATACCATGTTGTAATCAATAGAGTCATATGAGAAATACATAATAATCACCAAATGAATCACAAAATACCATGAATATAAATAGAATCTTGGTAATATATATCTAATGGATATAGACAACACACCACATGCAATAAATAAGTGGTGAACAATGGAAGCGTTACAGAATTTAATGTGAGATAAGAAATCACTTACCTCGTGTCCAACTTGACTTGTATGTTCCTTGTTCATCTTGAATAATAAAAATAAGTTAATTATTAATTGATTCATAATATTTTTAATGTTTATTATTAAATTTATATCACTTATTACCTTGGAATAACAATTATTTAATTATTTGAGTTCATATCAGATATTTTGTCGATGTTCGGAATTTGAGTTAAAAATTAACTTCTTATAACTACAATTTTTCCATGTGCTCAAAATACCAATATCTCTAGATTGATATTAACAATTTTGATATCATATATATCATATATATCTAGTATATATATATATATTTATAATAGTACATAACATTTGTAGATAAGAAATGAAAAGAATCATTCATGGAGACGGTAAGCCGTACGTACACATTAACGCTACTTTCATTTCTAAATAGTAAATAATTGAATGAAAAAATAATGATACATAGGTATATTATAATTCCATTATACTCTGGGGATGCATTACATCGCGTGCATCTGATGATTCAGGATGCTTCTGGCGAGGGTAGTGGGCTATTTGTTTCTGGTGATGATGAACAGAAGGAGGGAGAGTTTCCATTGAGTCCAGCTAATGATGGGACGGTACATGATGAAAGTACCCTTTGTCTGGCTATTCAGGAGATAGATCACAATTGAATCTTTAAATCAATTGTAGGAGCTGTCTCTTGATGAAGTGGAGGGGAGATCTTCAAAGAAGAATAAAAGCATTCAGGTTGCCTTTGAGGATGGATTAGGGAAGGAGGTTGATGTCGTTCATGCATTTGTGGAGCCTACACAATGTTTGGATTTGATTGATAGTAATGGAAGCTATGAGAAGGTCCACGCTTCTTGCCAAGATTATATTGTCACTGGAAAATGGGGGGATGTGATGGAGAGTGAAAAAGAAAACTAGAATGGTTTAGTTAATCCCTCTTATAGTGACGCTGTCAAGGATGGGAAGAATAAATCTGGATTGGAGGAACCCCATCCAGTTAGGTCGAGGAAGGATTATTCTGCTTTGCCAAAGCTAGTGGAAACTAGGTCCTCTATCAAGAAATCCTCTAAGAAATTGATATCTATGGAGAAATTGAATCTCAAAAGGATGTACTCAAAGGTCCTCAAGAACTATGAGATCTCAGAATGGGAATCAGTCATTGCGGAGGATTTTCATGGGCGCGGAGACGGGTATGACTTTTATGACATGTAATTGGTACCTCCTATTTGTTTTCTTACTCACTAGACTTTTATTTTCTTAGTAAATGGTCTAAGGCTTTACCTCAGACTAAGATTTCCTGGTATAAGTCCATTATAATATCATATGATATATATGTTACATAATTTCATCAACTCTATCTTTATACGTTCCATGTATGTTAATAAAGAATCATATCACCTTGAGGGTGAAGTAGTCCTCACTTCCTCTAATGAAATTATCATGTTTACATATATTGGAAGGCATAAATGTATGTTTGTAAATAAAAATTATAGAATAATATAGAAAAAAACATAATATATATCATATATAAATATAGTTCCATCTTAATGGCCACCACAAAAAGGATTAAGAGATAATTGAACAATCATATCTTCGTGAGGCATTAGTTTTCCATTCACAGAAACAATATGTTCTTTACCCATTATATTGAGGTGTGTATATTGTAGTTCAAATATTTCTCAAAATAACATCCTATTATATTGAGGATACTATAATTGTTATTAAACAATGGAATAAAAAGAGATTTGGGGTTTGGAGAAGTAAAATAAAATAGAAGAACTTAAGAGAATACGTTACATTTAAATCAGGTAACTCCCTTTGGTTTGAACCAAATGGATTTATTGAAGTGTTTTCTACCAAATTTTAGGCTACTAGGATGAAGAAAGATATCTGGGGAGATTATTCGAGAAAATTTTCCCCGAGCCAAAGGCTTGAGAAATTTGAGAAATGGGTTATAAGTGAGGGATTTTTATAAGGGAGAGTAGGGTCTCTTTAGGAATGTTTGAAACAATTATTTTATTATAAACTCATCTTTTTTTTAAAAAGATCAAATAATCATTAAAATAAATATTAAGACGAATCATTGTTAAAATATAATAATCCAATAAGAATTGGACTTGTTTTGGATATTTTTTAATATTTATAATCTTATTTATTTAAATCATTTATTAATGAGGTAAATATTGTATCATTATTGAGTCATAAATAATTTAATTTATTTGATGTCCAAAAATTATAAAACAAATACCATGATGTTGGAAATACTTTTAGATTTCCAAATAATATTTATAGTTAGAAGGATAATTTATATTACCCCATGTAAAAAAAATTTTACTAAAAGATATTTGTTTATGTCATTTTTGACATTACTTTATATTAATTAATATATTGCCATTATTACTCCAATGTGGCTCCATGGGAACAAAAATTCAACACAAGGATTCCCATTATCAGATATGTATAATCCAATAGTATTATGACACACGTTAGGGTAAATTAAAATTGTTATAATATTATATTTTAACCTTATTTATTATATTTACCATTTATACATGGTAAATAAAATATTTACTGAAGTAAATATTTGAAATGTATAAAAATAAAAGTTACCTATTTATACAATTTGAACCAAATGATTAAAAGTATGGAATCCATTTTTACAAATTCAAAACACAAAATTGTCAGAAATTAATTTAAATTTAATTCTCGCTGTTAAAACATATATCATGTTTTTAAGAAATAATAACTATCAAAAGATTGACACTTGTTTATGTTAAATTTCAAAATGAAATTACTTCTAATGACAAAAAAAGATTAAATAGTAAAAATTTATTATAATTTGAATTTAAAACCAATTAAATAGATAATATAACTATATACATAAATTGTATTAAAAGGCACTTTTGAATTAAAATACAGTATTTTTCACTATTCATTAAAAAATGAACTTTATCAGAAAAATAAAAAAAATTTACCCAAAGTAAATTTGGATGTCCTGAATATAAAGACGAATTTTATTTTGTGAAAGAGAAACCAAAAAAAATGTCCAAAACTATATTTAAAGAGGTTTCCCCATTTAAAGCCTCTAACTTTTATTGTATAAATGTAAAAATATTCAACAAACATGTATACTCATATTTTAGTTAGTTCTATCCATTCCCATCAATACAATTTCGTGGTGTTAACTACCATTTAAAATGATAATAATATATTATTTCTGTGAAACATAAGATTTCAAAGAAACCCATTGTTGTGTAACAGGTACTCCATCGAACATCGTGTCCCCTTTAAAGTAGAATTAATATTTAATTCAGTAATATTAATATATATAAAAAATTTCATGTTCTTTATTTACCTGGGATGTTACCATATCCATATTACTGATTTTCATACAAGGTATGTGCACTATGAGTTAATAGTGATTGCCTTAGGAATTACTAATTCCTCTTCAATCTTGATGGATTTTATGACCAATGTATTTTGAGGATACTAAGATAAATATGTGGTAGTATTTATGATTGATATTTGAATTTACTCCAAGTGCATTGAGGAACATGTAGAATATATAAGGATTGTTCAAGTGACCTTAAGGATGATGAATATATATGAAATGTTAATCTAGTGTGACATTTGGATGGAGAAATTTACATTCATGGGGAACATGATCATAATAGAGGGAATTTGTTTGGATAATTAAAAAGAAAAGGTTATTTCTAAATGGATGAGAACCACTAGTGTCAGGAATACTTAATGATTCCATGTATCAGTAGATCACTACCACTATTTTTTGAGAAATTTATCATAATTTTATATCATGATAACTAAGTAAACATATAAATGGGTAAACTATGTTGGGAAAAATAATTTTAGGATGTTTCTAAGGATCTTTTGAAATGTGTAATCACTACACCAATAAACAAACTACAACTTCGTGTAAATGATTTTGTGATATAAATAAATGACTCAACTAAAGGATTGGGTTGTGTAATCATGTAAAATATTAAATTTATTTTCTACATATGATGATAATTGATGATCAATGAGGAGATCTACCCTACACTTGATTTAGAGATAGTAGTTTTTATATTTTCTTTAATTATTTTCATGAACTACATCTATGGAAAGAAGAATGTAATATATAATGATCATAATAATCTAATGTATATATTTACATTTATGTGCATTAGAATTCATCATATTATTTTTTATAATAATCATGGACTATTATTAATCTATTTAGTACAATCTAGGAATGGAAAAAAATACTTCTGATGCTCTTAGTTGAAAATAACATGCTACTCTATCCATGATGTCGATTGAGAAAGACCATATCTTAATTTATATAAAAAGGATGGATCTAAAAATTATAATATATGAAAAAAAATCCAACATTTCCAAAATTATTTCACAAAAATCTATCCCAGAGAAGATCATGGAGGAAAGAATGGATAATCTAAAGCTTAAAAACTGGTGAAAGTTATAAAATAATAAAATATTTATGAATTTCTTATTGATGATGGTGTTTTGATTGAAATTGTAACTAGAAATTACAATCCTCCATCACCAAAGATAAAAAAGGATATATTTGGTTATTCACATATCTCATATTTCAATAGCCATCCTGTAATCACCAAGATGTATCTGGATCTCTTAGATCACTTCTAGTTAGAGAACATGAAGAAGGAGATTGTTGAGCACACCTCAGAGTTCTAGATACAATAGAAAGTTAAATGATAGAAATAAAATTCCAATGGGATAATGAAACCATTACCCATTCCTATCTGGAAATGAGATAATATCACCAGGAAATTTTCTACTACACTCTAGAAGACACCCTAGGGAAACTGTGGGATATTGGTTGTGGTGCATTAACTCACTAAGACTACCTTCCCCATCATTATTTGGTAAGATATATCAATTGAAAAAAATACAATGATATATGTAAAGGAAGTGGAGTGGATGTATGGGGAACCTATTTCAATCATCTCAAATAAAGATCTATGGTTTAATTCTAAAAACATGATAATCCTTCAAAATTATCTGAACACAGAAATGAATTTCATCATGGCCTATCACCCAAAAATTGATGGAAAATCTAAAAGGAAAATTAAAAATCTCGAGGACATGCTAAGAGTCTACTGAATGGAATTTAGATGACAAGATCATCATCTACCAGTATTCTAGTTCTCATACAACAACTTTCACTAAAATATTAAACTGGATCTATATGATGCTCAGTATGGGAAGAAATGTTGATCTCATATTTATTGTGATTTATTTGTTTAAGGAATGATACTTAGACCTGATTTTTTTCAAGGGGCAATGGAAAATGTTCAATCCATCCAATAATATATAGAAATTGTATTATAGTCAGATGAAGAGTTATGCTGAAAACAATCGAAGGGACATGATGTTTGTGTTTAGAGAATTATTTTCTACAAATACCATTGTAGAATAAAGACATGTATTTACTAAATAATGGGTGTTATTTCCATAGGTTCATTGGCCATTTCAATATTCTTGATCCCATTAGATTAGTTTTCTATTTGCTTTCGCTTACAAAAAATATGGTTCAGGTTGATTTTGTTATCCATGTGTCTCCCTTGAAGAAGTATATACCTCATCCTCCATATTTAATAAATCAGATTGTGGTAGAACTGGTGAATGACCACTTATATTAAGTGAAATTGGTGAATATATTAGACAGTGGATACGAAGTTCTATGTAATAAGAAAAATCTCCTTGTCAATGTACAATGGAGAAAATGTAAATATGAAGAGGTGATGTTGGAACCAGAGGAAAAAATGAAATATAAGTACCCTAACCTATTCTCAATTGAGAATATGAGTGGAAATTCTGTGGATGAAATTTATAAAGGGTGAAAAACTCTAACAACCGACAATTTAAAAATGATATTTTGCTCTTCAAATAAATGTGCATTATATTATATTACATAATAATATACAATTACAACACCTTGAGAAAACAATAATACATTTTCACATTAATGAAAATTGTTACAATAGTCAGTAATTAAACACATTAAAATTACCAATATTACAATGGTATAAAATAATGATAACAAAAAAAACAATTTTGGGAAAATATGGATAACCCCGATCACCTAGAATTAGACCTCGAATAAACAACACTATAGAAAAAAATATAATATTATTAAATAAACCCATATTATTGAAAATGGAAATATATATCCATGAGAGAAATTTCATTTAATAATTAATGAAGTACTGAAGTATTATTTACAAGTGGTAATGTGATCATAGGAATAGAAATGTGACCATGGGAATAATAGCTGTACAATTGGGAATAATAACATGACTATTGGAAATATAATTTGACCTCAAAATAATAGAATGTAATACAAATAATATTAATCATAACTAATTTTTATAAATATAAATATTATAATTCTAAAAAATAAATATCATTTTTAAAAAATAAATGAAAATATAATCATATGTCTAATATAATATATTTTAAGGCATTTCATAAAAATCTAGATTTGTATATGAAAAATTAAAATTACCTATGAATGAATTTTAATTTTTAAAATATTAATGACTTTTCAGAAATAATAACATTGAAATTTTTCGAGGTTTATTTTTTTAATTTTTTTAAAAATTTAATTTTAAGTTAAAATGTATAAATACAGTTTTTCACCACTAGTGTATATTAAATAACTTCATTCATTATTTAATAATTAAATAATAATTTATAGAACTATAGGATTTAATATAAAATATTTAATTTCATAAATGAGTCATTACAACACAATAAACATGTTTTGAATATCTCAAAATTACTTTCCAATGTCAACAGTAAAAAAATTCCTTTAATTTTTTTTATCATTTTCCACTTTCCCTTTTAATAACTATTTAATTAAAATTATAATGGAATTTAAAGTTCAAAAGAAATTTGTTTTATTTAATTATGATTAATGTTGATAAAAATATCACTATTAGGAGGATTACCATGGATGTAATATTTTATTCAATATTTTAAGTAAAACATACCCCTCACCTCAAGTATAAATAAACCCTCCCATACCATTGGAATAACACTACTCTCTCATGGACCATAATCATCTCCAGCTCAACCGGTGAATAGGACAATCAAGTACACTAGAGAGAAGTAATATTTTGGGTGGAACATTCACTATTCCACTAAACAGTGAATGTACCACCCTTAATTTTTCCTTGTCATAGTAGACTCAATTATCTAGTTCACCACCTAAATTAGAGACAATAATATGCACCCCATTACATATTTAAATAAAATATCTATTAAAATCATAAATTTTCAGAAATTATCAACCTTATTGATATTATGGATTAAACCAATTTAATTCATTAATGAATTTTAGTGTCATACAAGGGCAGAGACACTATGAAAATAATAAGTTTTTATCATCTGTTCTCTCATTTTCATCATCCCTTATCATTTTTCCAAACATGTAAATAAAATATTTTATAATTAATTATACAATATGTGAACATTAAATTAATTATATTAAACTACTATAAAAACTATATCTTTTAAGTATTTATATTTTATACCTATCTTTTTCCTCCTTTGAAAAATACACCCAATAACGGTCGGTCAATAGCCAATGTGGGAATTTCCTACATGATTCTTTATAACCAACATTATATAATGTTATTAAAATTACTTATGGTATATAAAAGTCTAAATATATTTATTTATTTTAATTTTAATTAATTATTATTCTTTATAAATTACCTTGAAAAGTATATCGAAAACAAAGAAAAGTGAGAAATTTTTATGGATGATAATATATAAAAACATTTTCCATTTAACCAAGGAAATTAAAAAATATAATTAAATGACAGTAATTTTAAAATTTTGAAAAATGGAAATAGTTCACTTCAATATAAATGTTTCAATAAACATATATTAATTATTCAGGAGATGAAAAAGTGATGAAAGAAAGTGGGATTTTAGGTAAGCCGAATCTTGAAACCAACCACTTTTTCTTTTCATTAACCACCATTACTACCACAATTTTTTATAGATAATCCCTTAATGTCACTTAAAAATTCATTCAATTTTCCTCCCATTTCCTTTCATGGACATACACATTTCTGTGCTTTCAAAAATGATTTCTAGACCAAATACTATGGTTTTTCAAAATGAATTTTCATTACAAAACTCATACTTGAATCAACTAGAGTTATTTATTCTTAAAATAACAATAATAATTTTTATATGAGATATATAATTCATTATTCATTTGGGATCCAATGATTAATTCAATAAATTATGATTTATGAAATCCTTATGAAACCCATTACCTCTGATTGGATATTTCATGACTATGATTTTTATATTTTCTATATGGCATTCATTATTATAGGATTTTATGTTGTGATGGGATGGAATTTAATTTTATAGACCCCAAATAAATTAGGTAATGTGATTTATCTCATTATGTTATATTTATTATGCATTAACATGATATTATATTTTTTTCAAATAATTTTTTTACGATTTATACACATATGTTATGCATGAAGATGATGCTAAATTTGATCACAACTATGTGTGGTATGTTACCACTATGAAACATTGTATCATTAATATGTATATTACACATTCTATTCAATTAAAAAATTATTCAATTATGATTAAAATTTTGATAATATGATTATGATATGATAATAATAATTATTCTCATCCATGTTTTATTTATTCATGTCCCTTATTCCTCCCCTTACTAGGATTTTTGTTCACCCATTTATTTGATATATATCATTAGATGACTACTAGTACTATGGAAATCCTGGGATCTGAAGGATGATAAAGAAGAATAATTGAAATAATGTATAAATTTTATTATGTACAATTGGTATATAATGATAAATTTCCAACAAAACTAAACATTTATATCCTAGATTTGTATCACTATAATATTTTTTATCTTAAAAAATGTAATAGTCATGTAAGAAAATGCTAGTTCACTATAACTAGGCATCATAGAATCATTAGGGATTAATCCAATAAAATATTATATGGGTAAATGAAATATGTTATATGTTTTTCTGTTCCCCGATATAGGTTGATCTAATTGTGAACTTCTTTATCTTGAGCGTATTCATTGAAAATAATTATTATGGGATGTTGACTACCAAGGATCTATAATAAATGCTAGATTGTGGGTATTATTGGTTTAATATAGTGTTTTTATGATATAAAAAAAATATTTTTTTGAAGCTCTAACCATTTCCTTAAATAAGTGGAATGAAGTGTTGTGTTATTTGATCCTTATATAGTTTGAAAACTGAAGTGAGGTAGGCTATTGAACTATCATAGTAGTTTCAAATTACCATGATATGGTATTCAGGTCTATATAGAGAGTTAGTCATGGGTAGATAGTTTTATTTCCATGATAGATTTTTCCAACCTAGATTTCCTCTTAATATTCTACTAAATATCACTAGGAAAAAATTATATTAATTCATCATAATAATAAAAAATAACAAAAAAATTAGAAAATATCAATATTAAATTTTATCAGTATAAATATTATTTTATTTTTTGTCAATTAATAAAAAAATATTAAAAAATATATTAATTTTAAAAAATAATTCAATGTTATAATAAATTCATAAATATCAATTTTTATCTAATTGGTAATTTTTTGAAAATTTTAATTAATTTTTAAGTATAATAATTATTATATTTCAATAAAAATAGTGGTTGTTCGATGAATTAGTAGTTTTTGTTGTTATTGGAATACGAGTTAAATAATTAACAATTATGGTGAGAAATTAATTTATCAAAGAATCATTTTGAAAGAAGGTATATTTGGAAAAATTTAATGATTTTTCCTATAAGGATTGATAATTAAGAAAACATATCAATTTATTTCTACACAAAAAATAATGAATACATTATTAAGATAATAAAATTAGATATGTAATGCTTGTAGAAGTTCAATAACTCCAATATTATCTATTACAGATCTCAATGAAGCTCTAAAAGCCGATATTTTTCTATAGTCCATCTTAATACTTAGAATGTGATTCAAAAATTTCTTGTGAAATCTATCAATAGGGAGAATTTTTTTTGACATTTCCTGTAGAAAAATTTTAAATATTGAATTGAGAAATAATGTAAGAAAACATTCCCTGTAAATGTTATGGAAAATATTTCATGTGTGTTAAAGGGGAGTAAAACTAATGAATAATATGGTTCACTCAATTATATACACAGTGCCTCTAAAGATAATGCACTCAATCCAATTACATCTACATAATTAATCAGATAATAAGAAAAATTAATATCATAATTTGGATCATAATTATTTTTTTATTTTGAATGATTTAAAATCTATGTAATACTATCATTTTCAAGGATATAGTGTTAGAAGCCCAAAAAATGAATTTCATGCCATTTTCAGAGCATCATCCACATAGGGAACAAAGTCCTCCCAACATTTATGATTATACAACCCCAACATAGCATCAAATTTCCAATTCTATATGTGTCCATAATGTAAATATTTTTATAATCTAAATATGAAGGATATAATAATTTTGATCTATAACATTAAAAATTGTCCTCAAATGAAGATTTAAATGATTATGAATACACTAGAATGATTGTAAATTTATAATACGTATGGAAGAATGTGGACTAGAGGTTTGAGGCCAATCAAATTGAGGATGTGAAATATGTAATTCGTGCATATATTTTTTGAACCAATAGAATACCTGAAATTTTGTGTCAATCAAAATTAGGTACAATATTTTCATCCCACACTAGTGACTATATATAATTGAAAAATAAAAAATGATCTAAATGGGAAAGGATAAATGAACTATATAGTTTAAAAATAACCATTTCGTAAAACAAATTTGTGTGTATTGATCTCAATATCCAATGCCAATGTTGATTGATTACAGTTAGTAAATAGTATGCATAAATTATAGATATCAAGAACAAAAAAGAGGATGGGTTTGTGGTTCAATTATTATAAACACTTTCTTAAGAGAAGTGGTGATATATCAGAGGAGGATAACTAATTATAACCATATGGAAGCCTTATTACACATATTTTCATTCATCTTGATTCAATATAATATAGGTGGATAGTATTATATATGGTCTTGGGGGATTAAGAGTTCTTTATCATAGTTAATTATTGAACGAGTTAATCACAAGATATTTTTCACACTTTATTTAAATGATTATATAGATTTATAAATTATTATATAATCAATAAGGATTGGTGGAGTATGTATTGTTAAATCCATTCATTTTCAATAGAAAAAATATATAATTGGTCGATTATATCTACCACCTCAGAATACAACACAAGGAAGAAAATTGTAGTAAATTACAGGCCTAGGTAGAATACCACATGACCTTACCATCACCCCAAACACTTACCACCAAACCACCAATAGTGGGGACACTGTAAAAAAATATGATTATACAAATAATTGTCATCTCTTAAGGTGCTTAGGAATATTTTTATTATAGATTTTTTTATATAATATCAATTGTATAGTTAGAACAAACATCATTACGGGGAACTATGGTAGCATTATGGAGTGGGATCCTATGTTGATAGAGTATAAGATTAAATGAGTGATTAATATAGAATTACATTATTTACCCACATAAAAAAAATTAATTCGATAAAACTGACTATAAAACCCCTGTTGTATCTTTATTTGACAAATTAAACCCTACTCTCTTGATCTTTTCCATGGAAACAAAAACATTAATTTTTTTTATTTATTTGCATGTATTTATTTAAAACTCAACACATATCACATAATAATTTTATAATTTCAATATATTTAATATATGAGTGAACTTATATTATGAATTTTTCATGCTTACCTTTGTGTTAATAACTAGTGCTAATCCAAATATGTATTTAACAAGGAACCAATGCACTTATTGTTATGAACCCTCCCCAGAAAGTGTACCCCTCCTGGGCCAGCAATGTGAGATGGGAGATAATGACCCCAGAGTCCCACCTCCAGTAGGCCCCGGGTTGGCGACTAGCACTGAGTGTATAATAAACACACAAATGGGAGGCATTAACTTCTAAGAGAACACATGTAAAAGAGAGAGATAAGATAGATACCAACAAATTCCAACTCATAATTGAAATAAAAAAACAAAACCTAAGTACATATATGAAATGCCACTAAAAAGTACTACAACAAAAAGGGTAAAAACTACAAGTACCCAAAAGAAAGTAAAACGGCAGCGAACACAAGGCCGAACAGTTCCTCCAACCACAAGCTAGTAGTAACCAGCTTGATCTCCAACCTGCTCCAAGTGACCTGAAAAAAATTTATATAATCTTAGGGTGAGTATAATAGTATACTCAGTAGGATCCTCCCCGAATCCTCTCGTTCAGTGTATAGAAATCATGATAAAGCACAGTGAACAAAAAGTGAAACTAACTCATCACCTAAACAGGTATACTAAGTTCCCAACCTCTCCATAGATACTCACACCAAGTTACACATACATGAATGAAGCATATAGAAAAGAATATCAAGGGTACCCCGACACTACTTCCCCACTGGTTTGCCGCTCTACCCCAACGACATATGTCTTGTGCATATCTCTCCAAAGGCTTGCCCATATACACCTGGGCTAAGCTCCACAATATGCACCACATTCCACACAAAGGATTTCCTACAGAAACCTGGGCTAATCACCACACCATCCTCACAACAAAAAGTAACCTGGTAGTTTCCGGGATCCACCATATCTCGCATAACATGTATCATACGTCGGGTATTATACCTCAAGCCATTACAGCCCATACGCTGAGTAAGGATCCTCAAGCCATCACATCCTATACACGTTACACCTATAGTAGTCCATAGGATACTATATCAAGAATATATGTGTGTGAATAAACAAAAGCCATCACAGAACTATACACACATATATGGGGAAAACTAACTATTGTGCCTAATGGAACTAGTATCTACCAAGAGAAGAGAGCAGGGTCAAAGGTGGTAGTCAGTCATTCATCCTCCCATCGGAATGTTGGGGAAAACACCCACCTAGGGCTCAGAATCCCTAGGGTGCCAGTTTCCCTTACTGGCAGGGTGGAGTAGCGTATAGAAACACAAAAAGTACAGAATATATTATAACTCAAAACCACACTATGGGAATTACCTAGTCTTAGAAACTATTACAGTTGACGACTCTCAATCTCCGGGATAAAACTTCTAAGTCTAGGTATCCTATAACCACACAACCATTTGAAGAGATTTATTAGATTACTTCATTCCATTTTTATCAGTTCCACTATACGTTAATAAATTCTATAAACATTAACTAACCATGAACAATTTCACATTAAAGTTCATTAGCATTACACCCAAAGCCAATTGTTCCATCAAAAGATCAAAACCTCATCCTTAAATTCCAGAATCTCCATCCCCCTGGATTATCACCATTTAATCAATATTTCATTACAGAATTTCATTCCCATATTCCCAAGCATTCTAGAAAAGCATCCCATGATACTAAACACAAGGGGGATCAACACGAAGAGTAGATACACTACCCATCGAGTCTTTGTCGCCTATATCCAGAGCGTAGACCCATTCTCCATCGAGAGGATAAACACGGAAAGAACATGGCATACCCCGCGTGTCTTCGCCTATTTCGGAAGAAGGGTACGAAAAACCTGCTTCCTTGAGCAGTGGGGAAAAGTAAAGCAAATAAACAACCAATCAAACCACCAAAAATTCAGCCATCACATCCACCCCATACCATCATTCCTGGTGTCCTCCCCGACACCCACATTTATAAACCGATGCATCTCTCCACTCTAGGCATCATCCACTGCCACAACCATAGGCCTCTATGCCTCCACATATCACAACACCCTCCCAGGGTCACATCACAACACAAGCAGCTGGGAAAAAATAAACATCACATCAATTTGGGCTCTTGGACTTTTAATAAGGCATCCGACCTTCAAACAACACGCACCAATAGATTTCAGGTTTACCAACCAACTGAATTAAACACGCACATTGGCATCCATTGATTTAACATCAATTTGGAACAACAAACACACCAACAACAACCGGGTTCCTTTACATGCCTCCTTATCTTTAACCAATTAATTAACAATTATTTTCGGCTTTACGTTCTTTACCAATTTCATCAAGAGCAACATGCTAACAAGAAAGGAATAGATATCACACTATCTAGGAAAACAAGAGGCGAACCGTTAACACGACACAAAGAACCAACATGCTATCAAACCAATTATTTTACTCTGTTTCAAGAATTTAATTATCTCAATTTCATTGTGATCCAAAGGGATAAATCATGATAACTCTACGATTGCACATAAATAATTAGAGAATCCATGAATCCCCTACCTCAACGGCTTTTGGGGGAAAACCACGACGGTCGTAGAACGCCCAAGAAATAGGGTCGATTCTCCATGAATCCTCTTTTGATCTCCTCCCCTAACACAACCAAGAACAATGCTCATTATAACGACATCCACACACATAGATCTACCCGTAAGGGGCATAGATATAAGATCCCGAGAGTAGAGGAGGAGTAGATCTTGGTTGATCTAAGAAACCAAAAAGGATCACTTACCTCGAGAAATCGGCTTCAATTTACAAAGAGAAGCCTCCAGATTGCCTCCAAAACATTTGGGAGAGGTTCTTCCACCTCCATGGAAGGGTAATCACATGTTATGGCCGCTTAGGGGCTTAAACGAGGTGATTAAAGGCAAAACGACTTAGATCCACAATTTTAGGATCTAACTCTAAGTGACAGCATGGTTAGTTCACACGGTTTAACAAACAATGCACTAACTGTGCGTTAGCTTCTACCTCGACAACCCCTCCTCGCACGGTTAGTCTGCACAGTTAAGAAAACCGTGCACTAACCGTGCGTTAGCCACGGCCTCAAGACCAACCTTGCACGATTTGGATGCACGGTTTAGGCAAACAATGATCCAACTATGCAAAAGCTATTACCCTTTAGATTTCCTTAAAAGTCCACCCAAACGCACCCCCAAGTCACATTGACCTCCCGGAACACCTCCAACACCACATTTCACAGAGGAACAGGCTGGAGAGGTCTGGGCAATTACATCTGATACATCTGAAAACATTATCATCTGCGATAATCCAAAACCCATCTAAAGAGAAAATGAAACTGGGTCTGAATAGACCACCCAGCAAGATACATCTCAAAAGAGACAAAGAAACCAATGCAACAAAGGGTGTCATCTCATAAACATGAAGGTTTAATAACCACATAAGGAATCATCATTACATGAAAGAGTTAAACATTAAACCACCTTGAGAATTGAGCACATATATATGACTCACGTTCCCATGTACTCTCCCCCATGCCACGGTGTTGCCACAAGACACAAAATAAGGGGATTGAACGTCTACAAAACACATTCTCCTTGCGGTCATGGATCTCCACGAGTCTCTCCTTGAAGGTTTCATCATCATCAACATCGATCTCTTCCCAATCGATGATGTGGGAGTCTTTATGAAGATAACGACGTAGCTGTGATACATGGAAAACATCTTGTATTCGACTCATATGTGGGGGAAGTTCTACTCGATATGCCACAGCTCCAACACAAGCTAACACCTAGAAAGGCCCAACAAATCGGGGAGAAAGCTTACTCCCACGACCAGACCTTCACCGCCCACGATGGTGAGTCACCTTCATAAACACATGATCCCCAACATTAAACTCCAAGGGAATCCTCCTTTGATCGACATAGGATTTCTGATGATCTTTTGCGGCCTTCATCCTCTCATGAATGACATGTACCATCTCTGTTGTATTCTGCACTAGTGCCGGTCTAAGAATTGCTGACTCTCCGACCCCATTCCATCACAATAGAGAACGGCATGGCCAACCATTCAAGGCTTCAAGCGGTGTCATACCAATGGTGGACTGGAAACTATTATTTTAGGAAAACTAAACCAAGGTTAAGTGCCTCATACATGAACCTCCAAAATCAAGAACACAAGATCTCAACATTTCTTCAAGAGTCTGGATGGTTCACTCTGTCTGACCATCTGTTTGAGGATGAAAAGCAGGGATAAGGAATAGATGAGAACCAAAAGCATGTTGGAGACCTCTCCACACCCTTGAGGTAAAATGAGGATATCGATCAGAAATGATCGTCCTTGGGACTCCATGAAGTCTCACCACCTCCTCCAGATGCTTCCTCGACAAAACTTCCACTGAGATGGACTCCTTGATTTCTATAAAGTGGGATGATTTCGTTAAATGACCCAATACCACACAAATAACATTATAACCTCTCGGATCTCGAGGTAAACTAGTAAAAAAGTCCATTGATATGTCCTCCCACTTCCATTGAGGAATCTCTAATGGCTGGAGAAGACCACCAGGAACACTGTGTTTGGCCTTCACCTTCTGGCAGACTAAACATCGAGACACAAACTCCAGAACTACACGCTTCAGCCCAGGCCACCAAAACTGGCTCCTTAAGGATCATTACATATTTTTCACACCAGGATGCACCACTAAAGGAGAACCATGGATATCTCTGAGGACCTTCTCGCTCATCACCAAGGGAACAAAAAGACTTCCATGATACAACACCATGTGTTGATCATCTTCAGACCACCCATCTGGGGCCTCACTATAAACAACTCGATCTCTCTACACCTCCACCTCAAGATCCCTCAACTAGGAATCTTCCACCTTCTGCACCAGGGATGACTGCACCATCATCTGAAAAAGGCAGCCTCTACCCACAACATCTCCTATATCAAGATGTAATGATGAAAGTTCTTCCATTACTCTCAAGGAGTCACCAGATTAATGCACAACATCACTACGTGACTTTCGAATCAACGCATCAGCTACAACATTCCCCTTTCTAGGAGTATACAATATTTATAATTGGTATTCCTACAATAACTTTATCCACCAACGCTATCGCAAGTTCAAGTCATGCTGGGAGAAAACATTCCTCAAACTCTTATGATCGGTGAAAACCACAAAGCCTTCACTAATGAGGTAATGTCTCCACAACATTAGGGAAAACATCCAGGCAGCCAACTCAAGATCATGGGTGGCATAGTTGCATTCATGGGGATGCAGTTGCAGAGACCCATAAGGAACATACTGACCTCTGCTGCATGAGAATGTAGCCTAACCCACGATGTGAAGCATCGTAGAAAACATCAAAATGAACTCCCTTAGCTGGAAGAAAAAGGACTAGAGCACTTAGTAACTTCACTTTTAAATACTCAAAATCTTCCTGACACTGATCAGTCCATATAAAATCCTGATCATACCTGGTCAAAGATGTTAGAGGGTTCGCAACCCATGATAAATTGGCTATGAACCTCCTGTAGTAGCCTGTGAGACCAAGGAAAATTCGCACCGCGGAAACTGTCTTGGGGGCTGCCCAAGACACAAGTGCTTTTATCATCGATGGATCCACAGATAATCCCTATTGGGAGACAACATTCCCCAATAAACGGACTTCTCGAGCACAATACTCACACTTCGAAAACTTCCTGAACAGCTGATGTCGACGAAGAACTCCCAAAATGGCTCGCAGATGCTCTGCATGCTCCTCTTCAGATGTGGAGCACACAAGGATTTCGTCGATGAAAACTACCATTAACTTTTCATAGA
Organism: Viscum album; assembly: GCA_963277665.1. Taxonomy (NCBI): domain Eukaryota; kingdom Viridiplantae; phylum Streptophyta; class Magnoliopsida; order Santalales; family Viscaceae; genus Viscum; species Viscum album. The sequence continues at coordinate 1,020,977,120 of OY728127.1, forward strand.
ACTCACGGAATACCCATTCATCAAACCCATGAACACATCTGGATAATTATTCACACCAAACGACATTACAACGAACTCATAATTTCCATGAGGACAACAGAAAGCAGTCTTCGGGATATCGTCATCCTTTACATGAATCTGATGATATCATGACCGTTGGTCGATCTTTGAGAACCAACTTTGACCCTTCAGATGATCGATTAAATCATCAATACATAGAAGAGGATAGCTGTTCTTTATTGTCACTTTTTTTAAGCGACGATAATCGACACATAACCACAAATTGTTGTCGACTTTCTTCACGAACAGAACTGGTGCACCCCATGGGGCACACTTGGTCGAACAAAACCTCACCGCAACAGACCATAAAGTTGTATACACAGCTATCGTATCTCAGAATGAGCCATCCTATATGGATACATAGAGATAAGAGATGCTCCTAGCTATAGATCGATCCCAAAATCAATCTCTCATCGAGGGGGTAATGCTACAACCTCTTCTGGAAAGACATCAGGGTACTCCTCTACTACCCTAGGAAACACCAACTACTGAAAATCTAAAGAACTCATCATAATCTCAACCGCCATGGACGATAAGAACGGAACGCGCCTGTGACCCATCCGCGGATCTTGCTCACTAACAAACACTGCCTGCTCTCCATCTGCACCGATGAAGATGACCATCTGCCTGAAGCAATCCACGATAGACTTCACTAAATAAAACTAATCCATTCTGAGGATGTAATCATATGGGTGTATTCATAAAAATATTAAATCTCCCCAAGATCGGTGTTTCCCCAAAACTATCTCAAAATCTCTGCATACATCAAACAAGTCAGCTCGACCTCCAACTGGCGTAGTGAAGGCCAAGGGCACTGGAAGGCTTTCTACCTCAAGTCCCAAAGAATGGACAATGGTAGGTGATATGAAGGAGCGTGTCGCTCCTGAGTCAAACAAGGAATACACCATGGTAGAAAACAATCAAAGGGTACCTCGAACGACATCTGGATCGTCTGGTGACGGAAAATCTAGAGAATGATGTTGACCACGACCACCTCCAAGACCTCTCTGAACCTGATGATAAACACCACCATGGTCGTGTTCTGCTCTCTGAGGAAGTGGAGCATCATTAGTCTATCCTCTGCCTGCCCCACCTATCATCTGTTGATCTAAAGATAGTGCAACTAGCTGCTGCTGCCTCGGCTAGAACTGCCTCAATGGAGCATCCTCAAGCATAGTGCCTGGTGCACGATGACTGCTCTGAATGGTCAGGCACTCCCGCTGCTGATGGCCACAACCAAAACAAGAAAAACAAGCACCAGATCCCTTGGCATAGGCCTGAGTGTTGCTGCCTCCGCAGAAATGAGACATTTAGGGATGGGACCTACCCCTGGCTGAACGGAAACTCTTCTGCCCTGAAAACTGGGAACCCCAGACCATAGCCTTTCTTCATGAGGGATCATGATGATCCCCTTCTTGTGATGATCCGGTCCTGGACAAATTCCTCTCAATAAACTCTACCCTCTCCAACACCTCATGATATGTCTTCACCATAAATGGGGAGACATGGTGCTGGATCTCTTGATGCAAAGCCTCCTCAAAATGTCTCTCCCTAACCTCCTCATCTGGTAACAGGTCTGAATCATATCATAAAAGATTCCAGAAATGGATTTCATACTCTCGGAGTGTCTTCCTCCAAGTGTCATCTTCGTCAACCTCTACCCTAAGACGTTCTCCTGGAATAGCCTGCTAGACATTTTCTGCGCAAACCTGACGAGGACGTCGACTTGGAGCCATACCTGTAAAATAAAAAGCCAGTAGATCTCCTAAACCTGGAATATGGAAGACTAAACATTAATTAATTTATTGTTTTCATTCATTCATTTGAGGTTAACATATCCCATGTTCTACCCATTCAAAAATAGGCACAAAGAAGAATGATGCATGATCATTTCCTATGTCTCTACCCTGCAACTAGTATTAACTTGTTTAGTAGCCATTGTAAACTTAAAGGTCCGTACATCAGATCATAGGGTGCCCTAAACACATATGTCTCACCCGGTCTCTAGTTTTTACCGCACTTGATAAAAATGAATGACACAGTTTCCTTACCAACCCATGCAACCTCACATGTGCGAAACTCCAAACTCCATCCTATCCCTCAACCTCTCCTATAATACCACTCTATCACGACCCCCTACGCACAAAGTGTACCCCTCCTAGGCTAGAAATGTGAGAAGGGAGATAATGACACCCGAGTCCCACCTCCAGTAGGCCATGGGTTAGTGACTAACACCGAGGGTATAATAAACACACAAATTGGAGGTATTACCCTCTAAGAGAACACACGAGGAAGAGAGAGATCAGATAGATATCAACCAACTAAAAATCCGAACTGAAATAAAAAAATAAACCCAAGTACATATAAGAAATCCCATGAAAAAGTACTATAAAAAAAACGGGAAAACTACAAGTACCCAAAAGAAAGTAAAACGACAGCAACCACAATCCCAAACAGCTTCCCCAACCACAAGCTAGTAGTAACCAGCATTATCTCAAACCTTCTCTAAGTGACCTGAAAAAAATTTATATAAATGCAGGGTGAGTATAACAGTATACTCAGTAGGATCCTCCCCGATGCCTCTCGTGTAAGGTAAAGAAAGCAAGCTAAAGCACAGTGAACAACAAGTGAAACTAACTCATCACCTAAACAGGTATACTAAGTTCCCAACCTCACCATGGATACTCCCACAAAGTAAAACATACAATAATGTAGAATATAGAAAAGAATATCATGGGTACACAACAACTACTTCCCCACTAGTTTGCCGCTCTGCCACAACAACATACATCCTATGCATCTCTCTCCAAAGGATTTACCGTATACAACTGTACTAAGCTCTACAATCTGCACCACGTGCCCCAAAAAGGCTTTCCTGCAGACACCTGGGCTAAGCACCACACTATCCTCAAAACCAAAAGTAACCAGGTAGTTTCCGGGAGCCACCATAGCTCGCATAATGTGTATCATATGTCGGGTATTATACCTCAGTCCATTACATCCCATACGCCAAGTAAGGATCCTCAAGCCATCACAACCTATACACATTACACCTATAGTAGTCCATAGGACACTATATCTAGAATATATGTGTGTGAATAACCACAAGCCATTACATCTCTCTACACACATATATGGGGAAAACTGACCGTTGGGCCTAATGGCACTAGTATCTACCAAGAGAAGAGAGAGGGGTCAAAGGGGGTAGTCAGTCATTAATCCTCCCATCAGAATGTTAGGGAAAACACCCCCTAGGGCTCAAAATCCCCAGGGTGCCAGTTTCCCTTACTGGAAGGGTGGAGTAGCGTATAGAACCACAAAAAGTACTAAATATATTATAACTCACAACCACACTAAGGGAATTACCTAGTCTTAGACACAACTACAGTTAATGTCTCTCAAACTCCAGGCTGCTACTTCTAAGACGAGGTATCCTATAAGCACACAACCATTTCAAGTGCATTATTATATTACTTCATTCCCTTTTTATCAATTCCACTGTATGTTAATTAATTATTTAAACTTTAATTAACCATGAACAATTTCACAATAAACATCATTAACATTACAACCAAAGTCAATTGTTCCTTCAAAATATCACATCCTCATCATTAAATTCCAGCATCTCCATCCCCATGGATTATCATCATTTAATCAATCTGTCATTACAGAATTACTTTCCCATATTCCTAGGAATTCTAGAAAATCATCCTATTCTACTAAACACAAGGGGGCTCAACACGGTGAGTAGATATACTACCCATCGAGTCTTTTCCGCCTATAGCAAGAGCATAGACCCATTCTTCCTTGAGAGGCTAGACACGGAAAGCATGTGGCATACCCCACGTGTCTTCGCCTATTTCGGAAGAAGGGTAAGGAAAACGAGCTGCCTTGAGCAGTGGGGAAAAGTAATGTAGATAAAAAACCAATAAAACCACCAAACATTCAGCAAACACATCCACCCCATACCATCATCCCTGGTGTCCTCCCCGACACCCAAATGCATAAACTGATGCATCTCACCACTCTAGGCATCATCCGCTTCCACAACCACATGCCTCTATGCCTCCACATATCACAACACCCTCCCAAGGTCACATTAGATCACAAGAAGTAGGAATAAAAATCAACATCACATCAATTTGGGCTCTTGGCCCTTTAACAAAGCATTCGGCCTTCAAACAACAAGCACCAACAAATTTCAGGTTTAATAACCAACTGAATTAAACATGCACATTGGCATCCATTGATTTATCATAATGTGGGAACAACAACCACAATAACAATAATAATATTCCTTTACATGTCTATTTATCTTTAGCCAATTAATTTTCAATTAATTTCAGCTTTACATTTGTTACCAATTTCATCAAGAGAAACATCCTAACAAGAAAGGCATAGATATCACACTACCTAGAAAAACAAGAGGCGAACTGTTATCATGGCACAAAGCAATAACATGCGACCAAACCAATTATTTTACTCCAGTTCAAGTATTTAATTAGGTCAATTTTATTGTGATCCAAAGGGCTAAATCATGCTAACTCTACGATTGCACATAGATAATTAGTGAAGCCACGAATCCCCTACCTCCAAGGTTTTTGGGGAAAACAACAATGGTCGAAGAACTCCCAAGAAAATCGGTCGATTCTCCACAAATCCTCCTTAGATCTCCTTCCCTAACACAACCAAGACCAAGACTCATCATAACGAAATCTACACACTAATATCTTCCGGAAACGTGCGTAGATCTAAGATCTCGAGAGAAGAGGAGGAGTAGATCTAGGTAGATCTATGAAAACAAACAAAAAGGATCACATACCTCGAGAAACCGGCTTCGATTTGTGAATAGAAACCCCCTAGATCGCCTCCAAAACTCTTGGGGTGGTTCTTCCACCTCCAAGGAAGGGTAATTTTGAGTTATGGCCACTTAGGGGCTTAAACGAGGTGATTAAAGGAAAAACGAGTTAGATCCACAATTTTAGGATCTAAATTTAAGTTCTGGCATGGTTAGTTTGCATGTTTTAACAAACCATGCACTAACCATGTGGTAGCTTCTACATCGACAACCCCTCCTCACACGGTTAGTCCGCACGGTTAGGCAAACCATGAACTAACCGTGCATTAGCCACTGCCCTCAAGACCATCCTTGCACGGTTTGGCTGGACGGTTTAGGAAAACCGTGCGCCAACCGTGCGAAAGCTATCACCCTTTATCTTTCCTTAAAAGTCCACCCAAACCCACCCCCAAGTCAGGTTGACATCCCGGAACACCTCCAGCACCACATTTCACAAAGGAATGGACCAGAGAGCTCCTAGACATTACACTTATTGGGAGGTGTATGTCTTTCAATACATCTTTAAACAAACCATGTTTAGATCTATATTTTGGGGAAGTATGTTTATTTTCCACAATTTATGTAGGCATTTGAAATATAAAATACAATAATAGTGCTTTATATACAATATTCAATTTTATATGTTTATTAAATTAATAATTCTAGTCAAATATCTAATACATTCATATAATTTGATCTTTAATGTGAACAAGGAGCAATTTATGAGTTTATCACATGAAACTCATAATTTGGATACATAGATACATTCACTTAATAATTTCAAGGATAACAGTGGATATGAATGAACAAAAGCATGTTATTTTTACACTAAAAGTGATAAGAGATCAATAATTCATAGATTAAAATATAAAAAATGATTGGAGTTATTAATGAAATCCATATTTACATGTTCTTAATATATTTTATAATCTTTTATGCACACGACCTAATCCAAATCATATAAATTATGAGTAGATGTATACATATTTTAAGAGAGAACAATTATTCAATGGAATTCAATAAAAGGGTACCCTGGATTTCATTAATAATTATTTTACAACTACAATGTATGTGAAATTTAATGATGTATCATTGTATGTGTTATAACTGGGATTTTTCTCTAACAATATAATGGTTAAAAATAAATAATATTCTATAATAAGAGGATAATTAATTTTAAACATTAGAAAAAAAATAATGCACTTATCATTAAATTTTATCTAACCTAAATAACCATGGTCTTGAGAACCCAAATATCAATTTCCATGCAAATAGAAAAAGAACCATTCCATGAGGTTTATTTGAGAATATTAAATTACTACCTATACTTTATTCACATCAAATTTTGACATTCATTATGGATGAATTGATTTTACTAATGATTGAATTAAATGAAGGTAGACCATAGTTGATTTAGATGGAATAGGAAATTATGGAGACTAAACTAGTATATAACTCATGAAAAATTACAATATGATTACCATGAAAAAATAAAAATAAAATTTTTTTGTAAGATTTATATTTTTCATAAGCCTATATGTTTTTATGATGTGAACATAGAAATTTTAAATTTGTAAAAAAAAATACATATTATGTTGTCAATGTCCTAAATATAATAAAAATTAATGCAATTAATATGGTATGACAAGTTTGAGATATTTTAATTATTTGAATTTTCTTATTATAGCATCAAATCTACCACCATATCAATTTAAGTGTTCAACATGGGTTACATTAGAAGATAGACTATGGAACATTATCCTTTTTAATCTTTTATAATCATGGGTGAAATGATAATATAAAACATTATTAGTAGGTGAAACGAAATTTGAGGAAGAATGGAGCAGCTAAAATCAAGTCACAAAAACAATTACAATGATTGATTCAAAATAGATCAGGTTTAAAGGGATCATCATGTTATACTCACCTTTTTTAAGGGACTAAGATTATATTAGGGATGTTTTCAATGAAAAAGGAATATAAAATAATGATAAATGATTTTTTTAATAGTTTATATTTCAATTTATCTTCGACTGAGGAATTCATTCCTTGAAATGAATATATTATTCAAAACATTAAAATGAATGTATAAAAAATTTAAAATAAAATCAATAATCGTGATTAATTAAACAACCATGTACCAAAAAAACCAGTCTAAGAGAATTATGAATTGAAATTAATGCCACAAGGGTCAAAATTGTAAAGGTAATGGATGATGAAAAGAATGAAAAATATAAAATGGAGAATATAGGAGAATATGACTAAAATAATAAACAAAAATGGAATGTCAATAATGAATAGGAGATTTTTTATTCTAGTAAAGATGTAGATGAATGGAAAAATGAAATAGGATAAGAGTTTTGTAAGAGTCATGTTAAAGATTGATAATTATGATTATAAGGCATATAAAATAGTTAAACCAATGAGATTTACAAACATAAATACAAGTAATAAATTAGATTCATTAATATTATCTATACTATTATAGTGTAAATTCAAATTGTATAAGTGTTATCCAATAATACCTTTAGAAGATGTTTTAGAAAATATTATTTTCGACGACTGAAAGTCATAAGAATTTTAAACTAACCCATTATTAGAGGAATGCAGTGTACTGGTATCATGGAAAATTACTTATATTCTGAAAGACCTATAGAGTTTAAAAATTCTATTGGTTGTTCAAGGAATGTGAATATTCACTTTGTTAGTTGTTATCAGATCTACCATCAACCTCATCCCATTGATAGTTTATAAGGAATTTTATATGAACGAGATAAATCTTTTTAAAATAAATCTAAAAATTGATGATAGAAATGTTATATAACAATGGTTATTATTGAGTTCATTTCCATAAGAATTTTAATTTCTACATTGCCTTTAGTTTTTTAGTACTTTATATGTAAATTGATTAGGATTTATTTTTCATATATTTAAGATCCTTCCAAGAAATAAAAATTCATCTCGTTCATGTTCCATAATGTATGTTGACATTTTTAGAAAGCAAAAGAAACTATATAGTCAATGAGTTTCCATCTATAAATCATCCTTATGGATTCCATAACAATTTTTTGGTAATTATTTTGAAAAAAAAGATATTCCAAGTGAAATATTGGTTTTTTATACAAAAAATTAATTTAAGTGAATAAAACTAAAAAATAAATTATATAAAATATGTGTTTTATGAAATGAATGTTATTGTAAATAATTAGATATATAATTAAATTCCAATTAAAAACTAAGAGAAAAATTATGATATATTAGACAATTAATAAATATGTCTTCGAAATGACCAAAAATTATCAAGATTAATGAATTTCCCAAAAAAGTAAAATATTCATATATGGGATAATAAGATAAATTTCTAGTAATAATGATAACTAATATAGAAGTAAAATATAGTCAATTATTGAGGGATTTTATTTGTAAATATAATACATACATATCATTGAATATTTGAAATAAAAGGGGTATATGTCCATAAATTAGCAGGAATAATATGATGATAAAAAGAAGAAACAAAATCCATTGTAGAATTATAATAAAGATTAAAACATAATATAAATGAGGTTGTAAAGGATAAAATTATTTATATTTTGGATATATTGTTAATGTAACATATTTTATTCAATGCACTATGATAAATTCATCATTTAAAACATGTTAAATTATATTATTCAAAGCATATTAATACTATGACTGTGGCTAATAGGCTCGTAACATGGAGAAATATTAGTGGTGAGACAAAAAAATGTAAAATGATCACTGGAATTGATGAGATGTTAGTTAAAGAGAAGCAAGGGAGTTGAGATAGAGATTAGTTGAAGAAAAATCAAGGGGAATCAAACTATCCTAAACTGATTTAAAATGATTTTATATAATTATTTTAAATTAACATAATTATGTCTGTGAATCAAATGATGGTCTGTAGAATCGCCTATCTATCATTTACATTTTTAGAATCATGTAATGAACTCTCCTAGAAATGATCAGTTAACAAAAAATACAAGAAAATAATTTTTATTGATAGAAAATAAAGATATAATCATTTTCCAAAATTTGGTACATCAGACATTAAAAATTCCCCATCTCCAAGACAAATTATTTTGTAATATCAATATAGATCAATCACGACTCTCATTGTTCAACATTAATCTAAATTTTGGTGGGTTGAGCATTATGGTCAAATTATGAATTGGTCCCTTGGGGGTTTTTATTATCTCACAATGCATCTTTCCATCATCAATATAACATTTCCAACATTACATGATGAAATCTAAATATGGAAAGAATACTTCACAATATTCAGAAATGGAAGTTTCATCCGCATTTATGCTTTCATAGAAACTCCACTGACTAGAAACAAGTTCATAAAGGGTTTTATCACATTCTTCCTAAGAAAACCATCTCAGCAATCGTTATAATTGACCAATATCATCCATAAAAGGAGCACCATCATGATTTCATTCTCATCCATATAGAACGTTGGTTCTTAATCAACCTTAATATTTTAAGAATGTTATAGTAAATGAATTGAAATAAAATGAAATGAAATGATTTTCCTTTCTTCTTTTGGATATGAAATTTAGTGAAATAAAAGAAATTATATTAATATCTATACTTCTTAATTGAAGATAAATTTTAAAATAAAATAAAATAAATGTTTTGAATGTTTGACAAAAAATAACTCTTATTAATTTTTTTTCCAAATCACTATTATTCATAATAAAAAATATGACAATTTCTAATTGGATCTTTTTTTATGTCATGTTAATTATAAATACATTTAATTCTAAAAAATATATTTTCAATGATGTTTTTATATTTTATAATATTTTATGTTAATATGTATGTGTTGGTTTATAATTTAATAATATAATTATTGGATATGGATAATATGTTTTTTCATCAATTTTTTATATCGAAATAATAATATAGGAATTTATTTTCAATAAATATATTGATACAATAAATTAATTATTTGAGAAATAATTGATTATGTGGAATGATACATTAGTTAAAAAACTTTTGTATTCATGATATATAATTATTTTAAAGTAGTTATATTTTGTATTCATAAGTGATTTTCATAACAAATTGATTTTTAAAACCATTTGTTTCTATAATAATGAAAATTAGTAGTATGTGGACATAACAAATCTAGAAGAAATTTTCATTGCAATTAAAATAAAATAACATTTTTTTATAGATATTTAATATAATTTACAAATAAAAGTGATTTTATATATTTTATGAATAAATATTTAAATAAATATAATTTTCTCATTTATGAATTAGTATTAAAATAATAATATTTTTATCATTTATTCATAAATATTAATTTTGAATATATATAATTTATAAATTAATATCATTTTATAAAAATATAATTTTTCAAATAAATATAATCTTATCATTTATGAATAATTATTCATATAAATTTGGATTTATAATTTATGAATAAATATAATTTAAAAATATATCATTTTATAAATATAATTTACAAATAATTACAATATATATATATATTATGAATAAGTATATTCTATAAATTAATATAGTTTTATATTTTTATCATTTATGAATAAAAGGTAAATATAATTTTATCATATAAATTTAATTAAAATAAATAATGTTTTATATTATTTAAAATTTCAATTTATTTATTTAAAAAGGATATGCATTTTCTACCTGGATTCTCAATCACCCTGATTCTGGGGTTATTTAAATCATCCAGTCTCTCTCCATTTCCCTATTCACAGTTCCTCTCTATCTAATTTGTACTCACCAAATAGGGAAATCAATTTCAATCCATCCATTTCATTCCATTTCCCCTAAAATCAGGCCTACAAAAAAAGATGTTAATGATTCTCATTTTCCACTATTCTTCATTGTTTTACAATCCTCATGCAATGAAGCATCAAAATCAGTCTATTTCTTTGGTGAAAATCATCCCAAAACCACATGATTTTTCAACATATTTGGTATTTTCCTTCAACCAATAATGTAAAACAAAATTATCATATTCATAGTAACACAAAACCTATTCAACTTTGAAAACATTCATCATGATAAAATGATGAATCAGTTTGTCCTCCCATCATCATGATTTGGCTTAAATTTATCTAATTTTAATGGTTGTTCTACCTTCATTCTGAGGATTCATCTTGAAAATGTTTATCTATAATATCACAAAATATAGGTAATTTTCTGTAAGATAGATGCTTGATGGCATTCGAGCTCCATCAAACACATCATCTAGAAGGAACTTCTCTCAAACTCAACTCAAATTAGGTTTCAATTAAATCGATGGGGTGGCTCAGATAGTTATATTTCACATTAATATCTTATGGTGACAAATCACACTCAGGACAAATCTAGGGATTTATTCACAATGAAGGACACCTGTTGATATACTCATAGGATGATTTATAACAATTGAGGTCCTTTATTGGGATTAAATTCCTAGAATTGTCCTTTATTTTCCTTCTCTAAAATATATTACAGTTTCTAATTATTTTACAGGGTTTATGTTACTAAAACAACAATTTCTATTATGTATGTGCTCATTTATGTTATGCGGTTACTGAAACACTCTTACAACTACATTTTCCAAAATATGGAAATTATCTTATATATAGAGAATTGTTCCCCCCCAAAAAATATCTTATGCATTTTAGAACATCACTTATAGGATGTTGTAATACTTTCTCTATGATGATATAAAAAACAAAACTAAAAAATTAATGAATTATATTAAAATGAACTAAATATAGAATAAATCAATAGTATATCATTATAAATTTATACTATTTATATTTTTAAAAATGTACATGATTAAAAATTAAAAACAATTCACATAAAATGGTAAAATGATTAATTAATTACTTAAAGAATGAAGTGATAAAAATTATAAAATAATTGAATTAAATCAAAATGTTGCAAATTTTTTAATAAAATTACAAAAAAGTAGTTAAGTGAGAATCAAAAATTAAACAATTATTATACTAAAAAGGTATAAAAGGTAATAATGATTAAATAAATGGAAAAAAATAATACTCAAATAAATAATAAATGAAATGAATTTAAAATATTTAAATAAATCAACACTTATAATCATTTTAAAAATGAACAAATACAGGCTTTAACAATAAAACAAGTATTTTTATTAAATATATAATTTGTTTTACATATGAATAATATAACCAAAAATTCATAATTAACCCGTTTAATGTTAAATCAATAATTAAAAACATAATTTGACAAAAAAAATAGCTGTAAAAAAATGTAACAATTTAAGACCACATCAAATTCCCCTACACATAAGCACTGTTTTTTCTGAACTAATCAATTGGTCATGTTCAATGGTAGAAATGTTATTCTGTTGTTTGAAAAGTGGTGATTCATAAATAATTGGTTTTCAATGTGATTTCCCTTTTGAAATATCTGTAATAAAAAGAATGTTATTCATGTAGAATTAAATAACCCCAATGAAATAGTGTTTAATATTTTATTAAAATAATTTAAATTGATTATTTTGAAGATAATTTAACATAGTGATATTTTCATTCTTGAGAAAGTGTAAGAATCTCTTTACCTTCAGGATAATAGAAAAGCATAATTTAAATGCATTGATAATTAGACATAATATTTGGATGATTATGTGAAATAAATATAAGGAGAATAAATAACTCATCCAACAACATAATGAATTAAAGAAACAATGTATGAAAGAATAATTTCAACCAATATTATTATTTTCATTTCATAATCATCTTTTATGCATATCTTATGAGTTAAATTCTAATTAAATTGTTTAAAGTCAATGATTTTTGTAATAAATTATAATTAAATATCATTTAGATGAAATTACTTTCAAGGGAGAATGAAAATAGATTTCATTGTCAAATCCAATTGGTAAAAAAGAATAATCTCCTCAAAGTGGATTTAAAACATTGAAATTTGAGAATAATTTTCACCCAATTATTATTCTTATGTGTTGCTGAAAATTATACCATTTGATAAAAAATGAAGGGTTTTTAGTGAATCATAAAGGAAAATAGTTAATAGAACACAATTAAAGACCTCTACCCCAAACAGAAAACCCTTCTATGATTCATTATGGAACATAAGGTGGTATAATTTTTTATCATGGAATGTATAAAAATATTTTCAATTCTATAGTGAATGATTCATCTTTCAAGGACACATTGTTGTTTAAAAATAATTCCACCACACAAAATCAATGATACCAACATGTGAACGAATTTTATTCACCCCAAAAATAAGTATGACATAGAATTGAAAATCAATAAATGACGCATTCATTAAAATTTAATTTTCAAAAAATGATTTTCACATGAGAAGGTAAAATTGTATGCATGTAGACATTTTACAAAAACACAAAATAGAAATATGTAGAAATTACCAACAAAATAAGTAATAATTATATCATAAAACACATAAATCCAGTAATTAATTTTGAATAATGATAATAGTTGTCAACAACAAAAATCAAATATTTGATGAATCATTAAAAATTAAACTATTAAAAAAATTACTCCACTTTTGTAATAAATCATCTTCTTATTGCTACATATATAAAAGACTACTCTATTTTCATTATGTTCAATCATTTTGGAAACAAAAATGTATTTCCTAAAAAGTTTGAAATATATAACATATGTATCTAGAATGTATAGATCAATAAATATTGAATCCAAAGAATAAGTAAAGGATGTTAATACAATAATATTCAATATTGTATATTTTTTGAAGTCAATATATATTCAATGACATATCTATAGAAATATCACTCTTGACCACATCGAAGATAGGTAAGAACATATCAGAGGTGGATTTGAACTGAGTGAAACATATTTTTTTTGAAAATTGAAAAATAAAATCAATAATTTAAAATCATGGGATTCCTCCCAGGTAGTTCTTGGATTATATTCCATAATAAACTCAACTAGAATCTTACTATAATCACTTGGATGTCATGGTTTTTCATTTATGAATAACCAAATGTGTTTTTTCTAATTTTTTTCAATAAATAATTTGTGTTTTTGGGAACCTAAACTTTTAAAAGGTTATTTATAAACCTTTTTATCATCAATATACGTCTAATAACACCCCCTTTTATAGTTGAGCATCATTATACATTGTTCTGGAAAAAATTCTGAATTAGTGATTTTATAATTACTTTAAAGAGACACCAAGGTAGAGGACATATTCAAATATGAATCGTGATTAAAAACATATCTTTCATACATCAACAACTATTAAATGATTATAAAAAATGTGCTTTAGGATTAGTTTTTGGAATTAAATTTTGGAAGTGTTTTTTAATTATTAAATGAAATTTTTGATTCCTTAATAATAAAAAATATTTACCATTCTTATTTATTATCTTTCTAAGAATAAAATTTAGCACGCAAAATTGTGAATTTGGACAATGAAATATGACTTTTATCTAACATAAACTCATGTAGAAAAGACTTAATTATAGTTTCTTTCATTTTATGATATTTTTCCTAATATTCCTAAACTGTAATCTCATAACCAATAGCCACTACATTGAAAAAATAATATCTCCTAAATTACATTATAATGTGATGATATTTGGATTCTAGATCAAGTTATAAAAAATAATTCCCAATGCATGAAAGCATGTCTCATTTTTTCATGATAACCGTAGGGAAAGAAAATTCCTTATCAATTATTTTTATGATAAAAAATAAAAATTTCATATTAATATCATACTTTATATATTGGTAAACATTATATTCCCAATCAATATTTTATTAAAATAGGGGATTGAGTATCTAATGAACTTGACTAGTTTTAATTTATAACTCCACTACCCTTTCCTATTTTTAATAAATGAGCTCAAAATTATCTAGGATTCCAATTAGAGGTTGATAAAGATAAAATTTTGAAATAGTTTTAAAAAAATTTGAATCATTAATTTCTATTTTATTATTCTCCACCAAAAAATCCACAACATAGGCACATGTTTTTTTTCAATTTTTTTAGAAGAAACTTGTTTTGGGATTTTTATCATTTAAAACATATTTTATTTATGATTTTATTAAAATGAAGAATTAATTTTATTAAAAACTTTTAAGTGAAAATATTCAGATGGCATAATAATTATTCTATATTTTTCTTCCTCTTCAAAAATTTCATGAATGTGTTGTAAAAAATATTATTGAACAATTTCATCATTTTATGATTTATTTTTTCACACAATAGTATCATATTTAGTATATAAAAAACTATATTTCTCTTTATGATGATGATTTTTTATAGTAGATTATTAACACAGTATAAATAAATTTGTCAATAATAACCAAAATGATCAAAATAATTATAAAAAAATTGATATCAACCTCCAACATGAACTATATTCAAAAAAACAAAATTAACATTATTAATTAAAACCATAATATAACAAAGAAGAAGTAAATTAGTAGTGATAATAATGAAAAATAGATTCTATTAGAAATAAGAATCTAGAATTTCAGCACAAACAATTGGTGAAAATCGATAATAGATTTTTTAATTGCTTTTTCTATATATTTTTAAATTGTATTTTGTTGTTGATTTTTGAGAAATTTCCTTCTACAACAATGAAAAAATAACCTAACAAAATTTCCATTGAGAAAATATCAAATTTACTTATTTATAATCCTATTACAACATAGAAAATGGTAAATATCATCAAAATACAGAGAAAGATAATTTGTGAGACCAAAATAAAAAAAATGAAATTCGGACAGTATATGTGATGATGTTCATGAGGAAGAAAAACAAGTTAGATGGGATGGATACTAGATAAATATGAATTATGGGGAATTATAGTTTTTATAAACCAATTTAAAATTGAATTTTATCATTTTATTTCAGCCATTCAATTCCATTTCATTTACCCCCAAATCACACCTACCAAACATGTTGTGATTGATTTTCATTGTTTCAATATTCTTTAATACTTAAAAATCTTCTCAAGATGAAGCATATAAAATCATTCAATTTATTAGGAAAATATCATCTTAATTCCACATGATTCTATATCAGCTTTTTATTTTCAATCAACTGACAATGTTCGCATCATAGAATTTCTCATGTTATTAAGACCACACAACCTATTATATTAAAGAATCCCTCATTGACATAAAATGATGACTCTATTTGGCCTCCCTTCTTCTCACTCCTGATTAAATTTAACTTATATCAATGCTCGGTCGAATTTTAATTAGATGCTTCATCTTGAGAAATATTTTCTTTAATCTCATATGATATTATAAAATCATTGTTTGACAGGTTCTTTTCAGCATTGGAGCTCCATCAATAGCTTTTTCTTGAAGACAACGTGGTCATCTTCATATCAAATAAGTATTAAATTGAATCTATGGTGTGTATATGACAATTATATTACGATTTATCATCTAATGGAGATGAGTGAAACTATATGTAAAATCCAAAAATTTAATTGTAATGGAGGACCCCTAAATTTATATTTACTGGATGAGTTATAACTCTTCAAGTCCTTCATTGAGAAAAATACCTAGATTGGTCCAAAAGTTCAATTCAACAAAATATATTATGATTGATAATTATTTTATTGTATTCATCTTACTGAAACAACAATTTTTCATACACAAGGGCTCATTTATCTTATGGGGTTACGAGAATTATCTTTCTGATTTACAAAAATTTAAAATTATTTTATACCCAGATAAATTTTTATGCCCCAATAAAAATCCTATGCCATATAGATTTTATCATATAAGGTGATGCAAAGAACACTCTACGCTGATATGATATATAAAACTCAATAATTATGTAATTTTAATAAAATTTAAAAATAATAATAAATTAAGTGTATATTAAAAAAAATTCATACTATAAATTTCTTTAAAATAATAGAAAGAATAAAAAATTAGAAAAAATCACATAAAATAATAAAATGATTGATAAATTATTTAAATAAATAAAATATAAAAATTAGAAAATAATTTAATTAAATCTAAATGTTAAAAATTAATTAATTATATGAAGAAATTAAGTGCAATTTTAAATAAAAAATAACTAACTAATATATTACAAAAATAAAAATATAAATAATGATTAAATATATATATAACACAAAATCATATAATAATCAATGTTATAATAAAATACAACAATTAAAAAATTTGATAAACATAACAACCATTAATAAATAATTTAAATAATGAACAATGAAATATTTAACAATATAATGAACATTTTAACATATATTTTAATTATTGTTATAAATCTAAAATTCAATAACCAAAAATACATAATTAACCATGTTAATGTTAAATTAAGAATTAAAACACAATTTTAAAACAAAACAGGTGTGGAGAGGATTAATTATTTAGGGCCACATCAAATCTCCCAACACGTAAATACTATTTTTCCTCAATTAAAAATTTAGTCAAGCAAAGGTGTATAAAGATAAATATCATGTTTTAAAAATAGTGAAACCACAAGGAGTTAATTTTTAATGTTATTTTCGAGAAGTTTTCTCTCAAATAAAATGAATATAATCCCTCTTAAATTTAAAACATCCAGTGAAAAAGATTTTATTATTTAAAAAATTTAAATTTATGATTTCTAAGAGAATTTTACAAATTTCAATTCTCATCCAATAGAATTTATACACATCCCATTACCTGTAGAAGAATATGACCACATAATTAAAAAGTAATTACTTATAAGCACTATGTTGGCATGAGCATTTTATATAATTTCATGTAAAATAAATCACTCATTAGAAAACATAAAAAATTAAAGAAAGAATGGATGAAAGATTGAGTTTATCCAGGATTTGTATTTCTATTTCCAAATTCATTTTTATGCATATCTTATGAGTTAAATTCAAATTAAAAACATCAAATACAATGATTTGTGAAAGAAACTATATCGGAAATCTTACCAAAAACCATTCATTTCAAGAGGTAAAGAATAATGATTTACCGTATCAAGTGAAAATGCTAAAAAAGAATAATCTCCTCAAATAGGAATCATGAAATTAAAATTTGAGACAAAGTTTCACCTATTGAAAATTTTTATGTGATTCTTAGAAACTGAAAATTTCAAAAAAAAAGATATGATTTTTAGGGTTTCAGAATAGAAAATTTCTAATAACCCATATTTAAAGACCTCTCCCCCACCCAACAAACTGAAAAATCTATTCAATATTGAACTCAAGGTGAAGAAAAGTTTTAACAGTGAAATATATAATTGATTTTAAATTGTATAGTGAATGACTCATGTTTGAGTGTAACATTGATGTTTAAAAATTATTTATCCAAACCCAACCTGTGAAAGAATTATATTGAGAAGATAAATGTAGTTTCACATAGAACATAAAATCTAAAAATTATGCATGCATTCATATTTATAAATTCAAAAATGATTCAAAAATGATCATATAAAATTGTTGGCATGTTCACTTTTTATGAAAACACAATAATTTCTATATGAAGTAATGACTAATAGACTAAGTAAAACATTAGTATACAAAACATAAATCTCATAATTAATTTTGAACAATGATAATATAAGTCAACAACAATAATAATATATCAAATGAGTCATTTAAATTAATATTATAAAAAAAATTACTCCCCTACTGTAATGAACAATTTTCCAATTGTTACATATTAAAAAATCACACCTTCTTATTTTTATATTCAATCAATTTGGGAAAAAATGTAGTTATGAAATAATTTTTAATTTATAACACAAGTATCTAGATTCTGATATTCATGAAAGACTTTTTCCAATGGATAAGAAAAATATGATCGAAGCATATTGTTCAATGTTTTAGATTTTCCAAAAGTGAATATATGTTCAATCCTATGGTTGTAGAAATCTCACACTGGACATCATGGAAGAGAGGCATAATAATATCAATGAAATATTAGAATATAGAGAGAAAATTTTATATAAAAAAGTAAAAATTGAAATTAATAACTTAAAAATATAGGTTGACACCCATACAGTGTAGGTTTTATAGTCCATAGTAAACTCCCCTAGCATCTATCTATATTCTATAAGAGGATGTGGTATTTTTGTCATGAACATTCAAATGTGTTATGAATTTTTTTAAATAAAATTTATATTTTTGGAAACCTAAACTTTTAGAAATGAATTTATAATCCTTTATAAATTCAGTATATGTCTCATTACAACCCCTTTTATAATTGAACATCATTTTTCCAGTCAGATAAAATACATAATTGGAGATTTTATAACCATAATGAATAGACACCATGGTAGGGGATGTATTCAGGGTTGAATCAATATTAAAAAAAAACTCGCCCCTAACTCTGAAACCACCCAAAGTTAGAAAAATGGTTATCAATAATGACCTTTTAGAAAAATATGTAGCAACTGTTTTTTTTTAATTCTAAAAATAGTTTTTAAATCAAAATAAAAACAAATATCCTCATATAATTTAATATTATCATTAAAAATAATTTTATCACATAAATTAGTTGATATAAATAATGAAATACTTGGTTTATCTAACCAAAACTCATGTATAAAAGAGTCAAGTTCAAGTTCAGTAAAGTTATTATTTGTACCTACAATCCCCCAAATAAAATCTAACGACTAACAAAAACTTATTGGAAAAAATAGTCTCTTCTAATTTTCATTTGTGTATGATTAAATTTGATTTTAGGATCATGTTACAAAAATTTAATCCCAATGAAAAAATGTCTTTTTGGTTTTCCATGTCATATTTAGGGAAATCGAATTACTTTTATGTTTGGCTGATGATAAAATGTGGAAATTAAAAATTAATATTATATATTATATATTAGTGCCCATTTGTTTCCTAATCAGAATTAAATTCAATCATGGGATAGATGAAAAAATTACCTTGAATTGTTTTCAATTTGAAATGAACTCCCCATTCCCCTTTTTCAAAAACAATATCAATATTTGATTGATTTTCCATTTGAGGATGATGAAGATCTCAATTCAGATCTGTTTTAAAAATTTCAGAATAATTTATTTCTAGTTTATTATTCTCTTTAAACATATCCCAAACTTATAGCTCTAGATTATTTTCTATTATTTCAGAAAAATAGGATGTATTATTTATACAATTTAAAACATTTCTTCCAAATTTTTTTCTCAACCAGGTCTTCCATTTCATAAAAAAATCCAATGTGAATAGATTTTGGTTGAATAATAATGATTGGATATTTTATTCCACTACAAAAAACATTTAAAATTCATGGAAGATAATTATTTTTATCAATTTAATAATTTATAGCTTGATTTTTCAAAACAAAATTATCATATTTTGAATTCTAAAAAGCATTTTTCTCTTCATGTTGATGATTTTTTTATTTATGGTCATTAAAACACTGTAAATAAATGTGTCTACTTCTGCCAAAATGAACAGGAAAATTATAATACAAATGATATCATCCTCCAACCTGACCCATATTCATAAAAACAAAATTAACAATCCTAAATTATAACCTTCATGAATGAAATAATATGTGATTCAGTAGTGATAACAATGGAAAACACACACTCATAGAAATAAGAATTTGGAAATTCAGTAAAAATAAGTGGTGGAAATCTACAGTTGATGTTTTTAAATTATTTTTATATATTTTTAATTTTTTATATTTTATATTTAAGTAAATTAATTATATATAAATGACCCCAAAACATAATCATTTAATCATTAAGAACATTTCAAACCTAATTATTCATAAAAAAATTAATATATAAACTATTGTAAATATGATCTAACCACAAAGAAGGATTAGTTGTATGACCAAAACAAACAAAAAGAGATACAAACCTTGAATGTGATTATGTGATGCTGGAAGGGAAATAAGTGATATCAAAGGGAGACTAGAAAAAAATGAATTAAGGGGAATACTACTTGTCATAAACCCATTTATAATGTTTTTAGTTCATTTTATTTCATTCATTCCATTTTGGTTGACTTCCCCCCAATTACTCCTACCAAATATGTTGTGGATGATTATTATTCTACCCTAGTTCATCAGAGCCCAAAAATCACTAGGAAATGAATAATAAAACTCATTTTATTTCATCGGAACAACTCAAATTGAACCTACTTGATTCTGCAACACATTCGGTCTTTCCATCAACTGACAATGTAGGTAACACAAAATTTATTAGGGTCACATTAGCTCAAATCCTATTCAATTTCTGAAGCCTTTATCAGCATAAAATGATAAATCCATTTGGCTTCCATTCTTCAGGAAATGGATTAAATTTATCTGATTTCAACAGTCAATTAACTTTCATTTGGAGGATTCATGTCAAAATGTTTTTTTTCAATATTAGAAGACATCAAAAAATCTCAGTTCAACACGTGCTTTCCAACATTCATGCTCCATAAATATCATCTCATATAAGGAACCCCACTCTACCTAAACCCAAATGAGGATTTAATTACCTTTATATGGTGAATAAGATAATTATATTTTCCTGTAATTTCTAATTGATATGAATGAATCTTGAGGAACAATCTATGGATTTATTAACAATAATGGACTCCAATAGTTATAATAGTGGGATGAGTGATAACTATTCAGGTCCTTTGATAGGATAAAATTCTTTGATTTTTTGGGAGTTTCATTCTCCCAAATATATTATGATTGAAAATTATTTTCTACGGTTGATGTTACTAAAAAAACAATTTCTTATACATGAGGTTTCAATTATCTTATGAGGTTGCATGAAATATCTTACAACTTCATTTTCAAAATTATAAAATTATCTTATACATAGATAATTATTTTAGGCCACAATGGAAATCTTATGCACTTGTGAATTTATCTTATAAGAAGATGAATTTCTAGCTCCATGATTATATGAAAAATAAAACTCAACAAATAAGGAATTTTATTAAAATTATATAAACAAAGAATAAGTTAATGGTATATTAAAATAAATTCATAATTATTTTATTGTTAAATAAGTAAATTATTAAAAATAAAAAACAATTCATAAATAATAATAAATTTATTAATTAATTTTGTAAATAAATAATAGATAAAAATTATAAAAAAATAAATTAAATATAAATGTCTCAAATTAATTAATTATATAATGAAGAGAATATAATTTATTAGTAGGAAATAATTTATTAATATGCTAAATAATAAAAAAGGGAGTAAAGAATAAATATAAATAACTTTAAAATAAATAATATTCAATGAAATAATAAAAGATAATAATTATAAAATTGATAATAAAAATAACCAAATAAATAATTTAAAAATTGAACAATTGAATGAATTCAAAAAAATAAACAATTTTTTAATAATTTTATTAGTATTCTAAATCTAAAATAAAATTACCTAAAATACAGAATTAAAAAAAATTAATGCTAAATCAGGCATAAAAAATATAATTAAAAAACAAAAGGGATTTGGAAGAAACATACAATTTAGGGACGTATCTAACCACCCCACACTTATGAACATTTTTTTGTTTAAGTAATCATATAGTAATTATTAAAGTTATGAAAATAAATCTCTTATTTGAAAATGGTGAAGAAAAAAACAATTGATTTTAAATGTTATTTTCCCATGGATTCTCTCAAATAAATTGAATGATATCCCACTCTAAATTAATATATCCAGTACTGATGTTTTTATTATTTTAGAAATAAAAAAAAATATTTTTAATAAAATTCACCAAATTTTAATTCCCATATAAGGGACTATCTACACTTCTATTTACCTCAAGGTGAATAGAAAATCATCATTAAAATGGAATAATCAATTTATACTCAATTTGGATGATAATGTTAAGGAATTATGAGGATGATAAATAACTCTTCCAACAAGATAAATAGATAAATAAATAATGGTTAAAAGAATGAGTCCCAACATGATTAGTATTTTCCTTTTATATCTCATTTTTATTTATATATTATTAGTTAAATTCAAATAAAAAAGTTCAATGTCAATGATTTTTGTAAGAAACTATCAAGAAATATTTACTAGAAGACATTATTTTTATGAAGGAACGAAAAAGTATTTACTGTATCAAATTCAAAAGCTAATAGACAATAGTCTCATTAAATTAAATCGAAAACATTAAAATTTGGGAATAATTTTAACCCAATGATAATTCATAAGTGTTTCTTAAAATCGGACAATTTTATAGAAAATAAAGGGTTTTTGAGGGGATCACATTTGAAAATAGAAAATAGCTCACATTTAGAGATCTCTATACTACACATAAAACCATACAAATCTTTATTGTTATACTATTAGTGGATGAAATATTATCACATTGAATTTTTAACTGATTTTTAATTCGATAATGAATTATTAATGCTTGAGGGTCACATTGAAGTTTATAATTTATTATGCCACAAAAGATATATGATCCCAAACTGTGAATGATTTCTATTGACCAATAAAATGTATTTTTACATGAAACATATTATCTAAAAATGAATCATGAATTCAGATTTTATAATCAAAAATTATTCTCAAATGAGTTGATAAAATTGTATTCATGTGAACTTTTTGTGGAAACACATAAATTGGAATATGGTGAAATGAACAATAGACTAATTATTAATTATAGTATGATACATGTAAATATAATAATTAATTTTAAATAATGAAAAAATATGTCATCAACAAAAATCATATAATGGGTGAATAATTAAAAATTAAACTATTAAAAAAATTACTCCTTTAGTGGAATGAATCTTTTTTTGGTCATTACATAAACCAAAGAATACTTTATTATTTTAATGTTCAATCACTTTGGAAAAAAATGTATTTCAAAAAAATCCTAACATAAGTATCAAGAATTTAATGCTTAATAAATATTGTACGCAAAGAAGAAGGAAATGGAGATAGAACCTGATTTTTCAATCATATATATTATTTTATAGGGAATATTACTTCAAAGATATAGTTGAATAATTCTCACATGGAACATCTTTGAATTGAGAAATGAGTGTATCATAGGTGGAGTAAAATGGACTGAGAAACATTAATTTTAAAAGGAGAAGAAGAAATAAACAATTAAAAAACATTGGTTTCCTTCCATGTATTGTTGGGTTTAGAGTCCACACTCTACTCCCCAAGCATCAAACATTAGCCACCAGAAGGATTCCATTTTTGATTCATGAACCACCAAATATGTATTTTATCTTTTTTTTATAGAAAATTGATATACTTGAGAACATAAAATTTATGATAGAAATTTGTACAACTTATGATCTTTAATATCTGTCCGAGACATCCCATTTTATAGTTTAACATCATACTTTAAAAAAATCAGTAATTGATGATTTTAGAATCATCTTGGAGAGATACCAAGGTAGATGATGTATTGAGCGGTTAGAAATGATTTAAAAAAGTTTCTCCTCAACATAACCCCCATAGTTTTAAAAAAATATTTTTAAGGATGTTTATTTGAAACATATTTATGATGTTATTTATTAAATGTTAAAAGTAGTTTTTGAATCATTAAAAATTATCAATGTTTCCTCTTATAATTTAGCCTCTTCATTATGGTGAATTTGATCACAAAAATTTGTAAAGATCAAAAATTAAATATGGGGTTCATATAACATAAAAAAATATAGAAATGATTCATGATTAGGTTCTTTCATGTTATGATTTTATTCAAAATATTTCTCAACTAAAATCTCACAACTAATAAGAAATTATTCTGAAAAATAATATCTTCTATGTTCAATTAGTTTGTTCTCATATTTTTATGCTTTTTCACATGTAAAAAATTCATTCTCAATGAAAAAAATTTGAGTTCTAGGTTTTCAAGGTTAACCATAGGGTAAGAGAAATCCTTTTATGTTTAGCTGAACCTAAAACATGAAAATTACATATTAATATAATATTTTCCATGTTGGTAAATATTAGTTTCACAATCAATAATTAGTTCATATATGGGATCAAGGAAAAAATACCCTTGACTAGTTTTAAATTTGAATTATACTCCCATTTATTCTTTTTCATAAATGAACTAAAAATTGAAGGGGGTTTCCAATTGAGAATACATAAGATCACATTTAAGATCAGTTTTAAAAATAGTAGAATCATTGATTTCTTATTTTTTATTATCTTCCAAAATATCCACAACATACAAATAAATGTCAATTCATATTTTTTTTGGAAAAACCTATTGTTAGGTTTTTAACATTTAATGCATCATTTTGAATATTTTCCTCAACCATAGCATCAATTTCATCAAAAAATACAAATAAAATAGATTTAGGTGATATATATTGATTGTATATTTTATATCTATTTAAAAATATCTTCAAAGTGTTACAAACAATCTTTTTTTTCAAAATATATACCACATTCAGATTGATTTTTCAACAACAAAATTTCATCCCCTTTTATGATTATATTATAAATTCTTGATCTAACCTTATAATTTGATATTTCTCGGTTAGGTTCTTGTTTATCCATAAAATTTCTCTATTTTCTTTTGGTGTTTATGGATAAAACTATCTTTCTTTATGCCTTAATTCTTAAAAAAAATTCAGAAATTGTATCTCGTTTATCCCCCGCTATTTCATATTTGGAGTGATTTGATCATTCACACTTTCTCATGGAAAAAAACATTCATTTGAATAAATGATTGAATACAACTGATTTAATATTATGGATATTAACCCTTACTATATTGGTACAATAATAAATGATGGTTACAAATTATGTAGATCCTCAATATGATTGAAAATGGTCTTTTCCCTAATCATTATAGTGAACATTTTCTTGATTTTGATTCCTGGGGATTATTTCAACCAGATTCTAGGAACCCATTTTTAGTTTTCCTATCATAAAACTCTTATATATTCAATGTTCCATGTGGCTGAGTTTAATAATTTCCTTTTCCACTATAACATTCTGATTATTCTCAATGAGGTGAAAAAATTTGAAGAGTAACTAACTCTAGTATCCCATAATTAATGGTTAATTTGTTTTATTGGTTAAACATACTATATTTCCCATTCCAAAGGGATGCATATTTTGGTATTCCTGGAAACAATTATACATACATGATTCTCTCAGTTAATATGGAAACATAAATTAAAAAATATGGAAAATAAATATTCTTCATCCTTGAAATCATTCAATGGTTCTTTCCTCGTTGCACTAGTAAGGGAAAAAATAACGAGTGAGAAAAAATGCTCAGTATGGTTAATGGGAAGTAGGTGTTACCATGAATCAATAAGGCATAAATAATATGGAAAATTAAATACCTAAAAACAAATTCCATTTAATCGATAAGTTGAGCGTAAAGAATAATATGGTTGGAATAAATGATGGCCAAATAAGTACACATAAATAATATCATGATATTAAATTTAATCTTTAGATAATATCAAAGCAGTTATTTCATTGATAATAATAACTGCATTCTTAATGAATAAAATGCTTCATATTAGATGTTAGGATATTATAAACCATGATATCTATAATTTCATTAAATTTTAACAAGACATTTTATAACTATGGGAAAATAAAAATTAAATTATATATTAAGAATTTTTATCATGAGGATTATCTATGCACTGAGGGGATATAAAATTCTTGATCGCACACATCATTTTATGTATAATTTATTCTGCATATATCGAATACTCGATTTAATTCATGAACAGTATTATTTATCAAAAATATATCTTTTTAGGAAGTGAATAGAAATTATAAATATTTCATCAATGAATCAATTAACATTAAAAATAAAACACCGTATTTAAAAATTAGATATGGTTTATGAAATAAGAACATTCATGTTAAATAATATGGATATTTAAGTAAAACATAATTTATAATGATAAAATAAGTGAATGTTCCACGGGAATGTTAATGAATAAAAAATTAATCAATAAAGATATTGTCAGTACATTCTCTGTTCATGATAATAAATAACAATCTTTATAATGAAAATATATGAATTCATTATGAAATATAATATTGTAGTATTAAAAAAATACATGTATCTTGGCATTGATGAAAAGAAATACCAAAATAACATTATAGAAAAATATCCTTTTCACATTTAAAATTCATTGTAAAAACAAAAAAATTCACTCACATTAGGAAAACCATTTTATTCTAAAAATTGTTGCAATATTATAATTCAATCATCAACATAACGACCAGTCATGATGGTGGGAACATTTTTCCCCTATTGATTATGTTTAAAAAAATTTACATTAAATTTTTTAGTAAAAAATCAAGATGTACATTTATCAGAATAAAAAAATCCATTCAAAAATTTATGAAAATTAAAAATGGGTAAAATAATATTTTTTAAATAATTGAAGAATATAATTTACATTCTTTAATAAAAATTTAGTAATATATGTATATAGAATAAAAATCATATTTCACTAAAAAGAGAAATAAATTTGGAATTTATTAAAAAAATTATCAATATTTTCAAGTAAAATATAGATGAAATTGGTATTATTAAATGAAATTTTAATGAATAAACATATGACAATAATACATTAAATTGGATTTTAAAAATTGATCAAATATTTTTTTCAAATGTAAATTTAATCGTAAATAATCTTGATTAAAATTAGATAGATGTATAAACCCTTATCTCAATGGTATCTTTTGAATCATAACCCCCATGGAAGAAAAACATAAAATGGGACATTAAATACCTTGAATATTAATATATTCATGATATATATTATAAAATGGTTAGTAGATTAAACAAATAAAAATAAACACGTCAATAATACAAAATATGTCTCAATGATGTTGTTATTATGAAGAAATCAATTACCAAGGTCACAACATTTATGTGAGGATTAATCAATGGTTTTATTATGTGTATAAAATTTAAATATATATAAAAAATGTTAAATCAAATATAAAATTAAAAAAATATATGAAAAGAATAGTATTAAAAATCAATGATAATTAAAAAATAAAATAACCCAATGAAAAAAAATTGAGTTATAAAAATATCATTCAACTCAATAACATTCTATAAAAATCCTCTTGGGTGAAATGACTCAAATTTAATATTAAAATACCCTGAATTATTAAGTATTCATGATATTATACGTAAAAGAGGTAGTGTATAAACCATATAGATGAAATTAGGTGTATATGTTTAATGTAATCTTTAATGATGTGAATTTGGGATGAAGTCCCTCACCCCACAATTTCCTATAGATGATAATTATTTTACCTCCTTTATAATTATTTTAAGAATGTTATTAATTTATACATGACCAATAGTATAAATTATAATATAATATATGGTCCTATAATAAGTATTTACCATCCAATCACTAATAATATTTCATTATTACCATTGTTTCATGTGCACACTAATTCTGATTCTCATGCATGTTTTTTTGAAAATTATGTTTCTTGTGCATAATATGTTATTAATTGAGATTTTAAAAGAATAAAATTATATTTTATTACATAAAGGACATGAATTAATTTTATTAAAAGGGTTTGTAACTACAAGATACTTTAATAAGTATTTATTTTTAAATAAATTGAACCACTTAAACAACTTATAATACACACAGTTACAAGCTTTTTATGATTGGTTGTGTATTCAACACAAAACAACATGTTTAAATTACCCATGATATATATACCCATAATGAAAAAACTATTAAATTGGTGGTTAATGATATAAATAACTAATTTATGAATTATATATATCGTATTGAACATAAATTATTGATAAATATGTTGTTAATTGTTAATCAAAATTTACTAAAGTGAGTTAATTCTTCAAAAATATGTTTTCATCAAAAATGATTTTTTTATTTCTTCTCTTGAGAAAATGATATAATAATTTTTTAAAGTTTTAGAATATGTATTTTGAAAAATAATATTAATTTTTATAATTTTAATAAAAAAAATTCCTTCTGTGAAATTCATTAATTTCTCAAAAAATATATAATATTTAGTTAATTATGAAGAATAAAGCTTTTTTTGTAAAAAATTGATTTATTTTCAATTAGTAAATTAATTAAAATTCACCATTATGTTTTAATGTCATAAAATTTATCATTATTTATATTTAATCTAATCAATTTATATTAAATCAACATTGTATAGTATTTTAGTATATGTTTATTTCTGGGTTTAATTTTTTTTTAAAAAATTTATAAAGAGTATAATGTTTTTAAATTTGGATTAATTAATATAATTTATAATGAGGATGCTTTAAATTAATTTTATCAATTATATATCATAAAATATTTTCTTATACTCATTTTATTTTAATTATTATTACATATAGAGTTAATATAAAATCATCTTGTGTTTGAAAAATACACTTCTGAATGACACACTTTTTCATCGCATCTATGGGATGTTTTTTAAAAATTAATGATTTAAACTTTTTGAAAAATTATGTAAAGAAATAAATTTCTTTCTAAAATTATAATTTTCATATTATATTAGGGTAATTTTTTTATGATTTTCTAACAGGTTTTTTTTATGAATAGTGAATAATACTCAATTTAAATTGAATTCTACCGTTTCATTCAAATTATTTATAACATTTAATTATATTTTTAATTGTATTTAATGATAATTTAGTTGATTTATATTTATATTATCCAAATTTATAAAATTGGTGTAAATTTTATACTGAAATTGGGCATGAAAACAATAATAACTTTTGAACCTTTTTCTCAATAAAAATCTATAATTTCAATGAGAAAGTGGGATTATTTTTAAATTAGACACTCCATATTATAATAGTTAATTGTAAAAATGTTTTAAATACTATTAATAAAAATAAATTCTAAATTATAATAATTCCAACATAATGTTCGAGAAAAATGAATGGTGAAAACATTAAAAAAACATTTACCACTCTTAAGGTAAAATGGATTTTCAAGGGGTTAAACTAAGAAGTTAAGGGTTAACAATGTCCAAAAAAACATGTGGAAATACCATTTTAAGGAATATTTTGACCTTATCCCTTAGAATATGTTTAGCATATCATATTTGGGTCTTTTAACAAGATAAAAATACTGGTATGATTGAATTATTCCTAATAATTACAAGTGTTACACTCCCTTCATTTATAAATGGATGCCCCATGTTTTATCAAAATAAATTATCAAAAACTGTTTATATTTTCCATTAATTATCAAAATTACTTCCCAAATTCCTTAATATAATTCCAAAATCATTATTATTTTTAAAAACCAATCCTCGGATGGACATTGGTGAAAACCTATAGAGGATACTTGAAGATGATGTGACGTTCTTCAACAACTGTATTTATTTTATATCTTTATCCATCCCTTTAATTATTGAAAAAAATTCTTATATATTGAAATAAATTTCAAATATAAATTTGTTTTTATAATAAGTTAATGATCTAAAATCATCTCCACTTCCATAAAATGAGATACCAAATCATCATTCACGTGTATAGCAGACTACCGCCTCGCGAATCGATGACATTGATTTTTTCCATTACAAACAGTGTGTGAATGAAATGATGAGGGATATAAGGTATATAAATTAAATTTATAATATATATATTCATATTGACTCCTTAAATCATATATATTTATATTTTAATTTCTTGTTTCTTAGGGTACAATAAAACATCACTCGTGTGTACGAAGAACTACCGCCTCACGAAGCAATGTGATTTTTTTCACTAATGCCTTACATGGAATTTAATAAGGGAACTTTTTATTTATATCTGTGATGTACATGAAATAATTATAATATTACTGACATATTTATCATTATGATAAAACAACATTTCATTTTATTTTATTACACAGAAAACATGAAATCATCGTTTATCAATGTGCCCACATATGCCATCAAGAAGGGACGCGACACTCTTTTAATCACCACACCATATGGATAATATATATATTTTTATATTTATTGAAATAATATGGTATATATTATATTATTATCATTATTATTATATAAAACATTACTTAAATAATTTTGATAATTATCATGGAAAAATGGAACTGTTACTCATGCATACATACAACTTTCCATCTCTAGGATGGTATTGTACTTCAATTCTGAAAACCATAATCCATAATTGGAATAAAAAGTATAATGGTTTTATAAATTTTATAATTATGAAATTATTATTATATTAAATATGATGGAACTATATAATATTCCTCCAAACTAAATCATTCATAGAAAATCACGAATGAGTAAACTATGAAATTAACATCCAAAACAATGGAAATAATGAAATATTACTAATGAATGGGTGATAATATAATATAATATAAAAATATAAAATATTATATTATAAAAATTAATATTGTTCCTTATTAATTTAAAAACAATTATAAAACCACTATAGAAGATTTTAATTCATGATCAATCAAAAGGAGGTGTTAGGGAATGAAATTCTATCTCACTTTTTACTTTTTTGAGAGACCTGACATTTCACCACCGATTTATTTTATGTGGGGTAAATACTAACCATGATTTTATTTTATGGATATTATATTTGAAATTATTGTGGTTTCACATATCCATTTTAATGAGTCTCCCTCATGGAGTTTATGGTTCAAATGTTAACAAATCGTTAAGGGAATTTTGTCACAATTTTTTATTATTGGGACATAATATTTGTTATGAGCCTATCACCTACTATGAGGTATATATAATTCCATTTTGACATGATATATCATGAATATAATTTTTTTAATTATATTTTTATATTAAATTTAATTGTATTCTTTCAGGGGGATTTCATTTCAATTTTAGCAATGTAGTTAAGATTTTATGTTACAATCTCATCGTTTATCGATATTGTTTATGAATATGTTTCTGATGATCAAATATTATGTTCCATCTATCAATAAATCTCATTAAATTTATTCCCCACTAATAACTTATGATATTTAAAATTAATATTAACATATTACACTATTTATTAATTAAAAAAATTTATAAATGTTTATATGCAAATCCTTCTTTATCTCTCTCTTCGATTGAAATCAAATTTTCTTCCAAAACCATGTTTTCTAAAAATAATTTCAAAAATCAAGTAATAATTATTTAAAAGACTAATTAATAAAATTATATTCATTTTTTAATTTATAAAAACTTTTTTAAAGGAGTATTAAGGTCATTTTCTGAAAAATTTCTATTTATAATTGTATACTATCATGATCATTATTTTATTTGATGCTTAATTTATATATTTTAAATTTTATTTTCAAATAATTTTTTTTAAATGTTTATAAATGTTTTTTTATAATCGACATGATATTTTCATCATGAAAATTATTATTGAATTCCTAAATCTTACTTTATAAGTTCCCGAGGTTGTTTTCAAGGAAATGAAATTTTTTAATATATTAGAAATTATTATTTTTTAAATAAATATTTTTTAAAATTAATTTTTTTTTTGTGAAATTTTATATAAATATATAATAATGTTATTTTCATTCATCAATTTCTACAAGAATTGTAGATACATAAGCTCCAATGGGGATAATTTATAATGATATCATGCTCATTATTTCTCTGTATGGTTTAATTTTTTTCAATCATTTTATTAAGGAACCCACTTATTTTACATGTGATAATCTTATTTCAAAGATATATTTTTTTGATCCCAGTTCTTTTCCATGATTTAACCAATTTTTTAAAGGAAAAATGATTTTTTGTATATGTTTTATTTTTAAATGAATTATCTTTGTACGTTATTTATGTTTTGGTTCTTGGAAATGGATTATATTAAAGGGAAACCCATATATCACCATGTTAGCCTATTATAGCTCATAGGATGGGGAATCCTATGTAGTGTTGGGTTAACCTGGTACATCTTAAATGATGCGACGACTCAAATACCAATGGGTGAGCAATAAATATCCTATATGATGTCTGAAGACAGATATCACTCTTATGAATTGGGTAATGATTATGTTCCCTATATAATTATATGGTAAGATGTTCATATGCTTATTCAAATTTTAAGGACTCAGTAAGTGTTATAGGATGATGATATTTCATGGTGGAGGCACATTTTATTTAATATTTCGATTGGTTTACAATGTCTCCATTAATAAAGATTGATTTCACATGGATCATTATTATTTATTTTTTGTACACTTTCTTTTTTAATGCATTATTATTTTTCTTAGTATTAATGATTTACGTATTGAAGGGAATCAGTTCTTTTATCATTTTCTTATAAACATTGAATATTTCATCATACTCTTATGCAAATGTTATTCTCATTTATTACTTTAAACTGTTAATGATTATGTTTACCATTACATAGAATTTGATTGCACCCTTTATATAATACCTCTTATATAGCTTATAAATATTGAGTTTTAATTAATTATGACTATATGGGATATCATAGGGATTATTATGGGGACTTAATGTGAAATAATAAAATCTTGGAAATGTTTGAAAAAGGATTATTTAAGAACATAAGAATTGATTATGTGGTATTTTTTCTTAATTATCTAAATCTATAAAACCACGAAATCTTTGAGATTATAAGTGATCCATTATTTCATCTTGAAAATATATGTTTTGATGGTGAAATTTTTTTAACCTTCATTAGAATCAAATCAAAAAAAGTAAGGTTTATGATTTCAACATTCGAGTCTGTAATAGTTGGTATTAGTGGTTAGTTTATATAAATTTAGATATTTTTATGATTTTAGGTGGGGGTATCATAACCATTTTGGATACCATCATAGGTCTATATGATTAAGGATGGATATATGTTTTAAAAAAATAGAAACCCCTTTTTAGGATTAAATGAATGAGATCTTATAGTGAATAGTGACACTCTGTAAGAAATTTAATTAAGATTAAGTACTTGTAATGATTTGGTTTAACATGAAAATTTCATATAATTATTATATAAAAAAAACTTATGGTTTTTATAACCTTTCAGATTTATATTATCTTTTATATTGAGGAACTTATTGGAACACATGTTTTATCATATATATAACAATTGTATTGAAATATGATTTTTGGACAATATGATTAAAATAAGATCGCCATATTATTTTCATGGAAGATTAAAGGCATGAGATAAAACATGCAGTCAAATCACTCTATTATTTAGTTTTTTAAGAATAATTAAATTTTAAATTTGGGTGTTACTATATAATTTGGGAGATTAATGTATTATTTCATTATACAATGGTTTATAAATTTTGGGAATTATCTTACCATGTTATAACCATTTAGGTTTTCATTGATGTTAGATGATAGGTGGAATAGATTTCTATCAAATTTATAGTGATATGATTTTTTAAAATATTATTATTTGTTCTTCAAACAGGGAAAAATGATCTTGAAAATTCATCATTTGGAGAAAAACTGGTGATTCAAGTGGAAATTTTCCAATGAATTAAATTATACATTGACAAGTAAGTATATATAACTATGTCTTCTGTCTAGATGGTGACAAAATTCCACAACCTTAGGAGAAGAATCTTGAAACAAAAATTCTATCCTATTACATCAATATCTGAGGAATCAGATGATCTTTTAAATCCTCAATGTATCCCAGTTTTCTGACCCCTAATTTTACATAGTTCATTCACTTACTTTTGATCAATGGCCTATATCACTCTCTATAATTATTTATGATTTTCTTCCATTCCCACATATGTTCTTCTATTTGTAAATCTATGATATTTTTTATTAAATATGACCTTTATACTTCCACTTACCTCTTATTATTATGATGTTTTATTAACCCTTTTTATAATGTGGGATTACAAAAAATAATTATTTTAAAATATCCATCGTTTGATTACAGAGAAAATTTTCATATAGTTAGGATGGAATTTATTAATGGAAGGAAGGATGTAACACCATGAGATTTTGAAAGAATAAAGTTATGTATTATAGTATAAAGGACATGCGAAAATTTTCAATGGAGAAAATGTAACTCTTAAAGACCTTATGATGCATTTATTTTTTGAATAAATTTATCATCTTCAATAGCTTGTGGTATATGAAAACCAGATACTCTTATGTTGGATAGTGTATTCCACACACACCACTAAGATTAAACGGCCCCTAAAAAATATAACTATTATAAAATATGCATTAAATTTTTAGGTACGAATTGTATTAAATAATTTATGATTTATATATACAACTATATAATAATATAGATAAATATTAATTAAATAGTTGATCTATTCTTAGTAATGTGATTTTATTCTTTGAAAAAATGTTTACTTAAAAATTGACTTTTTATTCATTCTCAAGTTAAATATATTATAACAGTTGTTTGCAACATTAATAAAATTTAATTTTTATAATTTTATTCAATTTTTGGAATCAAAATATAATAATATACTTTGGGTTAAATTTTTTATGTTTTAAGAAAGTATTGATTTTTTTAACAAACAGTGATATTTACTAATTTTTGTAAAACTAGAATTTCATTAAAATTAAATTTAGAAATTTAAAATAGAAATTATATATTAATGTAAAATAAATATTATATTGTAATATTTTAAGCACATAATATCTTTTCTAATCTACTTTATATTTGATTTAATTTAAGTTTATTTTTTTTATTTAATTAGGGGGTTTGTCTTGAAAACTATTTTAAAGAGATTAATGTTTCTCAATTTTAAATAAATAAAATAATCCCTAAATAGAAATGTTTTAATTTAAATTTTTATATTATATATCATTATATATTAATTTATATTCACAATAGGATTATTATTAGACGTAGAGTTAAGTTAATATAATATAATGCTTGAAAATTTCACATTGGGAAAACATGTTTTTCTTTACATTAGAGTGATTTTTTGAAATTAAATTATGTTCACTTATAGAATGTTTATTTGAAATAATAAAATTAATTTATTAAATTAGTGTGTCAAAATTATATTAGGTTGAATGGCTTTGAATTTCTTGAATATTTAATTTTTTTTAAATTGTAAAAAGGCTAAATATTAATTAAAAATTTAAATTTCTTTAAAATTATTTATAATGTTAAATTATATTTGTAATTAGATTTAATATAAAATTAGGTCAAATATATATCTATTAGTATAATTTCATTAATTTTAGTAATTTTAATATTTAAATTTATTTTGAAAACATTGTAATTTTTTGAAAATTTTCACTTTCAAATCCCGCTTTCTCATCATGTCTTAGGGATGAATTTAAAAATTAAAATTTTACACTTATGTGAAAATAATTTTGAAAAATGAATCCTATATTTCGATTAAATGTAATTTATAATTTATGATAATTCAAAATAAATTTTTGAACTAAATGGGTAGTTAGAAAATAAAAAATATTTACAACAATTTTGGAAAATGGATTTATCGAGAGTAAATCTAAAAAGATAAGGGTTAAAAACACAACACGTTTTACAAAACACATTTTCTCGAAATATGTAGGTTCTATCACTTATAGGTTGAATAATGGACCATTTTTGGGGCTTGTGTCATTATTAAAATGTGGGAATGGTTGATAATTTTAAAAAATTACAAATATGTCACTCGCCTCACTTATAAAAGGCTACACCCTCTACTAGGCAATTCACACCTTCAATATTTTACGGTTTAACCATTCCTAGTAAAAACATTCCCTTTTCTAGAAATGTATCGATACCATTTATAGGTACCATTTTCCCATCTGCCATGTTCTTTTTTTTGGGGTTTACCATTAGGTTAGTTTGGGGGAAAATTTCTTAAAAATGGAAGGATGATGGAAGTCCACAATTGTCACATGGTTTTCCATAACCATGCTCACTATCCCTTAAAAACAATTAAACCCTCGATAAAGAGGGTTTTCAGGGCTGGGTCATAGTTTTTCAAACCATCATCACTAAAAGGATAAATACTTCCACCAATATAAGGTGAAAATATTTACGGTGTATAGTTTGGAGAAACGATGCTCCCTGAGTAACAAACCATGAGTTTGGGATTTTAATACCACAAAATAGTTTTAAAATATCCTTATCCACTATTTTATCATATATTTGGAACTAACTCGACCACTAATTCTTTACCATGATTTTGGAGCCGTCCAGAAAAATTACACGCCTTCCATATATTTGTTCATGGTGAATCAATGTGCGTATGGAAGATCTACACCCCTCCTGGTAATAGGATTATACCTTATGTAATTCCATTATTCTTTCCCATTTCACCCTCTTATTTTAGAAGGATGTTGTCCAATATTGTGTTGGATATATATCTATTATTTTTGGATCTAGTACTAGGATTGTAAGATATTGATTGTTCAATCTTGATTTAGGGTTTCAGATCTAGACCGTGTTCTTTAACATTTTCTTGATTAATCCACTTCAAATTGGTGATTTGTATTGGAAAATTTCTCAAAAAAATTGTGGTGGGTCATATATATTTCAAATCCAAAACACATGACCTCAATTACATGTATGTAATTGTAGAGAGTATATTTTATGATTAAAAATTTAGTTTCCAAAATGTGATTAATTAATTGTGAAAATAAAATAATCGATGAATTGTGAAATTTGGGATATTGAATTGATTGAATTGAATAATTGTTTGTTAAATTTATTTTGATATATTGAGATATTTTATTTGAGATAACTAATTATTGAATTAATTATGAGCGATTGCGAATGATGATTTGACATAATAAATTTTGTAATTAACTTTTTGATATTTAGATTGTGTATTTGAGGATAATTAAATGCTGAGTTATTATAGTATTTTTCTCTTATGAATTTAATAATTAAAAGTTGAATTAATTGTGGTATATTAAGATTATGGATATTGATTAATCAATTAGGTTATCAATTATGTGGAATGATTTTATGTACTAATTGTTTAATTATTGATGAGATTGTAATGATTAATTAATTATTTAATTAAATAATGAAATGAAATTAAGTGATAAATGGTAAAAATTTATTTCATATTAAAATTCATATAATGAATGGTAATAATGGAATTAATGTGTAAATTGTAGCAATTAATGGTAATAATGGAATCCATGTTTTAATTGAGACAATGAATATTAATTGTGGCATTCATGTGTTAATTGTGATAATGAATTTTAACTTTGAAAATTTGAAATATGATATCTCTTAGGGATAATTTAGGCTTCAATATGGGCCACAGAAGGTATTGAGTGTTCGGGTTTCTTAGGGAACCCATGTAGTTTTATGTGGTTAAATAAAGAATAAATATTAATTTTATAAATGATTATATAATCATTGTATTCATTTTTTATAAAACATCATACAAATATATTGATTGGATATTGTTTTAGATGCAATTAGCAGTGGCTTACTAAGTTATACTCACATCCTACATGGGCTTCCTGATTGGTACCCAGAAAGATTTCATGGTTGCAGTATAAGTTAAGTGAAAAGGACCTGTGTTATATAACTAGGTATGGAAAAAGCATGGATGAGGGAAGTAGATGTGGTTTGGGACACGCTTAGGAGTTTATAGTTTCTTACCATTTGATTCTAATTTTGACACATGGCATGTAAATTATCATGGAATAACTATTATTCAGTTTTTTATTTTTTTTCATGTTATGGTTACCTTATGATATTAGATTTATCCAGGATATGTCATTTCATTAGATAGTTATTATTTATATATTTTCATAAGTGTATTACTCTTATACAGTGGGTTTAGTCTCCCCATTGCTGATATTATACCCTCACTTATAGTAGGTGGCCTCTGGCATACATGATAATACCCAGGTAGTCATATGACTATCCGGCTCAGTGTATCGATGTGTAGTACCCTGTAAAGAACCTTATGAAGTTTTATCATATCCCAATTTTCATTTCATTTCTTTTGTATTTACATTTTATAGAGGTATACAGAAGACTAGGAATAATCTATAATTTGTTTGAAATCATTCATGATATTTGTTGACCCATGTATGAGGGAGAACCCAATTACCAATGATGGATTATTTTTGTTATTGTTTTCTGTTACAATTGATTATTATTTCACCTTGGGTAACACAATTGTTGTGAGATGTGATTATTTTTTCATGGATTTGTTTGTACATGAATCAAGGCTAAGTATGTCATGGTATTGGAGTTTTCATGAATCATTCTAGGCACACATGATTATGGTGACATGCATAAATTTAGGCACACATTGGAAAATTGGTTTTGGGTAAGTTGTTGAACATGACATATTTTTCCTTTCATGTGAAATTGAAATGGAAAAGTTCATAATATAAAAATTAGAATTTAAAAATGATTCTAGGTGATAATTCTTTTCTAATGAGTCACATAATTATGGGAGTTATTTTACCCATTTTTAACCATGAACTATATTAATGATGAGTAATGGTAGTCATAACACGATAGTTTTAACTATGTGAGAATAAATGGTTTATGAATTGATATGGATTAATGTAGAAACCACCATTTCAATTGTGTAAAATTTATGTTATTTTTCAAGGGATGTTTGTTTAGAATTTTCGAGATATTCCACAATAATTACGCTTGTTTAGAGGATGAAATAAGGATATGGATGGATATTATCTACCAGTAGTGGAAGCTAATTCCCTAATACATCCATGTTAGGAAGTAGGGGAGCAGTTCAAAGAGAACATTTTTTGCTTCATGAAATTCATGTAAAGAGACCCAGTGGGTGTTATAAAGTGTATTTCCAGATTAACAAGAGAGTTTTAGTATTGTAAACCTCCAACATTTGCTGGAGAGGGTGGAATGGAGGGGGATGAGTTTTGGATTGAGTTCATATAGACTATACCAGACCATTTAGAGACTCCTGTTGAAAGGAGGGTCATGTAGGTTACTTATATGGTATTCAGATTAGTGAGGAACTAGTGGGATGTTTAGGATTGGACTAGATGGGCTAACAATATGTTATAGAAGGAATTTATGGATATGTTCATGGATTAGTTCTATTAATAGATGTTGACGAAGGAGAGAGTCCCTACCTTCATAAGATTGAATTAGGGTAGTATGTTTGTGATGAACTATGTTTGATGCTGTATAGATTCACAGTGCATTACTCTATATATTTTTGGGGAAGAGATGACTATGATGTTTCATTTACATCAAAAACATAAATATTATATTATGTCCTAGGTTAACCTATTTTGGTAAAAAAATTGTTGAGGTGGTGGATTAGTCTCTCATAGACATGTAGATCCTATGATAGGATTCCAATATAAGATGGGTGGTCACTAGTGGATGATCATGAGCTTTGACTTCCGAGAGAAGTAAATATTGAAATGATAATTCTAAACCGTGGGATAGTAGGATGAGTGCCTAGGTGGAATGGTTAGTCACACATGATCATACCAGATTGTATGTACCCAGTGCTATAGGTGGTGACACTATCATAGAAATTGTACCCATGCACCATTATAGATCTAATATTGAGGATGTATTGGACATCTATCAATTTTCTATAGGGAACCACAACATAAGGGTAGTGATTGAGGATATAGATATAATCAGGGTGCGAGAAGGTATCTTCTACACCATATTAGTTTGGAAGATATAGATCTACTCATGGAGGTGGTAGAAGTAGTTTATGTAATTTTTATTAGAAAAAAAGATCATATCATTAGTGCGGTGAAAAACAAGGGACTTTGGTGAATTATAAAGAAGCGTTATATTACATTTACATGAAATACAATCTACACATATGGATAATGTGGTTGGACCATCAACATTAAGAGGTACTATTATTATAGCATATAAAATGTCATGATCATTATTTGATAGTGGTTCCTATCATTCATTTATTTCAGAAAATCGTGTAAACGTTTTGATTATGGTAATGGATTTCATGAGTATGTTGTTGATGATATACACACCTATGGGCATATGTTCAATGTAAAATTTCTTTGTGAAATGTGTGTTCTTTAATGGTTGGGGAGTATCTCTTTTTTTGGGTTCATTGTATTCATGAAATAACAGGATTTAACCTAATTATAGGTATGGATTGGTTACTAACATATCAAGCCCACATATATTTTTACTAAGGGAGAGTGAACATTACATATTGTGAGGGTGAAAATTATATTCATAATGTATAGTGGGATATCAAGGTGATCCATGCACGGCCAGTTCACCAGCAACTGGGAGATTTTACCACCTAGGATGAATGTTTGTTGCTGGATTATAGAGGTGCAATGCATGATTTAATTCCACATGTAGTGTAATGATTTCATGTTGGGTATTATGAGTGTTTATCAAGGAATCCAGCTAAGAGTGATGTGTAATTTACTATATATTTCATGTCGGGGGCATAGCCAGTCTATATTAAACCATACAGAATGGCACAAATAGAGCTTTAAGATCTCAAGAATTTTGTAGAATAGTTAGAGGATAAAGGATTTTTCTAGCTGATTAGGTCTCCATGGAGTTATCTAGTCTTGTATGCAAATAATGATGACGAAAATATACAATTTTGTGTTGATTATTGGACCTTAAATAAAATGAATACGGGGAATCAATATCTTATTCTTTATATCAATGGTATTTTTAACCTATTGAGAGGATGTTGTGCTTTATCAAAGGTAAAATTGAAATTTGGGTATCATCAATTGATATTTTTCCCATCTGATATAATGAGTACTTATTCTAGAAGCATAAATGGCCTACATTAGTTCTTCGTAATTTTATTTGGGTTGATGAAAGCACCAGTAGTGTCCATGGACATTATTAATAGATTCATTTCTTTTTACCTAGATCTGTCAGTGGTAGTGTTTGTGGTTGTTATCTTGGTATACTATAAAACTCATGAATATAATTACTAAAATCTTGACTATATATTAAGTACACTTTCATAATATCAACTATAAGTCAAGATATCTAAGTGTAGATTTTTTATGGATCAGGTACACTACTTAGTTCAAATCATCATGGTGTTTGATTGAAGATGAATGAGTACTTGGGTGGGTTTATATAGGAAATGATGAAGAACTCTTTATTATTTAGGTTTTGGACTATACGAAGTAAAATATTCAAAACCAAATACCATAACTTGATTTTTCCCATGGTTTCTATCCAAGGGAAGTGGAAAAATTAGTTTATAAGGCCAAGTACTGAAGGAATTAAAATATTATATATTCTTATGAGGATTTGAGTCACACCCTCATGGAAATGAATTTTGAAATCATAAAATATATTATAAATTTTGGAGGATTCACTTATTCTATATAAAATAAGTTAAATAATTCTAAAATCACATAATATTAATGTTAGAACATATATTTGGGTGAGGATCCCTTTTATGGAAATTATAACATCACTATTGGTTAATTTGGGTTTTTTAAAACACACTATGTATTTATATATTATTTATTTTTTTCCCAAAAATTTGACTATCTCAGAAAATTATCAAAAATCCCCATTCGATAATTTTGATGTCCTAATACCAAAAATAATATTTTTTTTATATAAATAATTTTTATTGTCTGTCAATTTTCAATTTTAAAATGAGAACCATCATTTATTTAAAATTAACTGTTTTGACAAAAACAGCTTTTAAACCATAATGAGAATTAAAATTGAATTCATAAAAATTATATACTCATTTTTTTAATAAATGTTTATTTATTATAATATTTTCTTAAAATAGTAATTATTTAAGATGTTAATTAATTTCTTAAAATAAATTCTTCTAAAACACACTTTCAATTTTATCATATAAAAATATAACTATTATCACACTGATTACATAATCATTTATAGATAAGGAACTGATATAACATTATTTTAGAATTTTTTTATAATATTACTAATAAAAATATATTAAGTAAAATATTTCTCAACAATACCATTTTTTCTAAAAAAATCAATTTATCAAATTCATAATTTTTGTTAGAAAGTCTATTCCAAAAATGGAATTGATGGAATATGAATATTATTTATCAAAAGGAATTACACAATATGTAAATAATACCTTATTAAATAACCCCTTATAACACCTAGATAGGACTTAAGGGTAAGGTGTATGATGGTGACAGACTTTTGGGACATCTCAAATAACATTTCATGGGTGGTAATCTCTATTACCTTTATCTTCTCCCATAAGATATTCTATTAAGGAGTAATGTGTTGAAGAATAACTTGGGCTTGGTCAATAGTGATACATATTTATGCTAACTCGTTTCTTAGCTCTGAAAAATATGCTTCGTATCACCTGAGTCTACTAGATGAGGCTATCATGTCCCTTTTCTATCTACAATGGATTTGTTAAAACATTATACTTGTATTAGTTGTGTGATCACTATTCAACTGATATATTATCAACATAAATGATACTTAATGGTAATTTAAATCTAATAATAATATAAAAATGAGTGAAAGTTTTTTCTTTATCCATGAGATAGTTAATTAAAAGAAAATTAATTTTATTCATAAATGATCGGGTCATTACAACCATCCATCCTTAAGAAAATGTCCCCACAATATTTCTTTTGCAAAAACTAAAACAGACGAGGGTATCTCTTATTCATAACAACCTCTACATCCCACATCACTTCCTTAAACCTTTAGTTTCTCCACAATACTCTAATGAAAGGAATTATCTTATTTTTTAGAAATTTTTCTATGGGATCTAATATCATCAATAATTATCCTCATCAGAGAGTTAATTCTCCAATGGTACCACCTCTTGATAGAGAACATGTGATGGGTCAGATATATAATTCCTAAAGCGTGATTCAGGGAACACATAATGTACATGATTTATGTTTGGTGGGATTATTAGTCGATAGTCCACTACTCTGAAGCGATCTAGGATATCAAAAGGTTTGATGTAACTTGGACTAATATTTCAATTTTACAAAATCCCATAACTCTCTTCCATGAAAATATGAGGAGTAAAATGATATCACCAACATCAAATAGCAGGTCTCATCAATGGTTTTCATCAATTACCTTTAGTAGAATCCATGAAGCATTGATGTCCTATTGGAAAGTCTTAAACTTCTACACCATTCGGTTGACCATTTCTAGACCTCGAAGATTTCCCTCCCTAACACCATCCCTTCATGTCATCATATGGACATTCGTGAGATGTAAATTCATGAGATTTCACCTTTATCAGAAGGACATTCTTGAGATTTCATCATCCTCATCCTTTATGTTCTTCATAATTCAAAAAAGTACAAATAGTGAAGCAAGATTTTTGATAGATGGTTTGGAATAATCATGATGTGTCCTTCTTGAACTCCCGTATGGTTAGGAATCTCATTTTTGAAGTCATCACATTTCCCTTCACATTGTTTGGAATTTGGATTCCTCATATTATTGTCCCTTGGTTAGAATAAGAGGAAATTTGGCGCTATTTATTTTCATCTATTAAAAACAAAAGTGTGAATCCAATTACAAAAATGGATAACATATAAATTACATTTATTTGCTTCACTTTTTAATTTCTAAGCATCTATCTATGTTATCCATGATCTACTTTGTAACAGATATTATTAGTGGAATTTTTTTTCCATTATTATGTTTTCATAATAATCTTAATATTTTATCGAAGCATATCCCTTGGGAGTGTCAAAACATTATTGTAGCAAAGCCCATTTTCGTGCACCGGTTCCTGTTCATGTCTATCTCAAAGCGGTGTTTTTA
The DNA here is from genome assembly GCA_963277665.1 of Viscum album. Classification (NCBI taxonomy): domain Eukaryota; kingdom Viridiplantae; phylum Streptophyta; class Magnoliopsida; order Santalales; family Viscaceae; genus Viscum; species Viscum album. Next base: position 1,021,021,668 of record OY728127.1, read on the forward strand.
GTTTTTAGCCATAGATACATCTATGCTAGAGACACATCTACTTGTTTGTATTTTGGAATGGATTTATTTTCTTGAAAACTACATACTCAATACTCACCCCAAATCAGGGTTGTTTTCCCCATACATAGTCTTATCTCTAAGTATTTCACTACTGTTTTCTAATCCTTATACAAAAAAATAACTAAACCTATCATTTTATACTAACTACAACAACCCTTCTCATTATTTCACATTTAATCATGAAATATTTCATTAAATTTCACTTAATACAAACCATAAGATCGATAGGTCCATTTTCATTGGGTCATAGGAACATTATGTGACGACATAAGAAATAAAATACAACATCTTTTTTGGAATCTTCTTTTACATGACCACAACATTCCATCACAGAAACCATTGCACGGGATAACCTCAAGGCATACATAAGAAAAGGGTCAGATATACATCTCAATAAGGGAGTAAATAAGGCATAACACGAATAATACATTACATGTTCTGAAATAGAAATATCAATAGAGCATAAGAGAAACTTGAACATAAAGGCATTATATAACACGATTATCATAACATGGAACTATGGCACCGAATGAAAACACTACATGACAAACATAAAGTAATCAAGTAAACCATTATCCCAACATGGGGAAAATTCCTAAAAGGAATCTCAAAAAACCCTATCCCAACTTGATAGATCATGATACAGAACATTACCCAATTCATTGGATCACTATCAGGTTACACCCTTCACAAACATTTTAATCTCATGCTTATGTGTTCCACATCGATCATATAAGATGGATTCATTAAAAATCATAATTTATTCCCTAAAAATGAATGATTAATCAATATATGAATTTCTATAATCAATAAGTATATTTTATTAATGGTTAATATCATTAATAGATAAATTGGCACTATATTCACTACATGATGATTTTGGTATGGAAATCACTATCTAATTTTGGTAGAAAAATGACATCACATGGGGATTCATAAAATTAGTTAATCAGAGAAAATGGATAACTCGTCACTTAGAAATGAAATGGTCCATAAGGGGATCATGAATAAATATATACCAAAATATGGAAATGAATTAGAGATGTATACCATAAGAGGAATGCATGAATTAAAATTAGGAGAGAGAAATACCTTATCAAATATCAGCGTGGTAATAGGTGTATATTGGATAGATTAATGAGAGAGAAATGGGTATCTAATCAATAAGAAATAATATTTTATGTTTGAGGGCGGTACTAAAACATACCCTATATTTTTTAATTTAAAAATAAAAGGGAATAACCATATAATAAAACATGAATGAAAATAAGAATGGAAGGAAAATCAGGATCCCATACATGGATGTCTGATCCTGAATGATTGGAAGAGGCCTCTTTGGATCTCAGTACCACCTTATAAGTACTCTAGGGAGTCGATGGAAAATTGATTAAATTATTAAATGATTTTGAGTTAAGAGAAATAAATGATTTTTTGGGTTTATATAGGAAATGAGGTGGAATTATTTATTATTTTGGGTTTTTACACTACACACTATTATATTCAAAATAACAGAACATCCAATGGTTTATTCCTATGGTTACATGACAAGGGAAGTGGAAAACATTATTTTATATGGCCAAGTTCTGAATACATTAAAATATTATCAATGATTATATGGAGGTGATTCATACCCTCAAGGAAACTAATTTCAAATCATAAAATATATTATATATTTTGAAGGATTCACTAATCCATTATAAAATTGGAAAATTAAATTTAAAATCATAATATTTTGATGTGAAAACCTATATTTTATTTATCATCCGTTTTATAGTATTTATTATGAAACTATTAGTTCATTATGATGTCATAAGACACACTATAGTTTTATATATTATTTATTTATTACCCATAAATTTGACTGTATCATAAAATTAAGAAAAATTCGTGGTCGGATAATTTCAAAATCATGATTCCAAAAGTAATATTGTTATTATCTAAATAATTTTATATATATGTGAATTTTCACTTTTAAAAAGAGAATAAATATTTATTGAAAATTGATGGGTTTTTACCAAAACATTTTGTAAACCTTAATAAAAATTAAAGTTAACTTCAAAAAAATTATATAATCATTTATTATTAATATAAAAATTTTTATAATTTTTTTTTTAAAATTTATAGTTAATTTAAAAATACATTAATTATTTAAAATAAATTTCTTAAAAATACAGTTTCTATATTATCATATAAATATATAACTCTTATCAAACTGATTACCTACTCATTTATAGATATGAAACTAATATAAATAATATTTATATGGATTTTGTTCGTAATATTATTATTAAAAACATAACAATGCATATATTTCTCAAAAGATCCATTTTTACCAGAAATAATCAATTTATCAAATTCACATTTTTTTTAAAAGACTATTCCCATAAATGAGTCAATGGAATAAGAATTTTATTTAGTGAGAGTAACTAAAAAAATAAGAAACTAATACATTTTGACAAAAACCCTTATAACACTATCATATAATCTATGTGTAAAGTGTGTGATGGTGAAAGACTCTTGGGGTGGCTCAAACTACATCACCAGGTGGTAATATCTATTTGCATGAACTTCTACCATAGGCGAATCCATTCAAGCCTAATTTATTGTAGCTCGACATGGTCTTTGTGATGAATGAAGCCCAATGACTCTACCTCATTTTAGATATCCGAAAAATGAGCTTTGTATGACCCAGGTTTATTGTATTAAGCCATCATCTCAATGTCTGTCTCAAAAGGAGTTGTTAAAACCTTCTATTTATATTAGTTTTTTCTCATTGTTCAACAACTATATTATCATGGGAAATGATACATACTGTTCATTTAAACCCCATAATAACAAAAAATGAGTGCATGTGTTTTCTATATCCTTGACATAATTAATAAAATTATAGGTATTTTTATTCATAAATGACCGGGTTTTTACATAGTTGTTTCATGGTAATAACCCAAGATTTATTTTGAAATCTATTGATTTTGGTGTATATCAGGATACTATCAAAGGTTTTTTCTAGTCACTTCCCATTTGGAATAAATACATATAAGAATGTCCAAAAAGGTAATAATGTTTGACTTGTTGGAAGAATCTGGTAATTCCTTCTAGGAGTTGAAGAACCGCTTGACCATGAAACACATCATCATTCTACATTATCTATGTGAGTATTATATGGTGATATGTGATGATTTTGGAAAATGGATTGGAGAAATTTTTATTCAGGGGGAATGAGTTGTGGTGTATGGATTTATATAGTAGAGGGTACAGGAACAGAACTACCCTAAGCATGGCCTCAACTTTAATGCATTGGTTTATTCTGTAATGTTTTGGTGGAATTTCCAATTGGGTGATAATTTTACAAGGTATACTTACCACATGAGTTTAAATTATATCATATCCCAATAATATTTAAATCATTTTGTAGTGTATATGAGATGAATATATGTAGTAATTTTATTTTGATGAAACATATATACCCAAAAAGGGAAACAATGTGGGTGATGCATTGTAGAGGAAAACTCAGACTCAGGGTGTTCAAGAGTGTAGTGAATAGTGGATGATGATGCATTTACCAGATGAGATAATTTTTTGGTTCAAGAGATCCAGGAGAAAATGACTCTCATATCATTTTTGGTGGAATCAATGATTTTGATATGGATTAGAGACAAATAATATGAGGATCTATAGTGTTTGAACTCGAGGGAAATCATTGATTGTGGGGATTCACCTTGTAATTGAACCATAGATGAGAATGAACTTATCTATGTCAGGAATCATTTTGTTGTTCATATAGGTATTTGAGGGGAGTAGATGCCTAAGTTTCATGACTCGATGTGGGAAGTACCTCTTGGTTTGGAAAAATTTTACATTGAACTATGACATTAGTTTTATTACCTGATCATGAAAAAGTCGATTGTAGGGTTTATGGAACGCTGCTACACATGTAACTAGTTGAAGGCAGTGAATCAATAACCCTATGGTTTGTTTCATCCAATATACCTTTTGGAATGAAACTGGGATGGCGTGGCCAATAATTTTATGGTGTGTCTCCCAATGATTCCTCATAAGAATGACACTATTAAGGTTGTTGTTGATAAACATATGAAGGTATCACATTTCATACATATATGAAAAACCTTATCAATTGAGATGTTTGTGAAACTAAATGTTGGGGTTATATTTCATCTGCATGGGGTGCTACTGACTAATTTTTATGATCGATACAGTTGTATTACTTTGTGCTACTGGAAGGTATTTCTTAAGGTGTTTGGTACAGATGTCTTTTTGAGTACAAAATTCCACCCATAGGTATAGGGGAAGTCATATAATACTATTTACGTGCTTGAGGATATGCTACAAGCATATGATATTGAATTTTGTTTCTCTTGGGAGAATAATTGGGCTTTGGTAGATTTTTCAAATAAAAAATGTTATTATGAAACTATACACATGGCCCTATATGGGGATTTTTATGTTAGGCCATGCAGATAACCACTATCTCGTATGAAGGAAAGTGAGTGAGATTTATTGAGACCAACTGTCATTCAGGAGATTTTATAATAGGTACAATAGATTTAGATATTTATGGATACATCTCAGAATAGATAAAATTCATATAGCGATACATGTTGATGACCCAATGCTGATGCCTACGGTGATAGTGTATTCCACTGGTTTTTTTGGGGATAGGATCACCACATTATATATAGACAAGGCATGTCAGTGCCCAGTTTTGTTGGACTTTTGAGGTTGTGAAGAGAATCAGGCTTGTGGCATAAATATTGGCTCTTCCATAAACATAAAATGTTATGAATGATGTCTTCCATGTGTTACAACTTTGGAAATATCAGCTAGAACCTACTAATGTGATTGATCTGGATGATGTTGATCTTGTGATAGATTTATCCTTTAAGGATCATCTAATATGTGACTTAGATCACAATGAGAAAGTGTTGTGGGGAAATGATATGATGATAGTTCACATACTGGGAAATTTTATCCATTTTCACGAGGAAACATGGGGGGAGAAACATATGTGATGGATTAGTGGACATATATTTTTGTCACATAATCATAGATATGCAAGGGAGTATAGATTGACAATGAGGAATTATAAGGTGGGTAGATTTTAAAGCCTTTACCTTTTTAGGATATGTCTTATGCTCATTTATATGCACCAATTTACCCTTATGTCGAGTACTTTTCAATTGTATTTTACCTTGGGGTGTGTTTGGGTGAAAATTTTAGAAAAAGGGAAAAATAGGGTAGTATACATTAGGTGCATGTTTTTGTAACCATGTTACTTGGCCTAGAAAACCATGAAGCCCATAGAAGAGTGGGATTTTATTTCTAGCGCAACGTTTTTGAAACCGTGCACCCTAAAAAAAAGAAATGAGCACCCCTCTAAAAGAGGAAATGCTTAATGCTCATAGATTGGTAAAACTGTGCACCCAAAAATTTGGAACTGTGAACTGCTATAGAATATGAATAAGGTTATTGATCATTGTTTGGTGAAACCATTCAATGAGTTGTAAACTACTCATATGAAATTTTTGTAACCTGAAATTGTTTTTAAAAAAATTACCAAGTACCCATTGTATCCCTTATTTGGTCTTAACTCGACCCCCAATTCCATTCCATGATTTTGGAGCCTCTTTGATAGATTCGATGCCTTCCCATCCATTATTGATGGTGAATCTAAGGGAAGATTTAATATCATCACACCTTCTGACAAGAGGATCTTATCCTATGTGATTTACTTTTTCTTTCCCATCACTACCTCATATTTGGGGGCGAAGATATACTCACATTTGTTAGATATAGATATATGATATTTGGATATAGATATCAGATTGTGTGATATTGATTTTAAAATCATGAATTAGTGTTACAGGTCTAAATCATGTTCTTTGTTGAATTCATTTTTTATCCTCTCTAAATTGTGGGGGGGGGGGGGGGGTTGTTGGGAAATTTCTCATCAAAAAATTAAGGTATGTGGTATATAATTGAAATCTCAAACTCATCATCTAAATTATAGGTATGTAATTTTATAAATGTTATTGGATGATTTGGAATTGGGTTTTCTAAAATGGACTAATTACTTTTGAAAATTAATTAATTAATGTATTTTGAAAATGAATATATTGAATTAAATGAATTGAATAAAAACAATTGAATTTATTATGGGATATTTATTTTTTTAGTTAATTAATTTTTTATATAATAATTACATATTGATAATATTGATTTGAGATAAATATTTGTTAAATTAATTATGATATATTGAGATTTAGATTATTTATTATTAATTATCATGTTAATTATTGAAATTTTGATTTGGTATTGAGAGGCTCCTTTGAGTGTTCAACCTCAAGACAAGTTGTGGTTCTCACATGGCCTGGATCAAATGTTTTACTGTGAAATATCACTTTTTCAACCACCATTTGTTTAGGGGTGTTTGAATACTATTTTCGAAGTGTTTTTTGAGGGTATTTCAATGGAAAAATCTGCTTGCCTAAATTTGGGGCTGAGGCGTGGTCCCTACGAGATGACGTTCTGATGTATGCTATGTTTTTATGACTTATTCTTTATAATTCCGTTCGGGTAAATTGAATAGCCTTTTTTGGGTCTTTTTACAAGGATCACAATGTTGAGATCTGTTCGATGGTGCATGGCCTTTTTACAAATGGCTATGATCGAACACCGTTCCGGAATTATGGTGAAAATCACCTATTTCACTAATATTATATTTTGGATGAGTGAGTATAAGATCCTCTAGTATTTTACCACTAAGGCATGATAATTAATTTTCATTCATTTCCATAGTTCATGGATTTATAGAAATATTTACATATTGATTTGGAATATGATACTATACTAATTTTATGATGATTATTATTATTCTCACACATGTTTTATTGATTTTTTCCTTATTCAACCTCTTAATAGTCTTTTTTCACCACATTAATTGATTTATATCCTCATTTGACTATATGTACTAAAGAGGAAATGGGAATACAAGGAAAAGGATGAATATATTTTTTAAACAATATTGTTTATTATTCTTATGTGTTGTATGGTTATACTTCCCAAATATATAAAAAAACATTTCATCCTGGATTATAAAATATTTACGTTATTTTTATTAAAATGGTGTAGATGTCTTGTAAGAAAAGTAGGGTCGCTAGAGTTGGTATCAAATGACAGTTTAGTTATTTGGGAATTAGTATTATATAATGTTCATAAAAACCCTTAGGATATGAATAAGTATATATAAGTAACAATGAATCATTTTTTAGAAAAATGATTGACATACAGATCTATTATGATATGCCCTTAGTGTTAATAGTCTAAAAGGATAAATTATTCATTCTTGGTTGAAATTGTTATTGTTCAAACCATTTCTATTTAAAAAAATAGTTCAAAATATGTGAGACTAATTTAATAAACCATGTGAGTGAAAATACAATGTTTTCTCGTAAAAAATCCCCAATTCCATGGGAGGTGGAGTTCAAAACCACATTGTGATTATTACCTAGTTGTAATAGGAATAGAAAAATAATCAAAAGTAGTTTGAAATCACATCGTCACCTAATCAAAAGAAGTTGGAAATATAATACATTATGTGGAAATGAACACTGACATTTAGTGGATCTTCTAATCCCCTAATTTTGAAACAAATGGTCTCACTAAATAGAGATAATCTTTTCTATTCTCCATTATTTTGAGAAATAGAATGTGATTCAATGTATCTATCATTTATATGAATATATTGGTCAATTTTTGGATTTGATTTAATTTTTTTGGAAGATTAAAATAGTAGAGATTGAGTTATAAGACATTAGGAAAATATTTCATAACATGTATTTCGATTGAACTCTATAGACAAAAATGTTGGAAAAATCATATAGCTAATGAAAAAGAAAGTAAATATATTCATTTATTTTGAATAAAACGTCACATGTATTTCAATATATACCCTATTATTTTTTATTATTAATTATATAAATGTATATAATATCAATAGTGGTTTAAACATACACCATCAAAATACTCATGATTCCCAAAATAATTAGAGTTACAATTAGGATTTCTGTTGATCTATAAATGTTTAGAAGAATTTTGTAGAATGGAATTAGGGATATAAATATAATAAAATAATGATGGAGTATCATTATAGAGGATGCAACAAAAAAGATGAAAGAAATCTAAACCAACCACATATCATAAGTTTTTAAAGAATGATGTGGGTTATTTACTCAAATGGACATGGAAATGATTTATATATAAGAGAGAATGATTCCAAGCTCATAAATGTCGAAGAGTCATAAATAATCCATCCAAAATAATAGATAAAATGAGAACACAAACCATGGTTCAAGGAATCAACTATAGGTTGCAAGAAAATAAGGAATGATAGTGTAGAAATCCTCGACTCATTGAGGGTAATGTGCATCAGCAACCACCAAAGGAAATGGGTCAAGGAAATGCTGATTCCATCACTACACCCAATGAGGAGAAAGAAAAAATATCATACAATGTAATATTTTTATTCCCAATATAATTGAAAATTATTTTTTGATTCTATCTCTACACATTCCTTAATAACCTGCAGGTTTTCTAGTACATTTGAATTGGTTCCTAGATACCTTGAAGTAGAGATACCCATAAAAACACATAGTGTTGTGATAACTGAATCCCATGTGTTGGACTCTTCCCTTATTGGTGTATGTGGGAATATTATTCTAGAAAATATTGTAATACATACATGCATGTAATTTGATGTTATACTAGGCATGGATTGTCTCTCATTATATATAAAATGCATGAAGTATTTTGAAAAGCAAACATCATTAAATATTATGAACCATATCTTGATCCAATAAAATGGAATAATGACTATGAATCTATTTTTAAAATCCATAAACAATGTGTGTGTGGATTACCTATAGATTATTTTACCATGATCATGTGATTGAGTCAAAAAATGTATTATCCCTGAGGAAATTCAAATTGTTAAGGAATACACTGATATATTTCTCGAACAGTTTCTATCATTCCCCAAGATAATGAGGTAGAGTAATGAAGAAATAATACTACCATATACCCTCCAATTTCAGAATGCACCTAATAGGTAAACCATATTTAATTTGAGGAGATAAAGAAGAAGTTATATTAGAAATTGGAAAAATAATTTACACACCCATGTGCATCCCCAAGGGGTAAACCAGTGATCACTTTCAATAATATGGATGGATCAATGATGTTGTGTATTGATTACTAGAAGCTCAATAAGATCACTATAAATAACATGTATCATCTTCAATGGATTAATGACTTATATGATCAAATAAGATGTGCTTTGAACTCCTCAAATGTAGATCATTTTTCTAGATATCATCAACATATGGTGGATAAGGACGATATTTAGAAGACTATCTTCTACACAATGTATGGTCATTATGATTTCCCATTATTTACCTTTGATTTAAATACAACCTATCAGAGTGATGCATGAAAAATCATAATATTTTTACCAAGTAGTAAACTCATTTTTCACCCAAACACTCTTAATTGGATGACCTGGTTCTTTCATCAAATAACATTGGTTTAGAATAACTTAATCCCAGTAACACCCGATGAATTTAAGGTTCTATAATCATTCATAAGAGTCCCTAGATAAAAATGTCACAAGATATCCACTATTTCAAAAGATGTTAATTTATATAATTTTGTTTCCCTACAAATCACATGTATTCCTCACTTGTTCATAAATCCAAACACTATCGTGAATCACAAAAAAATATCATTGATACAATTTTTCCTAATCTGATCCGATAAAGACCATCCTAGATCAGAAAAAAAGAAATGAGATGTCCTGAAATTCAACCACCTATAGTCCATGGGATAATGACACTAAAAACGGGTATCTATTACACATATATGATCTAATACCCTTATAAATTCTCATGACAGGTAAAATTAAAAAAATGAACCGAATGTTAATAAACTCAAGAAATAAAATTTCCTTACACTAAAAAATAAATATATAAAAAATTTAAAATAAAACAAGAAAAATGAATGAATTCAAACTAGATTATTATCAATTTTTCTCATACAAAAACATCTTTAATCACCATCATCCTATCCTAAAAACCACAAACACCAACTATATTGGGGTGAGAACATGGGAGTAATTACTATGATCAACATTGTAAATAATTTTGTACCCAGGAGTAATATTTTTTATATGATATATATTATAGAAATATATAATAAAGAAAATAATGTGTGTTAGATAATATGAAATGTATTATTTCTTCATGATATTCATCTAAAAATACATCATCAATAAAGGAATATGATTGTAAATTAAATTAAAAACAATATTAAAGTAAGTAATTCAAATTTATATTCAAATAGGATTATAATTATAAATGTAATTCTACAATTATACCACAATAATTAGAATAATCATATAAAATTTTAATACTAACATGATTATCTCAGGGAAAATAAACTTATATCATAAGAACCAATATTACAAGAAGGGAAAAAGGATATCCCCACTTTCGACCCGTGACAACCATCCCATATCATCATATTAACTTATAATGTAGAAAAACATGCCATCCCAGCACTTGACTCACGTCAATCAACCCAACACCATCACACCATCAAAACCAATAAGGAAATATAAAATTTTAAACAATTAACACCTTCCAATCACCTCGACATTCTTTCAAAATAATATAAACATCACAGACTCATTCCACGGACACATGACATAATTCATAATCCATCACATCCCAATTATATGTGTACATGTAATTATTATAGACCATAAAACCTACTCAAGAATGGATTGAAAACCAAATATCAAGGTAGAGTATAAATAACAAATTATATTAGAAAATTGTTACACATCCAAAATATTTAATAAAAGTAAATTCATTGTGAAAAAAATGTAATAATAATTAAGTTAATTATGACTTTCCAATTCATAATATTATCCTTCATAATTGATATCTATAAGTATTTTACTCCACGCTTTATGAAAATATTTATTTACACTATATTATTTAGTTAATTCAAAACACTAAATAATTATTTTAACTATCTTAAAACCCTAAGAAAAAACATAATATTATAACCGCTTATGAATCCTCTTAAAAAAACTATTCCATTTTCAATAGCTAACCAATACCATTGTATAAAAATTTATCATATAACAATAACCCCTCTATAATTTTCAACAAATAGCCTTATACATTACCACTATAAATAAATAAAACAACCAAAAATTAATTTATACTATTTGGTGAATTGAAAAAAAATTATTTTCTTATAATCAATCTTTTGAATAAAACCCTAATAATAAAATTATTCTACTTGAGTAAATTGAAATGTCTAAATCATTAAACATTACTCACTCTAACAATATTAAATACATATTTTATTTTTTATAAATGTTCTTGAGGTACTCCATATTAGTTAAAATATATTTCTAAATTTACAAATAGCATTATCAATAAGGTATTATAGACTTATAAATTATTACTATTTTCAAAATATATCAAAAAATTATTAAATTTTAGCATCACTTTGTATGAATAATGTTGTAGATTTAAAAAATAGAATTTTAAAAATGTTTATCAACCAAATGTAATAGCACAAATACAAGAATAAAACGATATAGTGTGTTTTGAAAATATAAAATTATATTTAAACACTAAATTCATATCTTTATCTATAATGATAAATGATATATTGATAATGAATAATGAATCCCCTAAAATATATACTTATTATCTTCCCAATTTTCATTCTTCATTCATTTATTAAATTATATTAATTTTATGGTTCCCATTTTTAATTGATGGTAAATTTATATTTACCACATATATCTAATATATTATAAAATTAAAATCATTAAAATATTACTATTTTTATTTCAATATGATACATATCTTTTCAATTAATATTTTGATGATGATTTCCATTTTCATGGGGAGTCCCATAGATGAATCTCAAAAGAATCACATAAGTGAAAAAATCGTTGGAATAACAAATCTAAAATAACAATTAATATTAAGGAATCAATCAATAGGTCATGATAAAATAAAAAATTCATAATTTAAATAATAGGGACAATACAATATCTCTTTTCTGTAGACTAAAAATTCATAATTGTGTTCAAGGGGATAATTAATAATGAAATGAATAATTAATGATGACCAATCCCCTGAAAAAATCTTCATAAATGAACCATAAGGGTCAGTATAATTATAATATTTACAAGATAATCAATTCCCCACATCCCATACTATATCATCCCCATAGATCCCTATGAGAGAGTATTGAGTTAATTTTATATATGTGGTATTTAAATTATGGTTAAAAATTAAACGAGTGATGATATAAGTCCAATAATATGGTATATGATGGTTCGTATTCCATTAAGAAAAATGGTGATGTCTCTAATCCTTTATTATGAAGGGAATAATAGTTGAAGATAATTGTAGATTTTTCTAGTTATTCAAATGTACGGGTTGAGAGACAATCAGATTTAGGGGTTTTACAAAAACTTTATTAAATGGTTTTAATATTGACTAATAAAAATAAATACCATAAGATAAAATATGTATCGAAGTACCCTACCTCAATTTTCTGCCACATCATGGAAAATATTTCTCTAAGGAACCAATAATTTGTAAGAATATGATGACTAAAATGGAATAAAATTATAGAGGCTGGTTTGGGCATTATTTTATTATCCATGTATGAAATGAATTAGTAATAAAGGAAATTTATTGAATAAATAAAATTTATTTGATAGAAAACCCATCAACCCCAAATAAAATTTTTTAAACTAATAGTGATGAGGCGATGTTTTAAAGATTCATGTCTCAACATTTAATTCTATATACGATTAACCCCAACCAACCTGATAATAGGGAAAACTTATGAAACTAAATAACCAAAAATATATCTATTTAAAATATATAATATTGTATATTAGACACCTTAAAAAAATGATCCGGAAATCCTTTTTTCCCACGAAATAACACTACAATGAGGTGGCATTCTGTTCAGAATTCCCATCCCAACTCTACTTGAACAGTGGAATAGTTAGTTATCATTCAAAAATCTTAACATGATAACACCATAAAAAATATCTTCTACACAATAACAATATACATACTCATTATTTTATCCATCAAGATTACCCATAGTAAATGACACAAAAAAATCTATACATTATAATTTTTAATTATAATATATACCCTTCATTATAAGTTTTAAGGATAAATGTGCCGCCCTTTTTTCACCATTTCAAGGAAGAAATCATTTTTATCCCCCATGAATCAACCATGTATTTTTCTAGGAAATGGGGAAAATATTCTAACTATTTTAAAAATATCAACATTACTGTAGAATACCTCAATAAAACACTAATATTCTCACAATCCTTAGACTTTCATCCCAAATTTTTTTCCATTGGTTAATTCTCTATAAACCACATCCAAAAATTATGTGTTTTATATTGGTGAGGTGATCTTAACACCCCATTGATGCAATTAATTTACAAAAAACCTCCATAGAACCTTAATAAAATCCTAAGATAACTCTTTTTCCCTTTGAATTTATAGGGAGGGTTAAAAGAGAAAATAGCCCTTACAAAAGAAGTTATGAAACTATATTTTTATTTTAGCATTAATTTATTATTTTTTTATCCTTTTTGTATTACATAAACTATTTTTTGGAATTGGAAGTTTCAATCCATCTAAGATGGTCCTATTAAATGTAAAATTATATAAATCACTAATAAATTGTACATTAATATCCTTTGAGTGGTTGATTCTAGTCATTAAAAGACATTATCACGAGTTTGGATTTTTTATCCAGAAGTTATTTTTAAATATTTTCTTTGATTGCCACTAAAACAGAAGGACTAGTTTAATACAGACATAATACCTAGAACTAAACCAATAATATATCCTTATATCATATTTATATGATTGTATTATTTTAATTAATGATTATGTTGCAATATCTTGAAGAATAAGGGTTTATTAGACCAATAACTTCTCTTTTGTGTGCAATAATTCTCTTCACAAAGAATAGTAATGGAAAAATATGGTTTTGAATATAATATTGATTTATGAATCTAGAAATTATTAATATTCATTTTCTATTATCTAGAATTAATTATTTTATTTGGATAATTAATTGTAAGAAATTTATTTTATAAGATCAAAATATCCTCATCTTAGAATAAATATATATTACATTCGGACAACATTTTAAAGACTAATTATTAGAGAAAATATCAAAATTTTGGTTATGTGGTAATTTGGTTTGGTCTAAACAATTCACTAATAGTTTTCTTGGAATCAAAAAATGATATTTTCCAGCCATTTTGATACATATTTGTTATCGTCATTATGGATGATGAGTTTATTTTTTTAATTGATCAATATTACCATAGTTGATATTATAATATTTTATTAGTTACATTTCTAGGGAACCAAAATTATGAAATGATATCTGTATTAAAAATTTTCCTTGAATTAGTCATGTTCCTTGGTCTGGTAATTTTAGAAGATATAATAATGGTGTATCCCAAAAATGTGGAATCAGTGATTTCTTTTAATGTTCATTCAAATTAATTTTAAATACCATGTTTCCATTTATTAATTTGATATTACAAAATTTATTTCAGGATTTCACTTATATAGTTTCATTAATGATAGCTTCCAAAATAAAATTGTTATTTTTATATGGTCATATTAGTACTCGTTATATTTCCATGAGCTAAGAAAAAGGCTATAACCAATGACTATATTCATTATATTCCAGTGTTGGTAAGGGTATTAGTGGTATTATAATGATTTTCTTGTCAACCTTGGTAGATTTATCATATGTGATCATCATGTAGTGGTGTACTGATAAAGATAGTAAAAAACACATGACAATAACTATACTACCAATGATTTGGAACATCCCACTATTCTTTCTTCCATATAGTGTTATAAAAACTACATATATAGTGAATACTTCATGGAATTGAAATACCTAAAAGGGACTAATATATATTTTTATCATGATATATGAATATATGGTTTTTATTATGATTTCAATATATTCAACTCAATAATGATCAAATTTCATTTACTTCTAATAAATCTATGATAGTTTCTAATTCTCTTAATAAGATGATTCATCCTTGATTTTAATATGTGAAAATGGGGAATGAATATTTATTTATATAATTAGTCAACTCTATCAACATGTGATTGTGTATAGGGTTTGGAAGATCTTATACTACATGAGACATACACTATCAATAATAGAGTGTATCTTGTACACCGAGATCTATGATCCTTTTTCCATGGAGACATAATTTTTGGGAGATCCTAGGTGGTTGGATCCAAGATAATTCACCAGTCCTGTATATCTAGATAAGGTCAATAGTCACCGATAGTATGATATAAATGGTGATTCATGACTACCATGAATCTTTATGGGTTTTACATACTATTATAATGACAATTTACTAAAATTTTAGTCTCCAATTATGTGTTCTTGTGATAAATAAATATTTAACAATTTATAAGTCGGTTTTCTAACTATAAAAATATTAAATATTATTATTAAATTATTAAAGGTGGTATGAAATATCCACATTTACCTATTTATAAATTGAATAATATGATTGTTGAATTTTAAAAAAAATTCTAGATCTTATAGACAGTGTGATGTAGTTTGGGTGATAGTATACCATTGTACTAATCGAACTCAAATATTATTCATTCAATGAGGAGTCTTCTATTGATGAGATTGGAAAAAATATATAATAAATACATTTTGAAGAATCACCATGTACCATATATTGTTATTAGTAACTTTTATATTATCTTCACATCCTTGTTTTTGAAATTCTTATTGTGAGGATGCAGTTCACATAAAAAATAGTGCATCATATTCAGTATATAAATCAATGGCTGTTCTAAGTGACCCATTTATGTTCTAAATGAAATAATGTATGACTATATCCCTCATTATGGAGTATCTTGGTTTAATAAAATAATAATTTTAGAAAAAATATATATTAATAGCTAGAATAAATAGATACAAATCAAATCACTGAAATCCATATATGGAAGACTATTTCATTCCGCATCGCATCAAATTGAGTTAGGTGGATCTTCTATGATAACTCCAAGTATTGTCTACTACATAACAAAATTAGTGAATCCAATTAATTAACATTATTTTATTTCTCAATGGTATTAAAATTCATATGTTGATCATCATAGGTTACCCTAGATTTTTTGATATAATGATCACGTCATTATTTATGTTTTATCAGTACTAAGTCA
Source organism: Viscum album (assembly GCA_963277665.1). Taxonomy (NCBI): domain Eukaryota; kingdom Viridiplantae; phylum Streptophyta; class Magnoliopsida; order Santalales; family Viscaceae; genus Viscum; species Viscum album. The sequence goes on from OY728127.1 coordinate 1,021,038,104, forward strand.
CAAATTGATCTGAATACACGGAAACATGAATTATATATTTTTAGGAAACTCTATGAATTAAAATTAGTTAGACAGATCTATTATTATATTACCATACCTTAGAAATTCAGTTCCATATTTAATATAATCCAATATTACCATCCGAGGAAATAGGAAGTTGAACCCATATATGTGATTCAAAGTGATGAATTTTGCATAGTGTTGATGCATCCAATGTAGGAAATTTTTCATGTGTCATCAAATGATGTGAAAATGGGTTACAATGAAATATAATTCCTTGCATTTGGGATAGGTTTCTACATTGGCAGTGCTAATATTTAACATGGGATTAGGAATAAAAAAATCAAGAGTTAGTGTCTAGATATGTTCCATCATGAACCATGAAAAATATTTATAGTGATGATAAAAAGGTTGTTGGTGATATTGATATGAATATAATGTAAATTTATTATCAACCCTTATTAACTATAGTTATTTGACTCATTTTATGATTTTTCACATTTATAAAAGGATAGATAAGTATAGATATAGGGGGAATGGTTACGGGGGTGGTCTCCAGGTACTAGTACAATAGTGAGTATTGAATGGATATTAACTACATACATGTGACAATCATAGTGAATTCAATTCCATGTCCAACTACACTAGGCAACTTATGGAATTAGACCAGGTACCATAATGGATATCAAGTGGGTTTTTTAATTTTGATGAAAATTGATTTTTTTTTTCTGATAAATTATAACCCCTAAAATTTATTATAATTGGAATTCACTTCCATTTTTATTAATATATGCCCTGTGATAGCTCATCATATCAAAACTACCCCATGAAATAACCAAATCCATACTTATCATGGTATAACTCCATTTTTTATAGGATATATTCTTCCATAATATAAGGGCGTGGTCACCCTAGAATCATGTTTTTCTATAGTTTATTTACATAATAAAATTTAATTTCTTCTCTCCATAATCTATGTCATGTGATACGCACCACATTGATATTCGATTGGGTTGTTTTTATTTTTATATACATTATTTCATTTCAAGGTATTTTTAAACCTCCCATATTCCTTTTGTTATTACTAATAATCCTTGGCTTGTATTATTATTATTATTAGACATTAAAATTAAGAGAATCATCACTGTATTTACTACATTACACCATAATTAAATTTATTTTTCTAATATTATTATGTATGTTAATATGTAATTACCACATGGTCAATTACTTTTTGTTGAAGGTTCATGGGATTATACCACACACATGCTTCTTGTAATTACTAGGTCAGACCACAATACTCTCCTAAAATATTATACAACCACAATGTATACAATAATAAAAATATAATATGTTTATAGGATTCAGTGCTAATGTGGAAAAAAGGGATCAGATTGTTGATGGTCATTTTGATGATTTGGGATTGGTTTATAATATATATTCAAATATACCACATACAATATTATTATATTTATGGGTTTTAAGAATAATATATATTTTTATACATGATTCCATTTCCATTTTATGTTATTTTTATTGAGAAATAATTATAGAATAAAAATGACCACAGATCATGGTGTTCGATCAGGGGAGGTTTGGTTATTTTGGGGACTTCTTAACATAGAGGGGATAAAATTATATATCTTATCCCTATTGAATAAATTAGGGAAAATATTTTTTTTAATCAATCTCAAATTCAATTGTGACTATATTTTTGTGTGTTCACAGGTGTTTTTTATTGAAATTTAGGTATAGTTGGGTGACGAGCAACATGGTATGGTATATTTAAGCAATGCATGTTCCTCAATATAATATGAATCTATCCACATGTACAAAACATTGGTATATGTAATATAATAGAGCATGTGATAAAGGTCTACATTGAGTTGGGACTCATGTTGTCTATTTTAATTCCACTATAGTTAATATATTTATGGATTCAGAATTGATAGAAGGAATATCCACATATATTTTAATAGATAATTCAATATATGGGAATTCAATATTTCAGTCCAATGGGAATATTTGGCACATTTAGTTTCAGTTTAAATATTAAATATATTTTGTTCACAATGTTAAAAGTATGATTTTTTCTTTTTTAACATGGGATTCATGTAATACATTTATATATGGTTAGATATCTATAGTTATATAGGTAACATGATGATTGGATTCCACACAAATAATCCTCTATAACACAATATAATTTTATAATATATGTCCATTTGAATAAATATTGTTTTTTGTATTCGATGGTTCATGAAATATTTAAATTAAAAGAAAAATTATTATTTTATTTATCATAAAATTTTACTATGATATATATATATATCATTACTAGAAAATAATAACTAATTAAAATTATTAATGGCAAGAAACTGTATTTTAAATAATCATTCTAAAAGATTAAAATATTCAGTAATATGATTATCCATGAATATCAACATACCAATTATCAATATAGAATAAATAATACTAATTATAAATGAGATAATAATTTTGTAAAATAAGACAGATAACATGATGATGTATTTTAGAGATGTATATATGGTGATATAAAATAATGAAATATAACTATTATATATATGGTCATTGGATATATGGATTTTTTATATGGTTTCTTTATATTTTTTTTCAAATTGATACATTAAAATTATTTATTTTTCAGTAATAAATTAAAAAAATAAAAATTCACTCATGATAAATTATTCATTTATTAAATTAAATAATAATTAATTGAAATTATTTACTCTAAAAGAATGCATTTTTTCACTACAATGTATTATTATTATAATTAATGTATTAATTATTTTTTGTATAAAATTACATAAAATTTTATTATATTAATGTATTCTTGCAATTTAATGGTTAGAAGATAAATAATGGTACGTGATTATAATCATTTAATGTAAGGGTCATTTTTTCAATAAATAGATTCACTAAGTGTTTTATATATTTATATTAATACAAAAAATTGATAAATTACAATTTATGATTAAATTAAAATGTTACTTTTTTATGTATAAAAAATTAGACTGACAAACATTTAATTAATATTTTATATGAAATAAAACAAGTAAAAATTAGTGTTGGAAAATGTGTATTTTTTATACTAAATATTTTTCTATAAATATTATGATTTCATTTAAATAATTGATTAATCATATTTAGAATATATATTTTGAAAATGGAGTAAGTATTTGGAATCATTAAATTAAAATAAACTATAGGGGATATAATATATTTTATTTAAAAAAATTATTAACATGAAAAATAATTGAAGAAGGAAAAAGAAGTAAAATCGGGTAAAATGACATGGATTAAAATATAGATTATTAAAAGATATAACATAATTAAAGAAGATCCTTGTAAAATGTGGGTGTCATTCCTAAAATTTTCAAAAAACTTTTCCTTAACCTAATAATCTATTTTCCTTGTGATTCTATTAGTATGAATTGCCTAACTCAATTTCAAAAGAGAAGAACTTAATTTTCACATATTAAAATATGTCTCTTCCACAATAAATAAAAGACATATGGGATTCTATTATTTCTTGAATACATTCATAAATTCCATTAAGCAATGTATTATTAAATTCATGATAACCTTTGGTCACAATATAGAATCCCATGTCCTTCATTATAAATGATGCTATTGTAAGAAGGATAAATGTATTTTAATATATGTAAATAGTTATTCTACATTCCATTCAATTACTTTTCCAAATAAAAGCTTTATAGACTCATTATCAACTATATTGCAGAAATATAAACATCCTTATGATAGAGTAAAACTTATATTATCACAATATAAGTCAATGTTGTTACTCATTAATTTCTTGTAACCCATTATTTTTTGGGTCGACTTTAAAACTTACAAGAATGATGATATAAATTTACCATTAGAAATGATAATAAAAAAATAAATACTATTAATATTATGGAATAATTAGTAATTTAATATGTTATAAAAACTATAAAATGGTAGTATATATAAGTTTACTCCATAATCAAAATTATTCCTTTCAATGAATAGAATTCATACTTGAGTCTTTAACCACACATTATAAACTTTCACTTGAACACACATAAAATGAGCATTTAAATTTATTAAAATACCAAATTATTATAGTAAAACACCATGAGAATTATAGAGGTGATTAATTCAAGATCAGTAAGCATAGATTAGATATACCACACCGATGCTTGAATAGTATAAATGACATAATTAACAACATGATATTAATTCTAAGAAAAAATAATAAATAAATATATAGAAAAAATATAAATAAATAGAATAATGAAAAATAAATTTAAATATGTTTCTAATATATATAAATAAGGAATATAAATTTATTTTACATGATTTTATAGCTTTTTGAGCTATGTGAGAATCCAAGGCAACATGTTTTCATCTCAATTTTCCATTTTTGAGACATGCTTCATATTATGCATGATTTATCATTTATATTTCATTTATAAAAGTATATGATCATAAAAAATATATATATTAAATCATGTTACATTAATTCTAATTATATAAAACAATATATAAAACCCTAAATCAAATAGGACCAATTAATTTAGAGATGATAAAAATAAACTACTAATTTTAGAAAAATGTGAATGTTTCTCAATAGTCACACAACACTAGTACTCCTTCTAGTCATATCATATGATATACTCTTCTTCATATCCTAGTGAATGAAAAAATAAGTCAAATCCCATTATCATATTATTAAAAAGGGTTCCATAATTAGATATCATTCAAAGATCATAGGTAAGCATAATATGACCACTAGGGTATGAGAATAAAATAAGGATGTGTGGACATGACATAATAATTACATAACATATAAATTATAGATAAAAAAATTATAATAAAATATAACACTTTTAGAATAAAATAAGATAAGTGTTATAAGATTGTGGAATCTAAATCAATAATCAGGAACCATGGATAATTATATTGGTATGTGAAAAACAAATAAGAATAAGAAAACCTAACAATGTATACATAACCATCAGAAGTCTTCTTCACACACAATGTTTTGAACCTCAATAAAAAAATTAAAATACAATAACTGATTTCTATATATATTAACTTATAATAGTTTATAACAATAAGGATACATATATAAACTCAATATGTCCACCCCAACATCGCACACCGGTAATGATTTTTTTTACCATTATCTAATAATTTAATTTGATTTAGTTGTTTTGTCAAGGTTCATGTTAGGAACGATGAGAGTTTTTTAATTTTTTTGATAAATAAACTTTTGGCTTAGCAGTGGTTGACACGTGTTCATGGCTCGGTCGAAGCCACGTCACTTCGCTAAAGCGATATCTGCCCCGACCATGCATTATCTTCATTTAATTATCTTGGGTATTTATTTTAAGTTGCGGTTAGAATATGTTCTATTTTAAAAGGGATTGGGGATCTTATATGGGTGTGCGCCCGCACGCGCGACCATGTGTAGTTCCCAATCGTAATTATAGAATGTTTTGTTATTAAATATGTTATTATTTGGGTGCACGACCTTGCGCACGACCGTTCACATCACTTGACCTCAATAATAATAATGATATTATTATTTTGGTTGGTCTTATTATTTTAATTTAATTATTCTCATTCTCATTATATAAGTTAATATTTTAATTAGGTTGTTAAAAATTAAATATTTCTAAATAATTTTAATATTTTTAGCATGTTTATTATTATTATTATTATTATTATTATTATTGCTATTAAATTTTAATTGTTTTAGTTTTTTTGGTTTTATTTTATTTTGTTTTACTTTATTTTTATTTTCTTTTTTTCCTTTCTTTCCTCCTTCACTCTCCTTCTGTTGCGCAAAGCCCCCACCCCTGGGTTTTTTTGTTTTGCATAGAAGCTCATGCAACCCTAGTGCGGCGTCCCCCCTTCCCCCTTGATTTCGTTCGGTGCCACCCTCACCAGATTCCTCACTAGTCGTATCTGCCTCTCCAGCCTCTTCATCCTTGGCTGCACCCCACCCTCGAACCAGTGACCACTGCCTCGCGTCGGACCCACAGTTCCCCCTTCCTCATGATGAACCGCGTCTCTACTCACTGCTGCACATGCCCTAGACCACTGCCTAACTCTCCTCCCATCTCCGGACAGCCGTGTAGTGTCCTACCACCATCTCCCTTTGGTGTCGGCACATCTCCTCCCCTCCAGTCTGCAACTGCTGCGCCGCATCACCCATGGTCGCCCCCCTCCCAGCTTTATCGACCAGCATCCCGGTTCCTTCTCAGTCAGATCTCACTCCAGCAATCTGCACCCCCATCGTCCAGCAGGTCTGACGACATCTTTTTTTTGACGCGGCCTCGCTCCTCCAAGCTAGCACCTGAATTTTCCTTGTGTGATTTGCTGGCCAACCCTGTCCCCCTACCAGTAAAGCCACTTCTGGCGCAGTACTCCTCATATGACCCCCAACGGTTTTCCAAAACTTCTCCTTTCGGCGTCCGCCCCTCTTGGTATGCCTCCCCTCCAATAATCTATGGTTTTACTTGTTTTATTTTTGGGTCCTGTTCCATATTCATTTGGGTTGTATTTTACAATTTGGTTTTTTTTAATGTAATTTTACCAATTGTTTGTTTTTCTAGAGTTTAATTGTGTTTTTTGTGGTGTTTTTGGCATGCGGCGGGAGTTTCGCGCCAAGCTCATGAGTTTTACTACTTTCCAGGTAGGTGGTTCCATACTTAATTGTTTCTTGATAAATTGATTTACATTTTGGGCTAATTTAGCATATTAGTTGATTATTTTGTGTAGTGTGAAGTTTCTATATTTTGAAGATTGATTTTCATTTGAATGGTTTTGTGGATTGTTTATTTTATTTGTGTGCTTTCCACTAAAAACCCATATTTGGTAGTTACCAAATTTTAGATCGTGCAGTTATCTGTTTAATCTGTGCAGTTGTGCGAAGTATGATTTTGACAAGGCTTTGAGTAAATTTGGTCATAAAATATGGTTCTGTGTGGGTTCAAGGGTGAAGCCATGTTACTTCTTTAGAATTTTTTCATAAAGTTTTACTTTTTTCATGATAAATTTTGTAGTTTTTTAAAAGGCATCTGACATGTTGTGTAGGTTTTTTTGTCAGACTGTTTGAGTGGTGCAGGTCACACATTAAAATTTTATTTGAGTGCGTGTAGTGTTGGAATGTGGTTTGGAATTATAAATAGTCACTTTTGTGTGTGTAAAACCACGTGGAAAACTTTTTCTATTGTTTTATAAACCTATTTCAAATGGTTTATTAGATTATGTCAATGGTGTGAGACATGATTGGAAAATGTTTTAGTGGGCATTTTTATTCAAATGGTTTTTTCTGTGACAATGGTTGTTTTGGAATGTGGAGTGGCTTAATGGGTTTTATTGTATGATTATGACATGTGACATGAACTCTAAACTTCTTGAGCACAAACCGGAAGCCTCGGTACTAGGTGGGCAGACTAGGACTTGTGCGCTAGTGATTCGGAAGTGTCATCGGCCCGGTTTCACATAGCTGGATTGAAAACTACAACACTAACTAAACTTTTGGATGATGATTAGAGACCACTAGGAAATGGATGTGTTTCCCTAGTAGTGGCTCGTGTATGAGAACGTATATTTTTGTGTTCCTGTACCATTTTCACCTAGACATGATGTTCTATAGTCCCACTACTTTCTAGTATCTTTAGGGCCTCTCCCAATTATTGTGCTCCACTTTTGTATTGAGCTCACCATCGGCACACGTTGTGACGTTGGGGTTACCAAGAAAGTGTGTGTGTGTGTGTGTTAATTTATATTGGTTTTCCATTTTGAGTAGTTTTCCCTTAAAAACTGATTTCAATAAAATTCATTAAGAACATATTTATTTTTATTCCATTAAACTGCATATGTATTTTTTATTTAATAATTATTTGTGGAACCTTTTATCAGTGTCATCCTACTGGGCTTTTAGCTCACACCCTACATACACCCTTGGGTGTTTGTAGATTCTGTTTCGTGTTTCTTCTACCATCCAGGTTGTGGCATCATGCACAACATTGGTGGTTGGGTGTTGACAGCGGCGTCCTCATGTTGGTTTGGTGACTGTAGCTTTAGGTTGTTTCACCTCATGGTGCTTGGAGGTTTGAGATAGTGTTTGTAGTTTTTCCATTATTGTCGTTCCTTTTTTGGGATTTTGGTTCCATTTGTAAACATAATTTCTAACTATATATTAAGGTCATGATTGTTTATCTGTATTTAGTTTTAATTTTTTTTCATCTTTTTTTTGTCTTATAATTATTTATTTGGGTAAATCCTTCCCAATTTTCTTTTTTTGATACCTCGGGCACTTGTGCCAGTCCGTGGGGATCGGGAACCCACTTCGGGCCATGCTGCGAACCGGGTCGGGCGCCGGGTTAGATGGTGACCAACCTATTTTCTGACAAAATGGTATTAAAGGGGGTTGTTCTTGTTATTTGGGATGTTAGGTAGATCAGGGATAGGATTGTCAGTACTCGAGGGGTAGGTGCGAGAAGAGCATCGTGAACTCTTGCACGTTCCGATCCTAAAGTAGCCAAGGGTAGTCCAGGGTTTATGTTTTTTTTGGATTGGCTCTGTGTGGATGGGGGATGAGAATGGGAGTAAACTAGTACTGCACACTGTCTCATATGGAGTAGCGACCCATGTGATTCCCGAGAGTACGATTCGACACTCCATGTGGTTGGTTCTTGCGTAGGGCTTGGTCTGCTAAACCATGTAGCCATTTTATACATGACCACTAGTCCTCCTGCAAGATGCTTTAATGTATGTGATATCTTTCTTCAATTTTGGGATTGGCGCGAAATTTTTTTCCTTTAAAAATGGAAGCGGACATTGTTGCTCCGCTTATTTTATTTTAGTGTGCGCTTGACATGATATTTGGGGTGTGTTTCTCTTGGACCTGGTTTTTGGAGTTTGGCGCTGATTTTTCAAAAATAAATTTCTAAAAGAACGTCTTGGGTTATTTGAAACTGAAGTTAGTTATTTTTGAAATGGGAAGCATTTTTTAAAATATGTCTTGAATTTTTGAAATGGTTCTGTGAAAAAAAAGTGGGAATTTTCGGATACTGATAATGTTTTGTTTTGAAATTTCAGTAGCCTTGTTTCTTTATAGTGATATTCCTATGGGGGTCGGCATGTGCATGTGGACATGATTAATTGATAATTGGTGGATCGTGTGGACAGGTGCCTGAGTGTAACAAAAATGCATATTTTCAAGGCACCATAGAATATCAGTGGCGATTGATTGATTTCTAAGGCTTCTTCTTGTTTCCTAGAAAGTGGGTTTTTTTCTTAAATGGGTTTTTGTGCAGAAATGCTTTTGGAAATGAAAAAAAGACATTGTGTTTAGAGTAATGATGGATTTTCAAAATTATATTTTGGGATTGTTGTGCAGTGCTTGGTTTTCCAAGTTAGTGTTTTTACTTGAAAATGAATTGTTGTTTTAAATTGGAATTATTGGATTTTCTTCTGGAATGTTGATGCTTGTTTTGTGATGTGTTTGGATTTGAGGAAGGCTATTTTGTGTTTCCTGTTTGATATATTCCCCCTAGAAATGTCCCAGGTGTTGCAGTAGGTCTCTCTCAGTTCCTGGCCCGACCCAGACTCCTAGTAGAGTGGTAGAGTTGTGTTTTTCTCAATTTTGTCAACTATTTGTGGATTTCGAGGTCGATTGGATATTGTTGAATGATTTTCAAAGTTAGGAGTGTCTCTGGTTTTGGAGGAACTCAAAATGTTGTGCGGATATATGATTATATCGAGTACGTCTGGTGGAGCGGGACTAAACTAGTGAATGGTGATCATTCCGTTTTCGTTGCAAATGAGGATGTCGTGAGAAATCCTCAAGACTAGCCTCATTCCATGGTTGTACCTAATGAAGCGAAGGCAAGGAAGGTGGTGGATCTCGTAGGTGCTCAACCAGTCAACATGTGGCGAAGGAGGTGTGTTGACCTTTCTGATGAGCTAGTTCCATGTTCCCCATAAGTAGTGTGGAACCGTCAGTCTAAAAATTGTTTTAGTTGTTGGTCCTATTTATATTATGGTAAGAGTAGGTCCTTTATCTGATGAAGAGTTTGAACTAAAGGTACTTGTTCATGGAGTGCTCCTTCCATCAATTTGTGTCGTGTTTTGGACAGACCGCTCAATATTCTATCTCTACTGTGGTCAGTTAGACACTCTAAGTCGTTCCCTGCAATTCTCAGTTAGTATGTTAATAGAGTGGTCGTGCGAGACATGAGGAGATGTATGCAGGCTGCTTTTCCAGTGGAGGAAGTTCCAGTCAGAGGTGGTAAGCTTGTGACAGTGAGGTTGTAGATACTTCAGACATCAGGGCCCCAGCTATAGGTTTCCAGATGAAGCTCGTGCGCAGTCAAAAATCATTAGATGTGGGAATGGCTTGGTCTGAATTATGTCCGCAATGTCGGGATGGGGACAACAAAAATTTTCCTATTGCGTTACCATCTCTGAAGGCCTTTTATCATTGTTGTGGTCTTAATTTATGAGAGTTCCTCTTGAGTATTATAGTGGTCTGAATAATCAGTATTCTTGTAAAATTGGCTGGCGTGTTTTGTGATCCTTCTCATGGTCAGTAATTGATCAAAATTGTACTTGTTTCAGAGATGCTTATGTCTTGTGGAATTGAAACGCATCTATCCAGTTTTCTACAAGGTTATGGGTTTACACTATAAAAAAATTCTTATGAAGGGGATTGTTTTCCACTGTCGGAATAATCAATTCATGTCAACCTGTGTTGGTGGGTTCGTGATGCAGAGTTCATTCTATATCACACAAAGTAAACTGGGAATTCCCGCGCGGGTTTCATGGTGTTCAGTAATTTTAAAATGGTAGGGAGACCCTGTGCGAGTCTCACCAATATCCCCTCTTTTTTTGGTCAATCATAGGGATCTTTTTGGTTTAATCTAGTGTTAAAGGTTATATGAGTTGTGAGTTGTTTTGGTTTGAAGAACCAATGTTTGACGAGAACCCCGATATGGTGGGGAGATCACCATAGGACGAGAATGCGCGAGATTGTGTTTTCAAAGTGCGCTTAGCAGAGAAACACCTTGCTTCTGCTCCACCAGACCTCGACCATGCTAATTGGTTAGCTCAGATGGTGGGTTGCTGGACATTTGTTCATGGAGATCTCAAGCTGCCCTTGTAATCCCTATGTTAGGGGTCTGGGTGTCTGATGATGTAGTTGTGTTTGGTGGTGATTTCCTTGCTGTTGGTTATTTTTCGTAGAGTTTTGGGCTTTGGGTTCTTTGAAGATTCAGGTCATGGGTGTTTTGAATGCCCGATCATCGGGTGATTAAGGTATTGCTTTAGGTATCTTCCAGGTCTCCCTTGGATCCCTTGGTTGACCTTGTCTTTTGGGACATTCTGGGTGTAGAAAGTGTCATGGTGGGGAGAACTGCCACACCCCGACATCGCACACCGATAATGATTTTATTTTTTTCATTTATCTGATAATATTATATTATTTAGATGTTTCGTCGAGGTTCATGTTAGGCATAATGAGGGTTTTCACGTTTTGCTGATAAATGAACTTTTGCCTTAGTAGCGGTCGACACACGTGCATGACTTGGTCGAAGACGCGTCACTTCGCTAAAGTGATATGCGCCCCAACCATGCATTATCTTAATTTAATTATCTTGGGTCTTTCTTTTGAGTTGCTATTAGAATTTGGTCAATTTTAAGAGGGATTTGGGATCTTATATGGGTGTTCAACTGCACGCGCAACTGTATGTAGCACCCAATCGTAATTAGAGAGTTTTTTATTATTATAAATGTTATTATTTGTGCACGTGACCTTGCGCATGACCGTTCACATCGCCCGAACACAATAATAATAATGATATTATTATTTTTTTTGGTCTTATTATTTTAATTTTAGTATTTGTATTCTCATTACTTAAGTTAATATTTTAATTAGGCTGTTAAAAATTAAATATTTCCCCATAATTGTATGATTGTTAGCATGTCTTTTCTAATATTATTACTATTTCTATTAAATTTAAATTGGTTTAGTTTTTTTATTTTTCGTTTTATTTTATTTTGTTGTACTTTGTGTTTATTTTCTTTTTTCCTTTCTCTCCTCCCTCACTCTACTTCCGTCACACAAAGCCCCGTTTTTTTTTACGTTTTAAAAAAAATATTTTCCAGAAAACGCTTCTGGCAATTTTTTTTTTAAAAATGCACCTTAATGGCGGAATTCGGGATGCCGCCTTTGCATTTCGGGGGCAAGGCGGCATCCGCGATGCCGCCTTTGCACTGCGGGTGAAAGGCAGCATCCGCGATGCCGGCTTTCTCATAAAAAAATATTTTATTGGAAATTTTTTATTTTTATTTTTATTTTTTTTGTTTTGTTTTGTTTATATATATATATATAAACAGAACAAAAAAATCAGCAGAATTTCTCTGCTATTAAAGATCCTGCGCTACAGCCATTACAGCATTCTGGATTCTGACAGAAACTCTTACCCAGGCCTCCCTTTTATAAGAGGGTTTTCCTTGAAAATCATTCTGCATTTTCGATGTGGGATTCAGGTTCTACCTTTACTGTGCAGTACATTCTGCATTTCCGATGTGGGATTCTGTTACAAGTATGTGACTTTGAAATATAATAAAATATAAACTATAAGGCTAATATAAATGAAATTTTAAACATTGATTAAACATATAATAAATAGTTGAAAAAAAAATAATTTCCTCAAAAATGTTGATGAAAAATAATCTATAACCTTTCCAAACCGCCTACTTGAAACTTAAAAATGTTTCAAGTACCTGAATTTGAAAGACTGTAAAATATAAACTATAAAATGATTATAATTGAAACATTAAAAATTGATTAAAAATATAATAAATAGTTGAAAACAAATGAAATTTCCAAAAAAAATGTTGATGAAAAGTAATTTATAAGCTTTCAAAACCGCATACTTGAAACTTAAAATTTTTCAAGTACGTGACTTTGAAAAACCATAAAACATAAAATAGAAGACCAATATAAATGAAACGTTAAACATTTATTAAACATATAAGAAATAGTTGAAAACAAAAGAAATTTCCAAAAAAATGTTATTGAAAAATAATCTATAACCTTTTAAAACCGCCTACTTGAAACTTAAAAATGTTTCAAGTACGTGAATTTGAAAGACAATAAAATATAAACTATAAAAAGAATATAATTGAAACTTTAAACATTGATTAAACATATAATAAATAGTTGAAAAAAAAAGAAATTTCCAAAAATATGTTGATGAAAAGTAATTTATAAGCTTTCAAAACCGCATACTTGAAACTTAAAATTTTTCAAGTACGTGACTTTGAAAGACTATAAAATATAAACTATAAGGCCAATATAAATGAAACTTAAAACATGGATTAAACATATAAAAAATAGTTGAAAACAAAAAAATAATAAAAAATGATGATAAAAAATAATTTATAAGCTTTCAAAACCACTTACTAATTATTAGTAATTAGTAATTAGTAATTAGTAATTAGTAATTAGTAATTATTAATTAGTTAATTAGTAATATAAATATTAATTATAATTAGTCATTATAATTATTAATTATTAATAATTAATAATTAATTATATAATAGTTAGTTAGTTCATTAGTTATATAATTACTAATTATATAACAATTAATTAGTAAATTTGTAATATAATTTTTAATTACATTTATTCATTATACTTTTTAATTATTAATTTGTAATTATTAATAATTAAATATGTCATAATTAATTAGTTAATTAGTAATATTATCATTAATTATATAATAATTAATTAGTAATATAATTATTACATATATAATAAATATTTAGTTAATTAAAAATACAATTAATAATTATAACTAATTAATTAGTAATTATTAATTATTAATTAGTTAATTAGTAATATAAATATTTATTATAATTATTCATTATAATTAGTAATCAGTTATTAATAATTATTAATAAGTAATTAGTAATTATTAATTAGTTAATTAGTAATATAAATATTAATTATAGTTATTCATTAAATTATTAATTATTAATTATTACTCATTAATTATTACTTATATAATAAATAATTAGTTAATTATTAATATAACTATTAATTATATAATAATTAATTAGTTAATTATTAGTATAATTATAATCTTTCAAAGTCACGTACTTGAAACATTTTGAAGTTTTAAGTAGGTGGTTTTGAAAGCTTATAAATTATTTTTCATTAACATTTTTTTGGAAATTGATTTTGTTTTCAACTATTTCTTATATGTTTAATAAATGTTTAACGTTTCATTTATATTGGTCTTCTATTTTATGTTTTATGGTTTTTCAAAGTCACGTACTTGAAAAATTTTAAGTTTCAAGTATGCGGTTTTGAAAGCTTATAAATTACTTTTCATCAACATTTTTTTAGAAATTTCTTTTGTTTTCAACTATTTATTATATGTTTAATCAATATTTAAAGTATCAATTATATTATTTTTATAGTTTATATTTTACAGTCCTTCAAATTCACGTACTTGAAACATTTTCAAGTTTCAAGTAGGCAGTTTTGAATGGTTATAGATTATTTTTCATGAAATTTTTTTGGAAATTTATTTTGTTTTCAACTATTTATTATATGTTTAATCAATGTTTAACGTTTCATTTATATTGGTCTTCTATTATATGTTTTATGGTTTTTCAAAGTCACGTACTTGAAACAGAATCCCACATCGGAAATGCAGAATGTACTGCGCAGTAAAGGTAGAACCTGAATCCCACATCGAAAATGCAGAATGATTTTCAAGGCAAACCCTCTTATAATGAATAATTATAATAAATATTTATATTACTGATTAACTAATTAATAATTACCAATTACTACTTAATTAGTTATAATTATTAATTATATTTCTAATTAACTAAATATTTATTATATATGTAATAATTAAGTATTATATAATTGATAATTTTATTACTAATTAAGTAATTAGTTATTATATAATTAATTATTAATAAACACTAATTACCAAATTACAAATTATATACTAATTAATTAGTTATTTCGTAATATAAATATTAATTATATACTAATTAAATATTTAATTAGTAATAGAATTATTAATTATATAATTTGTAATTTGTTAATTAGTAATTATTAATGTTTTATTATTATGTTCGTATGGTTATATAAATATATATAAATAAAACCTAATTTACCCCCTCCTGAGATTCCACTCTGACCAACAAGTAAAAATAGTATTTTGATTTCAGTACACATAAAACATGTAAACAATAATGTACAATCAATGCATATGTCTGTGGCGAGGAGATTCCATCCCACATGGTGGTCTGCGAATAGGACGTTCGCGTCGAGTGCACAGTGGAGTCTGATGACCAGGAGAAGGCTGATCCTCGGGCACTGAAACATCGACCGTCGCATCCTCCATCTGTGTGTCAATGGGAGGACATGTCAACTGCATCTCGTACTGCCATTCGGATCCTTCTCCCACTAGGGTGGTAGAAGGACCTGCCTCCATCGCAGAGGGGAACGAAGCCTGTGATGGAGCTATACCCCAAGACGACGACTGCTCTAGAATCCAAGGTTGTGAAAGATCTGGAACCCAAGATGGAGAGAACTGCGGATATCCTGTCAGGAAAGACGGATCCCATGCCACCTGAGGAACATCCTGAATAGGCTGATCCTGGACTACTAGAGGCTCGACCTCTGCCTGTGGAACAGGCAGGGCCGCACGTGCAGCACGACGCTGTCTACGTCGCCGTGGTCATGGCTCCTCAGCACCAGCAGCAGCTGCAGGATGTTCCTCTGGGGCAGGAACCTCCTGTCTCTGAGCCAAACGCGTGAAGATGCTCTCGGAAAGCGCAAGAAAAGATTCCCTTGCCTCCAGCACTGTAGCATGGACGGCTGCCCGGCTAAAGACCCCCTCCTCCTCTTCATCGCTCATGTGAACATGCTTCTCTATGTGACTTCTCTGTGAGTAGATTTAAATGGAATTAGAAAATAATTCAATAAACAAACTAATAGGAATTTATTAACTTACCATCCTCTACATCTCTATGCCAGCTTGGGTAAGATACAGCATAGACTTCAGTCTATACCATGGCGCATAGTCAACCTTCTCTGAAAGAGAGAATCGATTTGTAGGAACACCTTGAATACGTAACTCTGCACGTCTGTGCCAGTAGTCGATAAAACTCGCATGTACTTGGGACCAGTCATCATCCTGCCTCCCAGTCAGCTTCATCCCATGAAGCTTGTCTGTCTGTCTAGATGGTAATGGAATCGGCTGAGTACGAAAAAATTGGCACATGACCCTGTCAGGCTGCTACCACTCAATAATATGAAAGTGAATGAGGGGCACTGCATCCATAGAATCCTCAAGCCCAACAGTGTAGTATGTTGGCAACTGGTTCATAATACTCCAGTATGGAAGCCATGAAATCTGAAATGACATGTGATTTTTTCAAAAAAACACCCAACTAAAAACCAAAATTGATGTTATTATTAAAAATGTTAGACAGTGATAGATTGTATATACATACCAGATCAGGTAAGAGACAGTCCAACTATAGCCGATATACGCCCAAATGCTGTCTCAGAACCACGTCAAAATTGTGTCGCTGACACCACCTGTAAAATACAACGATAATGACAAATAATGAGAAATTATAGTCAATAACTCATAGTAGAATAAAAAACCAATAGAAATTACTTATCATACCAGCGTCCACACGGAGCGTCATGCAACACCTCCATCTCGACCGGTGGACCAGCAAGGTCAGGGCGGAATGCTGGGATGCGCTCCCATGCCCACATCTGAATAAGGATGACGCATCCTCCAAGACCTGTATGATCCCTATGGGATAGTCTGCATAATGATCTTTATGTGTATACCAAGAAGGTTGATCCCCAACTGTATGTCCTAGCCTGATCAAAGTCCTCTAGTAGGGGTAGATACATCATATGCACGTGCATCCTCGAGTGATCAGTACACATGGTCCCACCAATGAGTCGTAAGATATATGCACGGGCGTAACGCATGACGGTCTTCTCATCATCATCATCCTGTAAATGTGGAATCTGCGACTCCAACCAATGCATAGATAAGGACGATCCATCTGTAGCCCTACGGTCGGACAAAATATCAACGCCTAACAAGCGTTGAGCAAGGTCTGGCCAAGCTGCACGAGTGGGTCCAATAACGGGTCTCCCCTGGATAGGAAGACCGAGAAGAACTGCGACATCCTCGAGGGTGATGGTCATATCCCCCTCAGGAACGTGAAATGTGTGTGTCTCTAGTCTCCATCTCTCAACGAGGGCAGCAAGTAGGTAATGATCTACAAATGTGAAATCTGATACGGTAAGGCCATAGAAGCCAGCACGGTGCAAGTAAGGTCTAATGGCATGTGGAGGCTCCATGTGATGAAAATGGTGCGCTCGACGCACCTTCACAAATCGATCTGGATGACCCTCTATCACAGCCTATGAAATATGGGTAGGCTGCTGAGTGAGTAGTATGGTATCATCCATCTGCATATAAACAAAGAAAATGAGTCGTAAGTGTAAAATGTAAATATAACATAATGATGTTTTTAGAATTTATCTAATTGTATGTATTGAATATCTTATGATAATTATTATGATACTATAAATTTGTTATAGAACAGTTTGCTAAAATATCCTGCATGTTTAGATTGGGGTTTAGGTTGGAGGGTTTAGGGTTAAATTTTTTAATATTAACGTCCAGGAAACATGTTAATGGGTTAACTGACATACACTTTTCAATATGGGTTAAGTGTTCCGATTTCGGAGTTTTGAAATAAATTCTATTATTTCATATTTAATTTTATTTCTTGAAAGCATGAATATTAATATGAAATAAGTTATGTTATTTAAAATATTGAGTCTTGAATTTGGTTACACATATTTTGGGGGAGCTTTGTGATTAACTACTTATGGATTGGATTAAGATAAACCATGTCAATTAGTAATGATATTTTAGAATTTATCTAATTGTATGTATTGAATATCTTATGATAATTATTATGATACTATAAAGTTGTTATAGAACAGTTTGCTAAAATATCCTGCATGTTTAGATTGGGGTTTAGGTTGGAGGGTTTAGGGTTAAAATTCTTAATATTAACGTCCAGGAAACATGTTAATGGGTTAACTGACATACACTTTTCAATATGGGTTAAGTGTTCCACTTTCAGAGTTTTGAAATAAATTCTATTATTTCATATTTAAAGTTATTTCTTGAAAGCATGAATATTAATATGAAATAAGTTATGTTATCTAAAATATTGAGTCTTGAATTTGGTTACACATATTTTGGGGGAGCTTTGTGATTAACTACTTACGGATTGGATTAAGATAAACCATGTCAATTAGTAATGATGTTTTTAGAATTTATCTAATTGTATGTATTCAATATCTTATGCTAATTATTATGATACTATAAATTTGTTATAGAAGAGTTTGCTAAAATATCCTGCATGTTTAGATTGGGGTTTAGGTTGGAGGGTTTAGGGTTAAAATTTTTAATATTAATGTCCAGGAAACATGTTAATGGGTTAACTGACATACACTTTTCAATATGGGTTAAGTGTTCCGCTTTTGGAGTTTTGAAATAAATTCTATTATTTCATATTTAAAGTTATTTCATGAAAGCATGAATATTAATATGAAATAAGTTATGTTATCTAAAATACTGAGTCTTGAATTTGGTTACACATATTTTGGGGGAGCTTTGTGATTAACTAATTATGGATTGGATTAAGATAAACCATGTCAATTAGTAATGATGTTTTTAGAATTTATCTAATTGTATGTATTCAATATCTTATGCTAATTATTATGAAACTATAAATTTGTTATAGAACAGTTTGCTAAAATATCCTGCATGTTTAGATTGGGGTTTAGGTTGGAGGGTTTAGGGTTAAAATTTTTAATATTAACTTCCAGGAAACATGTTAATGGGTTAACTGACATACACTTTTCAATATGGGTTAAGTGTTCCGCTTTCGGAGTTTTGAAATAAATTCTATTATTTCATATTTAAAGTTATTTCTTGAAAGAATAGATATTAATATGAAAACTTATCTCAAGTGTTTGGGGTTTAGAAAACCAAGGAATAAAAAAGAGATAACAACATTTAGTTTACAATATGAGAATGTCACAATGAAGACAATACATCATTATGAATGAGACTGTGAAGTCGACCCAACAACGTTAGGGCATCGCTTCCGGTTATAACCTTCTTTATGACATATTGTGCATTGCAAACTCTGTCCTTTTTCTTGAGGTCAGTCCATCTCATTACGCATCCTACTCGCCGTTGGTCTCCCATGAGGACGTAACAGATTCATGTCATGTATCACTATCGGTTGGCCTTCTGGCATTGGAAAATAACGATACTCCCCAAAAGGTGTCAATGGTGCAGCATAACAGTTTGCAATGATATCCATCTGGTACATTGGATCAACATATGCTTCCCATGAGATGTTCACAGAGGCACATGCTGCGATGACGTGTGTACATGGAAACCGTAAGGCCTGAAATTTTCCAGATTGGCATTTCCTTGTTTCCAGTAATACCACCATTTTTTCACCGACGTGATTTGTGATGGGGTCTGAATGCTCTTGAACTTCAAATCGGGAGTCTTCTCTTCGAAAGAGACATACTTGATAACCAGAAGCTTCTTCAATATTTTTTTCAATCTCTCGTTGAAATAGTCTTCCATATCTTATCCCTTGATGTATTCCGTCTGATGCTAGTTTTTGTCTATCCACAAAGTACTTCATGCATCGATATAATGTCTCCTGAACTAAGGCGGTTATTGGTAGCTTGCGAAGTCCTTTGAAGATACCATTTATGCACTCCACAATGTTTGTCATCATGTGTCCGTACCACTTTCCCCCGTCGTATGCCAATGACCATTTCTCTTTTGGAATCCACATCATATAACCATAAACATCTTGATTAGCCTGACGAATTTGTTCAAAACGTTCTTCAAATCATCGTTGGTCCGACTCATATGCTATAAAACGTAGATGATATTTCATATAAATTGATTTTATATTTAAATTGAAACAGTAAAACAGAACGAATAAAATACGTACCAAGCCTCGTGATTGCCTTCTTCATCGGATTGTTGTGGAATTTTTTATGTACATTTCTAGAAATGTTTCTAATGCAGAACTGATGATGTGCATTTGGGTATCTCCATGTATCAGGATCTGCATTGATTGCCTCATTAATTTCTCGATGGCGATCATATATCAAACAAACTCCCTGAATGTTGGTGAAATGGTTGCTGATACATGCCAGAAACCAACTCCATGATTCATAGTTTTATTTCTCTACAATGGCAAAGGCAAGCGGAAGAGGTGAACAGTTTCCATCTTGGGTTGCCGCAATCAACAATAAGCCTTTGTATTTTCCATATAGAAATGTTCCATCAATCTGAATAAATTGTTTGCAAAAACGAAATGTAGAGATACAAGGAAGGAATGCCCAGAACAACTGATGAAATTGAACACGAGATGGATCAAGTCGATTATCAGGAGACACATGTTCGTTTGTATCTAGATGGAAGAAAACATGGTTATGATGCCTCAGTATGGCTAACAATTGCGGCAATACTCGATATGAGTCATCCCAATCACCATATACCATCACAATTGCCTTTTGTTTCTCCATACATGCCTTATTATAGGAAATCTTATAACCGAATGTCTGTAGAATCCTCTCTTGCACAAGGGATATTGGAACATCTTGGCATGTCCTAATCATCTCAACAACAATAGATGACACAAATTCTGCATCCAATGAAGTATGATCTTGTGTGAGACTTGGCTGAACGCAAGTATGAGCCGCCTCAATCCTTGAGATTCTCCAACCTCCAAATGTAATGTCTGGAATAGCCCTTAAGTGAAATCTACAATCATCCCCATACATCACGCACCATATAACATATTTACTACGGCATGATTCGTGAACTACATAGTTGAAGTTTCTCCCAATATGAAATCTCTTTAACGTGCTTTTTAAGGCATCTTTACTGGGAAAATTCCTTCCAATATATAAGGTTTTGTCCACTTCACTAAACCTATCTGGTACAACTCAAGGGAACTCAATTGTCGGGGTGAGAACAATATTATCAAATTCAGGCACGCGTGTCATTACTTCTGACCAAGATGAAAATAATCGTGGATGATTTATTGACCGAGGTTGATGTACAACAATTGCATTTCTCAAAACCTCCTCTCTATCTTCTGTTGGTCCCTTTTCATCAGCACTGTTGTCACCATCTGATCCATCATTACGAAACTCCTCATCAGAAGTCGGATTGACATGTATATCTGGAAGATCATCTAGGTTGTGATCTTCTGCTGCATCATTTGGAATAGGCTCAATGTAATGGGGTAGACTGTCTTCAACCACTCTTGTATTTCTACGTCTTTGTACAAGTGGACGTTGTTGTTGTACAGTAGAAACAACAACGTATAACTCCATCAGGGTCCCATCAAACCGTTGAGAAAATAAATTAATTGCTTGGACCCACTGCGCATCAGCAACCAATGGACAAGCTATATGCCACAGTGTTGTTGGAAATTGCAAATGTCTATAGCTCATAGACATTATCTCTTGATCGGGTCCTAGATTTAAGGAAACACGAATTCTCTCTTGAAGGTCACTTATGGTAACACAATCAACTGTACTAACCACCGTAATTGGTTGTGTACTATAAGAAGCTCCTTGCTCAGTTTGAATAATCTCCCCATAACAGTACACACATGCAAACATGGCTCTCTACGTCAAAAATGTTTCTTTCATCAAAATTATGATAGTGTAACAAAATATTAACAATTATGTTTGACGATATGATGTTTATTATAATGTAATTTTTGTTGCGCCTTTCTATACCATAAACTATGCTACTGATGTTTGACCATATGATATTTATTAGAATGTAATTTTAAAGCGCCTTTTTATTTAGTTTGTTTGTTCTTCTTCATTTCACTTTATATGTTCATTTGTATCGTTATTTAATCATTATATGAATTCATGTTTTAATCCTATGTTATTTATTAATTATTCTAAAATTAACTAATAATAACTAATCGTTAATTATTCTATTATTCTATAATTAACTAATAATAACTTTAATTTGTTAATTCATATGTCCTTATTTGATTCTATAACATTATATTTATCATTTATCACTGATAAATATACTTATCATTAGTATCATTAGCTAATCATTATATAAATACATGTTTTAATCCTATGTTATTTATTAATTAGTCTAAAATTAACTAATAACAACTAATCGTTAATTATTCTATTATTTTATAATTAACTAATAATAACTTTAATTTGTTAATTCTTATGTCCTTATTTGATTCTATAACATTATATTTATCATTTATCATTGATAAATATACTGTTTTGCTTTTTCTTCTCTTAGAAATTTTAGTAGTTTATAAAGAAAATATGAATCATCTTAAGCATATTCCCCAGGAGTGTCAAACCAGGATGTAGCAAGACCCGTTATCGTGCACCAGTTCTCGTTCGAGTCTAGCTCGAAGCGGTGTTTTCGGGTTTTACCCCTATGTACATCTGTGACAGAGCCACATCCACTTGTTTGTATCCAGACAAGAATTTAATTGCGTAGATAACCACATAATCTTTAAGCTACCAAAATTTCTAAATACTTAATCTTAAGTTAATCTATACTTAATCTATACTACCTAACAGTAATTATTTAAAACTATATATAACTAATTACAAAAACTAAATAACCAAATATTAAGAACTACCTAAACTGCTTAACAAATGAAAGATTTAAAACTAAACAAAATTAAATTAATTAAATAAAAGCATTAAATTAAATAAAGAAACATACCTCTAAATGAAGCTTCGTAAAAGCTCGCACATCAAAGGAATTTTTTAGAGAGAGAGAAATTCGAAGAGATGAAGTGAGGAATGCAATGAGCAAGTGTGGAGAGGGGAGGGGGGGTGGCCGCCCTTTTATAAGGAGTTCAGGCGAAGGCGGCATCGCGGAAGCCGCCTTTCGCCTCTGCGTATGGCCAAAGGTGGCTTCCGCGATGCCGCCTTTCGCCTTACCCTGAGGAGAAAGGCGGCCTCCCCCCAGCCGCCTTTGCCATGTCATCGATCCGGGCAAAAGGCGGCATCTGCGATGCCGCCTTTGTAGCGTATTTTTTTAAAAATTATTGACCTAGGCCATTTTCAGAAATATTTTTTAAGAGAAACGTATTTAAAAACAAATCCCACAAAGCCCCCACCCCTCGGTTTTTTTTCTTTTCTTCCGCAGCTCCCGTAACCCTAGTGCGGTGCCCCCAGTTCCCCCTTCCTTCCATCCGGCACCACCCTCACCGGATTCCTCGCCGACCACATCCGCCACTCCGGATTCCTCATCCTTGGCCGCACCCCACCCTCAAACCAGCGAACACTACCTCACGTCAGACCCGCGACGCCCCCATCATCATAACGAACCACGTCGCTACCCACTTCCGCACTCACCCTGGACCCCGGCCGAACCCCCCTTCCAGCATCACCGACCGACGTCCCGGTTCCTCCTCAGTCGGATCTCACTCCGGCAGTCAGCAACCCCCCTCATCCAGAAGGTCCAACGACATCATTTTTTACACAACCTCACTCCTCCAAGCCAGCGACTAAATTTTCCTTTTGTGATCTGTAGGCCAACCATGTCCCCCCTACCGGAAAATCCACTTCTAGCGCAGTTCTCCTTCGGCAACCCCCAACGGTTTTCCACACCTTCTCCCATCGGCTTCCGTCCGTCTTGGGATGCCTCCCCTCCAGTAACTTATGGTTTTACTTGTTTTATTTTTGGGTCGTGTTTCAGATTCGTTTCGGTTGCAGTTTGTCATTTTGATTGTTTTCACTGTAATTGGTCCAGTTGTTTGTTTTTTAGAGTTTAATTGTATTGTTTGTGGTGTGTTTGGCATGCGGCGGGAGTTTTGCGCCAAGCTCATGAGGTTTCCTACATTCCTTTTTGATGGTTCCGTAGATAATTATTTCTTGATAAAATGATTTTCAAGTTGGGTTATTTTATCATATTAGTTTATTATTTTTTAGTGCGAAGTTTCTCTCTTTTGAAGATTGATTTTAATTTGAATGGTTTGGTGGCTTGTTTATTTTATCTGTGTGCTTTCCTCTGAAAACTCATATTTGGTATTTAGTAATTTTTAGATCTCGCGGTTATCTTTTTAATCTATGATGTTGGTACGATGATTGTTTTTGAAATGGTGTTTAGTGGATTTGGGCATAAAAGGTGGTTATGTGTGGGTTAAAGGGTGATTCCAAGTTACTTCTTTGTATTTTTTTCATAAAATATTATTTTTGTCTTTAAAAATTGTGTAGTTTGTGCAAAGGCATCTGGCACGTGGTGTATTTTTTTTTTCAGACTGTTTGAATGGTGAAAGTCACACCTTAATATTGTATTTGAGTGCCTGCGGTGTTGGAATGTGTTTTGGAATTATAAATAGTCACATTTGTGGGTATAAAACCATGTGGTACCGTTTTTCTATTATTTTATAAACTTATTTTAAATGGATTATTAGATTATGTCTATGGTGTGAGACATGTTTGGGAAATGTCTTAGTGGGTATTTTGTATTCATATAGTTTTTGTGTGTGCAAATGGTTGTTTTGGTGTGTGAAGTGTCTTATTGGGTTTGAGTGTATAATTATGACATGTGATGTGAACTATGAACTACTTGAGAACAAACGAGAATCATGGGTACTATGTGGGTGGACTAGGAGTAGTGCACTTGTGATTTAGAAGTGGCATCGACCCAGTTTCACTTAGATGTATTGACGACTACAACACTGACTAAATTTTGGATGATGTTTGGAGACCCCTAGGTTATGGATGTGTTTCCCTACTAGTGGATCATGCACGAGAACATATATTTTTGTGTTCCTATACTATTGTTCACTGATGAATGATGTTCTAGGGTCCCACTTCTTGCTAGTGTCGTTAGGGCATCACCCATGTATTGTGCTCCTCTTTTGCTCTGCGCTCACATTCAGCACACGGTGTGATGTTGGGGTTACCAAGAAATTGTGTGTGTTTGTGTGTTAATTTTTGTCGGTTTTCCATTTAGAGTATTTTTCCATTAAAAAAAATTCCACTAAAATTCTTTAAGAAATTATTTATTTTTATTCCATTAAACTGCATAATTATATGTCATTGAATAATTATGCATGGAACCTTTTCTCGGTGGCATCCTGCTGGGCTTTTATCTCACACCCTAAATACACCCTTGGGTGTACGTAGATTCTATTTATTGTTTCTTCTGCATTCCAGGTTGCGGCATCGTGCACAACATTAGTGGTTTGCGTTGACAGCGGCATACTCATGTTGGTTTGGGTATTGTAGCTTGAGGTTGTTGCACCTCATGGTGCTTGATGTATTGAGTTAGTGTTTTTAGTTTTTCCTTTATTGCCGTTCCTTTTTTGGGATTTTGGTTCGAGTTGTAAACCTAAATTTTTATTTTAGATTAAGATCATGTTTGGTTATCTATTTTTAGTTTTAATTTATTTCCCAACTGGTTGTTTTTCTTATATTTATTTATTTAGGTAAATCATTCTCAAGTTTCCTTTTCTTTGATACCCTGGGCACTTGTGCCAGCCCATGGGGATTGGGAACGCCCTTCAGGCCATGTCGCAGACCGGGTCGGGCGCCGGGTCGGATGGCGACTGACCTGGTTCATGAAAAAATCCCCTCTTTACATAATGATGTGAATATAGCTCATAACAATCACGTCCATCAACTTAGTTGGGACTATAGATAAACATAATAATGACCACCCTCAGTATTGTTAAGATAGATAAATAAATTTTATTCATTATATATATTTTGAATAAAGCTATATTTCATCCATTCAATACACAAAATCTTTATCTCGTAAGATATAATGGATTAAAAAATGAATTAGAGTGAAATATTTACTCACCCATCCCATTATGATAAACCATAATTGAATGTTTCATGTCGACCGGACCACAATAATAATTCCAAGAATAATTTCCTAGGTAAATTTTTAGATAAATGAAGGGTATAATGAATCAGTTGTATATTTAATACAATTTATTTCAGAAATAAATAACATTTTCTTTTCAGGGTGTCAATCCACTCTCTATAAACTGGTTCTCACACAGTATGAAAATGTAATATTAAAAGTAAAATGAATTGATTTTTTTATTTTTCACCAACGTGGGATCCCAATACGTTAAATGAAACAATCAAATTCATAGACCTAGAACATCAATAATAACATCCAAGTGATTAAAGAGATGGTATGTGTTCTACTGTGACTCATATATTAAAATCTATAATATTATAATAAAAGGGTAGTATGCATTCTGGAATCCTTATAGAGAAATATTGTGAAACTCACATTCCACTATTTTTCTTTTATATATTATATATTTTTTATATAATATCTTATTTAAATATTATATTTTAGACAGTTTATTTTTAAATGATCGTAATTCCTTAAATATTATTTTTGTGATGTGGTTAGAGTGTAGAAGCCTATATATGGAATGAAGGGTAATAAGTGAATGGTTCTTTTTAGTGCATTTTTAATGATCATTATTTCCATTAAATGATTGTTAAATGGTTTATATTAAATTGTTTCAGTGCACATAAAATATATTCAAGTTGATGTAGTTATCAACAATGTTGTTTTTCATGGTTAGTACATTATTGAATGGAATAGTGTGATATATTTTTTTTGGATAGTTCCATTGAAATGGTTTGTGAATGGTTGTCGTGTTTTTAGGAAGAAAATGTTAGATAACAATAAATACTTTTATGAATTCATTTAATTAGGAAATAATTTTTATTATCTCGGTTATTTTAGGTTTTTCTCTTCATACACTTCTCTTCAATGGTATAAAATTAAGTCCAACTATAGGAGGTTATATCCTTCCTTTCACATTCTATTTGATATCATCCTCCAATAATTATATGTTTTTCTCTCTTGTATCCCACTTTCTAATTAATTTATCATCCTCTTCCCTATTTCACCCTTTATCTTTGACCAATTGTATCATCTATTCCCGAATATTATTTTTTGAGGACTTGTGTGGTATTGGGGGGATTAAAAAATTACTTGTTGGTTTTATGGTGTTATAAAATATGTGTTTTTATAGCCCCCTAGGATTCTTATACACGTATATTTCATCATTTTTGATGAATTTTGATTATATTACAACAATGTATTCCCATGTAAATTAATAGATAGGTGTATTTGGAAACATTTTACACAATTTTTATAATTTTTATAATATCATCAATGTTTCCGACCAAGATCTTGTCATTTATTACTCCTACATAAAACTATCTTCACATCTTACTGAATTTAAACATATTAAATGTTGAGAAAAGATTTTTAGAATTGGTAAATAAAGGATATATATAAGCATAACATGAACTTTATGGTATGATGACATGATATTAACATTTTAAAACAATACCATTCATAATATCATAATTAGGAGTTTTGGGATAATGATGAACAATATATAAGACATGAAACATTATATAGTAAAATAAAATGTTCCATGATACTATATGAAATGGAATTTGTATCCAATAAATCATCTTATACTATTGTAAATGTGAATAAATAGAATCAGGTTCAGTGATAAAGTTATTGACATTAATTCATGACCCCACATAAACATATGGAAAGGAATATAGGACTATTCATATAACTACGGAAATGTATTATTTTGAATTAATAACATTGGAATCATATAACCAGGTTCACTCCTTATATTTTCATTATGTAATCATTTTCATGCATAATATTGTGATCATGTAATTTGATTGTGAACAGGTAATTTGGACCCTGTATAACATCATTAATAGGTAATCAGGTTCAATCATAACATTATGAACATGTATTTAGGTTTATGCATAACATTTTAGACATGTAACGAGGATCATGAATAACATATATATTGATGAGAATTCTATAGTTTCATAATTCCATGGAGGGAGATATAGCTCCCATACATCACATAATGAAAACTATATTTATGTGTACTAGAGTACCATAAGAATTCATAATATCATAACTGATGGAATGAAATGGTTATTATAATCATTTATTATTCACAATACCGATGTGGAAGAGACATGTTTCATGAATCATAGCCTAACTCATGAAAATAAATTTTCTTCCACAAGTTATAACCCACATAAGAGAAATATGTTTCATAAATAACTTTTCATCGTAAAAAAATTCATTTAAAGAAATAATATGATCGGTTTCCAATGATTTTAAACCCAATAATGAATAAAATCAACCTATGGATGTTATCTTAGGAGGTGGAGGAATTTTAATGATCACTTGATAAAATTTTAAGGTAAATAAATGTTCTATGATATTAACATAACATAAAACACTTTTAAAATACTTTTACTTGAAAACAACAATGAAATAAAAAAATTTATGCTTTGAAAATTCTATTAAAAAATTTCTGGAGGAATATATAATTTCTTTCTATGAAAACTATTTCTAAAACAAAAAATATTTATGAAATTTGTTTAAAATGAATTTAAAAATAATAATTTCATGAATTTTATGAAAACCATTTACAAAATTGATCTTTCAAAACTTCATAAGAAAATATCATGTAAATAATTTTCATAATGGGGGAAAATATATACATACCCTATATTCATTTTGAACTATAAAATGATTAAAAAACTTCACTGATCGAAAAAACAAATGAATATTTATTATTAATTTTTTTAAAAACGGTAATATATGCTTAAAATGTATTTTAAAATAAATTAGATAATAATATAAATTAATTTTAATTCTTTTTATAAAACATGATTTTTATAGAATACTGGTTTTATAACAAAAAAGATAAATAAATTCATAATTTTTTAAAAAAATTATGAAATGTCTAAAGTTCCAGATTATGGGTAAAAGTTAAAATCACTTAAAAATATCATGAATAAATATATGATATCCAAAAGAATGATAATTCTTGAGATATGAATTATATTATTTCATTAATGGAAGTATAATCATAAAAAATCCTTGTAAATAATTTGATTTTAACAGTAATCTCTTACCACATTACTTACATGGAATGATAATCCCTATGAAATAAAGAAATTGAATTATTATAAAAATAATTTTTAGAATAATAGGATTAATTATATAACATTTAAATGGGGATGCATGTATACCTTCAAAAATAATTGAGGTGTAAAACATAACATCTGTCTTAATAAAGGAAATTTGAGAAAAAAATCATTTACCAATTTGGTAACAATTGAATAGTAAACCCCATGAAAAAGATATACTCAAATGGATATGTGATGAAAAATATATTTTATGAGGATATTAATAAATCAATGTTATGGGATGTATATAAACTATATAGATAAAATAGGTTGAGAATATAACATAATTCTTGAAAAATTAAAAAGTGAGATAGAAATATCGTACAACTTGTGTAATAATTGAATCACAACCCCCATGAATGATTTACATAAAAAGAGACATTAATTATAAGTAAATTAGGTATATTTATGATATATAATTACATTGGTATGTATATAATCCAAATAAATGAAATGAGTGGTTAATATGGAAAAAGTCTCACAAAAATAAATGCGAGACTAGAAATCCCCTTACCTTAAGTCTTGACCTCATTCCTACACGTTAAAACCTTCAATATAATAAATTAAGTTTATTTTAAATCATATTTTGATCTATAATATATATATATATATATTACTATATAATGGTTTTTTATGACTTTATATTACCTGTTTTTTAATAATTCAATGTTAACATTATGTTTCGAGTAACAATAACTATGTTTTTCATATATGTTTTGACATCTTATTTTTGTTTCATTTAAATTAATATTGATTATAATATATAAATTATTTAAAATATGTTATAAATATCATATTAATTAAATATATATATATAGTAAAATAATATAATTAAATTGGGAATGAAATAAACTGGTCATGGAGAAGGTATGTTATGCATATGCAAGAACATTTTCTCCATTTCCCGCCATAAAGAAAGAACGAAAAATTAATGATATATATAAGTAATAACTAAAATATTCTTCTTAACTCATATATATCACATATTTTTCATAAGAAAATCCTTAATACATACCATGTTTAACATGAACAAATCACATCACATCAGGAGGTTGTAGTCTACCATAAAAAACGTCATTATAGTATTACCCAAAAAATAAATAAAGAGGATATCTATTATATAATAATAAAAACAATAATAAAATACTTAACAATATATATATCATATATAAACTATAAATACATCATTATTACCAGCATTTAATGTTTGTAATCGGATAATGAACAAAATAGGTTCGTGAGGTGGTGGTATGCCATTCTCACGAATAGTGATATTGTGTCCCATTTAATGGAAGAGTGCAATGTTTTAGGTCATACACTAAATAGAAAAAATATTAGAAAATAGAAAATACTGATTTTATTGTATAATAATTATATAAAAATTATTGAATTGTTTTTTTTGTAGAAATAAAGACAAATTGTTCATTGATTTACGTTACATATTTTTCATGTTTCTTCTTTTAGTTACACCAAAGGGATTCTTTGGATTGATTTATTTCCGTAGTATGGATTATTGTATAAAAGGAGATGATTTTGAGAAATATTTTTGAATGTATTGTTCATTAATCTATTTTTTGATTGTGTAAAGTGAGGGGAAGATGTGGTTGCGTTTTATAAGTGAGGGGGAGGACACACTTGGAAATTTTTATAAGAAATTAGGTGAACACCCATTTTTACCAAACTAGGGGCATCCATAACATACATAGTTAGATACTAGAGGAGTAATGGTCTATATATTTATATAAAATGGGTGTCGGATAAGTTTTTATGTTAGTTTCTTGCTTATTTATAA
This sequence comes from Viscum album, assembly GCA_963277665.1. Classification (NCBI taxonomy): domain Eukaryota; kingdom Viridiplantae; phylum Streptophyta; class Magnoliopsida; order Santalales; family Viscaceae; genus Viscum; species Viscum album. The sequence continues at coordinate 1,021,069,132 of OY728127.1, forward strand.
AATTAAGTCCCTTGGTGAACTTGTTTTTCATTTAATCAACATGGTTAATCATGACAACATTCAATAATCCATTTGGTAAAAAATAAATTTGGGCATACAAATCATTATATATTATTAAAATTCGAAATATTTAATATTTTATCCATATATAAATCACATTTTGGCCAAAATTTAATTAATATAAATCATAGATATGGGATGAAACAATGATATTTTAAAGTAAAAATGATCAATATATTGTTGTGCTTTTATATCAAAATTCAACATAATAATGAATCCAATCAATTTAGTTGGACTAAAAAACTCATAATTGTATTAATTTATCGTTAAAAAAATATTAAATATATAATTTATTGTTTTTAAATATTAAAATGGTATTTTAGTTTTCAATTAAAATACAGTATTTTTAACAATTTATCATATAATTAAATTTTTCAGAATAATACCAATGATTCACCCTAAGATAATGTTGACATTAATAATTCAAAAATTATTTTTATTTTTATATGAATATTTTGATAGGATACATGGTGAAGGTATCAACATGTTTGGAAATTGATAATTTAGAGATACATCATGTTGATTAATGTCTAATGATATGTTCTTTTTGGAAACTCAGTTGTCCTTATTCAAAATTTTTTGAGTCATAAAATTTTGGAAAATATATACATTTATGAAATTCTTTAGGATGAAAATTGGATTTGATTTTGCAAATTGAAATTTTAATTTACTATATGAAGCATATGGTACTATGAAATGATTTATAAATAGTTAAAGGCACAACAAGAGGATAAAATTTTGTTTATCAAATAGAAACATATCATGTTATTATATTTCATTAAATTATTATAGAGTGAAATAATTAAAATATATAAAAAGGATTCTAAAATAAAAAAATTATCATAATACCTTAATTTTTTTGAACTGATGTTATTTTAAATCATTATTGATTTATTTTATTGAGGCCCTCAAATTTCCATTGATAATTCTATTGTAATTTATTGATGACAGAAATCACTACCTATAAATATTTACACCATTCCTCCATGTTTGTATAACAACATTCCAATAACGTTCTCCTACATTGATACCAATGTATATACTATCATAAGTGACCTTATTTAATTATCATAAACATTAATTAATATGATATTAAATTAAAAATCCTCATGATGTGGTACTTCCACAATTTAATTTTGAAATATTGAACCCTATATTAGTTCTATCATGTTTATATTGAGAGGAAAAAATTTCTTTAAGGTGGGGAGAATATAACACCACAATAACTCACAATAATTTTATATAAAATATATTTTATTTTTTAGAATTATCTTATACAACACCATGTTGAGTATAAAATACACAAAACATTGAGTTAGTTTACATTACATGCAAAAGAATGTTTTATCACCTTTTAATGGAACACATATTCTAATACTGAATTTTGAAAATTTCAGATATTTATTTTTCATAATAAACATAATTTTTTATTTTGGCCTATGAAAATTATCGTATATTATTTATTTGATATTTTTTATATGAGGGTTCATTTGTTCGATTAATAGTGAAAATTATTACATTTTAGTTAATAGATGTAATTTCATTTAAATTATTATTAATGTAAAATTATTTATTAAATTGACTATTAAAATCCAAATATATCATTTATATATATACTAATCCTATTTAGGACATAGGAAAAATTTTTATATTGAAATTATTTATATATACTTTTGGAACATTTATAATTTTTCCCCACTTACTCACCACATTTTTAGGATCAGTGTTAAACGTAATTTAGCCACATATGTGAATTGAATTTTTAAAAATGGAAATACTCAATTTTTATAGTTTTTATATTTATAATATATTATTTCCAACATGGGTTTTCACTAAAAATATAAGTGAACATAATTAAAATTAAGTACAATAATAAATGTAAAATTAAGCATAACAACAGACTCAACCCTTAATTGAAGGGGAAAATGACCTACACACCTGTCTAAAGGCCATCTGATGACAATATTTAAACCATATAACCGCTTGAATATTATTTTAGAGGTTATTGGAATAATATTTAATTAATTTTTCATATATGATTATTTAAGTGAGGAAAAAGATAAAAAAAATTAAACATCCTTACCAGTTACATTTATAAAACCTATAGATATTCTTAAAATAAACTATTTTTACTTATACATGTATTTTTAAAATATAAATGGGATATTTTAAATATGATCAACTATAATTATTCCTTATATATTAATTAGTAACATAAAATTATTTATAAATTCCAACATTTTGATTATTTATGTAATAATTAACTAAAATAAATTATATAATAAAAAATAAAAGTAAAATAAATTGATTGAATTGTTGTTTGTAATTATTTATTAGATGAATATAGAATATTTAATAGCTATTAAATGAATATATTTTTTTCCATAATTTTTTTGATACATATAAATTAAGATGAAATAAATAACCTCAAAATTCACATTAATGTAAGTTTACAATAAATGATATTTCCTTAAATGATAAAAGATTAATAAAAAATGTAGTCTTCCAAGTTGTTTTTAAGTGTTTATAATGATAATATATGGTATTTTATTATTTTAATATACCTTTTATAATTATCATATTTACCAATAGTTAGTAAAACCATTATTATAATATTCTGTAATAAGGCATTGTTCTTACATGTTACATGTGCTTGATTCAAAATCATTTTACAACAAATTTGTAATTTTTATGTTATAAATTAGGTATAATTTTTATAAAATTTTGAGTCTATATTTTAATATGAATATCACTTATATTAATTCAATGTTTTTAAATTACATAGGATTGAAAACTATATACATTTTTTGAAACAAAAATGATAAAATTAGGGAATATTAGATGTTATGGAACCAAATTATTATAATGCATTTATTTAATTATTTTGGAGATTTTATGGACCATTATTCATAGTTAAAACCTTATTTTTTGATTTTCATGGAACATTTTATAAGTTAGGAAACCCAATAATGTATAAACTTTTGTATTTATAAGAGTTCCAATCCTCCGCCACTATAAAGATGCCTCATCTCCTTGCACTCATGTCACGAACCGTCCTCGTGGCCCATGTCATGACTACCCCAAGCCCGCCTTCCATAGGATAGGGCCTAACGACTAGTACCAAAGGCATAAATCCCGATAAAAGGAACCACATTGCCTTTAGGAAAAGTAAACTCACACAACCAGAGTACAAGCGGAAGCAAAAACTAAGTAAAGCAGTATAACAGGTGTGCTGAAAGTACAAAGGGGCTGGAAATACAATCCTAATAGAATGGTACAACTACAACTGAAAGAAGGTACAACTGAAAATACAAATAGCTAGAAGATGGAAGCATATCATGGATTGTCCTATGGTTTCCAACCTAAAGGGTTGGTATAGATATCCTACTCAGCACTCTAAATCTATCGGTACGCTCCGTGTGTCTTCGCACTCTGTGTCCACCTCTGGGTATCGTCCAGTCCTCATACACTCTGGCTCGATCAGGTTTTTCTGTCGTCTGCATCCACCACAACGATGTACGGGCATAGCCCGTGCAGGGGTGAGTATAACAATACTCTGTAGGGACCCCGAGACCCTCAATGTCTCACTAAATACAACAAGGATAAACCAAAAAGTAAGATCTCAACAGACAACCCTTACTTTGGTATTGCCCATACATATACCTAAACTATTAAGTAACTCATCTCAATAATGAGGAATGAAAAATAATGATTTCAACAAATAATTTTTACTTCGGTATATGCCTATACATATATCTTTGTTATCAAGTAACCCATCTAAATCATGAGGAAAACAAAAAGGTCATTGACTCATCTCAAAGCAGGATTTTATTCATGATTTTGAAAACAAATTTGCTGGAGAACTCCTCCTCTATCGGGTGTAGTAGTTTAGTCAAAAATCCGAGTGCCAGTCACTAACCTTACTGACGGAAAATTATGTTTTTTATTATCAAAAACAACTTTATAGAAAAATCGAGAAACCCCAAGTTCATCCCGAAAATGCATTAAAGGAAAAAAATAGTTGTTAAAATAAAACTTGACCCTATTAGCATCCTTACCCCTAAAATGTTTCCAGGAAAGGGAAGTTACCAGTGTTGCTGGTGCATCATCAAGCAGGTCATCAAAGTGAGATGCCATCATGTCCCACACATTCATGTATTCCTTCTGTGTGATCTTCTCTTCATTGAAACCACTTATTAAAATAAGATTCTGTTTGTCTATCCACTCACTCTGTTCACTATTAGTATCCACCCGAATAGGCCTTCCCATCATCTTCTCAGCATCATATGCGGAGGAATTAATCACCATAAATTCTTTTCCATATCTTCTTCGGAATGAAAAAGAAATTCCAAATATATTTCCACATGTTGATCCCCCCGAAGGAAGGCTTCCCCATAACCCCCCTCATCCAAATGAATCAACATTCCACCAGAATTAGAAACGCTCCCCTTCCCCTTTTTTCTCCTTTTTTATCAGATCAAGTCTGCATAGGTAAAGGTAAATATTAGTAATCCTTTCATCCTTTATTACTGCCTTACCACCCCTTACTCATCCATTGGATGCAAATATCTTTGTCATGGAATTCTGGATCACAATATTCAGCAGCCTGACCAGATGAATCTTCATCATAATCCTCCCTAGGAAGATCATCCTTCTGATCAGACCCATCAAACCCCAATCCAGCAAAGCGATTACCCTGCTTAATAGTTGGAGACACACTCCTCGAGCTTGATCTATTCATAACCTCATTCTTTTGATTGTTATCTGTACTAGAAGGGCCCAGACTAGTAAGTACAGCCTCAGCATATGAAGCAGCCTTAATGGCCTTAGCATTACCCTCCTTCTGTACAAGCTCATTGGTGTCCAAAAATTCTTATGTGTTATGGGTCTGGACACCGTCATGGACTAGACCCCTATCTGCAGGTTGAATGTCGACCCCCAATGTAGAATCAATCAGGTTTTGAATAATATAGGGTTCATTTGACACCCCTTCTATCCAAACAACAATATCCTTCACAAAGAAACTCTTGCCTTCAGTTTGAGGAAACTGCACGGAGGGTTCGTCCATTCGCTTTGCCACTGTTTTACGCATGTCCCAGTCCCTCAATCCCTCCTTGATCTGATCAAACACCCCCAGCACAGAGGGTTCATCCACATGTTTGGCCACTAGTTTACTCTACATCACATTTCTCACTAGTTGGCTACCCGCTAACCATAGACTACCGAGGTACTGCTCCTGTCAAGTACTGCGAGTCTATCGCCCCAACACAGTAGCGCTCCCTGCCATTGGTATGTCGCCCCTACGTAGTAGCACTCCCCCTGATAGCCCACAAATGTACTCCTTTTTTCATGTACCGCGAGTCTTCCGCCCATACACAGTTGTGCTCCCCTTCATGGGTCTACCTCCCCTAAACAGTAGTGCTCCCCACTGGGCTAGTCAAGTCACTCCGAAATGAATTGGACAAGAAGTCATCAGGTCCAGCCAGCTAATAGGTATCTATACTTCGTAGGCTTGTCTTCGGGAGGATCCACTCCATGAGCTACTGGTTGAAACTCCATGTTTCACAAAGACTCACATAGAAGTATCACAAAGATCTGTCACATCATAGGGATCTCAACGCCATAGACGACGCGTCAATCAGACGCTCGGTCTGTAAGTTGTTAGCCTTTTTGTCTCGGGGCCCGGTTGGTTTCATGTACAAACCAACCCGATCATATCTCAACTGTACCCCAAACTCTCATGGGGTATACTCAAAAGAACCGTTTCTCAACGAGATTACCAATGCCGCTGATGGTTTGTCAAATGGACGTCCGGTCTGGGAGTCATTGGATTTTCCGTTCCAGGGGCCCGGTTGATTTCTAAGGTAAACCAACCTGACCGTCATTCAACTGCATCCAAACCTAAAGTGGAGTAAGACAAAGAACCTTCTTGTTAAATGTAATCACATGTAGTTGACGGCACCTCAATCAGATGTCCGGTCCTTACGTTATAAGCGTTTCCACTCCGAGGGACCGATTGGTTTTGGGTTCGAACCAACCCGGCCATACACAAACTTCACCAAAACCTTCAGTGTAATATACTGAAATGACTGACTCGAACAGAGGAATCCTACGCAACTTACAGTGTGTCGATCGGAAATCCATAGCTCAAGCTATAGGCGTTTAAATGAATCTGGTCTGAAAACGGGGGGTCTGGGCCCGGTCTGACCAGGCCCAACCCACCCTAGGTCTGCCCGAACCGGGGCGAACCGACCCGGGTCCGGGTCCAGCTTGTCTGGGCATGGCCTGGCCCGGCTAGCACGGCCTGGCCCACGGCTCGCGCGGCCGGCCATGACTTGGCCAGCCTGGCCGAGCGTGGGGCGTGGTCTCCCCAGCCGGTGCGACATTAAGTCGGGCCTCCCCTTCTTCCGGAATAGAAATGCCATTCCGGTTCAACCTGCCGCCATGGATCAGTCGCGGCGGTCTACTCCGGCGGTGCACCACCACCGCCAGACACCAGAACCACCTTCTGCAGACCACCAGATGCTCTCTGGAGGTTCGATTTTCCCATAGTTTGCGCCTGCGGCTCTCTCGGGATCTTCTCTTCACTACGATGGCTTAAAAGCGCCGTTGTGGTCCCGTTCCGTCATCGTCCATCAATACACACATAAAGAATGAGTCAGCGATGGGTCTGGACTTGTTCGTTAGTCCGTACCCACCGCATTAGTGGTTCAAATAATCATCCAACCAATTAGACGCCAATGCTCGAGGGTATATATCACATATATAAAATATACAAAAATCTCTCTACCTCAATCCAAGAATGTTGTTCTCCTGAAGAAGGAAAGAGGTGCTATCATTGTTCCACTAAAGTTGTCGCAAGATGGAGGTTTCGCTTCATCAATGTCGAGAAAGAAGAAACCGAGGTTGGCACCGGTGTTCTTCACATTCTTCGATGAGGGAATGAAGTCCTCTCAATCCTCCCAAATCTCCCCTCTCAAAACACTCCCAACAAGAAATTATGCCAACACCCATAATAATAAAGTATGAAACTTTATTAATGTTTTGGAATAAAGAATTCCAGAGAATTCGAAAATGTGTAAATTAATTAAAATATGTTTAGTTCATTAATGAAGAAGGTTGGAAAAAAACATAATGGGGGAAGGTGAGAAGTTTTCATGGATTATACCAATTATGGAGAGTTACAAGGAGGGTTAAAGAAGTTTAAGACCCGTGTGGGTCCCTCCCCTTAATATCCTCTTAAGGGAGGTTAAGTGTGGGTGGTCCCCACCTCTATAACATCTCATGGGAGGTTATTGTGTGGTATCCCCACCACTAACTTCCCTTCGGAGGTTTTAACTACCATAAAATAAAATATGTGTTACTACACATTTTTATTTTATTTATAACTTTTATGTAGAAATACCAAAAATATAACATCCTTCCTGCATAAAAAGAAACCACGGTAAAGGTCCCCTTAAGAGACTACCGGTGCTGCGAGTTCATTGGTGCCCTCAAATTTCGATTCGGAGCAATGGTTCAAAAGATAGAAAAATCTGCACGTATGTTTACTGAACGTACCCGAATAAAACTTCAGAAATTGATTTCGGGCACCCCGGGCCTCAGAATCAGGCGCCGTCAGAAACTGCAGACACGTAAAATTCCATAGAAATTAAAAACAAATTTTCATAAAATTTATGGGTCTTTACATTACCCCCACCTCTGGGATTTATGACCCCATAAAGCTACAACACACACTAGGTAAAACAAAAGAGGTATTGAGCACACATCTGAGCCTCACGTTCCAATGTGCTCTCCTGGAGGATCTCGTGCTGCCAGTGAATGCACACTAGAGGAATTGACCGTCCATGCAGGACGTGCTCCTGACGATCCTCAATCTCCACTGGAACCTCTGTGAAAGTCACCCCATTATTGATTTCCTTCTCTCCGTGGTCGATGACGTGGGACGTGTTGTGCACGTATTTACCCAATTGAGATACGTAGAGGACGTCTTGCACCCTGTGCAACTGGGGTGGAAGGGCCAGGAAATAAGCTACCTCACCTACTCTGCTGAGGACCTGGAAAGGTCTAAATGAAATTCGGATATAACTTTCCACCCCGATGTAATCTCCATAGACCTCGTCGAGGTGAGACTCGTCGGAAGACGTCGTCGCCACCCTCGAACTCTAGTGGTCTTTGTCTCCTATTAGCATAGGAATTCTGTATGCACTGTGCAGTCTTCAACCACTCCTGGATGATCTAAACCTTCTCCGTCATAGCCTAAACCATCTCTGGTTCTAAATGTTCTGACGCCATCATTATCCACAAAGGATAACTATAACGCAGTCAGCTGCTGTCTCGCCTATCCTAACAGCTGAAGACTATTTCTCCTACTAACAGCATATGCTACAACGTTTCCCTTACCGTGAGTATAGACTATCTTGAAGTCATAGTCTTGGAGGAACTCAAGCCATCACCGCTATCTCAGGTTCACGTCTATCTGAGAGAAGAAATAGCTGATACTATTGAGATTATAGTAAACTGTAAACCATTCCCTCAACGAACAATGGTGAGACTAACCAATTGTAAGGACTCATCTCTACCCTTCTTTGTCTATGTTCTACAAGAGCTGCTGAGATTTTTCCTCCTCTAAAAATAGAAATCTGGTCTCATCCCCTGGATGATCCACGTTCTTTTCCTAATACAGTCAATACTAACATGAACGGTATAATCAATGTCATGGATGATGTTGTAAGGCATCAACGCTACTACCAATAGATCCAATCATTACTCTCATCTCTAAGGGTTGAGTCACACTGTCAAAATCAGTGTGTGGTTACTGGGTATCCTACATTATAAATCTCAAATGTGAGGGTCATGTCAAAGTTTTAAACTCGAATCTCTTAGTACACAAAAAGGAAGGAAACAAAACGTCATAAGGACAAGTGTCTTTTTTTTTTCTGAAGCTCAAAGTAAAAATACACAAATCAACCACAAACAATGACATTTACAAAACTAGAAGCATCATGAACAAAGGCCTCCATTCCTGAAACTAGTCCCGCTCATGTCCACATGCTTCCAGAGATCTATAGTCATATGCTTCAGCTGCCTGAAGTTGTGCTCTCCCTTGTCCACCTATTCCCTGTGGTCGGTGTGGACCCCCTCGTGGTGGTGTTGGAAACACCTCAAAGCGTCATCCACCATCAGTTGCACGACCATCTCCTTGAGATCTGTCACGATCAAACCTATGCCTCTGCCTGGGAGGTCCTTCATCTATTTGCTAATCTTCTGCATGACGGGTCGGACAGTCACGTGCCATGTGACCAAGCCCACCGTAGGAGTCAAACTGTCTGTTCCTGGTATGCCTGGCTATATCTCCTCCCCGAGTGCCCCACACTACCGATCCCGAGTCGTACGGCCGACCACCTATGGGTTTGGTCCTCTTGGACCTCTGCTTCATCTGTCTACTTTCGGCTACAGATGACTCCACTATAGTTGTAATTCCTTATAGAGGGAGCAGTAGCTCCTGAGCCCGCATAGAGCATAGAGTTGCTAGTACAAACTTTGTCCTAAAAATACCCTCAAAATCTCTTCTGGTGAGGGTCGCCTCATCGTAAAACTGGAGCATCAGGCTCCAACACCTCTCACCTACTCCCTGAAGGATACTAAAAACTAGGTACACCATTAATTCAATGGGTGTCTCAACTGTGTGGAAAACTCATGATACATCCTCCAGCTAGTACCAAGCCGTTTGAAAATCTTTCTTGCCTAGAAACCTCAGAGGCCTCTGTCGTTGGAACTCGTGCAACACAATCAAGCGGTGAACACCCTCTACTGCTGGGGATGGTGGGAATGGTAGATCAGTGGTTAGTGGTACCACTGGTGCCTCTGTTGTGATGCGGCCCTACACCGTGGCCTCGCTTCTCGGTGGGCTACCATAATTCTCTCCACTCGGAACCCGCACTGATCGACTAGATGAAGACATCCTGAAAAGAAACAGGTGGTCCACGATCAAATAATTATACCTGGTGAGCTGACATAGTTTGAGCTAACTTAAAGGAAAACTTGTAAAAAACACACGCAATTAGTGTTTTCGTGAACTGAGCCGGTAATCAGAAGTCAGGGTCCTGGTGTATGGATAGGTCGGCCACCCGCACCTACACTGGACTCCCTGAAATGAAAATGACCCTTAGTAAACTCAACACTATTTCTTCACAGAAACAAAATAGCAGAGTCCTATGTTCTTCGGAAGAAGCAACTCCTCTGATAACAAATTTTCACGACCCGTCCTCTAGGCCCGTGTTGTGACTACCCCAATCCTGCCTTCCATAGGCCAGAGGCTAGCGAATATCACCAAAGGTGTAAATCCCGATTAAAAGGGAAGGCATTTCCTTAATGGAACCTAAACTCACATAACCAAGGTACAAGTGGAAGCATACACTAAGTAAAGCAGTATAAAAAGTGTGCTGAAAGTACAAGGGGGCCAGAAATACAAGCCCAACAGAATGGAACCGCTACAACTAAAAGAAGGTACAACTGAAAATACAAACAGCTAGAAGATGGAAGCAGCTCCTAGATTTTCCTCCGGGTTCCTACCTGAAGGGTAGGTACAAATTTCCTCCTTAGCACTCTGTGTCTATCAGTCCACTCCTTGTGCCGTCACGCAGAGTGTCCACCTCTGGGTACCGTCCAGTCCTCGTACACTCTGCCTCGGTCAGCGCTGTCTGTCGTCTGCATCCAACACAACGAAGTACGATAATAGCCCATGTAGGGGTGAGTATAACGATACTTAGTAGGGACCCCGAGACCCTCAAGGTCTCACTAAATCCAACAAGGATAAACCACAAAGTAAGATCTCAATAGACAACCTTTACTTAGGTATATTCCCATACATATACCAAAGTTATCAAGTAACCTATCTCAATCATGAGGAAAACACAAGAAAGATCTCAACAGATTACTTTTACATAAGTATCTGCCCATAAATATACCTAAGTTATCATGTAAATTATCTCAATCATGGGGAAAACACAAAGGTCATTGACTCAGCTCAAACTATGATTTTATTCATGATGTTGAATACACGGCTGCTGGAGAACTCCTCCTCTATTGAGCATAATAGTCTTGTTAAGACTCTGAGGTGCTACTCAGTAACCTTAGACTGCTGGGGTACTCTTCCAATCAAGTATCACGGGTATGTCGCCCCAACACAATAGCACTCCCCACCATGGGTCTGTCGCCCCTACACAATAGCACTCCCACTGATAGCCTACAGAGGTACTCATTATTTCGAGTACTGCGGGTCTGCTGCCCCTACATAGTAGCACGCCCCGCCATGGGTACGCCGCACCTACACAGTAGCGCTCCCCACTGGGCTAGTCACGGCACTCCGAAACGAATCGGACAGGAAGTCATCAAGTCTCAGCCAGCTACTAGGTCTATGTACTCCGTATTCTCGTCTCCAAAAGGGTCCATTCCATGAGCTACTGGTCGACACTCCAGTTGTTACGAAGTCTCACGTAGAAGTATCAAAACGATCTTTCACATCATATGGATCTCAACACAACAGATGGCGCGTCAATCAGACGCCCGGTCTGTGAGTTATTAGCCTTTTTGTTCTAGGGTCCCGGTTGGTTTCGTGTACGAACCAACCCGACCATATCCCAACTGTACCCCGAACTCCCATGGGGTATATTCAAAGGAACCGTTTCTCAATGAGATTACCAATGCCGCTGATGGTTTATTAAACATACATCCGGTCTGAGTGTTATTGGATTTTCTGTTCCAGTGGCCCGGTTGCTTTCTATAGTAAACCAAACCGACCATTCTCCAACTGCGTCCAAAGCTCAAGTGGAGTAACCCACAAGAACCATCTCAAAAAAAGGAATCCAACGTAGTTAACAGTAATTCAATCAAATGTTTGGTCCTTATGTAATAATCTTTTCCGCTCCAAGGGCCCGACTGGTTTCGAGTTCATACCAACCCGGCCGTACTCAAACTTCGCTGAAACATTGAGTGTAATATACCAAAATGACCATCTATATCCAAGGAATCCTACACAAGTGAAGGTGCATAGATCGTAGGTTCGTAGCTCATGTTATGGGTGTTTAAACGAATCTGATCCGAAAAAGGGTGTTATGGGCCTATTCCGACCTGGCCCCACCCACCCTGGGTCGACCTGACCTGGGTTCGGGTCCAGCCCGCGGTCGGCCATGGATCAGCCTGCCTGGCCGAGCGTGGGGCGTGGTCTCACCAGCTGGCGTGACATTAAGCCACTCCTCCCCTTCTTCCGGAAGGGCAAAGCTGGTCCGGTTCAATCTGTCGCGGCGGCTCCGCCGCGGCGGTCTGCTCCGGCAGCGCGCCGCTGCCGCCAGACGCCTGGGCTACCATGCTGGCGAGGCATGCCGGCGCAGCCTTCCACGGACCACCAGACTCGCTCCGGTGGTCCGATTCGCCCACTGTTTGCGCCTGTGGCTCTCCCAGGATCCTCTCTTCACCGCGACGGCTTCCAATCGCTGGTGCGGTTCCATTTCGTTGTCGCCCGTCAATCCGCGCATCAAGAATGATACGTCGATGGGTCCGTACTTATTCTTTAGTTCATACCCACCATGTTAGTGGTTCAAATAATCATCCAACCAATTAATCTCCCATGATCGAGGATATAAATTACATATATAAAACATACAAAAAATCCCCTACCTTAATCCAAGAACGTTGTTCGCTTAACAAAAGAAGGAGGTGATATCGTTGTTCCGTTGACATTGTCGCGGGATGGTGGCGTCGCTTCGTCAACGTCGAGAAAGAAGAATCCGAGGTTGGCACCGGTGTTCTTCTCATTCTTCGATGAGGGAATGAAGTCCTCTCAATCCTCTTAAATCTCCTCTCTCAAGACTCTCCCAACAAGATATTATGCCAACACCAATAATAATAATGTATAACACTTTATTAAAGTGTTGGCATAATGAATTCAAGAGAATTCTAAAACATTCCAAATATTTAAAATATGTTTAGTTCATTAATGAAGAAGGTTGGAACAAAACTTAATTGGGTAAGGTGTGAAGTTTTCAAGGATTATACCAATTATGGAGTGTTACAAGGGGGGTTAAAGAAGTTTAAGACCTGTGTGGGTCCCACACCTTAATATCCTCTAAATGGAGGTTAAGTGTGGGTGGGCCCCACCACCATAACCTCTCATGGGAGGTTATGGTGTGGTGGCCCCCACCACTAACTTCCCTTCGGAGGTTTTAACTACCATAAAATAAAAGATGTGTTACTACACATTTTTATTTTATTTATATATTTTAGGTAGAAATCCAAAAATATAACTTCCTTCCAGCATAAAACACAACCATAGTAAAGGTCCCCTTAAGAGAATATCAGCGTTGTGAGTTAATCAGTACCCTTGGATTTCAATTATAAGAAACGGTTAAAAAGATAGAAAAACCCGCATGTATGTTTACTGAATGTACCCGACCAAAAATTCATAAATTATTTCTCGGCACTCCGGGCCTCAGAATAAGGCGTAGTCAGAAATTGCGGACTCGTAAAATTCCAAATAAATTACGAAAAAAAATTCCTTGAAATTTCCGAGTCTTTACAACTCCCCCACAACAGTCATGCCACATTGGATCGACCATGATCAAACAGAATTGATCCTAAAAATCCCTCCCCTAAACATATATGCCTCATATTTGATAGAAACACATCCAATGAATCCCTTTGTGGATACCAAACAGTGATACCTGAATAAGAGGAAACATTCTTCCTGAAACTCATTTTGATTTATTTTAATTCTCCTCACATCAATTATAATTATTCCAGGAATAGATAATGAAATTATTATAATAAATATACTTTTATTTTGTTATTATTAGTTTTCTACCTTAACTTACACACATATCCATATAACGTGTAATGAACCTGCAAATTTTGTTTACGGCGAACTATCAACTAACAAAATGATGTCTTTCATTTTTCATTTAACACCACTCATGGCTGTGTAACATGATGGAATAAATATTAATAAATGATATATTTTTGATTAATTATCTATTTATTCTAATGTAATTATTTTATTACACATACCATTATACTTTTATTTTTAGAAATATGATAGCATCATTTGTTGAAGTGTTGACTACCGCCTCCTCAAGATTCTATGGTTCATTCACACTATCTAAGGAACAAATCATAGAATTTTATAATTAAAAATAATTGATATACATGTAATACATATGATATTAATTACATAAATAATTCTCTCTAATTAAAATATAATATTTTCATTCATACCATTTTAACACACTAAATTGTGGTCTTTTCCATTGTGGACTTGTGAACTACCACCTCCTCAGTATAATTTAATTCTTTTATAAATCACAAGAATTATCATTATTATAATATATTATTAAAAAAAATTATTTATGATATAATTATATTTCTCTAAATTTAAGGTCTCATTTAAATTATTTCCATAATGATCTATGGAAAATCAAAACATTACCATGCATACATAGGGCCTATCATCTCGATGATTTTAATGTTTTCCAATTTTTAATAAAAATTATTAATGATTTGTTTTATATGTATAATTTATGTTCAATTATGTTAAAATTTTAAAGATTATTATTCTAGATAGGTTTATATAAGGACACTTTTGATAATAATCAACCTTCCATGTTTTTTTAACAAATAAAACAAATATTGTCAAAACACTAGATGTAAACATAATTGTTCATTTAGTTTCATAAAACATTATAATAACTATATTAAAATTAATTAAAAAATTAAAAAATTATATGATGAAATTAAATAATAAATATATGTTTATTATTGATAAATTTAAAGGAAGATGTGATTAGTCGGACAACGGTTACATGATTTTGTCTAAATTTACATTACATTGATACAGATTTGTTATTATGCACCAATTTACATTTATATGGTGTATTTACTACCATTTGACATTTCATATCATGAATTCCCTTATTTTCATGATATTTTATGTTTAATTTTATATTATTCCATCATGAGTCTTATGAATTAAAATGTTTCAACATGGTATGGGAAAATATAAAATGTTTAAGTATAAATTTCCTTAAGGACATTTTAAGGGTCATTAAAAGGTATTTCCATTAATCAAACATAAAAACCCCTTGTTCTTACTTATCCTCCACTAATGAATTATTTATGAATCTATATTCCATATTCAATATGGATAATTCAGTTTTCCTATTATTTAATTTGATTATTTGATATAATGAATCCTTTGGACAGTAAATAACCATCAGGGCATAATGTTTATACATCCCCCTGATGGCTTGTCATGTTCTCATGAGAAAAGTAATTTTTCTCAATTTAGAATTTATTAAACCATCTTGTGAACATTATTTAATGTATAGGTTTATGTGTGCCTCAAACATGACGTCTAATAATTAATCATATCCATCATTTAGACACAAAAATTATTTTCAATGATATTTATCATCGATATAACTATTGATGAATTTAATTTTTTGTTTTATTATTAAATATAATGTTTTTCGGTTTCTTACCATTACAAATTTGTTATGCATTATATAGTTATTTGAGTGGAATGTGCTGTTAGTTATTTATATTCCATAATTATTATTATAATTAATACATTTTTTCTTATTATTTACATAGCTTTATTGGGAATTTGATCGCAATAATATAATGTTTCCATTCTCAACTAATTGTTACATCAGGATTTTAGTATGTTCTCCATGAATATTTAATAAAATAATGTACAAAATTAGGCCCTCTAGGGTTGGGGAATTACATATCACATTGTTTCACTATGCGTTAGTCCTATGTACAGTGAAAAAACATTATCATATTCCATGAAAATGGAATACATGAAGTTATGTGTTATATGACAATATTTTTTTATAACTTCGTAAATATCATATATGTTATATGTAAACAATAATTTTATCATTATTCCAACCATTATATTTTGTAATGGGATAATGAATGACATCGGTTCATGAGACGGTAGTCCACCGTGCACATGAATGGTGATTATATATAATATTTTATGGATTTTTTTTTGTTTTTAGGTCATATCCATAACATGATAACATATTAGTAAATTGATGATATTAGGGATATTTTATAATAATGATATTATTTTTTTTGTTTTTAATGATGAAATAAAACCAAAATGTTTCTCGATGAACATTACCCCTACTATGTGTATCTCTATTAAGGATTTTGCCGAAGGGCCACCATGGTTATGTTTATGAATAGATTGAGGATTTTGGATTAAGGGATTTATTTTGGGGAGAAAAATGGGTAGGTATTGGCCCAACCTACGTGGCTTTAATGTGTTGGGAGAGGGGAAGAGGTAGTGGCATTTTATAACCTAGGGAGGGTGTATAGTTAGATTTATTTTGTTAAAAAGATAGGTGACCCCAAGTTATTTCCTTAAAATAATATTTTATATCACTAGAAATTATATCCTTGAGCATTTAAGTTCTATATATATATCAATTAAGGTTTTTTTGGGAAATTTTATAAGTCTCTTTTTCCATTAGACTAATTTTTTCCAATTATAAACTAGTTTTTTCTTAATTTCCTTGATTTATTTTTCCTGATTACACTAATACTTTAGGTAAAAATTTAATTTTGAATTATTATTTAGTATTTTATTATTCATATATAAAAATTTTATTCATATTTGGAATATAATATTCATATATTTTTTGGAATTTAATTTCTTATTAATCCTTAAGACAAGACGAAACAACAAGTTCTTAATGTGAAAATTCTATAAAGATTACATTGGTTTTAGTTCTAACATTAATTTGAAAAGAATTGTAATCAACATAATTGGATTAATACATGAATTTTACATCTAATTAAAATTTTAATTAATTACAAATATAATTAATCAGTATAAATTTTTTAGTTTAATTTTTTTAATCAATTAAAATTTATTATTTTTTACTATAACTCGTAAAATAAAACTTCTATCTAAAATTAAAAAAAATACTCCCTAAGAATATTGTGACATTATAAAATCCATAATTAATTTTACTTTTTAAAATAAAATTTATAAAACTGAAAAAATATATGTTTTAATTAGGGGAACCTTTAAAAGGGGTTAATACTACCTTTTAAAAAATCGATCTTATTGTACATAAAAATGTATATATATTAAAATATTTTCATAAAATCATATTATAAAAGTTACATAGTTTATTGAATATATAATTTATATTATTAATAAAATGATAAAAAATTTATTTTATTTAGATAAAATGTTTTTCAATATCAAAAAATATTTTTTCTGAAATTTAATTTCTTTATTTTCAAATATTTCATTATTTATTTTCAAATTAACTAGTTTTGAATGAATTCATTTTTTAAACATGAATTAACCATATTTTTATTATTTGGTATTTTATTATCATTACCACTATTCCAATGGTTAGGGGAAAACTCTAATAACATTTAAATTATTATATTAATTGTAATTTTCAATTTGGTAAAACATGGTCTTGCATTTAATGAAAGATATTGAAGGGACATTGTATTGTGTGAACAACATGATGAGTACGTTGTTAATTTTTCCTCAATCCAATCATGAATTATTGTGATGTAAAACCTATCAGAAAATTTAATTTATTAAAATTAATAATATTTCATAAACACTTGGGGTGTTATAGTTCCTATAAGATTTATCATTTTCCATCGAAGGAGATGCATTTAAATATTGTTTCAGAATGGCTCAGTCCATTATTTAAGTAGATAGTTTATATTTCCATTATCAGAAATTTTATATTTTCTGTTGTTATTTAAAATTATCTTAGTAATGAATTTAAAATATACATGACAATAATAACTGTTTTTATTTATGTTTTATAGGGAATGATATGTTTGAAAAATGGTGTAAAGTTTCATTTAAAATTATATTTTGAATTAATATATTTGAAAAGTTATTTTGAAAAAAAAATTATCATAAAAGATTACAAATATTTATTTTTTGGAATTAACTAAATTTTAAATAAAATATGGGTGATTTTAGTAAATTAATTAGTTATAGTGCTGTTTTTCAGAAATGAATAACTTCTTAATTATTATTTGACATAGAAGCATTAGTATTAAATTTATTTCATTGTGGTCAGAAATATTTAGTTTTAAAGGATTTTTGAAATTATATTTAAATTTTTTTATAATTTTGAATGAATGATCTTATCATCAGGATCAAGAGGTTTTAATGGTATGTTTGGTAGTTTAAAATGTTTTTTAATGTGGGTGTGGGCCTTCATTGACCACTATGAATTTTAATTTTTTTTATGATAATATGAAACCCTTAAAGGGGTTCTTATATCTATCTATTGATTATAATGTGAAGCTATGAAAAATGATATTTTAGATGAAAGAGTTTTGGAGGTGAGGGTTGAGTTATATTATAAATTCACTATTATTGATAACTGTGATTTTTAATTTATCACCTCCACAAATACATGAAATTGGATTTCCTTGATTACTAAGCGTCATATATGATATCTGAATTACCTAGTATATGTGTTTCATTAACTAGAGAGTATATTCCATTATACTGAAGGAGCTAGAATAATATATTGTGGCATGGTAGGATGAATGGTCTAGAAGACATGATTGTGATTTGTAGAAGAGTTTTTATCTAGGGTTTTCTATCTATATAATGTTTAAAGAAACAATTGTGGATATCATAATTCCTTTAGTGTATTCTAGGGAATCGTGCACATAGTTCAGATCATGTTACATGAGTTTTCAGATATTAACCATGAATAATATATCATATTTTGTATGACTTATGAGATTTCATTTTACACATCGATTAAATATATTAAAATTTTATTATTTATTAGATCTATTTCATTATTTTATCCACATTAGAATTTTTATGAAATTTTGGGTGGATATTAATACTTTTTCAATTTTATTTATGGATTTTTTACATTTGAAATTTATTTTAAAAATAATTTTATGATTATTTTCTTCTTTAAAAGGGAAAGCAGAGTTGTTATGAAAAATACATTTGAAATGAGTTTTTGGAAGATAAAGAAAATGGTGTGTTTTAAATATGAATTTTAAAATACCCCTCTTAATGGATCAAGATTGCTTAAAAATCTAAGACATTGATATATATTTTTGATGAAAAATATGAATTTAGATCATATGAGCCACATTTTTGCCAATTGTTTTAAACATTTTTCAGAAATGTTTTTGTTCCACTATTATTTTTCTTATTCAATGATTTTTGGTGTTTTTAAAAATAATTTATTACATGATATAAGGGTTTTCATATTGTTTAAATGAAATAACTATTTACTATCAATATTTAAATTATAATTTTTGAAATAGTCTTTAGAATGAAAATGGAATGTTCCCATTATTTAGATCCGTATTGACACTCTTTATTCACTCCATAAATACAATATTAACTATATGTGGATATAATAATCTATTTTATATTCCATGGATATGGATATTTTAATGATGAATTTATCTTCGAGTTTGACTGAGAATGTCAATTTGGACTATTGAGTGTGAATGTGGGTGATGAGGAAACACTTGTGGTTGTTTTTTTTTCATTTTCATTTTTGGGATTATTTATGCATATGCCTTTATGACCCAAACTATTAAATTTAATTTAAGTTTATATATTTATAATGCACTTAACTTTTTACAGGCACTAGATCTATGTTAATGGTTACACTATTTATTCAATATGTTAGTTTCTATGTTATTATTCCTATATTATAGAAGCTATAAGTTACTTATTGATTTATAAATATGTTGTTAAGATAGACCATGAGGGAACTTCATGATGAGATCCCAGTTAGGATAATTTTTATTTGGTTGAAATAATTCCCAAATACACATTATTAATTACAAAGTAATTGTTTTTAGCCCATGAGTATTTGGAATTTTGTTAGAGGATATGGTGGGATAGGTTGTGTTACATGTAGCAAAGCCTAGTTATGATTGTTATATAATGGATCTAAGTCCAAACTACTTTAAATAAAATGTTTCTAGAGGGACTGTTTTTTTGTTTTTAGGGTATCAAGGTAGAATCGAAGATTGAGAATGTTTTGAGAACTATAGCAGTATGTTCATTGAGAAAAATTTTAATGTTTCTCATATTAAAACATGAATTTGAAGGGGTAGGTTAGGGTTTGGTCATTAATTGGTGTTTGGTTTTTTAATTCCCAATTTATTCTATAATTATATTTTCTTATTCATAACCCCATTTATAAGTGATTTTTTGGGTCATATTGTAACACCCCTAGATTTCATAGTGTGTTATTTTTTCAAAATAATTCAATAACTTTCACTACACGCAACACCGAGTTCAAGCGCACCATGACTTACCAAACTAGCCATTCAAAAGAGGTTATGAATAGTATTAACTGAATTTTGCACTTTATATAATCCTTATAATTTTAGAATACATATTATGAGTTTCATAGACATGATGGAGGAACAAATTCATTTTTTTAGATAAAAGAAGTATTTTTCAAAAATTCACTTTTACCGACTTTTAATGGTGAACCCTTTTTAAATCCAATATTTTAAAACTTTTAAATATTCAATTTGACTAAAAAAATTAATTCTTTATAATGGGTAAATAAAAAATTTACAATGTAACACCCCAATCTTCCTTGGTACACTTCTCTTTGAATAATACAATAGTGTGTGTTGTACACAGCTTCAAGTTCTAACAGACACGACAACCAATCAAACTAGCGGTTATGAATAGTAATACCTACTTTTTGAAATTTTATAAATTTTAACTCTCAAAATAGTCTTCATTTTTGTATTTTGAGTATCGAATTTAGCCTATGATAAAATTTTGGTAATTTCGGATAACTTTTATATTTTGATGAATAGTGACAATTTCTAAATTTTAATTAAAAACAACTTTTTAATAAAAATAATTAATCTTGATAAATTATGAATTTGAGTGGTTTTAATGTATATTTAGAATATATTTTTACCATGTAATACAATGTTGTTTATTGGAAATAATTTCACAATTAAACTAGACATAAACAAATATCAATCTTTTGATAGTTATTATATCATAAAAACACGCATTTTGTTTTGACAGTGGGATTTACATTTAAATTAATTTATGCCACTTCTGTGTTTTGAACACAGAAAAATGGATTCCATATTTGGAATCAGGATTTCAAAATTGTGTAAATAGGTAACTTTTATTTTTAGACATTTTGAATAATTACTTCGGTAAATATTTTATTTACCATGGTTAAAGGGTAAATCCGATAAATAAGGGTTACAAAATAATATTATAATTATACTAAATTACCATAAAACGTGTCCTAACCTTATTGGTGGATACATGTCCGACCATGAGCATAATTGGGTCGATTTTCAGACCCCATGTAGGCACTTGTAGGTGATAGGGACAATTTATTTTAATTAAGTTAAAATTAATACAAAAATGGCATAAGCATATATCTTTTAGAAAAACAATTTGTACATAGGGTTATATATGTAGGATATTCGACTATAAATATTAATTAGAAAGATAAAAGGCTTCCCTCCATAATGGTATTTTATTTATAATTTTTATACATTAGATAATTTAATTTATTTATGACACAATGGTGATGTAGTAATTACATAATTAATGAAAAAATAGAATAATTGATATTATAAATACCCAAATAAATGTAATTTGAGACTTCTTATAAGTACTAATAATTTCCTAGGTTAAGATGACATGTTAGAAATGATTTAATTAACTTTTTTTGAAGTAATAATTCTTTTATGATTTTTAAAAAAATCAATTATTGAATAGTGTCATCATTGACATAAAAGTGTTTTTAAAACAAATATTATATAATTAATTGATATTAAATACCTAAAAATATAGGTTTCGGCCAAGAGACTTATATCATGATAGGTGAATCATTAATATACCACTTGGGGGACTCTTGGATGTATATTGTATATAATATAAAAATACAAAGAGACATTGTAAAAGTGAAACTAATTAACTAAGAGTTAATACCTAAAGATAAGGTTAATATAGTAACACAAACCTTCCTAAATCCTACTGTTTGAGTGGTTTTCGACTGATCCCCACATTAACCTTTATATAATACACAATGGAGCCATTATAAACTGAATATGAATTTATTATAAAATAATATTTCCAGCTTTTCAAAAGGTTCCCCCACCCCTCTTATAAAAGGGAAATCCCCCTTCTCATTAATTCACACCTTCATAGCCTTTTGGTTCCGCCAAACCCTTCCCAAATACTCTCTAAGATTCCCTAACTTCATCATAGAGGCCTTACTTTAGACATTAATCCAATCTATGGATCCCTTTTGATTAAATCAAAAGGAAGAACCCGAAGAAGAGGTAATGATTTCACCACCCTTTTTCTAGTTCCTTTCTTCTTCCACTTCTTCTTTCTTTGTTATTGCCATTCTAAAATAATAACTCCAGTATATTATATTTACTTTTATGTTATTATAAACATGTTACAACCATATTTCAGTACTCTATCTATCCTTTGAATGACATGTCACCATATGTGTGTACGTACGACTTACCGTCTCCACATCGTGGTGTAATTATTATTAAAAACATTATTATTTGGATGGGTATAATATTGTTGTTTAAGTCAAGTAAATAATAAATATAATATTATAATGATTCTATATATATATGATATAACATCCAATTAAATATTATTTTAATATCAAAAGATTGATATTGTCGCTCGTGCGTACGTACGGACTACCATCTCCACGAACGCGATGAGATTCATTCTCCATCATATTCATTCAAATATAATTCTCATTTGATGATTAATAATAATGTTTTTGGACTTAATTTAATTCTGGATATGAATAAGATACAACCTATCCATAAAATACATGGCTTACGTAACAAAACATATAAAAGAAAATGAGTAACTTGACACCCGAAACGACAATAATATTAAGATATTATTAACAAAGAAATGTTAAAAGATAATATATGATATCATATTAATGTATATGATTCTTGTATAATTTAATATAAATTATTTCACCATTATACAGGAGGTTAACCTACCCTCAACCAAGAAAAAGTACAAGGTAAGGGGATTTAATCTCACTCTTTATTCCCGTGAGATTCGTGCCATATTGCCACTATTACCTTTTGTGTGGTGTATGTACTGGCCATAATTGTATTCCTTGTATAATAAACATTAATTTATGTGTATTTACATATTCATTTTATGATACATCTTTCATGGTGTGTATGTTTCGTAAGATACTCAATTGGTAAGGGTTAATTTCACAATCTCTTTATTATCCGAGGTTGTTTATTCGTAATTATATACTAGGACATATTTATCATCCACATACATGTTTCATAAAAATGTCTTTCAAAACATTTTTACTATTTAATAGACAGTGAGTTAGAGAAATTTATACCCTTATTTGGCCTCATACTTTTTTAATGGAATATTTCTGTAGTTTTCCAAACAAGTTACTTTTTGACCTTTTTGACAAAACTAAGGTAAGAATGTTTTTTGCATATATGGTAGGTGAGGCTATTCTCCACTGTTATTACACCTTTTAGGCTTTCATTAAATTCTTATAAGAATATTTTCAAAATAAAGGTTTTATTTTTATAATTATGTAATTTTTAAATGATTTCAAAAAAAGTGAGAGATATTTCACTCAAATATATTAAAACCTAGTTCAAATGTATACGTATTTAACACAAGCTTCAAAATGTTTTCAGAAATCCCGACACTCAAGTGTGGTAGATAGGAAGGGATTGGTCGTGGACCCATCATGACTTGTAATTAGTCGAGCAGTCTCAGAATTAGTAATTTTGTTTTCAAAATCTTGCATAATGTTTTCAGAAAAACAATGGTTTATATTTGAGTAATTTTAAATGTAAGTATCTTCTCAAAAAATTGCATCGGTAGGTCTCATGAGACGAACTAGTGTCTTGGCACATGGCCTCGACAAAATCTTATTCGTAGTTTTGGCACGAGGCCTTGGCTATATGGTTATGATAGTCTATCATTAGGCATTCAATCATTATGAAAGTGGTTATTGATATTTCATGTGATTATTCGACTAGTAAAATATCCATGTGAATAAGTAAATGGAATTATTTCAATTTATCTTTTCCATATTATGCTGAAGTTTAAGATTAAAAGTATTTTGTTTTAGCTATACATTGCCTTAAATGTTTAGGCTTATTTATGAGTGTTTCTGCTATATTGTTATCCTTACTGAGCATCTGAGATCACCCCTTTCAATGTTTATTTTTTCCCAAGATTTGAAGAAGTAATTTATTAATGACCTCTAGGGATAATATGAGGGGATATGAAGACAATATGTTGTTGTAGTAGTTTTTCACATTATGATGTAATTTAAACATTATGAATGTATCTAGTTAATCCAAGGCTACTAAACTAATAGGTCTTTCGAGACTTGATCTTTCTTATGATCATGCCAATGTTATTTAATAATGCACCAACTCTGGGAAACTAGGGCGGGGCGTTATAGTTGGTATCAGAGGAAGTTTAGTACAAACCTTGGAAGCTAGATTTAGATAAATTCTGATTAGAGCACATAAACCTAAGATGGACTTTGAGGATTAGTATAGAAGAACTTCCTAGAATTTTTGTATTCTAGAGATTTTGTGAGTTTTCTGAGAAATACATCCCTGTCTAGATACGAGCAGGTAGAGGCAGCTCTGGAACAGATGTACCTAGGGGTAAAACCCGAAAACACAGCTTTGAGCTAGACTCGAATGAGAATTGGTGCACGACAACGGGCCATGCTGCACTCTTGGTTACGAAACACCCACGTGATATACTTAGGATAACTCTAATTTTCTTTACAAATAATTATTAAGGGCTTATGAGTATATAATTCCTCAAAAAAAACATTTTTATGATTATGGATTATACCCATAAATAGTTCAATTTATGTTAAGTGTTTTATAAGTATGAAATTATGTATTTTTATTCATAAACTGATCTAGTTTATGCCATTGATTAGAAATGGCGCCTATTAGAAAAAATAGTATCATGTGTTGATAAGACAAGTAAAGAGTTCTCTGAGTCCTATGGATTTGAAGGGAAGAGAGAGAATAAAAGGCTGGAAGAGAGAAAGATAGATAAACAGAAGAGGGAAAAAAAGAATTTTCCCATATGTGATAACTGTGGGAAGAAACACCCTGGAACTTGCCTGAATGGAATTAGAGTTTGTTATAAGTGTAGGAAAAAAGGACACCAAGTACGTAACTGCAAGGGTAAGAAAAAGGTTTCAAATGTACAATGCTTCATCTGAACGGATTTTGGACACTACGCGAACCAATTTCCCAGTTATTAGACTATTCCGCAAATGATGCTATTGGATAATAGTCAAGTTATGATATTATCACAGAAAAAGAGGAATGACTAGTGTTCTTATTTTGTTATTTTGGAATTATTTCATTGAAGTGTTGTATCAATGATGTACTGGAAATAAATAAGGATTGTACTGCTGTACTATTTCATTGAGGATTTGAGATTTTATGGTACTAAAAAAAGTGACTCTACAAGTAGTTAAACTTTTGGGAAATTACATTGTTGAAGGAAAGATAAACCTTAATATGGTCCTTATATTGAGGTACTAATTTTGGAATAGGATATGGTTGATTTGGGTAAATTATATTGGATATTCTTGACAGCCTTGAAACTGATTAATGATTTGTATATTCCATCGTTGTTGGATTTTACAACATTTTTGGATGGATGAAGTATATCCAGTATTCTATAAGGAATAATGGAGAATGAATGTAATCAATAAGGTTTTATGGTAATTCAGGATGTTTCTGTGTTTTAAAAGAATACATGATGAAGGTATTCAAATGCTGTTATAGGGTAAAAAGGATCTTCATTGTGTTTACCTTCTTTATAAATATTGGACTGATGTATTTTGGATATTTATAGTTTGGAATATTTTTGGATTGCCTCAAAAGGACAACCCTAAGGTCAGGCGGCAACCAGTCGCGTCCGTCAAGGACGCGAGACTTGAACCCGCAACCGAAGGGCGATAAGGGTGTATCACCTACCACTGGCCCATGTGATGTCCTGGATTAAATAATGTAGTTTTTTTAATGATATGGTAGATGATTTATAAATTCTTTTTTTAAAACCCTATATGAATAGGATAAATAGAATCTTTTTTTACATTCTATTATCTTTTAGAGTGAAAGATGATTTTGTTGTAGAAATTAGTCAAAGGATGGAACTCTAATTGTCAAAAATATATTTTTATTCTTCTCTTATTCTGTGAAGAAATTAATTCTTATACTTTATTTAAGGGATCCTAAAACAAAAAATGTTTTATCATAATTCCCTATGTTTTATTGAACCGATGGTATTTCAAATCATTATGGATTTATGAATTTAAGCACCTCAATTTTACACTTGTTTATGATTGATGACCTCAATCACTACCTATAAATATTTACGTTTATCCTCCAATTATATATCTCTAATTTCCACCAATGTTCTCCTAATAGATATCATAATTTGGTGGTGACCCTTCCATTTCACTTTTCCTCTTATTAATACTAAATTTTATTAACCCAATTTTCGATGTGGGTTTTCCCACAAAGATATTTTCTATTTTCGACCTTCTATTTTCGAAGAACAATTTCAAATTGCGATGACACAATTTATTGAAGGAGGGGAGAATGTAACACCCCAAGATTTCATAATGTGTTATTTCTTCTATATAATTCAATTACTTTCACTACACGCAATACCGAGTTCAAGCGCACCATGACTTACCAAACTAGTCGTTCAAAAGAAGTTATGAATAGTATTAACACAATTTTGAACTTTATATAATCCTTATAATTTTAGAATCCATATTTTGAGTTTCTTAGACATGATTTAAGAACAAATTAATTTTTTTAGATAAAAGAAGTACTTTTCAAAAATGCACTTTTACTTACTTTTAATGGTGATCCCTTTTTAAATCCAATATTTTAAAACTTTTATATATTCAATTTGACTAAATAAGTTTATTCTATATAATGGGGACATAAAAAATTTACAATGTAACACCCCATGCTTCCTCGGTACGCTTCTCTTTGAATAATACAGTAGCGTGTGTTGTACGCAACTTCGAGTTAACACACACCACAACCAATCAAACTAGCAGTTATGAATATTAATACCTAATTTTTGAAAATTAATAAATATTATCTCTCAAAATGGACGTCATTTTTGGATTCAGAGTATTGAATTTAGTCGAAGGTGAAATTTTTGTACTTTTCGGATTACTTTTATATTTTGATGAATAGTGAAAATTACAAAATTTTAATTAAAAACAACTTTTTAATCAAAATAATTAATACTGATAAATTATGAATTTGAGTGGTTTTAAAGTATATTTAGAATATATTTTTACTATTTAATAAAATCTGGGTCATTGGACATAATTTCACAATTAAACAGGACATAAACAAGTATCAATCTTTTGATAGTTATTATATCATAAAAAGACGCTATTTCTTTTTAGAGCGGGAAATAATTTGAAATTAATTTCTTCCACTTCTGTGTTTTGAATTTGGAAAAATGGATTCCATATTTTGAATTAGGATGTCAAAATTGTGTAAATAGGTAACTTTTAGTTTTAGAAATGTCGAATAATTACTTCGGTAAATATTTTATTTTTCATGGTTAAAGGGTAAATCTGATAAATAAGGGTTAAACAATAATATTATAATAATACTAAATTACCATAAATCGTGTCCTAACCTTATTTTTTGATACAAGTCCCACCATGGTCATCTTTGGGTAGATTTGGGGACCCCATGGAGCCACTTTTAGGTGATAGAGACACATTATATTAATTAAGTTATAATAAATATAAAAATGACATAAGCATATATCTTTTTGAAAAACATTTTTTACATAGGGTTATATATGTTTTATTTTAAACTATAAATAATAATTAGCATTATAAAAATATTTTATACGTAATGGTATTTTATTTATAATTTTTAGACATTAAATAATTTAATTTATTTATGACACAATGGTGATGTAGTAATTACCTAATTAATGAAAAATTAGAATAATTGATATTATAAATAACCAAATAAATGTAATTTGAGAATTTTAATAAATAAAAATAATTTTATAGGTTAATATGACATGTTAGGATTGATTTAATTAACTTTTTTCTAAGTAATAGTTCTTTTGTGATTTTTACAAAAATCAATTATAGAATAGTGTCAAAATTGACATAAAAGAGTTTTTAAAACAAATATTATATTATTAATTGATATTAAATTCCTAAAAATATAAGGTTTGGCAAAGATACTCATATAACGATAGTTTTATCATTAATGGACTACTTGGGTGGTCTCTGGGGTGTATATAGTATATTTATTAATCATATAATATAAAAATACAAAGTGACATTGTAATAGTGAAACTAATTAACTAAGAGTTAATAATTAAAGATAAGGTTATTATAGTAACCCAAACCTCTCTAAATCCTACTGGTTGAGTGGTGTTCGACCTATCCCTTCCTTAATCTTTAAATAATACAATTTTGAGCTATTTGAAACAAAAAAGGAATTTATTATAAAATAATATTTCTAGCTTTTCCAAAGGTGCCCCTCACCCCTCTTAAAAAAGGGCACTACCCCTTCTAATTAATTCACATCTTCAAAGCCTTTTGGTTCGGCCAAACCCTCCACAAATACTCTCTCAACATCCCTCAATTTATCCTAGAGTCCTTCCTTTAGACATAAATCCATCCTATGGAGCCCTTTTGATCAAATCAAAAGGAAGAACCCGAAGAAGTTGTAATGATTTCACCACCCTTTTTCAAGTTCCTTTCTTCTTCTACTTCTTCATTATTTGTTATTAACATTATAAAATACTAACTACAGGATATTATATATACATTTATGTTATTATAGACATGGTACAACCATATTTTAGTATTCTATCTATCCTTTTAATGACATGTCACCATACGTGCGTACGTACGACTTACCATCTCCACGTCGTGGTGTAATTGTTATTCAAAACATTATTATTCGGATGGGTATAATAATGATGTGTAATTAATGTAAAAAGTAAATATAACATGATAATTATTATTTATATATGATATACCATCCAATTAAATATTATTTTAATATCAAAATAATGATATTGTCGCTCGTGCGTACTTACGGACTACCGTCTCCATGAACGCGAGGAGATTAATTCTCCATCATATCCATTCAAGTCTAATTATCATTTGATGATTAATAATAATGTTTACGGGCATAATATAATTCTTTATATGAATAAGATACAACCTATTCATAACAAACATGGCTTACGTAACAAAACATATAAAAGAAAATGAGTAAGTAAACACCCAAAACGAAAATAAAATTTAGATATATTTAACAAATCAATGTTAAAAGATCATATATGATATAATATTAATGTATATGATTCTTGTATAATTTAATAACAATTATTCCACCATTATACATAAGGTTAACCTACCCTCAACCAAGGAAAAGTACAAGGTAAGAGGTTTTCATCTCACTCTTTATTCCCGTGAGATTCATGCCATATTGCCACTATTACCTTTTGCGTGGTGTATGTACTACCCATAATTTTATTCCTTGTGTAATACACTTTAATTTATGTGTATTTACATATTCATTGTATGATACCTCTTTCATTGGGTGTATGTTTCATATATTACTAAATTGGTAAGGGTTAATTTCATAATCTCTTTATTATATGAGGTTGTTTATTCATAATTTTCTACTGGGAAATTTTATCATCCACATCCATGTTTCTTAAAAATGTCTTTGAAAACATTTTTACTATTTAATAGACAATGAGTTAAAGACATTTATACCCTTATTTGGACTTATAAGTTTTTGAAAGGAATCTTTTTGTCGTTTTCCAAACAAGTTACTTTTTGACCTATCCGACAAAACTAAGGTAGGAATGTTTTTTTACTTATACAGCAGGTGCGTTTATTCTCCATCGTTATTACCCCTGTTAAGCTTCCCTTACACGCTTATGAGAATATTTTCAAAATAAAGGTTTTCTTTTTATAATTATTTGATTTTGAAATGATTTCAAAAAGAGAGAGAGATATTTCTCTCAAATATATGAAAATCCAGTTCAAATGTATATGTATTTAACGCAAGATTAAAAATGTTTTCAGAAAACCCGACTCTCGAGTGTGGTAGCCTGGAATGGATTGGGCTTGGACCCATCAAGTCCTTTAATTAGTCGAGCACTTTCAGAATTAGTAATTTTTGT
Source organism: Viscum album (assembly GCA_963277665.1). Taxonomy (NCBI): domain Eukaryota; kingdom Viridiplantae; phylum Streptophyta; class Magnoliopsida; order Santalales; family Viscaceae; genus Viscum; species Viscum album. Next base: position 1,021,099,526 of record OY728127.1, read on the forward strand.
TTTCAGAAGCTTGCATAATGTTTTCAGAAAAACACTAGAGTATATTTGAGTAATTTTAAACGTAATTATCGTCTAAAAAATTGCATTAGTAGGTCTCATGAGACAAACTAGTGTCTTGGCACATGGACGTGACAAAATCTTATTTGTAGTAATGGCACGAGGCCTTGGATATGTGGTTATGATAGTCTGGCGTTATGCATTCCATCATTACGAAAGTGATTATTGATATTGCATGTGATTAATCGACTAGTAGAATATCCATGTGAAAACGTAAATGGAATTATTTCATTTTATCTTTGCCATATTATGCTGAAGTTCATGTTTAAAAGGCTTTTGTTTTAGCTATACATTGTCTTAAATGTTTATGCTTATTTATGAATGTTTCAGCTATATTGTTATCCTTACTGAGCATTTGTGCTAACCCCTTTCAATGTTTTATTTTTTCCAGAATGTGAAGAAGTAATTTATGAATGACCTCTAGGGATAATATGAGGGGATATGAAGACAATATGTTGTTGTAGTAGTTTTTCACATTATTATGTAATGTAAACTTTATGAATGTATCTAGTTATTCCAAGGATACTAAACTAATCGTTCTTTTGATACTTGATCTATCTTCTGATCATGCCAATGTTATGTAATAACGCACCGACTTTGGGAAACTATGGTCAGGGCGATACACATATGATGTTTTTTGGTTGAAATAAAACATTATCTAGAGTATAAAGGTTATCTCACTCGTTCATTAATGAAATAAGTTTTCCTTATGGGCTGGCCATCATCCATGTTAGTATATTTTTCTACGGTTAGTTAATTTTTCCTTATGATCTGCCGTTAATCTATGAATTTGTTTCCTTCACCCCATCATTGAAATTTTTATAGTCATGCTTCCTAGATTTACCATAATAGTTCTGACCATTGATGTGACTATGATTCGATATTTTTTTGTTTAGATATTCATTTATAGTATTTTGTAGGCTATTTATGAAATGATGAATGGTTTTATGATGTAGAAATTGTGGTTTGGAATTTTGAAAAACGAAATCCAAAGAAAAAGCGGTTTTTGTAGAATGATTTTATTTCTAAACAAATTTCATATGGAAAAAATAGAATGCTGATTTTTTTAAATGACTAAATGTGGTTTCCCTGTTATTTTAAATATTGAATTTGAGATTTTGGGATTTAAATGAAAACTGGAGTTTTAAAAATGTGTATTTTTTTGGAACTTGATTTATGTATATCATTGTAAGATTGAATTTATTAATATTATGAAAATATAAGTGGTTAATTTAATAATTTAATGTGGGAGAACAATTTTAAATGAAATGTAGGAATTTTTATGTAATTATAATGTTTTATAATGACATTGAGTCTGTTTTTGATGTCATTTTAAATAATGAATATTCAATGTAAACAGGAAATTACGAATGATCAAAATGAAATTTATACAATGGAAGTTGATTTTTTTAAATAATGTGTGCTTTGGAAAAAAAATTTAGACCTGTTGATAATATTTTGTGGTTCTAAAAGGAAATATTATGTTGTAAATATTATTTAAAATTTTTTTAGGACTTGTTTCTTTAGAATGTAGCATATCTGCCATTGTGCGAATAAAGGACATTTTGCTAATTTTGGATGGTAAACATTAGTGTGAAGGATCATTATTATGGTTTCAATAATTTTCCTATCATAATGGGTTTGAAATATGGTTCAACGTTCATTGTAAGGGTTGGAGTTTTAGTGAATCCTCCTACAGTAAAGGTGAGTCCCTTCCAATTGTTGGAATTTTAAATCGAAATGAGATTGGTAACACTGGAGCCATATTTTTATTACATACAATTATGTCCCCACTAACTTTTTTCATTTCTCAAGGATCATTAGAAATTATAAAATCTTATATAATCAATAGAAATATTATTTGTTTGATATTTTAGTATGGTTTAAAGTGGAATTCATATTTGGGTTATGTGTTTATTAGGAGAATAAATGATTTATATTTTTGATGTCATTTTTATTTTCAATTCATCCTTGGTACATCTTTGGTTCCTATATTATAAAAATTTGGTTCTATTGTTTCATATATCTTGAAACTTTTGGTCTCCCATGGGAGAGGTATTATTTATATACCTTGTGTTTTTGTATGACTCGAGTGTAATATCATTTATTATTGGTTTCAAGTGATGCATTTATTTTATTGATCATCCAAAAATTAGATATGGGACTATATTCTATGAATGGATTGGGTGACATGGATGGATGTGGAAATACGTATGATTATAGACTAGATAATGTTGTTCATATATTGTAAACTTCACTATGAGATAGTTACTTATGTATCTGGTCCTATATTATTGGTTCCATCTATTTTTATTAATCAATGTTACCACCATTTTCATTTTTTATGTTGGATATTTATTCTTTCTGTATATTTCCCCAATTTTCTTATATGGGATGTGGATCTTTATGTGTCATTATTATGGTCATAATTTTGACATTATTTATACTGTGATATTTTTTTTATATGAGTAAATATCTTGGTGTATGGTCATGTCTTATGTATATTGGATTGTTTTTTCGTCCTTTGGTAATTTGGTGTACTTCTATGATATTTTGAGAATCATTGTTATAAGAGAGATTCTCTCTTTTGTGGATCACATGGGATTATTCCCATCATTATATCCATTTCGGAAATGTCCAAAATAGTTGGGAAAACTATAGAAGAATAAAAACATATTTGATCATTGTGATTCATGGTGTTGAGTTTTTTTTCTTAGCGATCCATATGTATGTTATGGACATCAATCTTCTATTTTGGAGAATTGAATATGGTAGATCATTTCATTATCATGAGGTCATTTTATCATTCCTTAGTGAAATATCGAAATTTTAGAGATTTTAATTAATATTTTTGGCTATTTCTTAAATTTAATTCTATTTCATGATTTTGAGGGCACGATCCAGTTGAAGATAAATGAGTTATTTAGAAAATAGATAGTTATAGATTATTTTTAATAGGTATAGTTTTCTCTGCATGGGTGGGAAGGAATTGGTATTTTGTTTTGAGAGAACAAAGACAAAGATTATAAGGTATTTTAGTTCTTAAGAGAGTTGTTTTGAATTGTATTCATAAGGTTAGTTACCCACACAACTAAACACTACAACAATATTATGTGTATACTTATCCCTCCGAAATGTTGGAGCACAATTTTTTAAAAAATGTGACCAAACTATTTAAACTATTTGGATCTCATTTAATAACCTAAATGACCCATTCCACACCTCTATTATTATATGATTTTATTCCTCATTCTTGTATGATTTTTGTTCAACCTAGCAAACCCATTGGGAAGATTCCTCTTACCTACACACTTTATATTCAATTCCTCCTCAATATTTTTTCATGGATTTTACTCTGGTAACCCATAATGCTTTTACTTTCTATTCCTTTTCCGTATTTTTGCCTTTTCTCTAGGCCTAGTCGTCAACTATGAACACTAATGGGGTTATTCAGACATGTATAGAGTTCAAGGATGGTTATAAAGTCAGGTTCTTGTTACTATGACTTATGGATGAATTTTTATTTCTATAATTAGAATTCTCCATCAATGAAATTGTATTTTATATACATTTTAATGGCTCAACCCAATTTTTTTAAGGTTTATTATCATTTCATTTAACATCCACTTTCCCATATTCAATTGTATTTAAAATTATTTATTTGTCAAATTTAATGTGTACGGGATATCTTTATTGGGATTCCTATGTGTTTAAAGGAAATACTAACATATAATAGTTGTTTTATGTGGAATTTCTAGTTATATTTGAAATGTTTTTAATTGTAAATTTTTTTAAGACCAAGTGATTTCAAAAGATTCTAACAAGTATTTTTTGGATGAATTTATATTTAATGGGACATGTTCCCCATTTGACTACGAATAGGATAATATGTTTTTTTGGGGGAATATTTTGTTTTCCAATTGGATTACTGATAAATATGATGTTTATTTCAAAGGATTCAATTTTTTTAAAATAATTAGTTTTTATAGTCATTTGAAAATGAGAATTCAAATCGATAATAAATGTGAATGAAATTGTTTATTGTATTAACATTTATTATTTAAAGGAATTTTTAGCATTAAATTATTCGTTTAAAAAATTGGGAGTCCCTCAATTGATCACATTAAATCCTTTTCATGTTTTAGGTTCTAGAAAACTCATCGGGTATTTTTATCATCATTTGATTATCTATTCATATAAATTAATAAATAAATTGTTTTCCTAATTATAAGGTCTGCTAATTAATTTATGAGTATGATTTGAAATTTTTTATTCTTTCTATGCATGGATGATTATTAATCACCTATATTGATTCCTATCATGGGAAGTCCTGGTGAATCTATAGATTTCATGATTTCTTCATGGCCTGATACAAATGATTGACTGAAATTGTTGTGTCTCTTATTAGACCATGTGATATTTCTGAATAGATTGAGGCCCATTATAATATGTGAGATGGTGGATTTGAGACAATTTTAGAGGTGTCCTCAATGGTATATTGTATCTAGATGCTCTAATAAGATTACTACTAATACCAAATGTTAATTAGTGTTATCCCAATAAAGATTTCTCTTGTTTAGTCAGGATTACATGAGTCTTAGTGTGTCTCTAATGATGGTTAGACCATATTTATATGTACATAGGGGATTTTTTTTCTACATCAAATGAATTAAAACCCATTTATTGTTTATAATCCCCATTACTCTTCTAGGGACTATTTATTATGTTTTTATGATGTGCTGATGACTATTGTTGCATGTCCTATTTTGGTTATGGATTTGGTTTATTGTATAAATTTCATTGTAAAATATTTTTGGAATGAGTTTATTCTCTTGAAAATAAATTGTGGTTATGTTTTGAAAAAGGTATTTCATATTACTTTTAGGAAAAAATGATAAATTATTTATTTTTAATATATATTATAAAAGTACTCATTTATTTTAGGAAATGTTATTTAAAATGAAAATCATTGAATTACTGGTTTGGATGAAAACAAAAGATTAAGGTCAGATGAGCCTCATTTTTTTCAAAATGATTTTACCCAATTTTGGAATAAATTTTGGGTTTTCACTAATATTATATATTTAATAATGGGGGTTATCAAAAAATTATTTATGGAATGATATTTGGTTTTATAAAACATGTATGGGAAACACTATAATTTATTTATATTCCATAATAAATTTATTAAATGGAATTTCCAAAGAAAATTTATTGATAAAAATTGTAAAATCCAATTAGGATATGAATTCATACACCTTGTATAAACCATTCAATTTATGAAGTTTCTTTTTTTAATTATATTTCAAAGGTTATAGTATTATCTATGTGGGAGTTTTTTTGGACCATACCGGCTGTTTTTTCATGAAATGTCATCATGGTTTTTTAGGATATGTTGGTAAATATTTGGATTTTTTTTAATATTTAGAACATTTATGGATCCAACATGTTTGACTGAAGATTTCCTATTTTTTATATGAATATAACTTATTTAGGATTTTTCCCAAATTCCATGTAATGTGTTGTTGTATTTATTTCAATTTTCCGTTGATCAAATATTTTTCATTATTCTTACACGTAATCAATTACTTGATATTGGGGATTTTAATTAATTGAATGGTAAACAAAATAATACCCTGACAATATCATGGTTAGTTAATTAATTTAGAAGAATAAATTATTTTCAATGTTCATTTTATTGATACAATGAATAACTATTTTCTGGATCTTCAGGATATGAATTATCCTTATGTCCATTTTTCGGGTCAGGTTTGGTGACCTAATGGTCTAGACTGGATTTACTCTTTACAAATATCAATAATTGTGAATTATTTATACTAGGACCACCATTCCTCCAACAATAAATTATTCCCTGAAAGTGGAAAATATAAATAGTTAAATTATGGATTTGTTCACATTTGATAGTGAAAAATTCTTACTCAGGTTCATCATACAACCTAATAATAAATATTAATAAAGAAAAATTGATATTGGAATTCATTCTAATTTTTTTAAAATACCCATAATGTGTAACATATAATGAAAGGGTATGGTGGTCTTCCAAATCCATAAAATAAATACTCATAATAAAAAATAATAGTAATATCTTTCCAAACCCCAAATGATAAAAAATATGTTTCACTTTTCATTAATTTATTCTTCATCTCTCCGTGATACAATAGTGCTTCCTCTACCCACTATATTAGCTTCAAAATTCAAAAAAATAGTTTCTTTTCAGAATTAATCCTTTTATGTTAATATAAAAATGTGAAAAATATTTACATAATAAAATATGAATCATAGTCTTGATTCTATGAAACATAATATTTCATTTTAATCAAATCATGATAAATAAAGCTTACAAACATTATTAATAATTCAATTATTTGAATATTACATTACCATGAATATCGCCCCTGAACATTTCAATCCAATATTTTTTAAAATTATAATGAATCCCTTATTGGATCACAACATTGAATAGAATTTTCTGATATTGTATTTTTTTAGTATAGATAAGTGTTATCTCATCTAATGTCCCTTATAATCTTCTATGAACATTTACCACCTATAATCCCATTTCGTAGTATGTAAATCAATATTTCATTGTCTGTATGATCCATATGAAGTTGGTAAATGATTCATGGAATGTTTGAAAATAATCATTATGAACATATAATCATATTTATAAAATCTTGAATAGACATTATAAATTTTAGACACATCCTTACAAACATTAGACTTATACTTAAGAGGAAAAAATCTTCCACACTAGGTTTACATGCCATTCCTAATTTCAAATCAAGATAAATAATAATTATTAACATGACAAAAAATGACCCTTATAATATCTCAAACCATATATACAAATTATTAAATTATCTTTATGAGGTACCAATGAATCTTATAGAGTACGATGTCATACTTAAAAATTTATAATCCATTTTTTTAAAAAAATCCATTGTTAAAATGATTATAACTATTTTTTATATGATTCAATAAAAAATGAATCATATGTTATATTATCAAGAAATATTAATGCTAATTTCATGTCCATATTTTCTAATATTTTCATTTATATAATTATTCAAATAAGAATTGATTGATCTGAATTCTAATTAAGGACTTCTCAAAAACATCATATAAATTCAAACCATTACATAATAAATTACAATGATTCCAAAATGAATTTATCACAACAAATAAAATATTCAACAACTCCATCAGTTACATAAATCACCATGTTCTTATTTTTGAAAAAAAATATGAACTCATCCAAAAGAAGAAAAACTCCTACAAGAAGTATAAAATAATATCGTCTCTCATATGAAAATAATTTTTGATATTACCCCACAGGATCCTGTATAATTTTTGAGATAATTCCATTTCAAATAAACATTAATCATTGACATTGTAATTTTAATCCACTAACTCTCCACTCTTACTCTCACGAATTCTGATGTTACTAATCTATATTTCCAATATAGTATTTATGGATTTATAATAATGATGATACAATATTTTTACTATTCTCCCAAATTGAAATCACATACATGTTATTCTGGGGTTATTAGAATGTCCTTGAACATAGTGGAAAGGGTTATATATTCATGTTTATCCTCATTGTATCAAATATGACGTTAAGAGACTTCATAGTGAATATAACAACATGTATATATTTTGTGTGAAGGAATTTCAATTTTATATGACTATTTGAAACATTCTCTATGATGAAGTGAATATTGATATCAATGTTATTAGATATGGAATATCTTATAGGGTTTTTATGTAGATTAATATGAAATTGATTACTACCTAAAATAATGATTGGTATTTCAATCACCAACCTCAATTTTTTAACATAATCATTAATTTATAAAATCTTGTTGAAATCATATCTATCCACCACCCATTCGTATTTTTTGGATTCTTAATGTATATATATTTTTCATCATATAATGGAAACAAAATAAATGTTTTCATAATAGTAAAATTCAACCTAAGGTTGATCTCTAGTGATCTCAATATCCTCCATTGTCTACAAAAGTGAAAAAAGAGAGCATCAATAATTTTCCTATGTAATATATTATCATATAAAATATTGTTAATTTAATTTATTTTCATTTTTTATCTTTTTACAATTTCTCAAAAAATGTATTTTATCATGTTTGAATCTTGTTATGTTGAGTACACAACCATTCAATATTATAATCTTTTTAACACCTTTTCTATCAATAACATTTCCTTGTTTCAACATAAATTTTATATGTTTGAAAACTAGTTTAAATTCCCCCATGAAAAAGTAATTCATATATCTTTTTTAAGATTTTAACTATTATAAATGATAAACATAACATCATTCAACACATTTAAACAAAATAATTATATAATAACTCATATCATGGATATCCCAAAACGTTTCATCATTTTTTCCAGGACATACTTATATATACACTTTCAATATCCTATAAAAATAATATCATCTAAAAAAATATTACAATGAAAATGATTATTTTAATTTTAATTTTTTATATATTGATACTCACATTTCACATTGTTAATTTCATATTTCTTTGGAAGAAATCCAATAATGTTCACCAATAACTAGGGGATAAAATTAGCCCATATTAGAATTATCATAGTTGAAACAATTTATTCAATCATTATCATGGAAAAATCACTGAATGGAATATCCATATGGCTGACATCCATACCCAATGAACCATAATTACACATAAAAGATTGAGAATATAAACATTTCAATAACAACATTTCATTTGCACACATACTTAATGGAATATCAATATGGCTGACATCCATACCCAATGCATTGGAGGTTATAACGTAACCACCCGTCCTGGTATTCATGGCACCACCCGTCATATGGTTTATCATGTAACCACCCATAAAATGTCCATGAACCATAATTACACATAAAAGATTTAGAATATAAACATTTCAATAACAACATTTCATTTTCAATCACAATAAGTAATTCCAAGATATTGAATTAATCACTCCATTTTCAAAAACCATTTAAAAGAGATTTTTGAATCAAAGTGTCCCATACCACTTTGAATATTTTAATGGAATTATAATTTTAAAACATTAATTTACATAAAAATAAATACTGAAAACAATTTTGAAAACATGGACATTAAACATAATGATTTAGAATAATGAATCTTTAAAACATTTAAAACGATATTTTTTTTAAAGAGTTTTTAACAAAATGAGAGACACTTGAATACAAATAAATGCGGAATAACATTAAATTGGAACTTTATAATATCATGAGAATAAAGGTATTCATGATATAATATTTCAAAGGACAGTATACACACCATATAAGAGTGAATTGGTGCATAACAACAATTAAGTCTCAAAAGAAATGTAAAATGAGATGAAATCCATTATAAAGAAGGTATCCTTAAATTAAGGATAAATCAATCTCATAATTATGTGTGAAAAATACAAATACACCCAATATAAGTGGATATTAAGTGTAAAACAATCAAAGGTCATTCACACATATTTAAAGGATGACATATTCAATAACTACATGTTGAACCCAAAGAAATCGAAATTGGGTTAAGAAGTTCCCTTGGTAAAATTCGACAGCCTAACGGCGTCACATAAAATTTTACAAAAAGGGTTGATGAGAGAGAAAAAGGGGATCTCATGACTTGGAAATAAAATTTACATAAACAAGGATATATAAGAACATATCCCAACATAATAGTATGTGAATTAAAAGACGTAACAAAACAAGTCTTTTAAAAAAAAGGAGGGTGAAAGGTCCCCATACCGAGTTGGGTAACTTTGGAAAAGTACACCCCATGGAAGAAGGGTCATACAATGAAGATTTAAATACCCATAAATGAAATTATACAACAAAAAGTGTATAATAATGGTCAGTACATACACCACTAAAAGGAAATAGTGGCAAAGGTAGCATAAATGTCACGGGAATAAAAGGGAGATGAAAAATCCTTTACGAAAACTCGGCAGCCTAACGGCACCACTTAAAACATAGAAAAATGGATTTATGAGTTCAAATAGGGTCTCCCAATATATAAAAATAAAAATTAAAGTATTAGGAATATAAAAGAACATCCCCAAACATAATAAATATGGGCTTAAAAGAAATTACATAAAAGAGAGTACATAAAATGAAAGAGAGAGGTTGGATCCCTTACCTCGGGTCCGACTTGACTCAATTGTTCATTAACGTCCTGAATAATAAACTTGAGTTAATTTCCACTGGCTTAAGAACCTTTTTCAAATTTCATTATTCCTTTTATATCACTTATTTCCATGTTATAATAAATATGTAATCATTTATGTTAATAATGTTTGTTTTTCCGATATTTGGTTCTTAAGTCGAAAGTGGACTTCTTACAATTACATGTTGTTCATGTGGTCAAAGGTTCATTATATCCAAAATGATTTTCATGATTTGGATATCATATATATCATATATATCCAGAATATACAAGTATTTATGATATTACATAATAATTTAGGGGTAATACATGAAATGCATCGTTCATGGAGACGGTAAGCCATACGTACGCATGAACACTAAATTCATTTCTATGTCATATTAATGGAATTAAAACCAAATGAGAGGTATGTATATTTTAATTCCAGAATTATATTAATCATTTATATTTAACATAAATAATATATAATACCTTTAAATCCATCCTTTATACATCCCACATATAGAATTAATGAATCAAATCACATTGAGGGGGTAGTAGTCCGCATTTCCTAAAATGAAATTATCGTGTTTACCCACAATGAAAACCATAAAGGTATGCCACAAGAGAAAAATAAAGAAGCTTAAATAAAACATAAACATATTATATATCATATATAAATATAGTTACATCTTAATGGCCACCTTTGAAATTGTTATATGAGTGTTGAATAATCATCGTTTCGTGAGGCAGAAATTCGTCATCCACAAAAACAGTATGTTCATTAACCATTAGATGTAGGTATGTGTAAGTGTAGCTTGAATGCTTGTTATAAAAACATCGTAGTATATTGAAGATACTGGATTTTTTACAAAATAAAAGAATAAAAATAGTTTATGGGTTTGGAGAAGCCAAATAAAACAAAAGAACACAAGAGAAGACACTACCTTTAAATCGGGTAACTCCCTTTGGTTTGAGATCAAAGGATTCCTTGGGAAGACTTATTCCCAAAGTGAGGCTTCAAGAAGTTATAGAGGGATGTGGAGAGACAAAATGGGCAGGTTTTGGACGAGACAGAGGATTTGGAGGTGTGGGTAAGGAGGTAGAGGTGGTGTCCATTTATAAGAGGAGAGGAGGGGCACTCTTGGAAAGTAAGGAAATGTTACTTTATTGTAGAATGATTTTCGGATTATAAAGGACCCACATTGATGTGTTTCGAGGATAAGGTGATAAGGGTTATAAATCCCCTCATAAAATAGGTTTTTTACATGTGTAGGTCATAGATGTTACACTATCATTCCATTTTATTTAAACAGTTAAATAATGAGGTAATCGCTGCATCACCATGGTGTCATAAATAATTTAATTTAGTTAATGACTAAAAATTATAAAACAAATACTATGATGTAGGAAATCTTTTTATCTTTCCAGTTAATATTTATAGTAAAAAAATATGACTTGTATAACCCCATATAAAAATTGTTTTTAGTAAAATAACACATGTTTGTGACATTTTAATTTTAACATTAAATAAAAAGGTATTAATGTAATTTTCCTACCAAAGTGGCTCCATGGGGTCCCCAAGTTTACCCATGGATTGTCTTTGTCATCCATGACACATCCAATGAGGGTATGACATGTTTCTTGGTCATTTTATATTATTAAAACATTATTTTTACCTTAAATTATACTAATTACCTCTAATCGCGATTAATAAACTTAAAAGTTACTATTCACCAAAAAATTATTTTAATCCCATTGAACCACATTTTACTTATTAATGATAACCATGGATGTCGCATTTTTGAAATTCAAATCACAGATGTGGTAATGTTTCATTTAAATAAAAAATTAGTTTCTTTAACTACATCTTAGTGGTTTCACTATTCATCAAAAACTGATTTTTTTCAGAAAATTACCAAATATTTACCCTAGGATATATTTGATATTCTGAATTCAAAAATGATTTCTATTTTAAAAAATTCAAAACATATAAGTTAAATTAATTAATTTAATAATTAATTCCCGCTATCAGAGCAAATAGCGTGTTTTTTTGAAATAATAAGTATTAAAAGATTGACACTAGTTTAAGTCAAATTTCAAGATAAATTAATTCCAACGACCACTATTGGATTAAATGGTAAAAATATATTCTAATTTAACTTTAAAACCAATTCAAAAGATAATCTAATCATATAAATAAATTATATTAAAAAGGGGTTTTGAATTAAAATACAATAATTTTCACTATTCATTAGAATATGATATTTATCAGAAAAATACCAAAAATTTACACAAAGTGAATTTTGATGTCCCGATTCTAAAGAAGAGCTTTATTTGGTCCAATAGAATGTATAAGAGTGACCAAAACTATATTTAATGACGGTTCACCATCAAAAGTTGATAAGTGGACCTTTAGTGAAAATTAGAGTATATATGCCTAAAATTGAATTCTTTTTGTGTTTTAAGCCTTTATCCTTTATTGGATAAATGTAAAAACATTTAACAAAAATATATAATAATATTTTATATATTTCCATTCATTTCCACCAATACAATGGCTACGTGTTAACTTACATTTAAAATAATTTTATTTTATTATTAGAGTGCAACGTAAGATTTCAAAGGAACTCGTTGTTGCGTATTGGGTAAGACATCAAGCATAGCATTACCTTTAAATTAATATTAAAATTTTATTCAAAAGAAGGGATAAATATAAAAATTTCATATTCTTTATTTACCTGGGGTGTTACATCCTTCCCGCCTTTTGGAAATTGCGTCCTCGCAATTTTAAAATTGGGCTCGGAAACATCATTGAAAGTCCCACATCAGAACAACAGTCGGTAAAAAAATCACTTTAAAAGAAAGAAAGATAAGTATAGAGGTCACCCGAGTTAACCCACACTAGGATTCCATGGAGTAAAACATAGACATAGGTTCATGTTCTAATGGAGAGTGATAGAAAACATGTTTAGGAGAAAGTTAACCACAAGAAAATCACAAACATGTGATGGGTTAAACGGTATTCGATTCCCCAGTTGGAAAAGTTAATAGACAACATTTTTTTATGTTAATTTTTATTGAGGAACTTATTCATAAGGAAACATAATTAATTATCATTTTGACTTTCAACATTTATTATATTTCTTACACAAACTCATATTTTCTCCAAAAGACGAGTATTTAGAAAGACTTGTTCACATTAAGTGTACTATAATCAACTTCTAGAGAATCACCTCATCCACAAAAGAGAACTATATATTTCCCATATCTTTAGACCTTAAACAAAACCAAAACCAAAAAGGTTAGTACAAGATCAGATGATACCCAAAAAGGATAATCCTTTAAAAAAAGAAATCTATTCTTAATCTCCTAAATTTATCAAACAAAACTAAAAGATCAACAAGGACCAATCGATAAACAATTTGTCCATAAAATTATTCAAAGTAAACCAAACTAAGATTGAAACCCAAATATTTTAAGGATTTAGTCACATAGTCTTCCACGTTAAATCGTAACATTTATCTTCAAACAACATCAGTTGCTCTTAAAGTCTCGTATTGAAAAGTAAATAACCTAATCACATATCCTCCAAGATAGGTTAATAAATTTCCATAGATAACCCAAAATCAACTTACTCTTAATTCATAAAAGCATCTAACTAAAAATAATCAGTCAAACTAACCAGGGACTTCACATAGTCCTGTGGTAGGCGATAAATACCAGTCGCACTTTGGTTGTGGGTTCAATTCCCATAGTTTTTTCCGACGCGACGGGTTGTCACACGGTCTGCGTGTTGTCCTTTTTCCAAAACTACATAATTCTTAAAACATTACCCAAGATGAGATAAAATCTTCAAAAATGATCATAACATATTTTAACCATAAGTTTATCTCATTCCTTTCATTTTCCATCATATCATAGAGTAACCCATAATTACCTAAAAAGTAAGGATCATATAAACCCTAATGGTTACCTTAATAATTATTACCTGAACTTCAACATCGAGTTGGCCATCTCGTACATGACTAATTAGAGAACTCACCAAGGTTGAAGTGTTTGATCATGACTCCTTGATAGTTGGTTTAGAACAACCATGAGATTCCTCATTGAATCCCCCATTTCATCCAGTCTCTTAATCAGAGAACCACCACAGTTTCCTTCAAACCTATTGTCACATTGGTTCCTGCTAGATCCATCCATTTACTAAAACTAAAAATGTCAGTGTGAGTATATCAACATAACCATCATTTACTAATGAGGAATATAAACACTAAGATATACTTACTCATTCACTTTATCTAAAAACTATGACTCTTTCTAAAATCCTAGCCAATATGGTAATTTCACTTATCCATAAAGAATACCCTAACCTCTAAAGTTATCTAAACCGCCCTCTGATACCAACTATAAGTACCTGGCCTTAAACCATACTTAATATTGAATTTAATGAGTAATTCACATTGAGGATCTTTTCAGGTGTAGAGTTTTATAGAATTAGGACATAACTATTACATCTCAAAAGATTGCAAAGTAGTCACTTCAACTAAATTTCCATAAAATAAAAACTCTTAAAAAGAAACATGTCTAGTTCTATGTATTAGATAGCATGACCTTCCCTTGATCCCATCGTTGACCCTATTCCACATTAAGTCCTGTGAAAAACATTTCAAAAAAACTTGGGGTGAGCATAAAAAGCTCAGTAAGGGATACACAAAGAATGAAATCTGTTAGTTTTTCAATGCAACCTGTAAACCATGTATACTTTATCAAAGTAATACCTTTCACCTTTAGAATGTAGTAAAAACTCTTTATTGAATAAACTATCATTACTTACCCTTTTGTAACCAAAAGATTACTATAAAAACCATATAAAGAACAAATAACATTTAAAGGTAACTTGGGACATAAACATACTAAAATGGAATAACCATACGGTCGTCTCCCACACATACTTAATGGAATAGCCATAAGACCGACTTCCATACCCAATGCATTGGAGGTTATAACGTAACCACCCGTCCTGGTATTCACGACACCAACCGTCATATGTTTTATCACGTAACAACCCATAAAATGTCCAAGTACCATAATTACACATAAAATATTGAAAATATAAACATTTCAATAACAACATTTAATTTTCAATCACAGTAAGTAATTCCAAGATATTGAATTAATCAATCCATTTTCAAAAACCATTTAAAAGAGATTTTTGAATCAAAGTGTCCCATACCACTTTAAAGATTTTATTGGAATTATAATTTTAAAACATTAATTTCCATATAAATAAATAAATAATTTTTTTTGAAATAATGGACATTAAAGATAAAGTTTTAAAATAATGAATTTTTAAAACATTTAAAACGATATTTTTGTTAGAGTTTTTAAAAAAATCAGTGAAACTTGAATACAAATAATTGCGGAATAACATTTAATCTGAACCTTATAATATCATGAGAATAAAGGGATTCATGATATAATATGTCAAAGGACAGTATACACACAATATAAGAGTGAATTGGTGCATAACAACAATGAAGTCTCAAAAGAAATGTAAAATGAGATGAAATCCATTATAAAGAAGGTATCCTTAAATTAAGGATAAATCAATCTCATAATTATGTTTGAAAAATATAAATACACCCAATATAAGGGGATATTATGTGTAAAACAATCAAAGTAAATTCACACATATTCAAATGATGACATATTCAATAACTACAAGTTGAACCCAAAGAAATCGAAATTGGGTTATGAAGTTCCCTTGGTAAAATTCGACAGCCTAACGGCGTCACATAAAATTTTACAAAAAGGGTTGATGAGAGAGACAAAGGGGATCTCGTCACATGGACATAAAATTTACATAAACAAGGATATATAAGAACATATCCCAACATAATAGTATGTGAATTAAAAGACATAACAAAAGAAGTCTTTTAAAAAAAAGGAGGGTGAAAGGTCCCCTTACCGAGTTGGGTAACTTTCGAAAACTACACCCCATGGAAGAAGGGTCATAAAATGAATATATAAATACCCTTAAATGAAATTATACTAAACAAAGTGTATAATAATGGGCAGTACATACACCACTCAAAGGAAATAGTGCAAAACGTAGCATAAATTCCACGAGAATAAAAGTGAGATGAAAAATCCCTTACGAAAACTCTACAGCCTAACAGCGCCACTTAAAACTTCAAAAAATGGATTTATGAGATCAAATGGGGTCTCCCATAACATGAACATAAAAATTAAATTATGAGGAATATAAAAGAACATCCCCAAACATAATAAATATGGTCTTAAAAGAAATGACATAAAAGAGAGTACTTAAAAAGAAAGAGAGAGGTTGGATCCCTTACCTCGGGTCCGACATGACTCGATCGTTCTTTAACGTCCTGAATAATAAACTTGAGTTGATTTCCACTTGATTAAGAACTTTTTTTAAAGTTAATTATCTCTTTTATATCACTTATTCCTATGTTATAAGCATTATGTAATCATTTAAGTTAATAATTTTTGTTTTGTCGATATTTGGTTCTTAAGTCGAAAGTGGACTTTTTACAATTACATGTTGTTCACGTGGTCAAAAGTTCATTATATCCAGAATGATATTCATGATTTGGATATCATATATATGATATATATCTAGAATATAAAAGTATTTATAATTTTTCCTAATCATTTAGAGGTAATAAATGAAATGCACCGTTCATGGAGACGGTAAGCTGTACGTACGCATGAACACTACTTTCATTTCTATGTCATATTAATGGAATTAAAACAAAATGAGAGGTATGAATATTTTAATTCTAGAATTATATTAATAATTTATATGTAACATACATAATATATAATAACTTTAAATCCATCCTTTATACATCCCATATATGGCATTAACGAATCAAATCACTTTGAGGGGGCGGTAGTCAGCACTTCCTAAAATGAAATTATCGTGTTTACCCACAATGGAAACCATAAATTTATGCCAAAAAATAAAAATACATAATCTTAAGTAAAAAATAAACATATTATATATAATATATAAATATATTGACATCTTAATGGCCACCTCTGAAGGTGTTATATGAGTTTTGAATAATCATTATTTCATGAGGCAGGAATTCGCCATCCACAGAAACAGTATGTTCTTTAAACATTAGATGTAGGTGTGTGTAAGTGTATCTCGACTAATTATTATAAAAAAATCCTATTATATTCATGATAATGGAGTTGTTACAAAAGAAAATAATAAAAATAGTTTAGGGGTTGGATAAGCAAAATAAAACAAAAGAACACAAGAGAAGACACTACCTTTAAATCAGGTAACTCCCTTTGGTTTGAGCTCAAAGGCTTCCTTGGGAAGACTTCATCACAATGTGAGGATTCAAGGAGTTAGAGAGGGATGTGGAGAGACAAAATGGGCAGGGTTTGGCCAAGCCAAAGGCTTTGGAAGTGAGGGTAAGGAGGTAGAGGTGGGGGCCTTTTATAAGAGAAGAGGAGGGGCACTCTTGGAAAGTAAGGAAATGTTACTTTATTTTAGAAAGTGTTTCGGATTTTAAAGGTCCCACATTGATGTTTTTCGAGGATAAGGTTATAAGGGTTCAAAATCCACTCATACAATAGGTTTTAGAAATTTTTAGGTCTTATATTTTACATTATCATTCCATTTTATTTAAATCGTTAAATAATGAGGTAATCGCTGCATCATCATGGTGTCATAAATAATATAATTTAGTTAATTTCTGAAAATTATAAAACAAATACTATGATGTAGGAAATATTTTTATATTTCCAATGAATATTTATAGTCAAAACTATGACTTGTATAATCCCATATACAATTGTTTTAGTAAAACAACACATGTTTGTGACATTTTAATTTTAACATTAAATAAAACGGTATTAATGTCATTTTCCTACCAAAGTGGCTCCATGGGGTCCCCAAGTTGACCAATGGATTGTATTGGTCGTCCAAGACACATACAATGAGCGTATGACATGTTTCTAGGTCATTTCATATTTTTAAAACCTTATTTTTACCTTAAATTGCACTAATTACCTCTAATCGCGATTAATAAACTTAAAAGTTACTATTCACCAAAAAATTATTTTTATCCCATTGAAAAAAATTTTACTTCTTAATTACAACCATGTATGTTGGATTTTTTAAATTCAAATCACAGAAGTGGTAATGTTTCATTTAAACGAAAAATCAGTTTCTTTAACTACCACTTAGTGGTTTCACTATTCATCAAAAACTGAAGTTTTTCAGAAAATTACCAAAAATTTACCCTAGGCTATATTTCATATTCCGAATTCAAAAATGATTTCTATTTTACAAAAATCATTACATATAAGTTACATTAATTAATTTAATAATTAATTTCTGTTGTCAGAGCGAATAGCGTGTTTTTATGAAACAATTAGTATTAAAAGATTGACACTAGTTTAAGTCCAATTTCAATATGAAATTAATTCCAACGACCACTATTGGATTAAATGGTAAAAATATATTCTAATTTCACTTTAAACCCAATTCAAAAGATAATCTAATCATATAAATAAATTAGATTAAAAAGAGGTTTGGAATTAAAATACAACATTTTTCACTATTCATTAAAAATGATCTTTATAGGAAAATTACCAAAAATTTACACAAATTGAATTTTGATGTCCCGATTCTAAATAAGAGTATTATTTGGTCCAATAGAATGTATAAGAGTGACCAAAACTATATTTAATGACGGTTCTCCATCAAATGTTGATAAGTGGACCTTTAGTGAAAATTAGAGTATATATGCCTAAAATTGAATTCTTTTTGTATTTTAAGACTTTATCCTTTATTGGATAAATGTAAAAACATTTAAAAAACATATATAATCAAATTTTAGTTATTTCTATTCATTCCCGCAAATACAATGGCTACGTGTTAACTAACATTTAAAATAATTTTATTTTATTATTAGAGTGCAACGTAAGATTTCAAAGGAACTCGTTGTTGCATATTGGATAAGACATCAAGCTTGACGTTCCCTTTAAATTAATATTAACATTTTATTCAAAAAAAGGGATAAATATAAAAATGTCATATTCTTTATTTACCTGGGGTGTTACACCTTAGTTGGGTATCTCATACACTATAACTCATAATTAGACTTTTTATAATTTTTTCTCATCTCATACCATTTTTATATAATAACAACTAATCATAATGCCTTTATCCAGAAAAACATTGATATTTTTAATTCTAATCATATGGTTTTCCCCATCTCGACCAATATTTCTTACTTTCTCTCTACTACATTATTATTATATGGTTTATAAGGGTATCTATATTGATTTTTTATTCCAAATTTGTCATTAAAGGTATAAAATTATTTTCCTATACTTCCCAACAATTATTATATAAGATTTTTTTGATATAAAACAATAATTCCTCATCAAATATTCTCTATAATTATTTAAATATATCAATTGTACATTATTTCTATTTTATTTATATCATATATGTCATTATGTTATAATAATAAATTTATATAGTGATATAATGATAAATATTATTTGATTAACGTCTCCCTGTCCCACAAAATTTTGTATATAACAAATAAAGGGTTATAATGGATTGTATGTCCATAATTTTGTGATATTTGGTGTCATTGGTACCTTATATAAGGTTTAATAGATGTATTATACATCCCTCTTATGATTATGAAATCCTATTATCACATATCACTTTGAAATCTTGTGTAATATTATTTGATAGAGGTGGATGGGTTTTTTTCACAACATGATATAATATTTTATTCTAAAACAATAATAATAAATTCAGCTTCAAACTTAATAAAATATAATATTGGTTCTTTCTCCTTTAATGATAATTCTTACATTTTTATCCTCTTTATGTGACAACTATTCTTCCTAAAACTAATATCATATCAATCATCATAATAATGAATCGTGCTTGAAAATAAATGTTTTATCACTCTACAAACATAGAAAATTATGAATTTAGATTCATGGAATTAATTTAATGAGAATTGTTTCCTTTTTTGTCAATGATGTTTCATTTACAATGTTATAGACACCAATATCATGTTATTCAATATTCTTCAGGATTATAGAGAACCATTCATCGGTTATTACTATCCACTATCTATGATCTAAGGTTTTCTCTTATTTATAGTTCTCTAAAGACCATCATTAATAATTTGTTTTTATGTATTTTTAATTTTCAGAATCTTATTTCATTTTAAAAACTGTGGAAAATGTATTTTAATTATATTCACACACTAATAAACCTAGTGAATATACCGGTCAATCATTTATTTTTCTGAATTAAAATAATAAAAAATAAGTTTCCATTCATTATAATCAATTTATAAATATAGAAATATCAATTTCATTCAAAATTTCTTTACAAATTAATCACGAGAATTGAAAAATGGGTTTTAGATGAAAAACATAGAATCTCGTATTGAAATCTAGATATAAATTAACATTTATAAGGGTGAAAAAATCGGTTGACCTTGTATATGATAAAAAACTTTTTTTTGTGTGAGTATATTCCCTATCAAATATATTAAAAGAATAATTTTTTAGAATAATTAAAATATTTTCAATGGTTATAGAGAAGGTTCTATAAAATTTTTAAATGTACATATAAATACATCAATAAAACAATTTTTACAATATTGTCATGAAAGAGAAATTTCTAAAAAATAATTCATCATAAAATTTAAAATGAAGTTGTTTAATTTAAAATTACATATATGAAAACCCATTAAAAGAATTTAGTTTAAGGAAAAAATATAAAAAAGTCAGATAATTTAAAAAATGACATTTCTAATCCATTTAATTATAAATTTTATTTTTCATCAAAAATTTATAACAACATGGATATGGAAGATAAATTGTTTTAAGGGAAAAATTAAAAGAAAATTTTCTTTAAAAAATCCCTCTACTTCATGTCAGAATCATCATGTGTTCTCTTTATCATTCTATCTAAAAACATTATATTAATTATTTACCATCTTATCATGATTTTTCAAGTTAATTCTCCAATTTATTATATTTAAAACCATGTTATGTAAAATTACTTAATCAATTAATATAATTTTATATTTATTATGATTTTCTACTCATACGTCAAAAATGACTTTAGTTTGACAAATAATGTCCAAATGTAAGTATTTAACAATCTCTAGAACAATATTTGATAAATATTAATAACAATTATAAATTTATTATGCTATTAAAATAAATAATGAATTTTTATTATGAAAAATGAACTATGTTACAATCATGGAGATGGAAATCCATACATACACTTGAGTAACCTTTTCATTTTTCAATGGTCACATTGAAAGAAGATAAGTGATATTTTTACACTACATAATTATAATTATATCATTAATACCATGTTGTTTAATAAAATATACATATATATATATATCATCAGATTTTTGTGTCTATCAAATATTAATTTCACCACTTCATGGAGAAGGATGCCCAAATGTACACCTGAATGATGTTATGATTTTAGTTAATAGAAAGGTAATAATAGATCATATATTACTTTTAGAAAAGGATAAAAACTTCATTAATATCATATATATATATATATATATATAATATATGTATATTTTTGTATGTATATCCATTAAATACATAATTATATATATCATTGAGAGGTTGTGATGGGAAACAATTTACATCGGTTCAGAAGGTCGTTGCCCGACGTACACAGAATTGATGTTTTCATTTCCCATTTGATGGAATAGGGGATATATATAAGTTATTCAATTAATATAATAACATTTAAGTATATGGAATATAATTTTTTAGGTAATATAGTTTGAATAATATTTTAATTAGTTAAAAGAATATATAAAACAAAAATTCATGGTTACGAATTATACCACTTCTTCGAAAAACCATGTATGGTTTAATAAAAACTATTAAATACAAATTATTTTGGATCAAAAATTTTTATCTAGTATATTTGGAGAGATATTTGGAAGGTGCGTGATTAGGGATTATGAAAACCAAATTTGCATTGATATGTGAGTAAAAGTAGATAGTTGGTGTCTTTTTATAAGATACGGTATTGGAACTCTTCGATTTAAATAACATTTTCAAAAAAAATTAATTATATTTATTATTAAAATGGATCAATATTTGTAATATTCAATGACAAGAAAGGGTGAGTATAAAACTATTTTAAAATATTGTATGGATAAATTTTAATTATGATTTTACCCTTTTTGTTTCTTAACCCTATATTAACCTATTTTAAAAATACATTGATGTCAATGATTTATTATTATTTAGGGGTCAAAATGGTTACCAAAAATGAAAATTTCCCCAAAAATGTACCATATTTGATACTATTGGTCAAATAAAAATCATATTGTTGAATAATTATTTTTATATTAATTTAAATCATTTAATATAATATCATTTATTATGTATTTTTGATAATTTCATTATTATAACTCTTCCTTTATATTGAATACGAAAATATAATGACCAAAAAGGAATTAGAATACATTCATTTAACAAATCCTTAAAATATTTTATTTATCTATAAACAATGTGGCGTCCAATAATTAATTAAAATCATATTACTTTTAATATTACTTAAATCACTTATTTTATTTTCTTTTTAAAAAAATAAACATTTCATCGGTATTGTGTAATAATTTATGTAATTAATGTATCCAATAAAATCTAGAAGTAATTTCGCAACAAAAAAACATGATATATTTCAAATAACTATTTATAAATAATTATTTTATATTTATATATATATATATAATTAATTTATATATTATAAAAAATGGAATTGAATTTTTTACATTTCTTATCTTAAAATATTATAAAAGATCTAATCATGGCCAGATGGAAAAAAATCATATATTATGAGATTGGATGATTATAGATAATATAAACTCATCCAATAAATTTATATCATATAATAGGGTTCCTTTTTAGTCCATATAAAATTAGTATTACACATAATTAATACATTTTACCTTTATCAATGAAATAACATTTTCTATGATTACAATTCATTATATCTATAAAAATGGGACCTACTAAAAAATTGGACATCTTAATTAAAAATATTGAATAAATTTTCAAGACTAACATCATAGAGGTGAAAGTGTTTAAATTAAATTTAAACCATCAAAACATGATATAAATTATTTTTCAGAGAAATACATTTGAATTTTAAATTTATTTTATAAAAAATAAAATTATAAAATTAAATAAGATTATTATAAAGGAATAATTATTATTAAAAAATATATATTTGAAATTTAAATTTAATACAGTATATAATTTGACATATAAAATAATTTAAATGAAAATAATTTTTTGAAAAAAATCAAAATTATTCACTATTTATTGAAAAACAAAACATTTAATGAAATTCTCAAAAATTAATCCAATTTTATTTTTGATATGATAATTTTAAAACTTTTATCCTTTATAATAATTAAAAAATCGAAATGTTGAAGTATTTAATTATATAATTTTCTCATAAAAAGTGAATAAGCCATTTTGGATGAAAATGTTTTTCAAATAAAAAATTAAATTAATAAAAACTAATTTCATATTTACTGTGAGTTGATCAATACAATATTTTTTATTAATATCACTCTTTATATCATTATTAATTTAATCCTTTTTTTACACTCAATTAAATCGATGTGTTATAATTTTCATATTTAAATAATAAGATTTCAAGGACTATTTTATCTGAGGTTGGCATATCTTTTATATTATCAAACGTAGTATATCTTCTAAGAAATAGAGGTATTACATTATATTCACCTTTAATAAATTTTATCCTCAAAATATAAACATGTTTCTCAGTAATCAATGGTATAACATTAGATGATACCTCTCTCAAAATCCCACACCTTAAAAAGTGTTAATAAAGCATATACTAGATACTATAGAAAGTGATGTGTGATGGCCATCTAAAATAATGGATAACAAAGTTTTAAAATTAGAGAATGTTTGAGGGATATGAAAATAAATAAATGTAGGAAAAACAAAATATCCAAATTATTATAGAGACTGAAAGTGATTATTGATCATATGAATGGGAATTATCGTGAGAATTATGATGATAAAAAAACTAAACATGTATAAATACTATATATATTCATATGAAATTAATGTAACATGATACTGTTTTTTGAGATACCATTCAATATTTATGGTAATATATTACTATATATACTAAAAACCTAATGAAATTTTATTACATGATAAAAAACTTTTCAATCATTCCTAAATTTCCACAATCATCTCATATTTTTCTCCAAAATATGAGTATTAATAATGAATTACTTTATGTCTAAAGAATTTAAATAAACTTTTAATAGATTATATAATCCAAAAAAGGATAAAGCTCCATTCCTATTATCTCTGAACATTAAAAACCCTAAATTGATAGCACAATGTAATATAAATCCATAAATGAATAAATAATTATAAGAAGAAATAATATATTAATTTTAGTAATACCCTTATTTCAAAATATATGATTCTATAAATTTCTATCATAAAAAACTGTAAATGTATTTATTACTAAGCTAAGTACAAATTATTTTAACAAATTAGTCAGATATTCTTCCATGCTAAATTTGACATTTATCTCCAACAAAAATGTCGTATACAAAAAAATTGATTATATCCTAATTATATTATCATCATTATATGATAATCATTTCAATAAATAACATGAATTGCCACAAATCAACTTCTAAATAATATATTTATTTAAAAGAAAATTAAACCATAAATCCTAAAATAAAATATTATAATATAGTCAAATTTTTATAATAAACATTGCCAAATAATTATTCACCAAATAACCAATTCAATTTTCAGTCCAGTTGTTATCTACATGAAAATTCATATGTTCCAAAATTGTCCAAACACATAATTAACATAATATTTAAGATCATATAAACCCTTATGGATATCAATAAATAAAAATATATTTGAAATAAATTTATAGGAATACCTCATCAAATAATACACCATGTTTATCCTTTGTATTATATATACCTAAATCTAATAATACGCCTCACAAAATGTATTTAATCACATTAAAATACCATAACATAAAACATAAAAAAGGATTTTGAGGAATCTGGAATTATGAATGACAATACAACCCTAAACCCATGATGATATCCATTACTCTAAAGAAAATATCTCATCCAAACATCAAAATATCCAATTTTTATAAAACCATGATCTGATACAAATTACATAAGAACCAAACACGTATTACATGATCTCATTCTAAGATTATAAAATTTACACTCATATCATTGATACCAATAAAGATAACCCAATTTCAAAAACCTAAAATGTAAAAAATCATAAAATAAATATTGGATAAATTACACACATAATGGAATTTAATGATTATTGTTTAATATAAATTGAAAAAAAATTAAATTGTATATTTACAGACTGTTTCAATTTCTCTTGAAAATGTGTTCTCTATAAATATATTCCATCATAGTTCATAATAACACCAGTATCTAGAATATATACCTTGAAATGTTTAGAATCATCTGTAATCCCAATGAAAAATAATTTAAAACATTGGATGATCACAGTATTAATTGTAATGGACATTAAAAAATTAAACTCATTATATTATGAATACTCATTAAATTAAAAACTTTCATAATTAAAATTAATGTGAAAATAAAAAATTTCTTCCCCAATATATCAAATTTTCACCAAAACTATTTTCTTAAAAAATATCATTATAAATTTTAGAATAAAATATAAAACTCATAAAGGATTATTTGAAATTATGAATAGTTATTAAATACATTTTCACAGTGTTATACATTAAATCCATTATAAGTAAAATTAATATTTCATTAAAAAAATTTACATTACATTATAAAATCAAAATTTTTAAATACATCCCATTGGAAAAATAAATAAATCATGTAGGTAACTCGATGAAATATTCTAATTATATTACTTTTAATATTTTTAAAATCATTTTTTAATTTTCTATTTAAATAAATAAATACTGCTTTGAAATTGAATAAAGATTTTACATGTTTATTGCATCAATAAAAATTTTAAAAAATAAATTTTATAAAAAATCATTTAACCCTAAAATAAATACTAATTAATAAATAACTTATTTGTATCCCCATTTTAATAATTTAAAGATAATTAAAGAAAGAGAATGATATTTTTTGAATTTTTTCATATAAAACTTTATAAAATTCATCATCCTAGAGGTAGATAAAAAGTTAATATATTATAATTATCAATTATTATAGATGAAATAAAATCCAATAATAAAATAATTTCATGTTTTATGGTTACCTTTTAGTCCTTATCACGTTATTTTTACCCTTAGATGACCCATTTCACCATTAACATTGTAACAAAACCACAAATTATATCTATTCATAATGGAAAAAGAGAAAAGTTAAATATTTACCTAATTTAAACCTCTTGATAAAAAATTTTGATATTTTTTTAAATTCAACCCATACAAGTGGAATAAGAAAATTTAAAATTATAATAACAAAATTCATCGAAAATATGTTTTTCAAAAAAATTCATTAAATGTATAAAAATGTTATTCCCCAAATTAAAATATAAAATTATTTTATAATACATTATTTTTATTTTTATATTATTAGTAAAATATATCTAAAATTAAAACCATTAAATATTTAAATTTTCATTTTTAAATATTTGGAAATAAATTGTAGTTTCTAAAAAATGAGTATTTTCTAATATTAATTGAAAAATCAAACATCTTAGATGATTTTAAAAAATTAATCCTACGAATATTTTTATATATTTAATTCCAAAATAATAACCTTTTCTAAAATAATATATCTATATATTATAATATATAATTATTTTATTTTTATTCAAAATTAAATATATCAAATTTTATGAAAACATATTTTTCATGCTAAAAAATACTACTAAAAATCATTTCAAATTTTATTAACAATTAATTAATAAAATTTTATTAATTTGGACTTATATATATATATTCTTATTCATTTAATTATATTAATAAGTTCAAATTCAATTTATAGGTTAAAATAGTCATATTCAATTAAAAATAATCCATAGTACAATTATTCTCCTTGTTTAGAAACATGTATGTTGTCAAATATTCCATTTTTTTAATTCCATAGGTTATTAAATTTAAAGCCTATAAATACATATATTATACAAAAAATGATAAATATTTTATTTGAGAAATACTTAATATTCTTATGTTTCGTAGATGCATGTTTATCATAATAATATATTCATCATATCATAGTGTCGTGAGACAGATCATACATTATTTAGACACCATAATAAATCCAAATTTATCCTTGGTTATTCATGTCCATATGGAATAAATATTTATTCATGGTAAATTATTATTTATAGTAGTTAATTTATAAATATATTCCATTAAAATTATTTCTTATTTAAAGATATCTAAATTATGTTTTATGATTTACTAAATATAAATATTCTCTTTATTGATTATCTCATGGATATAAATTTTCATATTTGAAACTGATATCTAATGGATTATTTTCCACATATTATTTTCATGTTCCAATCAAAAAAACATCAAACTCATCCTTTCAGATGACTTTTGTATAGGTTTATTCACATTTTTACTCATATTGTAATCATTCTTCATGTTTCTCAATATAATTAATAAATTAATTAACATTACATGAGTTTTTTTCAAGGTAAAAACATTCAATGGATTTATATTCTTTTTAAACACACATCACTACAAATATTTTTTTTTCATTTAAAATTTATTCTTACTCTGAGTAGACTTATTAACATTCAAATAATTTCTACCCCACTTTTTACCTTTGGGTAATTCATATATTCAAATTTTTAACTGTTAACATTTTTATTATTTTATGATAATATGAATAAAATTATAATTTTACAATATGAAAAAACATTATTTAATGTTTTAATTTCAATTAATCCATTCCCATTTTTATGTTCTTAGATATATGTTTCATTATCCTCTTATATACATCAACAATTTTTTTATTTTCTTAACATTCACTCGATAAATAATCATCCACACCCTTATTTATTAGTATAGTTTGGGACTTTAATACTAATTAATCCTTATCTTTTATCTTGAAAATAATAGATTTTCACACGCCAAATTTTGGACATTTTTATCCAACCGATATAAATTTATTTATAAATTCAATTATAGGGATGATATTTTTGGATCAAGTCTGATAAAAATGTTCATTATATGATAATATCCAAATGTAAATTCATATAAAGAGTCACTAAATCCAATTATAATATCAAATAAATCATACATCATATTAAAATAATCATTTTCTATATCTTCTTTAATCATAGTAATTTATTTATACATATCTATCAAAATATTCAATTTGTACACTTTAATTCTAAAATGACCCATAAAATTAATCTTAATATTACTACACATTTCATCAGTTGTTTTGATCCAAATTACATATTTATATAATTTTTCAAAAATAGATAATATAATTTCATTTCAGGATTTAAAATTTACCTCTATAACTTCATTTCTACAAATGAAATAGTGTAATACCTTTCATTTGGAGGGAAATCTATAATCACATAATCATTTTTAACCACGCCATTTGATAAAAGATATGGAAGAATTATTTTATTCCATAGATGAAATTTATTACCATAAAATATTAATACACGATACTTTTTACCAAATTCATGTTCTCCATTCATTAACTTGATTTGAGTATCATATTCGAGGGATCCTCATCATATTTAATGACACTTAAAGTTCCTATTTCAGTAATTATACAATTAATTTTTTTATCTCTTTTAAAAATATTACTCTATTATATTTTGATTTAATGATCTACATACTATGAACTATCTCAATCTAGAATGATAATATAATATAAAAAATGAATAAAAGTATCAATGTATGTTCAATATCAGTGTGGGAACCTAATCCATGCTGAGATTGGGTAGAGTTCTAAGACCTATATTATCATTAATAATTTTTAAGGGATTACCCTTGAGGGTAGTATTATTTTTAAAAAAAATAAAAGACACATATTATAGTGAAATATAATGGTGTAATGAATATATAAATTTATTTATTGAGAAATCTAGAATTGGGGACTATTTATTTTGGACCACCAATCATCTAATAATAACCACTTCTCATTGTGGGAAAATGGTCATTAATGTATTTTTAGATTTTTATAATTTTTTATAGAGAAATTATTCGTAAGGATTAGTATTCAACATCAAGATGACTAATAAAATAGTAGTAATAATATAGGACTTCCATCTCAGGAATTCAGAATGCTCAGTGTCGGCATGATAGAGTAACTGCACATGATGACCATACTCATAATGAAAAGTTAGCATTTAAATGATTAGGAATAAATAACTTTTCCTGAAAGAGTTATTTTGATCAAATGAAAAATTATCATTATTTTATAACTATTCTCTTTTTAACAATGTAATTATTCTTATTTACATAATTGCTTCTTCTAAATTCTAGAACATTTAATATTTTTTTTTCATTTTCTTCCATTATAATAATTTAAAATGAAAATAATTATCCTAAAATGAAATATAAAAAATTCACCATTTTCATAGATTCAAAATAGTTTATGTTGAATCATGACATAAGATAAGAAACATAATCACGAAAAATATATTAAAATATATAAATATGAAATTCACATGAATATCACTAAGGATCCTTCTCGTAAAATATCCATTCAAATTCCCATGAATCTAATATTAGATAACATATTTGACTAGAAGCCTATTGTGTTTCATTATATAATGAAAAATGAAAACTACCTTTTAATTTTTTCAAAATATCCTCATATAATTAATATTCTAAATGAAATTTTAAATAGTTCGATAACCTATATTTTTTTGAAATATTTTTTTAAGAATATTTTTTTTATATTTTTTATTTCATGCAAAAATATAAATATATATTTTTTAATATTAGCACACTATGTTCTCCTTGTATTATAAAAAAACCATGTTAATCATTTATTAAACACAATAATTAGATTATTTTTCAGTATAGGAAACACTATGTTTGTCTTGTGTGACACACAATATCGAGTTTGGTAGCTTGTGTTACAAGAAAGACTATGTTTTTACCAAACTATAATATATTTTTTATATGATTGTTAAAAATTTATTTGAGTTTCCTCCTAGCTATTTGAATGGAATTTATGAATAAAATTAACTAAACTGTGAATATATGATCGACACATGTATAAAAAATTAATCTTTTTTTCCAATTAGTTTGAATCTAAATTATGAACTATTTGACTATGAAGATATTCATTTTCTGTGAAAACTATTATTCTATGTAAAAGATCATTTTATATAATTAAACAGACCAATTTTGTTGTATTTTTTAAATATATTTTATATTCCATATACTCAATCAATATTTTTTATACCCGTATAATACAATATACATGTATAATATAAGAGTAAATCGAATTGAATGAGAAAAGATTTATTTTTATTCAAGAAAATTTTCCACCTTTTAATGTTGAACCAACTTTAAATGTATTTTTTTCACATTTATTAATTTTCATTTGGGAAAATAAACATCAATTCTGAATGTTGTAGATAAATATTATATTTTCTATATTTTTTGGTATATTTTTGTGCAGTTTCATTTTTTAATGAATATTAAATAATGAAAAATTTTAATTAAAAACTTCTTTTTCATCTAATGTATCTAAATTGTAAAATTATATTTTACTTTTTTTAAAATTGTAATTAGATAAATCATACATCAATTATTCCAAATTATATTATGAGAACCAATTTTATATTAACATTTGATATAAAAGTACCACAAATGAAAAACATTTTCATAAAAAACCTTGTTGTTGTTACACATCTCTAGCATTAAATTAAAATTATTTTTCTACTTATAAAAATATCAACTGGAAAAATAGATTAAATATGTTGAATTATCATAACCTATAATTTATAAGAATTTAAAATAATATTTTAACCAAATTTTTTTACTAAATGTAATTAAAATTAATTACACTCATTAAGTATAAAATTAGTTTAACATGGGACTAAACATTACACTTAAAGGGAAAAATGAACTAGAAACACAGATAAAATCCATTGGATATCTATATTTAGACACTATACTCCATGTTATAATTTTTTTCATTATAGGTTCCATTTTTTTAGAAAAAACATGTGTGGAATTCACATTTAAAACATTTACAACAATACCACTCCTCCTCCACTATAACAAGGTGCTCAACCCTTCCACTTATTCATACCACATAATACATTTGTATCACCAAAAATATTCCCAAATAATCTCTAATAATCACTAAATTCCAACTATAATCCTTCTTTGGGGAATAATTACATCCAATGAAGCCCTTTTGTGTGAAAACCAAATGGAATTAACTAAAGAAGAGGTGACATCTTTCCAAAAAATCCATTATTTTATTTTTATTCTCCACCACATGAATTCATCTAATTCCATGACTATATGAAGACCTAAATATACCATATATACTTATAATATTTTCATCTAAGGATCCAAATGACACTTAAACATTCTTTCTTTTAATGGATAATGAACTTTCTGTTCTTGTGAATGGAAAACTATCACCCTACGAAATGAATTTGTTCGTTTTTCATATACCTCCTCTCATGGTTGGGAATTACAATGGAAAGCATGTTTTTATTTGATACATATTATATTTATGAGTTATTTATTCTTATGTAATTATTATATCAAACATACCTTCATGAATTCAATTTTTTCTAAACATGATAACTTCATTATCGGGCGTGTGGATTTCCACATATTAAAAGCATTGTGATTCGTTCACAGAAAACCTAGAATGTCTAAAGCATGGAGTTAGTGAACCAATATGATATATATGAAATAATAATTTGAATTTAATGATAATATATATATATATATACATAAATTACATTTAATTTATTTTATTCAATTCGATAATAAAATGGAATCAACAGTCATTCTTCTGTAAGGCCTACCATCCTCACAAACAACATATTCAATTTTATTTTTATATAATTTATAGATTACTATAAATATATATATAATGAATATAAATGTTATTTATATTATGTTTCACATTATATAATTATAAAATAATAATCTATGTAATATGGTCTTGAATAATTGGTCAAAACAAGTAAGATTAAGAAAGCATATGTTTCCCAATGCGTAACATTGTGAAGAAATTATTAGTAAAATGGGAATATAAAGTATTAAAAATTTAATATTTGGAATTATATATTTGAATATAGATCTAAATATTTTGGGTAATAAACTTATATTAACTATACATGTGGATTGAATGAGAATGACCATAGTCAAGACATAATGTAAGAAAATATCATCTCACTTTTTATTTTCATAACATACAAGTATTATTCACCACTAATTTCATTTGTGGGGTGTGTATACATACCATGGATATAAAAGCCTTATCGTTTATCAATATTATTTCTCATTATTCTTAATTTGATTAAGCATTATGATCCTTATCTCAAAAATAATAATGAAATTTCTTACCCTATGGTTATTCATGTTATATACATATAATGTTAACATATTTCAGATATATGGAAGTTAAGATAAATATGAATATGTTTTTCTGAAAATATGGAATTTATTTTTTGGGGTGAAATTAGTTTTTTTAAAATAATGTTTTATAAATAATATTTTAAATAATTTTATACTATATCCTACGATTATTAAATTCACATTTTAAAATTGTATTACTTTTTAAAAATAATTTTAAAATGAATTCTCTTGATTGTTTTAAGAAGACACATTTAAAAACATTTATAGTGAAAAATTAATGTTCATAATGTATAGACAAACCTATTTCCATTATCATAAATTAATTTATACTTCCTTTTTAAGATTACAATTTTTCTAAATAAAATGGTTTCCCAAATACTAGTGGAATTTTTCTATATTTATTCTGTTTTCAAATATAAAGTGTATTCAACAATTATTTTATTTTGTAAAATTATTCCAAATTATTTTTAAGATTCAATTATATTTTTTCAAAGGATGTGTTAAAATGATAGTATTTAAATGATTTAAAATATTATATTATAACATTTTATATCAATTTAAAATAAAAAGGTTTTCAAAAGGTTATCAAGCATGTTTATTTATTTTTGGGGCTATTTTTTAGAGAAACGATCTTCCAAATATTGTATGTTTAAAAAAATTTCCTAATCATAATGGTTATTTTCCATTAGAAATGTTTTGATTGATTTTTTCTTGAATCCTTTATATGTATTCAATGTTATTTAGGTAAAAAAATTTAAAAATTTAAATGTTTTAAAAAGTGACTTTCAATGAAAATTTATTCTCCCAGAGTTCTTACAAAATCCTTATCTATCTAGTATGACAACACTAGTTATAGTTTATGATTTATTAGAGACATAATAAAAGGTTGAAATTTAAATTATTTCTCTTCATTGACTGTGGTTGCATTTCGTTATGATTAAGAAACCATTTTCTCTTTAATGGGTTATACTATGATAAATTCTAGTGAAACCTGCTTCTATTTCAGGGAGTATTCAAAGATGATATGATTATGAAAAATATATGTTTTCAATAGTATATGATATGATTTAATGTTAATGATAATCATTCCATTTAATTGG
Source organism: Viscum album (assembly GCA_963277665.1). Lineage (NCBI taxonomy): Eukaryota > Viridiplantae > Streptophyta > Magnoliopsida > Santalales > Viscaceae > Viscum > Viscum album. The sequence goes on from OY728127.1 coordinate 1,021,133,566, forward strand.
TTATGAAATTTGTTTATATATCCCATATATATTTTTGGGTCATGATTTCATTCAAGATTTATTATCATGAGTCACACCTATGAATTATTTTATTATGTGGTAGGTGGTAACTATTTCTCCCTCTAATTAATTGGGTAATGTTTTAAATCAAATAAGCTAATTATGTGAATCAAGTCAAAGGGATTTATCTAATATGGGAATATAGGGAAACCCAATCCACTATGGGATTATGGGGGAACCAGATCCAAAATCGGATAATGGGGAAACATGTTACATAATTGGAAGATGGAGAAAACCAGTCCCTTATAAAGAAAAGAATGTGACTGGGAATGGTGGTGTGTCCCACCAAGAAGTTTTATTCCATTTGATGTTCCCTAATATTTTTTCTCAATAAGCTTTAACTTATAGGGAATATTTCTATAGTCTTATCTTCATATCGCATGCGTATATATTTCTTCTATGATATTCTTACATGGATCATGTTATTCATTATATTTTGATTCATTTCTTATGAACTCCAAATATTTTTTTCATGACTCATTATTATGATATTCAATATGATTGGTATGATTATTACATGTTATGATCATGTTCTCATACCATTATTTTCATGATATAAAAAATAATTTCCTTTAGTTAACCTTATTGGTCATCTGAGATCTTTTCTTTCTTATGTTTCCATTCCCCATGCTAAAAATGATGTTTTTTAAGAATAATTGATAATGGGGATAATCTTCATGGGAAACATTGAAGATATTTATTTAAATAATTAAATCACAATTCCATATTTCTAGCTGCACTAAACTTATATGGTATTTTGGTGTATATTTTTTTAATGAATTGTGTATTATACCAAAATAATTTAACTTATATATAAATTATTCTTGTGATTTTATAGTCATTATGGGAGAATATTTTTAATCATCATCTGGAAAATAGGATTGAAAAACTACAGTGATATACCTATGGATATTTATGTGGATAGATTTAGGGATGCCTCTGATAGTAAGTCTAAGGATGATAAAATGTTTATGAAAATATGTTGGAATTTTGGTAATGGATAGAGTGAGAGGTTTCAGGAAATAAATCCAAGTCTGGATACTATAAGATGATGTGGATCAATCATAAATGTACCTAATGGTCACAAACTAGAAATTTTTCATCAGGATTGACTCGATTGTATCCTAGTTTCTATTGTGATTTTTTTTTTTGTAAAATTTGTTTTCGTTATAGTCAATGGAAGGGACTATAAGAATTTTATTAACATTGAATGTTTAATATGTGTAATATATGGGCATTATGAAAATCAATTTCCATATTTGTAATACCATGATGAAAACTAGGAAGGTGGTACAATTATTGGTTATATTGTTGAATATAAATAGATAATGGAAGAAAATTGAATGTAACAGGGTGTTCTAAAATTATTTTTACATTAAATGTAAGAATCATGTCTAGATTTAGGTTTACGATCCTCAATAAATGATTCATTGTTCATATTCTAGAAAAAGGTGTATTAATGGACAATATGACGAAGCCCAAGTAATAGTTTAAAATAATTAATGATGGTTGAAGTGTGTATTATTTGGAATGTAATTATTATGTTATATGAATCAGGAAATTATTATGTCTTTTTAGTATTTTTTCATATGGATTGAAAAGGATACGTTGAATGGAACTGAGGGCTTAGAAAAGTAATTTAATGTAAATATGATATTTTGATCAAGAGAAGTTAACCATTAATATGTTCAAAATGTAGTGGATTTTTTTTGGAATTGGATAACGAGATGATTGATTTTTAAAAAATAAATTGGACTGTATTGATGACCTAGAAACTAATTTTAGATTTTGTTAAAAATTTTATTATGTTAATATGGATTATATTTAGAAATTCTTGTATTTATGTAATAAATCATATATTATTTTTAATAAGGAAGCATCCATGTTTTACAAAACGATTTATGGTCATTGAGGTAATTACCATGATTATAGAGAATACATATTGAAGGTCACATGTTTGGAATTTGAGAAAACAATATCTACTTTATGATATTTGAGGGATTAATGTTAAGCTGATTTAGTGACCATATTTCAATTTTTTTGGATTTCCATCATTTGGATGGGTTATATGGAAAACCACTTATTTATGGTTTACGTAAAACATTTGATTACAACTTTGAAATTGAATTATTATATCACTATATGAGTATGTGTGAATGTTTTATAACTTGTGATAAACATTTTGGCATGAAAAAAATAAGTAATAACATGTCATACTATTTATGAACCTCGTGATGTGCTATTGCTTTTTGGAATGAAAAGATCACCATAATTTCTCTAAATAATAAATTATGTAGAAGTCGATCAGGGCACCACATAGGGAAATGCTTTATTGAAATCATTTAATTATATATTTTCATGATAATTCACTAAATTTAAAAAAAACATATTTAAACTCAAATTGTTGTCCTTGTAACATCATTTTTATGATTCAATTGACCTCATATAACATCGAACATTTATGGATTTTTGATTATTAAAATTATACTAACTATGTTTTAATCACATTACATCATAAGATGGTGGATATATGTCTCTACCATGTCCATTTTTTCACTTCCCAACTATGATCTACTATGTGTAAACATTGTAATTTGTTAAATTAGGTAATTGCTATGTTCCCAAATTTCCTTTTATTATGTATCAATATTTAATTTCTTAATATGGGTTTATATGAAAATAACTTCTAATCCTTTGATATCCTAGACTAATTTTCATGAAAAATTAATTTTATGGGTAGTAGAATGTAACACCCATCTATTTTGTGAGATATAATTTTTTCTAAATAATTTTTTCAATTGGATATTTTTTATTTCACACAACAACAAAAAATCTTGTATATTAATAAATTATTTTTTGGTTTGTGTTATATAGAACAAAATTATTATTTTTCAAAACACACTAAACATATATTCTCTTGCGGTACACAAAACCATGTATTTTTCTTGTGTTACACACAATACTAAGTCACTTCAATAGCATTCATTACAAGCAAGTCACAATTATACTGAACTACCCTATACTATTAATACGGTTATTATAATATTATAATAGGCACAACCATTGAAATGGAATTGATGTTACGAATAATAATCACTAAATTGTGAAAATATTATCTACACATGTATATAAAATGATTCATTTAGTATTCAATTTGTTTGAAATAAAAGTAAGAGACACTTGAGAATAATGAAACCCCTTTCAAAATATATATGTTTCAACATTAAAAAACTATTTTAAAAATTGAAGAAAAAAATATTGATTATTTATTTCAATAAAGAATTTACATTATATATTCAAACAATATTTTTAATACTCATACCATATAATTGATATATATAGTATAAGAATAAATCCAATTCTATGAATAAAAAATAGTATTCTTCAAAAAAGTATTTTTACTGCATTTTATTGGAAATCCAATTTTAATTTTCAATTTCAAAATATTATAATATTTATTTGAAACATTAAACATAATTTATTAAATAGGTATATAATAACAAGATTTATGTGATTTTTTTATATTTTTCTATGATGATTCATTTTTAACGAATATTAAGAAATACAGAATTTTAATTCAAATATACTTGTCCATCAAAAAAATTTATATTGTTATGTAATATTCCAAATTTTTATGAAGGTTAAATTAAGTAAAATTATCATAATTTTATCCAGTTTATCTAATTGGAATATATATAACATTGAAATGTGATATAAAACAACCAATTATTTTAAACAAATTTTCGAAAGAACATGATGTTTCAACCCGACTACATGATTAAATATATCATAATTTCTTCCACTTATGTAATTATAATTTGTCAAAATAGATTACATATTTGTAATAAAAATAATTCCTATTTTCTAATAATGTGAACATAGTATTTGCCCAAAAATTATTAGTCAATTTAATTATAATGATTAAGAGGAAAATTAGATTAACAAGGGAGTAAAACTTATACATAATGGAATAAATGAACTGGAAAATTGTCCAAAATCTATTTTATAGACATATTTTGACCCTATATACAATGTTCTAGATTATGTTACATTATTGGATCAATTGTTAAAAGAAAAATATTTAGTGGAATTCACTTTTGAAAATTTACAAAAATGAAACCCCTCTACTATAAAAAGGCACTCAAACCTCCCAATTATTCACACATATCAAGCCCATTTGATCACCAATAAATTTTTCAAATACACTACCAACATCCCTATAATCCTCCTAGAACCACGTCTTTGAGTAAAACTACATCCAAGGAATTACTTTGGTGGAAAAAATGGAGTTTCCCAAAGAAGTGGTAACTTCCATCCTTATGCTCCATTGTATTATTTTTATCATCTAAAACATAAATTATACTTATTCCATGATTATATAATATCGAAAATATCTTATGTATACCCATATGTTGTAATTCTATGGGTTTTTTCAAAAACATAGACATATTTTCATCAATATATCCAAAATATCATATCCAAAATGTCATTTGTATGATACATTTTATATTTATGATTTCATTATTATTTTGTAATTATTTTTTAAAATATACATTCATGATTTATATTTTTTTTTCACAGTGAAAACTTGAGTAGTGAATGTGGGGACTACTGGCTCCTCAAAGCGACGTGATTCATTCACACTTTACATGAACTATATTATGGAATGGTTTACTAAAAATATATTATATAAAGGAAGTAATAATTATACTATAATTATAAAAAACATATATACATTTATGTCACTTAATTTATTTCTGTCAACATGATAATAAAACAGAAACACCATTCATGCTTATGCATAACCAACCATCTACATGAACGGTGTATTCCATTTCATCATTATATATTTTATATATTATTATTTATAAATAAATAGAGAAAATATATGAAATAAATATCATGATTTACATTTTGAATCAAATTAACATGATCAATTATAATAATTCAATAAATGTACAAGAAAAAGTAGGATATTACTTAATGAAAAATATAACATGTAATTTTTAGTAAATAGGAAATATAAATTCAAAATAAAATCATTTATGTTTTTAGATAAAATATTATAGTTCAATAAATGTTTTACAATGATGATATATTAATTATACAAGATTTATGTTTGATTATGACGAGAGTCAAGACAAAAGGTATGGGAGTTTCATCTCACTTTTTTATTTCCTTGAGATACATTCCTTATTCACCACTCATATATATTTTGGGATTTACGTACCTATGATGGATTTATTATATGAATAATATACATATATATATATGAGTCTTTTCATATTTATTTTATGATATTTCTCTCAAGGGTTTTATGTTTCAAAAGTTACCAGATTGGTAAATTAATTTTACCTCAATTTAACTTATTTGAGAAAAATGACATGTTATTCACCTATATTTTTATATGATGAATATATATAATTCCTTTTATATAATATATACTTTATATCATTCTTTAAATTACATTTTAATCATCATTTAGTTTTTTTTCAATTTTATTATGATTCAATGTATATATAGTAATATTGTTTTATAGCTATAATGTCATCATTTATTGAGATTGTTTATGATTATGCTTCCACTGATTAAATACAATAATCCATATATCAATAATTATCATTCATTTTCTTAAAATATCTTTATTCATGTTATATCCCTATAATTTTAAAAAAAAATTCCCAATTTTTTTCTTTAGAAAATTAAGAATATATTTTTATGAATATCTAACATTATTCTAAATTTCTATCGAAAATCAGCCTTCTTTAAAAACCATATTTTATAACAACATTATAAATAAGTTTTTTTTATTATACAATGATGTTTCAAGTAAATTTTTACCAACATATTATATTTTTAAATAATGGTTTAGAATGAATCTTCTTGACATTTTCCTATCACTGAACTTTTCTAATCTTTTATGGTGAAAAGGGAATGATTAGCATGTATGGACATACCCGCTATCAGGACCATCAGTTCCATTTTTCTATCTTTTAATGTTTACTATTTACATTTTTTTAAAAAATATCCTAAAATTATGTAATAATTTGATTTAAATTTTTTTATATAAAGTCTTTTAAATATTGTTGTATGTTTAAAATGTGATTCTAATGATTTTCAAGGATACATTTCTTATGTTTACAAACATTTATTTTAAAATAAAAGGAATTGAATGATTTTTAGGATTCATTTATAATGATTAATGTGTTTTGAAATAAGAAGGAGTTGAATATTTTTAACAACATCATTATATGTTTTTATTTTTATTTTCTATGAAAATGATATTCAAAATGTATTATGATCTAAAATAAATATTTTTTAAAGTGCAAATTATTTAATCATTATGAAATTTTGTAAAAAAATTCATGATTCCTTTTTTGGTTTTAATTTGATTTTAGTGAAAATTATTTTTAAATTGATAAATGTTTTTAAATTTTATTTTCAATGAAATTTTATGTTAAATGTGATCTTTCAAATCCCTTATCCATAAAATAAGAAATCCTTGTCTATATTTAATGATCTACATGGGATATAATCCTAGGATACCATTAATACTATTCCTCTAAATGGTGAATGTTTTCATGGATTTATTTTCATGAAACCAATTTCTCTTTAATGGGTTATACCATGATAAATTCTTATTAATCGTTTATCGGTGATGGGTTATACAATGATATGTTCATATGAAACCCTCTTATTTTACTAGATTATTCTGGGATAAAAGGATTATGAAATATATATCTTTACCAAATAGTATGAGATAATTAGATGTTTATGATACCTATAACAACCCAAAGTTTTTCAATGGAAATTCCCTTCTTATAATTATGTCATAAAATCACATGAAAACACAAAAAAATGAACTAATAACTTCTAAGTGTCCTTTAAACATATGTTTTTCACTTCTGTATTGGGAATTTGGGAATCTGACATACATCGTTGTGTTCATGATGATTTTTGGAGTCTAATAAAACAAAAATAATTTTTTGGGAATAGTAACCTACCCTTATGAATAGTAACATACCCTTATGAATAGAGATATACCCTAATGAATAGTAACATTACCTATGATAGTATAAAAATAATATTCAAGTGAAATTATGATATACCTATATTCTAGAATAAATAAATGAATGTTTTAAAACAGGTTTTTTAATAATAAATTATGATTTAATTAAATATTAAATTAATCATATTTTGAATATTATTTTTGAAAAATGGACATCATTTTTGGATTCTAAACGTCAAAAAATGATTTGGGTAAATTTTTTGGATTTTTCTAGAATACATGAATTTTTGATGAATAGTGATATACCGTAATTTACAAAATAAGCTAAAAAAGCTAATTAAAGGGTCATGTGTGATGTTATGCTGATGTTAGCCCACTTGTATTGGGATTACATTATAAAATTACTCTTCTTGGTAATTAATTACTCAATATTCCTTGTCTTGTGGGAAAATAATAAACTAATAATTTTATATTAAGGAAACCCCTCTTCCCTCAAATATAAATACCACCCTTCAGACCCTCATTTCATCACACCTCTCAAGCTTGAAGCTTTATCTAAACTCGGGAAAAGAATCTTACCTATCCCCTATCTCACGTCCAAATGAGTTTTTTCTCATCAAAAGACCAATCATAGATCCCTTATGGAGGATCTCAAGAAGAGGATTCAAGAGGTAATTTCTCTCCCTCTTCATCATTAACTCCCTTTCAATTTCATGTTATTTTCTTTTTATCTCCCCACCTATCATTGTCCAAATGATATAATAACTCCATTATATTGAATATACTGTACTTTTATTATACTAATGGGATATTATATCATCCAACCCATTTCCCTCTTCCTTTTATTTTATTAAAGAGAACGTTGTTCGCGAGGTGTTAATTTATCACCTTCATGAACGACTGGTTTACTTATTCCATTTATACCTTCATATCTGGTCAAGACACCATTTTTGTGGCTGAACCATAATATGTTATATGTATTATGTCCTATTTAATGTTATGTAACGGACTTATGTACATATTGCTAAGAGATAAATTAAAACAAGTTTGTTGTGATCGATAAACCGCCCAAATTAACCCAAACAATCATCATTTACTTTTTATCTAATGATTCATCCACAAGGTGTATAATATAACTCATTATAAGATCATTTTAAATTCTATAATTTTATTAATGACCTAAAATATCAGTTTTGTATGTTTACGCATTTTCTACCTGAACATTCATTTAAGAATACGATTTAACCACTCAAGAAGACCATAAAAACCATCATTCCAGAACAAAGGTTTTTAACTATATATCTCATAAAGAGTCCCATAAAATGATATAATGAAACCAAAATGAACCCTATTCATGTATAAAAGTTTATTTAATTTCTAATTAATAAATATAAAGTCATTATACAGGACATCAAAGAGAAGGAAGTGTTCAGATACAAGGCATGTGGAAAATCTTGAAACCAACATTCTTTGTTCGGGTTCTCCCTCATTCACTAATAATTTGGTATGGTCACTTCATAAAAATCATTTTTTAATCATTATCATACCTTTTATGGGATTTACAGGTTTACTAGTGAAATTTATGTCAAAAAAATGTTTTCCCAAAGAACTCATCTTTTAAGAACTCAACCATTACGACTCATTCGTAGTTGATGGTTCTTGTATCATGTTTGTTGTTCCCTCTTTCTTTTGGGAATCCAAAGTTTATGGATGTATTCTTATGAGATGAAACCCATTCCATTCCATGGTTTAGTTATGTTAATTATTGGTATATGTTCTTTTTGGCATGCATTATAATTATAATATTATGAGGTGACAGGTGCGCCCGGAATTATACAGTTCTCTAATACATTGGGTAAAGTGATGAATCTCTTGAGTAAATGTGAAATTATGTGGAAAAGATGATATATTTTTCCACAATTATGTGTTATAGTTAACCAATGAGACATGATGTTTCATTTTTATTCATTTCCACACTTTATGACTTTTATTTATGATTCCTCTCATGTTCAGGATCTTTTTCCCATGTTATGATTATGCTCACCCCAATCTATATTGATCTAATCTATCCTCTGACATGTCTTTTATCTAACCCATTTTTTAAGTATATCCCTAGGTGACCACATGTGCTGGGGAGAGAGAAAGTGCATATATGAATCTAATGAAGAAGGAATTAAATGATTGTTTATAGTTTATGTTGTAAATGTTATGAATGGTACTAGTTTTAACAAGACACTAAACCATTGGATCCTCTATGTGTAATGATATTAAGATTTTTATCATTAAAATGATGTAATAGTAATGTAATAAATGGTTGGGTCGCTATAGTTGGTATCGGAGGAAAGGATTAGTTAATTTTGGAATTAGGATTAGTGAACCCTAGAGAAAAACTCTAGCATGAGACTATGTAAAAATATGCACACAAGAATCTCTACATAGGGATCCCATATGTTAGGCTTTTAGTATGAATTGTGCAAATGAATAAGTTATGTATTCATGAATTATTGTCTTATGTTATGTTCTAACATTTTCAATTTTTGAAAATTGTGGGAACTAGGAGAAACCAAGCCAACAACTCATGTGAGGGCCAATGCGACGATTGGTAGAATGTCATCCCCAATGATTTGGTAGGTGGAGTTACAAACTTCATGGTGATGCTTACCCAATTACCTCATGTTATGAAAAATAAAATTAATAATGGGGAACATCATCCTTCACCAAAGAGAGATAAACTGTCTATAGAATGTTTTATGTGTCAACGACCACCGATGATTAGGGGATCTTCTGATCCATTAGTTGCGGAATAGTGGGTCAACTCCATGGAGAAGATATTTTCTATGCTTCACTTTTCTGAGATGGAGAAGGTGACTCTAGTTGTTTATTTTCTAGATGGAGAGGCTGGCCAATGGTGGGATTTGATTAAGAACACTAAGCCTAGGGAGGAAATTGAAGAGATGGAATGGGAAGACTTTAAGAAAATGTTTCTTAATAAGAATTTCTCATGAACTATTCGTATGAAGTGGGAGACAGAATTCAAAGAGCTCAAAAAAAAGAAGGAGAATCTATCACATCCAACGAAGAAAATTTCACAAGGCATGCAAGGTACGCTTTGGGTTTTGTTATCAACAATGATAGAAAAATTGATAGATTATTTATTGGATTAAAACCACATAATCGAAAGGATCTTATAATTCAAGACTTTGGGAGGTATGAAGAAGTTGTTTGATGTGTTCTCAAAGTAGAGAAGTTGTTTTGAGAATGGTCCCATGGATATGGTGATAAGAAAGAAAAGATGGAGTTTTAAGATGGTGGATCTAATGATAATGGTCCGAAGAAAATTCAATTACCCACATGCCAAAAATGTGGGAAGTTGCATCATGGGAACAACCATAAAGGGATGGGTAAATGATTCAAGTGTGGGAATGAATGACATCATGCTCAAGAGTGTACAAAATACAAGAAAAGGAAGGAGAATGTAGCTGATGAAATGAGAGAACCACTCATGGTTTGATGCTACAACTGTAGGGAGCTAAGGCACTATGCAATTCAGTGCACTAATCCTCGAGATCTCGATGGTAATCAGCGTCAGCATCCACCAAAGCCAAAGGAACATGGGATGTCTTAGGCCATCACTAATAATGAATTGGAGAAAGATAATGAAGTCGTAAAATTTACACTTCCTATTAAATCAATAATGGAAAATGTCTTATTTGATTCTGGTTCTACACATTCCTTTATATCTTGTATGTTTTCTAGAACTATAGAATCCAAGCCATGAAAACTTGAAGTTGATATATCTCTAAAAACACAAAGTGTTGCAATAATTGTAACAAAAGTGTTGGAATCATCTCCTGTTAGAATATGTGGAAAGATTCTTCCAGCGAATCTCGTAATAATCCCCTTGGTGAAATTCTATTCTATAATGGGAATGGATTGGATCTCGTTATATAGGTCACATATCAACTGTTGGGAAAAGGAAATATCTTTTCATATTCTGAATCATCCCATGCTCCTCTACGAATGCAATGAAGATCATGAATCACCATTGAAAAATCCTTCAATGGTGTTACTGTTGATTCCTTATGAAGAACCATGCCTCTCCTAAATGGTTGAGTCAAAGGATGGTGCTAACCTTTCTGAAATGACCATTGTGAGGTAATACAATGATGTATTCCCCAAAGATTTACCCGGAATTCCCTCGGATCGTGAGGGAGAGTTCTTAATAGAACTCATACCCGGAGCTACTCCTATCTCATTGTGTCCATATTTGATGGCTCCTATCTATTTAAAGGAGTTAAAGGAACAGCTGCAAGATCACGTGGCCAAAGGGTTCATATGCCCAATTGCATCACCTTGGGGTTCACCAGTTCTCTTTGTGAAGAATAATGATGGAACAATGAAGATGTGTATCGATTATCGAGAACAAAATAAGATCACCATAAATAACAAGTATCATATCCCTAAGATTGTTGACTTGTTCGATCTATTTAGCAGAGCTCAATACTTATCAATGGTCATTCTTCGTTCTGGATATCATCAGGTAAATGTGAATAAGGAATATATTCAAAAGATTTCCTTTCATACAAGTTATGGTCACTATGAGTTTTTTTATGCCCTTCGGGATTACTAATACCCCTGAAATATTCAAGGATTTTATTAATATAGTCTTTATACATTAACTTGACAAATTTGTGGTAGTGTTTATTTATGATATTTTCATCTACTCCAAGAGCAAGGAGGAACATTATGAACATTTAAGACTTGTGTTGGAGACATTGGGAAAAAATAAGTTGTACGCCAATCTCATCAAGTGTGACTTTTGGATGAAGCAAGTAATGTTCTTGGGACATGTGATCACAAGTGACGGAAATTCTGCAGATCCTTCAATGTATAAGGCGATTGAGGAATGGATCAGGCCCTCCAGTGTCACAGAAATATGTAGTTTTCTTGGATTAGATGGGTACTAGTAACATTTTGGGAGAAACTTATCTTGATTGTCAATCCCACTATCTAAGATAACAAGGAAAGGGGTAAAGTATTTCTAGACGGCGGAATGTGAGGGAAGCTTCATGGATCTAAAGAGAAGGCTAATAACTGCACCTACACTCACACTAACAAAAAGGGGGACAATGTTTTGTGATATACATTAATTCTTCCAAGAAAGGATTGGGTTTTGTACTCATGAAAAATGATAATGTGATAATCTACGACTCACGACTGTAGAATATCCAAGAGAAGAACTACCAGACACCTGATCTAGAGCGTGCATCCATGATTTTTTCCTTGAAAATCTTGGGGCACTACCTTTATGGCGAGAAGTGTGACATAAACACCGACAAAAAGAGACTAAAGAATATATTTACACAAAATGAGGTCAACAGGCGTCAAAGGAGATGGTTAGAGCTAATCAAGTATTACGATTGCTCTATTCACTACCATCCTGGAAAGGCAAATAGGGTAGCTAATGCTCTAAGCAGAAAAGAACCCGCTACTCTATCCGTGTTACGGATTCCGAAGGTCCTTATCTTATTAGATATACAGTGGATGGATTTTTAAATCATAAGGAATATGGATACATCCTACCTTTCTCAAATTATTGTGCAACCATCCTTCCAAGAGAAGACTAAGGAATCACAAAGGGATGATGTGAATATACAAAAGAGGGTGACTACATTAATAGAAGGGAATCTGGAAGAGTTCCATATCGACTGTGATGGTGGGATTCGGTTTGGAACACGGATTTGCGTGCTTTAATCACCAGGAATAAAGAAGGAGCTGTTGAAAAATTCTCATAGCTCAGCTTTCTCTATCCATCTTGGGAGTACCAAGATGTACCGTGATCTCCAAGAACACTTCTGGTGGTATAAAATGGAGAAGGATATTGAGGAATATATATCAAGGTGCTTGGTATGTCAGAATGTTAAAGTAGAAAAAAAAAAGTATAAAGGGGTGATTTATCAATTGCCTATACCCATGTGGAAATGGGAAAATGTTACTATGGACTTTTGCATGGGTCTCTCGAAGACGTCGAAGGGAAATAATCTGATATGGGTTGTGGTTGACAGACTCACATAGAAATCCCATTTTATCGCTATTCGGGAAGATCTCTTGCATGAAAAACATGAAATGATATATGTGAAAGATGTGGTGAGACTGCATGATGTTCCACTCTCAATTGTATCTAACTGTGATATGAGGTTTACATCTAAATTCTGGAGGAGCCTTCAACATGCTTTGAGTACTAAATTAAATTTCAGCATGGCCTATCACTCTCGAACTGATGGCCAGTCTGAAAGGACTATTCAGACACTTGGAGATATTCTAGGAGCCTACTCTCTAGAATTCAAAGGTGGATGGGATCAACATCTCCCATTGGTTGAGATCTCATAATAAATAGCTTCCAATCGAGTATTCAGATGGCTCCATATGAAGATCTGTATGGAAAGCGATGTAGAACTCCAACCTTTTTTGATGAAGATGGAGAAAGAAAGATCTTTGGACCCGATCTTATTAAAGAGGTGAAAGAGAAGGTTCAAGTCATCCCGAAACACATCAAAGCTGCTCAGAGTTGGAAAAAGAACTACACTGACAACCATCGGAGGGACATGGAGTTCAATGTTGGAGATAATGTCTTTCTACGAATATCACCATGGAAGAGAGTCATGTGGTTTGGAAAGAAAGAGAAGCTATGTCCAATGTACATTGGACCCTTTGAGATCACTGACAGCATAGGAGCCATGGCCTATCGACTTGCACATACACCGAATATGGCTCATGTCCATGATGTGTTTCACATATCACTCCTGAGGAAATACATATCGGACCCCTCACATGCACTAAACTCAGAGGTGGTACAGCTAGAAGTTGATCTCTCTTATGTAGAACAGCCAGTAGAGATTATGTATCGAAGTGATATGGTTATGCACAACAAGACAACTCATCATGTTAAAGTGTTGGGGAGATACCATAAGTTTGAGGAAGCAACTTGGGAATCAGAAGAGGCAATGAAGGAGAGTACCCTCACCTGTTAGTGTAATGTAAAATTTCAGGGGTGACATTTCTTAAGAAGGGATGAATGTAACTGCCCAAAGTTTTTCAATGGAAAATATCTTCTTAAAATTATGTCATAAAATCACATGAAAACACAACATAATGAACTACTAAGTTCTAAGTGACCATTAAACATAATTTTGTCACATCTACCTTTGGAATTTGGGAAATATGACATACATGGTTATGTTCAAGATGATTTTTGGAGTCTAATAAAACAAAAATAATTTTTAGTGAATAGTAACCTAAACCTATTAATAGTATAATACCCATATGAATAGTAATATACCCTAATGAATAGTAACCTTACCTATGATAGTATAAAAATAATATTCAAGTGATAGTATGATGTACCTATATTCAAAATTAAGTAAATAAATGTTTTAAAACCAGTTTTTTAATATTAAATTATGATTTTAATTAAATATTATATTAAAGATATTCAAAAAATTATTTTTGAAAAATGGAAATCATTTTTGGATTCTAAACGTCAATAAATGTTTGGGGAAAATTTTTGGGATTTTTCTAAAATACATGAATTTTTTATGAATAGTGAAATAGCATAATTTACAAAATAAGCTAAATAAGCTAATTATAGGGTCATGTGCGATGTTCTACTGATGTAATCCCAGTTGGTTCTGGATTACATTATCAAATCACTATTCGTGTTCATGCAAGTCTCACTATTCCTTTCCTTTTGGGGAAATAATAAACTAATGAATTTTATATTAAGGAAATGTATCTTCCATCCACCATAAATACCACCCTTCACACCCACATTTACTCACACCTTTCAAGCTTGAATCCTTTTCTAAACTCTTCCCAAGAATCCTCCATATCCCCTCCCCCACGTCCAAGAGCTTTTGATCTCATTAAATGTCCAATCATAGAGCCCTTAAGGAGTATCTCAATAGGAGGATTCAAGAGGTAATTTCTCTCCCTCTTCTTCTTTAATTCCATTTCAATTTCATGTTCTTTTCTAATTATCTACCCAAATATCATTATCAAAATGGTATGGTAACTCCATTATCAATACTATACTATAATTTTATGATACTAATGACATATTATATTATCCAAACCATTTCCCTCTTCCTTTTATTTTGTTGAAGAAAATGTTGTTCGTGAGGTGTTAATTTATCACCTTCAAGAACAACATATTTATTTCATCCATTTCCACCTTGATATCTAGTCATGAAACCATTTTTATGGATGAACCAGAATAATTTATATGTATTATGTACTATTTAAAGTTCTAGAACTGAATTATGTACATATTACTAAGTGATAAATTAAAACAAGTTCATTGTGATCGAAAAACCGCCCAAATTAACCCAAAAAAACATCATTTAATTTTTATCTAATAATTCATCCACATGTTATATAATATAACTCATTATGATAAAATTTTAAATTATCGAATGTAATTAATGAAATTTAATATCAGTTTTGGATGTTTACCGATGTTTTAACTGAACTTTCAGTTAAGAATACGATTTAACCACTCAAAAGACCATAAAACGAACATTCCCGAACAATGTTTTTAAACCCTATAACTCATAAAAAGGCCCATAAAATGACATAATGAAACCAAAATGAACCCTATTCATGTATATAAGGTTCTATAATTTCTAATTAATGAATATAATGTCATTATATAGGACATTTAAGATAATGAAGCATTCAGATACAAGGTAAGGGGAAAATCTCGAACCCAATTTTCTTTCTTCGGGTTCCCCCTCTTTCACTAAAAATTGGGTATTGTCACTCCTTAAAAATAATTTTTTCATCATTATATTACCTTTTATGGGATATAAATGTTTTCTAATAAAGTTTATTTCATACAAAATGTTTTCCAAAATAACTCTTCTTTTAAGAACTCGACCTTTACCTCTCATTCATGGTTGATGGTTCTTGTATCAAGTATGTTGTTCCCTCTATCATTTGGGAAACCAATGATTATGAATATATTCTTATGAGATGAAACCCATTACTTTATATGGGTTATTTATGTTAATTGTTGGTATATGATCTTTTTGGCATGAATGATAATGATAATATTATGAGGAGACAGGTGCGGTCAAAATTATATAGCGCAATATAAATGTTAGAATGTAACGCGTGCACCCGGAATTATACATCACTCCAATGAATTGGGTAAATTTATGAATTTCATGAGTAAATATGAAATTATGTGGACAAGATGCTATATTTTTTTCACAATTATGTATGGTATTTAACCACTAAGACATGATGTTTTATTTTTATGCTTTGCCACACTTCAATTCTTTTATTTATGTTTCCTCTCATGTTAATGATCTTTTTCACATGTTATTATTATGCTCACCCCATGATATAATGTTATTATCTATACTCTTACTGGGCTTTTATATCACCCCTTTTTGATGTATTACATCTGGTGAATAGATGTGATCAGGAGAGGTAAAGTTCCAATAAGAAGCTAGTGAAGAAGGAATTAAATGATTGATTATAGTTTATGTTGTAAAATATATGAATGGTCCTAGTTTTCCCAAGACAGTAAACTGTTGGATCCTCTATGTGTAATGCTGTTATTTTTTTATCTTTAAAATGATGCAATAGTAATTTAAGAAAAGGTTGGGTCGTTATAATAACCATTTCATTTCATGGGTTATGATATGATGTTTTTGAAAGCCATCTTTTGTTATGGGTCATGATATGATGGAAGTTATAATACTTCATTGCACATGTATATATTATTTTCTTTTGTGATTGGTGGGAAATATATCTCTCTCCAATAAATTGGGAAATGAGTTATATCATACAATATAATTATGGGAATCAAGTCGATGAGATTGATCCACTATGGGAATATGGGGAATCCTGTTTCACATTGGGAAGAATGGGAAACTCGATCAACAATGGGATGATATTAAAACATGATACCTTATAAGTAATGGACTATAAATGGGGATGTTGGACTAACCATAGCTATAGGTGTAGTCCCCCATGTAGTGCCTTAATGTGTATTGTAAATGATCCTTGTCTTATAGGTAGTGTTATTATATTCATATGTGCATGAAAAAAGACTATGTATTATGTATATTATATTATCACAAGGTACAATTTAATTATTATATTTGTATTCATGTCTTATGAAATGAAAATCATTATGTCATGCCTGAGTATTAATATTTTTAATATGTAGGGTATGATCCTCAAATATTATTTTCATGTTCTAAAACCATAATGATCAGGAAATGATTTCACATTTCCTTTATTTAAGCTTACAGAGAATTTGGGCTCACACATTTCTTATATTTCCATTCTATTGGTAATGAAGAATGTTTATTATGTAGAATTACTATGGAGAAGATATTTTTTAAAACATTGATGATATTTTACTGAGTTAGAAGATTTTTGTTTGGTGTTTCAAAAGGCCCAAAATTGATATGGTCTTTGGGAATCATTTTTTGTAATGTATTATGTATTTTGAAAAATTGTATAATGTCTTTAAATTTTAATATTAGGTTTTTATAAATAGTATTTAAACTAATCTTACGAAGTCTATAAAATAATTTAAAAGCATATAGATGGTCATTGAAATGTATACAAATAATGTTTTTGATAATTAAACCAACCATTAAAAGTCAAATATAATATTTAAAAATCTTATAATCAATCATATAAACATCAAACTAATCCTTACTAATTCATGAATGAACCTTATGATTTTATCATTCATTTTTAAAATTTTAATTTAAGTGTCCAAATTAATCATATGAACTATACCATAAACCATTAAAATGATTAAAATAGTTGTTATGAAATTTTTTAGGATCCTTATTAATTATAAATAAAAACTAAGGAATATTAAATCATACTTATGGTATATTAATTCCACTTCTAGTTCTCTCCTCTAGAGACAAAAATGGATCCTATGGATTTTCATCCTACTCATATGGAAATTCATCTTAAAAAATAGTCTCGATGTCTCTAAAAAAATTATATATATCTATTTTAAATAGATACAAAATTATATGGATCATAAAATAATATCACGTTTAGTTCAATTCATCCTATGTATTAGTTAGAAATTTAAAATCAATACATAATAATTTATAATTATATTCCAATATTCCACACAAGTATATTTTTAAAAAATTAATTTTTTTAAAAATTATCTTGAACAAATATGATAATAAACAATTAACTCTTGTGAAAGATATTAGATTGCTGAAAATTTACATAGGTTATTATCATAATCCATGTAAATAAATAATGTGGTTGGTATTATGAGATAATGTTCCAATTAACGTATCAGAAAAATTATAATATGTAACGACCCAAAGTTTTCAATGGAAATTTTCCTTCTTATAAATATGTCATAAAATAACATTAAAACACAACATAATGAACTACTAAATTCTAAGTGGCCATTATACTTATGTTTGTCCATTTTTTGATTGTACGTTTGAAAATCTAATATACATGGTTCTAATCTGTATGTTATTTGGAGTCTGATAAGAAAAACATAATTTTTGGTGAATAGAGACCTACCCTTATAAATAGTAACATATCATTTTGAATAGTGAAATACCCTAATTAATAGTAACCTTAACTATGATAGTCATAATACAATATTCCAGTGAAATTATGATGTACATATATTTTAGAATAAGTAAATTAATTTTTAAAACTGGTTTTTAATAATAAATTATGATTTCAAATAAATATTAAATTAATTATATTTATAAAATTATTTTTGAAAACATAACTAAATTTTTTAATTCTAGATGTCGGAAAATGGTTAGGGGGAATCATTGGGATTTTTCGGAAATACTTGATTTTTTTTATGAATAGTAGAATCCGATAATTCACAATAAATACTAAATAATTTACTAATTGAGTCGTTAATGATGATCTGCTAATGTAAGCCCATTTGGTTTGAAGACACATACATTTATTACTATTTATGGTCATGAAATATTTATTATTCTTTGTCTTGTGGGGAAATAATATACTAATGGTTAAAAAATTATGAAAACCCTCCTCTCCTCCACAATAAAACCCCCTTTCACTCCCTCTTCTATTCACTCCTCTCAAGGCTTGTGCCATGCCAATATTCTACCGAAATCTCACCCAAATATCCCCCACCCTCGTCCAAAAGCTCTAATCCTCTTCAAAATATAAAAAACCTCTCCCCTTATGAGTTTCTCAATGGAGGAAGTCTCCAAAGGTAAATTCCTCTTTCAAATTCCTTCTTTCCTATTAAATTTTTTTCTTTTTGTTTCTTTCATCACCTCCCTTCACCCAAATGGTATGATAACTCCAATATCATTAATGTACTGGAATTATATTATGATAATGGGATAATTAATTATCTTCTCTACTTTCCTCACATTTTCATTGAATGAAATGAATGCACCGTTTGAGATGTTCTAACTTAGCACATTCAAGGACAATAGTTTTTCAATTTCTATTATCATCAACAAATCAGGCCATGAAACCATTTTTTTTATGGTTTCACCAGAATATCTACATTAAATATATCATATTTTTGTTATGTAATTTTTTTGTACAAATGGTATTAATTTATAAAGAAAAATATGTTCATTGTAATCAAACCAACCAATTAAAAAAACAGTTGTCACTTTGGTTTTATATAATAATTCAACTTCACTCTAAGTAAAAAAATTAAATATAAAACCATTTAATCTCCTGGATGTTCACTAATATCATATAACTTCATTTCTATAAAACCACTACCATATTTCATGTATATCCAAACTTGAATGTAAGTAAACCTAACTTTTAAAATGATGTAATCAAATGGGACCGAACAATGAAATTGTTCCTTATTACTAATCAACAAGTCCTTGAATGAACTAAAATGGGTTATAATAAATCAATTAAATATATAATAGGTTATGTAATTATTTATTACTAAACCTACTTTTTTATTTATGTCTTTGATAACAAGTGGATAGCACCAATGGATTTAAGGTAAGGGATCCTCTTCTTTTCACTCTTAATCAAGATGGTTCTCTATGCTATGACTTTTTTTTGGGTAATTCCAAGTGATGGGGAATGTTTATAAACCTCCCTATACTAACCTAATGTATTATATGTGATTATAAACTCCTTATCTCTCCCATAAATACCTCTTAGTTACATGTGATACAATGTCAATACACCGTAATGGATTCTACCCGAACTTCCTTTATTCCTTCAGTTTTCTCTTTCATTACTTATACCAAAATGTAGTTGTATTTTATTCTTATTTAAAACATAAAAATTAGGTTTATATGCTTAAAAATAATGTTTCAATATCCATATTTCATTCATGTTTGGGTATATACCTTTTTTTAAGTGAATCCCTCCTCGATACTTCCCAATAAGCACACTTGTTTTAATGGAACATCTCGAATTATTAACTGATTTCAAGTGCACTATATCCTATATTTTTAGAAACCATTGTCTTTATAAAAACATTATTTTTAATTATAATAACCTTCTTTGATCACTTCTAGTTTTATATAATAGATTTTTACTTTTTCTATTTTAAATGCATTATAGTATTTTCCTTAAAACCACCCAATTTTTTTTTAATGCTAATGTTTCTCAAATAAATTTCTTATATGTAGTCACCACTATTTGTCACCACCTACCATGTTATATTACCATATTACCTTATTAGCATCCATGTATGTTCTAATACCTTTCTTTCATGGACTCTTCCATGATGCACTCATTGGATATCCATTATGTCATAATTGTGGTACACAATTCACTCTATGGGTATCCTTGTGTTTAAAACGATTGGTTATGTATGATTATTTATGTGGAAAGAATATTTATGTGGAAATAATAATCCTGAAAATTTTGAGATGGGTGTGCCCATATAGCACTCTAATTCATTGGGTAAAGTTATGTCTCATGAGATGCGATGTGAAATGGGATTGGGGGTTAGCCTTGACCTATACTAAAATGGGAAACAAGATTGTCAGTTAGCCTTGAACCATACTAAAGAAATGTTTTATGATTATACATCATCTATAAGATTCCAAGTTTATATGATCCCATACTTATATGATATTATTTCATATGTTTCATGATCTGTATATCATCATTTCATGACTCCTAACTCATGTGATTAAGATTGATCCATATGTTCATTCCCTTATTGGGCTTTTTAGCCCATCCCAATGTTCATGTGTTCCCCAGGGTACCATATACAGATTTAAGGGCTCAATGGATGTTAGGATCCCGTTATAGAGATTTAATGAAGAATTTTTAGCCCTATGCTTTATGTTATATGTACCTAGTATTCTAAGACACTAGAGTTAAAGATCTTTGGATTGTGCTCTGATGATTAACTATCATTAAAATGATGTAATGTTATATGTAAAAGTCTTGTGTATCTATATAATATGTCTTCATAAATTGAAACCAATTAATATTTAAAAATAAATAAATACGAACAAAAAATATTAATATTTATATTTTGAAAGGAAATAATCATTAAAAAATATTTTTTATTAAATAAATGATAAATTTTAAAAAATTGTGAAAAAAATTAAAGCTTTTAAATGATTATTCATTATGAAAAATGGTGATAATAATGGTTGAAAATAACATTAAAAATGTTATATGATTTATTTAATAATTTACTAAAGAATTAAAATCTAAATAAATTATTTCTTTCATTAATATGATAAATAGGTATATGGACCAATGTTAAATATGTGATGTAATTGACATGATAAGTAATTATTCTCTATAAAAAATAAAATATAATATCATCCACTCTTATAATGAATTTTTTGGTTAGATTATAGTGATATGAGAGGTAAATGATAAAGGGAAATTGAAACCTCTTTTGTGACTATAGTTGAAGAATATATATGGTGGATTGGATTGAATGTACATAAAATTTCACCTGATGGAATTATATTAAAAGAATATTTAGATTCCAAAGTCATATTATAATGATATCCTAACAACCATCATAACTTTTAATTTAATGTCCTTCAAGAGAGATAACATGAAATTGAATATTAAATGTCATAAATAAATAGATAATAATTATTAAATATTAAAAATAATATCAATATACACAATATATGGTGACCCAATTCATTTACACACAATATCACATGATTTTTAATATATTAATCCAATAATTAAAACCAATTATTGTGCAACCTAGTGTCTTTGGAAAATAAGGAAAATAATACATTTAAAGGAAAGTAAAACATGAAAACCTCATTTTATTCTCTGAAATTTTCTCATGATTATATTGGATCTTCAAAAACTATATTGGAGGACTTAGGTAATAAATCAATGAAATGGAAGATCTATAAATACCAGTAAGGGTATAAATATGACATTTAAAAATAATGTGTGAGTGAAAGGTATAACATGATATCATAAAAGAGAAGTCTCATGAGTAATCCCATAGAATCATATCCTATATAATATGGTATCATAAGATCATTGTGCTATTGAAAATGTTTTGAACCATAAATAAAAAATAAATAAGATTCCACTTTGAATTTCTATACAATATGACATGGTTTAAAAATTCCCATAATGGATTTGGGTTCCTACCTAATAATACACATGATGCCTTATGATACTAATAGTTTACTCAATACATTGGTGTGCTATCTGGTTACAATCATCATATCATGTACTTGATTTATGTATTTCTAAAAAATGAAATCATTCTTAAAGAATAAAAAATAAATAAATAATTTAAAAAGAACAAGAATTGCATTATATTTTGTCTTACCATAATAAAAGGAAAATTCATATTGAAATAATTTGATAGATTATCATCATGCATGTATTAACCCATAGAAGTAATAGAGAAGAAGAACGGTATACATGTGTGTGAAAAATATAAAATTTTGAATTATTTAATAACATTAATAAGAGGTATGATGTGAGGTAGTGATATAATGGTAATAACCAGAAGAATTGGGTGGTTTAGAGAGATCCTTTACCTAAAGCTCGAATCATCACATGAATTATTTATCTTCAAAAAATTATTATTTTATTTTAACTATTTAATTAAAAAATATAATTCATATAATTTATTTTTCTTTACTTTTTTTATTTTTCATATTCAGTGACTTAGTCAATTAGATCACAAGAGATGATTTGTTGATGACTAATTCAAATAACCAAAATAACCTTGGAATCATTAATACAACTAAATATATTTTTATTTTATCATCTCGAGACTAATAATCATAGAATAATTAACATTTTTATAAATAAATTATAATTCCAAATCCAAAAAATTGGTATTGTTTTGAAAATTGAACATTGTTATACTCTTAGAGATGGTTTGTCCAATATACAAATGGGAACGATTTCCATTTTTCAACGATCATGACCGAAATATGATAATTTTTATTTTATAATTTAAAATTATTCAATAAAACATAAATATAATACATTTTGAATATTAATGTACATTTTCCAACCATATGAGGTGTTAATCAAATGAATCACATTTCTTAGCAATGTGGCAGTCCATCGTACACAAGAACGATGTTGACTTCTTTTAATGGATTTCAAGACTAAAAGGTATATTATATATTATGTGTATAGAAT
Source organism: Viscum album (assembly GCA_963277665.1). Classification (NCBI taxonomy): domain Eukaryota; kingdom Viridiplantae; phylum Streptophyta; class Magnoliopsida; order Santalales; family Viscaceae; genus Viscum; species Viscum album. The sequence goes on from OY728127.1 coordinate 1,021,157,291, forward strand.
TATTAATATTTCATAATTATAATATATAATCATTAAATCCATCATCATTAATTTATAACATATGTGATTAGGAAAAATAATTTACATCAGTTCGTGATGAAGTAGTCTACAAAACACAGGAATGATTGTTTCATTTCCTATTTAATTATTGTGGTTATGGATTTACATTATGAAATTCACATTATAAAAACATACTTTATGGGAGATAATTGTGATATTAAATCAGCATGATTGGGTAATAATTTAATTACATGGATGTAATAATTAGTTGAGGATGGTCGTGTAATAATGATTCCTCTTCATCAGACCACCACTTTAGTATTTTACCCAATTTCCCACTTGATTGTATTTTTGGAAAAAAAAATTATCTACGACATTAGGAGTGAATTAAGTATAGTATTTTTGTACATATTGTTTTAAAAAAATTATTTTTTTTTCTAATAAGAGGAGTGGATGTACCCTTTTATAAGTGAGAGGGAGTGAAATATTTTTTAATCTTTTACATCTATTCAACTATGGAAACTCACTCACATTCCATGTTCCTCAAAAAATGAGAAATATTATAATATAATGGTGATATGGTCTAGAAAAACGTCCACCAATTTTTTTTGTTATTTGTAATATATTTTATTCCTTATTAATAGTTTTTTTAATCCCTAAAAAAAGTATCAATATTAACATTATTAATAAATTTTTACTGTTTTTACTATTCATTATGAAAAAAATATTAAGCAGACTATATTACTGAATATTATATATTCATATTAAATATATTAATGATATTTAAAAACAAATTAAATTCCCATATGATAAAAAAATATAACACCAAAAAAATGTTTCAAAATATGCGTTTTCAATAAATGTATGTTTCAAGCTTAAGCTGTACATACAATAACTATATTACTTTTTATAAAAATTAATAAAATTAAATTTTATATTACTAGTTATACAATATAGTGATTTCATTTAAATAATTCAATTATTTCATTATTTTAATTAAACCAAATGGACACACATTTTTCATATAATAACAGTTTTCATAAAATAGTGTTATTAAAGAAAAAACATTTACAAAAATAATGAAAATTTATTATTCAAATGAAATATATATTCATATTTTGTGTAAAAATTTTAATAATTATTTTGATAACCATATCAAAAATATAATGGATATTTTAAACAAATTTATGTAATGAAAATAAATTCTCTCATTTGAAAATTTAGAAATTACAACTATTTACAATGAAATGAAATATTTCATAAATATTACAAAATTTCAATATATGTTAAATTTGATCATCTTAATGAAAAATGGTACTCATTTTATAAAATAAAATATTTAAATTCTCCATTAACTAATTTTAAAAAATATATATGAAATTACCAAAAATAATTTTTTATTGAAACATAATTTTTTACGAGTACAATATTTCTATTAAAAATACATCACATCTTATTTCATGACAATTTATCAATACATTTATATTTATTTGGACCTATATATATATTATAAATTTTTTTATTTATATGTATACCCATAAATTAAATTGATTGTTTATGATTTTTATAAATATTTTAGATTTTTTAGGCTTTCATTGAGATGACACATATGATATCAAGAATAGTATTCCTTATTTTAAAACATGGGGAGTTAAATTCTAGCCCACACAAATAATTCACCCTAAAAATTTAATATTAAATATTAAATTGAAAAATGTTATGGTAATTATTCTTCGTTATTTCTTCTTGTTCCCATGTTTCCACTTAGTATTTATAGTTCCCCGTTAGAAAATTAACAATACCAATTTTCTAGTTTCATATAACATTTTATCAATGGTCCAAAATCTTCAAAGACTTATCCAGATAATATATATCCTTTTATAACTGTACCACCTCTTAATTTATTTCAGTCAAATCATGTGGTATATAATTCATTGACAAGAATACATAGATAATGTCGTGTACCTAAGAATTTTTTGGTGGGAGTTCTATTCAATAATCCATATATTTGATGCAATTGAGTGTCTCATATTGGACAATATTCTTATGGAATAACATTAAACTTCTCCCAAATCTAATAAATCACTTCCTTGTATACATATATTGAAACAATTTATCTCTATCCATAGACCCCTAGTCTCATTGATGAATATTAGCATAACTCTTTTTCATCAATTGACTAGACCTGATGTGTTTCTAAATTTTTGGATCTTTATCTACCAAATCCAAAATTATTTTAGGTCCGAACATCTTACATTCATAGTCTTCATCCCAAAAAATTTTATTTATTTTATCTCTTCCCAAGGAAGTCTTCATTGGGATCTATTTGGATTAGTGAGTGGAAAAATTATTATAATTGATCTCTGTAGATGGAAGATATAGATGCCATCCTCTTTTAAAGTCTACCAAACATACTTTCATCATATCATCCATCATCTGAATAGTCCCCTATAATTAACTATCATTTTTTTGATAATTATTCATTGTGATGTTCTTGTTAATATTCATAACATGTTGACATCTCTTCTAAAACATATCGGTAAATCGATGATCAGAGTTAGATACAATCTATAATTGTTTTCTGTTAATCCTCAATGCCAATTTTACATGTATCATTGCTTTTTTATTGATATAAAAGTCCATGAAAATTTATATTATGTAGGTATCCTTTCTAGGATTATCTTCCAAAACCCATATATAATTGTTTCCACATGATTATTTTGGGGTACTTGTAATAATGTACAAGGTGTTTTTTATCATGACCCCCTACACTCCTTCCTTTCATTGTACACTTCCTAACATAAAAATCAATTAAATTTTTATACCATTATATTCCACAGAATATTTTCAAAATAATAAATCCTTTAATGATCTCGACACATCTTTTATATCACTATTCAAATTAGGATTTGTGAGATTTTTTCATTATTCAATAGGGCTTTATTTATCCTCGGATAATGGTACACATATTTCTGACCCATATCATATGGATCCTTCTTCATCAATTTTTATCCCAAAAGAATTACCTTTTCATAAAAAATCCACTTCCTCTAAATTTCCACATTATCTATTTTATAACACATTATCTTGTCAAGAGTAGAGTGGTGATAAATAAATGGGGAAATGATTTATAACATTCCTTCCAAATAGATTCCTAGGAATGTCCAATTAAGTTAAAAATTGATTATAACATTTTATGTTATCATTTGTATTATTGTTTAATGATCGTTAATACAAAGAATCTACCACCTCATTTCATTACAAGGATAATAATGGATTGAGATGTTTTTTTCCTTTTTCAGTTGTAACAATCATTAATATTTCATTGGATGTTAATTCTTTGTGAATATATATTTGAGTCTCATATTACCTTTATATATTTCATATATCTACCCATATATATAATTTAGATAGTTTTTCAATGAAAATATTCTTACAACCAACTCAAAATCATTTGTGGGGTAGAAATGATAATTTATATTCATATTTCATGAGGTTTATGCTATCATATTATTATTATAGATTAGTATATATCCAAACCATTCCTTGAAAAATCACTATAAACTATAACATTATTCCCATTTTAGTGTTGTAAAATGATTTATATAGTGACACACACCATTTTAAACATCATAAATCACTATTCATATTCACATGTCCAATTAAATAATAATACATTATACAATATCAATGTTTTTATGTTAAAATGTCATGAATTTTCAAAAAAATTGTCGGTAATTTACATGTTTTCCAAGGAAATTGTGGATATATATTATAGAAAAATGCCTAGGACAGTAATCAGTTTCATTAATATTATAAGGTTCCGCATGTATCACTTTTTTATTTATAATATATCTCAGGATTTATAATCCCTTCATCCAGAAGTAACATTTAATTTACATTAAATAAATGTTCTCCTTTATTGAATCCTTTTTCACAATATTAAAATGATATTCATGCTCCTCCTTGTTGTTGGAGTAAATAATAAGATCATTTGTAAATCTTTAAAATTAAATTCATAGTAAAATCTAATGAATCCATTATTCAAATCTATAAATATTTTTGGATAATTGTTGATTATAGAAGCCATCAATATGAACTCACATAGTCAATACCAATTTCAAAATTTGGGATTGGGAAAATATTCCTTCTTCACCTCAAACATGATCTATCTTGACTGAAGGTCCACCTTAATGAAATATCGGGCACCATATAGTTAATAAATCAAGTTTTCTATCTATGGGAGGGGATATAAGTTATTTCTCATGGTTTTTTTAGTTCAAAATAATCATTTTATATGCGTATTTACCTGTTATTCTTTATGATGATGTTGACTGACACACACCATGATAATGCACTCAAAGATTTAAAACACTTTTCCAGATTCATGGAAAACTTATTCTTCATATTTTACAGCCCAATGGTGTCCATTATTTATGGATTATAGGATGTTCATAGAGATCAGTAACTATTTTTTTTCCATATCAGCCACTATAATATGAAGATGACAAGTATACATTAAATAGAATACATCTGTATAATCCCTCACAATGGGGATGTATTAAGTAATTATAATATCCTTTTACTCATTAATTTGGGATATATAGGATTTTTAATAAATAAATAATATCAATTTCTACATAGATGATTCCTTTGGAGATTCATCCTCCTCCTTACACTTATATAATATCCATGGATAACACTGGATGTGACGAGTGATCACCCTCATGGATGATGTTTTCATTTTTAGAATAAAATGAGAAGATAAGAGATATTATGATGAATATTATATTAGAATTATAAAATAACACTATATATATATGGTAAGGGATTTTTCATTTGACTTTTGATAGTGGATGAAATTATGAGATAGAATATAGAAATAATTTTAAAGGGAATGGGGAATTATTTTACCTCTCGAATATTGTCTCATTGAGAACCTCCTTATGAAACATCAGTTTTTCTTTTGATTAGGACACATGATCCAAGATGTATGTAATATTCTAATTTTCTTAATTAGGTAACATTTATAAGATATATTGGTCATAGATTGTGTGAGAAGAATATGTTTTGAATGATGGTATTTATATAGGAGGAGAGGGGTGTTTTTTGATTATATTATTCATTAGTTTAATTTTTTATCTCAAGAATATAAATAGTTTTTATTATTATATCTAAAAATATTAAAAAAATTTCTTTTTTTATTGATAATGGTTCTTACATCATCTATAAATCATACATGATTAAAAAATTCATGTATATAGATATTATAATAAATTAACGTATTTCACCTTTAACAAAAAAGTCCACTATTTTATAAAAATCCCATAAATTCATGGGGACCATAATTCAATGTGAATATTTTAACAAAGAAATCCATTCCTGGAATATAATTTTATAAATATTAGAAGATTAATATTTATTAATAATAATCATTATTTGGATAATTACAAATTTAATGTTGAATCTAATTTTATAAAAATTTGAAAAATTATTAAATGCCTCATTAAATTATCTTATAATTATGATTACCCAAAATATTAATTTTTAAATACATTTTATGATATTTTGACTTATTTTGAATCATTATATTAATTATAAATGTGCAAATAATAATTTCTCTTTCCAAAAAATACCAGTACATAGATTTTGATTTTAATCAATCTTTACACATTCCATAATATAAATTTATTGTGTTTTTATTTTTAAGATACAAAAATTTTATATTTACTTTCATTGGTGAGGTTACTATTCTAATGATCATATTACTATTTGTAATGGTCAAATTACAATTTTTTTAGTATGGTTAATATTCTAATGGTTTTATTTCCAATAGTAATAATGGTTTACCACTTATGATTGATACATTATGTTACATTCATCAGTAAATTCTTATTTATCCATGGCTATATATAATTTCAACATCAAAATGTATGTTTTCTTTTAATATTATCTTTTGTTTATAATTCATTATTCATAAGTGAATAAATTATTTTAGATCGAGTAGATCTAATGTATCATATTATTTTTATATTATATTATATTTATTTTCCATATATAATAATAATAATTCTTATTAGTTTATTTTATGACTAATGTTTCATTCTTCATTTATGAGAATAATATTTTGTTGGTTTCACAATATGGTGTTCATGAAATATGTTATATGAAATAAATAAGAAAGAAAATTTTCATTTAACAAATTATGGGTCATTACCTGATACCATATATCGAAAAAAATAATTCGTAGAACACCATAAAATTAACAAATATAATAATAAAACAAAAAATGATACATAAAATATGTCTATGAAGTAAAATGATATTTTCCAAAGAATAATAGAGATAGATATAGAACATGACCAAATGTATTTGAATGATTTAAAAAATAAATATAATCTATATATCACTCAATGATGATAGAATCTCATTGATTCATTTTAAATGATTTTTTATTAAAACATGTCCTTTAAAAAATATATATATGAAAAAATTGAAAATAAATTTTTTATACCTTTGCGTAAGAGTGAAGTTTTGAATAATTACCAAAAATCATTTCATTCCATGAAGAAAAAATACATTTTCATTTGGATATAATTATAAATATATGTTCTTAAAATATTGAAAAAATTATTTTATATGAAAATAACCATATAACATGTAATGGATTTTTCAACATAATTAATAGTCATAACTAGAGAAAAATTAATTCTAACGGTAATGGATAAAAACAATTCATTTCAACTTTTGGTCAAATGATTAAAATTTATCAATTAAAATGGGAATATAATAATCCATTTATAAATTGTAAAAAAATAGGGTACAATATTACATAAATTAATTATTTGGAGATTAAATATTAATATTCTTGAAAACATTTAAAAGAACCTCTCAATGGTATAGAATGTTTTTATATGAAAAACATTAAAACTAGTATTTATTTAAAAAATAATCCCATTGGATATTAAATAGGAATAAATGAAATAGAAACAAAGACGCCTAAAAGAATGTTTTTTAATACATTAGGATTAAATAATCTTCCCAAAAAACATGTAATATAAACTATCATGAATAAATTAATATTTTAACAAAAATCTCATACCATTTTGGTGACTTTTGAATCATAACACCCATGAAGGAAATAACCCCAAAAATAAAAACAAATAACTAAAACAAAAATTTATTAATTATATAGTATATCATAGGGTACAAATATGTACCTAAAAAATTGTTGAATATGTAATTAGTCCCACCTATATAAATTTTAGACGTCAAATAATTTACTTGGGTCTCTGAATAGCCATGCATGGTTTATCCTCCTAAATTAAATTAAAATTTATTAAATACCTTTTTAAAAACCATTGAACTATATAGTTAATTTTTAAATTTACACTTATTAAAATTTTAAATCTATTCATTTAATAGTTCATTATTATATTTACCACTGAAGGGTGTTCGATGAATTTATCAAAAAAAATTATCTATATTATTCATGGGTGAAGGATCTATGGAATGTTTTAATCATGTTAAAAATATAAAATATATATTTAATATAATTTTTAATCATTTCATTCAATTTTAGAATCATTTATGGAGGTTGATAATAGAACAAAAAATCACATCATTTCATGGAGGAGGGATTATACACATACAAACGTTCATAGAAATTATATTACAACTAACGGATGTGTAATAAAGAAAAAAATATAGCATATTTATATAATATTAATTATATATTATATATAATATATATTCAATAGTTATTTATTTATAACAATCCCACTAAAATGGTGAATAAAAATAAATTACATTTCTATTTGGAGATAGGGGGTTTGTAAATATTCACAAACGATGTATTCATTTTCAATAAAATAATGAGGGGGATAAAAATGTTTATCTCATTAGAATAATATTTTCTTATTATATTAATGATAATTTATTCCTTATTTTCGGATGGATATACTATATTTATAGACGTTATAAGAATAAAAAATCTTTAAAAGTATTGGGTATGACTATAACAAATTCTTAAATAAACATTCTTTATGTTATACCTTACGACATCTTAGGATTTTCATAGGATATGACCAGGAATTAAATTTAAAAGGAGAGGATTCCCGGATGGTCTTAATTATGGTATTTTAAAAACAATATGGAATTTTTTTTTGATAAAATAAGAAGTATAGGTTTTGGTTTTTTATATGAGGAGAGACTTGCATCGAATGAATTATGATATTTACATATAATTAATCTCTTTATCAAGTAGAGTATTTTCAAATTTTTATTGATTAAAATAAATAGAGGGTATTTAAAAATTAAATTACCCATAAAAAAATTAATTTTTTTTTTGTGAAATTTTAATCCTTTTATTTTAATTTAACCCCTAATTTCCCTTTCCATGCCCTCATCATGGTAACATGTCTGATTATTTAAGGATCACAAAAATACATCAAAGGGAGCTACTGTGTAAAAATTTTCCACTGATTATATTTTATGTGATTTTATATTTCATGTATTCTATTTTTGTTCTTTAATTTATAAATCATATAATTAAATTATTTTTAACGTAAAATATCATAAATGTCATTTTTCTATAATTCATCCATCTTGACATCCAGATCCTTTAGAAGACAATGTATATTGAATCTATACGCTTTTACAAATAATTATAGAATATTATAAACCATAAATTCCCTGAATACAATTATTCATCAAAAAAAATATTTCATTTAATGATTTTAAAATCATTTAATAGAATTTAATAAATATTTGAAAAATATAAAGTCAAATTACATAAGTATTTATGTTAGTTATACCATCACTAAAAATAAAAAAAATTAACATCATAAAAATAATCCATTTATGTTCAAAAATTAATTTTTTTATCTATTCATAACAATTTTTAACCTAATGAAAACATTTAATAAAATTTAAAATGAAGAGATTAAAATTTTTGTTTACTCCTTATCTTGAAATAATATAAATTTGTTAATTAGATTAATTTTTCCTGAAATTATCATATTTTTTTCTTAGATTTATATAGTTTGAAATATACCATAGATACCATTCATATCGAACAAAAATATAAGGGACAAATTTAAAAAAATTAACTACCTATTTATAAATATCAAATCCATTTTTCATGATTACATATCTATTAGTGAAGGAAATTTGTTTACATAATTTTTGTAACATTTACTTAAAATGATTATAAAAAACATGAAATTATATATTAAAAAATGAACTTAAAAAATACATAGCTATATGACTGATTTCTATTTAATTAATTAGACTAAATATTTTTAATAGTGGAATATATTAATTTAATATTAAATCCACAACATAATGGTACTTTTATTTTATTTTATTAAATGAAAACAAATTAATATTTAATACAAGTATTTATTTTTATACTATTCACTCAACAATCTCATTTTTTATAACATTTAATAAATTAATCAAAAAACTAATTATACATTATTATTTAAAATGTGTTTGAAATATTTTAAAACACAATTAATCAATTGTTGAAAAAATATAATATCCCTAAAAAAATTAAATATAAACTATTTATGGAGGAATATCTAATTAATGAATTAAATGAATTAATATATAATCATTTCATAAAAATTATTATTTTATTAATGAAGAATTTGATAATTAAAAAATAAATTTCCAATTAAAAAATTATTTTAAATATACATTATAAATTGGTTATTTCAATTTATAAATACAACCCCATTAACAATGTTATAATAGGAATATTTTTACAATACTATTTAATAGTTCATTTATGATTGGGGAGTGTTTGGTGTTTGTTATCATACATCGTTTTTTTGTATAGAAAATGTGGATTTAATATATTGGTATATTAAATTAACCCCTAACTACAGAAATTGTATCCACCAAATTATAATTCTTCTTTTCTTAACTAAATGTGTCATAAAATAGTAATAAAATATGATATACATATTATTCTGATCATTAATTTCTAGGTTATGATGAGGATATATATTATGCATGTACCTATATAATTCATAGAGTTAAATTTTGGAATATAAAAAATATACGTAGGTATATGGATGTCACATTACGCATATGATTTGAAGAATTTTTCTTCAGTTCTCATTAGGTTGAGAAACTCATTTATCATGTGGATTGATAATGCGATAAATTTTATTAACAAGAATTAAAATAATTATTTAATCGTGATTCCATATTTTAATGAGCATCATTATAATTAATCATTATTAGAAAAAGTTTACAAAAATAATATATCAATGAGACTCAAAAAATCAACATATTTTTCTAAGAATCACATTTTCAAAATTTTCTATACATTTAATTATTATTAAATCAGTGATGATATTGTTTATTATATTCCTAATATAATTGGTACATTAATAAGTTCCAATATATCATTATAATATAATGTCTATATTATCCATACTAAACATGAATACAATTCAACAATGGTTATCGTAATCTACAATGGTTATTAGTTGATTTCATTTTTAATTGGAAATATATATATATATATATATATATATTAAATTAATAAAGATTATATTTTAAATAAAATAACCATACTGAAATCAGCATCAACACTTACTAAAATTTTAATATAAATCACTTTGTTATAAAGTCATAAAAAATTATTCTCATTAACTTCATCGTATAACTAGTATTTTTAGTATATTATAAATATAAAAATGTAAAAATGTCATCCTTAATGCATGTTGCATTGGATTTCATATTTACATAACGCTTGATAGTTAAATCATTAAAAACTAATTGATTATTTTGTTACATTGAAATTCTGAGCATGATGTACCTTTATAACTACTCATCTAACAAATTCCAATTCCCTTTAATTATTATTCATGTGATATTTCCCACAATATATACATGTAGTTTGATAAATATTATTCCTTCCATAGCCTATATCACCTTTAATTTCATGAAACTCTACTTTTATATTATTTTTAGTAAATTCAGTTTTGTTTAGATAATTTTTTATTACAAGGGAATGTAGACTAGGTATAATCATAACATTGTTAACTGTAAATTCTCTTATATTATGTTGCTCTTAATGGGAAAAGATATCAATCATAACTATAGTATGTTTCAAAATATGACTATAATTTCTTCAACTATAACACTTTTTTTTCACATTATCATCTATGTAATAACTAAATTGAATATGTGTTTTGATTCACTTCCTACCTCTAGGTTCCATCCCTAACCATCAATACTCATATAATAAAACCAAATTCATCATGAATATTTACACATGACATATAAATCCCTAATAGGTTCCAAAATACTCTAAAGGGTTTTTATAATGATCATATTAGGTATTCTAATTTAAAATATATTTCTCAATGATCATAATAAACATCCTTTTATATCAACTATATTATTCTCACTGTATTATAATAGATTATATGTTTACTTACTAAATGTTTACAATATATAATCTATAACACCAAAAAGAATCAATTAGTTTAGTGGTCTTATTAGACTAGAGAAAAATTATTTCAATATTACATTAGAATAATAAAACACAACAACAAAATAATTATCATTCAAAATAACTCAATGATTCCTTCTTCAAATATTGGGGGAAGAAGAACCTAATAAACAGTTAGATAAATTGATCACTAAGGGAAAAATAAAATGTAATGTATCGTGATTAAAGAATGAAAATTTTATATGGAAAATTATATAACTATAGCACATTTTATTTCAACAATTAACTTCTCATAAATATATAAACGAGGAAAATATCATCATATATTTCATATGTATAATGAATATATAATTATTAAAACAGTAAATTTATAAAATTATAAATTAATTAAATTCCCACTATGGTTTAAAAATTCCATAATGAATCGTACCATCAAGGATAATTGTCAAGTCCCGAAATATTATTAATGAAAATTACTCTAGTTCTAATTTAATATCTTATTATGTGAAATTGTTATATAACATATGCACTTCCCACGTTTTGGGTTTTTGGATTTTAAAATAAAGTTATGAATTGTTATAGTAGCTAATATAGTCATTGAATAGTGATCACGTGATTAGTATAAATATAAGGCTTTAAAAATACAATTTACTCATACAAAGGATGTTATGGCCTCATCTAGTAGAATTTCTCCTTATAAAACCCATTTTTTGTAGCTTGGAAAAGAGGTAGCTTGAACATACTTTTCTCTTGACCAATCCCAAATTGAGCTTCAACACATTAAGCTTGTATGGAATCGCCTAAGGGAGAAGTTAAAGTTAATATTGATTACCACCCAAGTGATGTTATCGAAGCATCCTCAAGAGTATGTCACCATCACACATCATACCCTTAGGTCATATGCATGTGTTATAAGGGGTTATGTAATAAAACCCAAGCACTATGAATATGTGATTTATTTTTTTTGTATAAATATTAGACATTCATTTTATCATTATTACTTTGTAAATGGGTTTTCATGAAAAAATAGTATTTTTAGTTAATATTTAAATTCAATTAAGAAATAAATTTTAATAAATTAATGGATTTTTAAATTTAATAATAATTTTAAAAAATATTATTACTAAATTAACTTTTAATAAATATATATTATCTTATAATTTTTTTGAATACAATTTTAATTTTTATTAATGTTTAAAAGCTATTTTTTTCAAAACCCATGAATTTTTTATAAATGTCAGTTTTCATTTAAAAGTAAAAATTTACATATTAAGAAAATTATTTAGATAAAATTAATATAATTATTCGATTTAGAATTTTTAAATTTTCTAATGTTGAATATTTCATTATTTTATTAGATAGTTAATTTTTTTTAAAAAAATTTAAATACTGTTTAAATATATAAGGTCTTTTATGACATCATAATGACCCAATAATGATGTAAAAAAATAATATAAAAGGAATTTTCTACCAATATATGTTTTTTATTTAAAATAATGTGATTTTATAATTGTTTGAATATTTTTATTGTGCCTTAGTGGACCCTAAAATACATATAAAATATTTTATCTTTTTAATATGATTTCCATGAGAGTTTGACTGACCTCCACATAAGAAAGCCTTATAATTTAAAAAGTTCTGCCATTGGCCTTATAAAATAATTTTTTCCACCCCATATTGGAAAAAACCATGGGAAAAAATCATGATATTGTTTTTGGTTTTGATTACTTTAATGTTTATTGTCCATAACAAAAATAATAATGAATTCACCCTCATTTACTATATACACCCACTCAATATCCTATTACTCTTCAATCAAAGCTTTGGAGCTCAATGAAACTCTACCCTAATCTCTCTATAATTCTTGCAAGGTTCCAACGTCTCCCTATGAGTCTCTTTCGAGCCTCTCCCAAGCCTTTGGGATCACACTTCCATGTAATGTATTTCTTCATTTCTCATTGTTGTCCAAATTTAAAAATATTGTTATACCCTTTCAGTTTCATTTAAAAATGTTGTGGTATTATTTAACACCTCAACAATACTTACCTACTTAATTTTTAATGATCATAGACCCCTTTCACTCTCATTAATTACTCCCATGTACACTCTTTACAATGCTGAAATTATGTAAGGGATTTTATTCTTTCTCATTTTTGTACAAATTACATTATGTTCTTATACCAGTTTGTATTCAATTAAAAATGTTGGGGTATTATTTTCTGCCTCCCCCATACTCCCCTCCTTCTGTTTTATTTATGAAATACGTAGTTATATCTCATTAATTCCTACCATGTAGACCAGTTACCATGCCAAAATTCCCTAAGGAATTTCTCTCTTCTCATTTACATTCATGTAATTCTTTTGTTTTATGAATGTAAATTACAATACATATTTTGGGACATGTATCTATATAAACCCCTAATAATATATTTTATTTACATATGATGAGACACCCATTTCTCACTCGCTAACATTTTTTATGAATTATTAGGTGACGTTGTTATGCTGCCAAAATTGTACCATGATTTTTCATGCCAACGTCATTGTGTAGTGAATACCATGCACATTTCATTATCCAGGGTATTCACCTTTGTGCACATTTACTTCATTATTATAGAGTTTCATGTTGTAATTCCACATTTCTTTATCATGGAATAAATTATTATGTTTAATGAATCCATTTTATATGATCCATGCGGCACACTTATGCATGTAATAAAATGATTAAGAAGGGTGTGCCCTGATAGTGCTTTAATGAATAGGGAAAAGATTAGTATCATGATACGTCAAGTGAAATGAGGCTTTACTCATGATAATTCACATGAAATGAGGATTTAGTCATTATATATGTGCAATAATCCATGGATCATTCTAATATCATGTTAAATGTCCATGCCACATTTCCATGTTATGATAATCATGATATATGATGACTTTATGTTTAGGATTATATAATGCTCCATTTATAATATTATTTCCTAAAATTTACTTTATCATTCTTGTTATTCATTTTTTACTCCCTTACTGGTATTTATTTATCAACCATTCCTTATGCATTTCCTCACATTATCACATGCAATGCTAAGTACGTAGGAATGTGTGTCATCCTGTAAAAAATGTTTTCAATAAAGATGTGTCTTACATGTTTTAACTTGTTATGAAATTTTCCTAATTCCCAAATAATCTATACCTATCAATAATATATGTTGTATTAGGTGATTATTTTATGAAAAATATTATTTTTATTTGTGAAATAAAGAGTAGAAACTAGTGCAAAATGACGGGCCTTGCAGATAGAGGTGGCTCTAGCATAGATAGAGGTGGCTCTGGCATAGATGTATTCAGTAATTGGTTTATCAAAAAATACATCCCTATCTAGACAAAAGTAGGTAGAGGTGGATCTGGCATAGATGTATCTATGGGTAAAACCTGTAAACATAGATTTGATCTAGACTCGAACATGAACTAGTGAAAAAAGACGGGCCCTGTTGGAATCTTGGTTACGACACTCCAATAGGATATGGTTTGGTAAATTCATGATATTATTATGAACCATTATTATGGGGACAAAAAACTCCCCCAAGAATATATTTTTTGAACTAAATCATGGATAACATAAATATTTTAAGTCAATAATTCTATTTTATATGTTATCCATTTTTTCATTTGATTCCCTTTATGTTTTACCCCTAACATTCCTTTTATTCCAGTCAATGGATGGTAATATGAGGAATCAGAATGACAATCGATTCGAAGATCATTGTGATGACCACTCTAATGATATGTCCAATTCAATGGGAGTAGGAATAAAAAAAATTGGCATGATACACTAAGTTAAGTCGTGTTTTGAATAGAATCTTGGGTCAAGAAGAACATTCAACCACCCCAAAGAATGAACAAGCTGCAACCGAGATCTGCATGAGACAAAGGCCTCCTACTTTTAGTGGATCATATGATCCATCAATCACTAAACAATTCATTAAATACATTGATGTGATCTTCTCCATCCTTTAGAGTTATAAACAATAGAAGGTACTTCTTGATGCTTAAAGTATGGAGGGTGAAGAAAATAAATGGTGTAAATTTTTAAAAAATATGAATCCTAAGGATATGATCAAGGCATTATAATAGAAGTATTTCCATAAACTGTTTTACTATAAATATTTTTCACAAACCCTCTGACTAATATGGAAACAGACTTCCTTTCCCGCAATGAAAAATTATGACCAATCCCTTGGGGAGTACGAGGAAAACGTCACATGTCTGGAACGGTATGCCTCCAGCTTTGTCGTTACCCCCTGAATTCATGGTTGACCGCTTCATTGGTGGGCTAAAACCTAGCTTACAGGAAGCCCTAGTGATCTGGGACATCGAGAGATATGAGGAAATTATCTGATTTTCCCTCAAGTTATAAATGGAGATCGAAAAATCTCAGGTGTATCATGAAGATAAGAATTGTAAGGTGGACTTTAATTTTGGAATTCCGATGGATAAATCCAATGATGATAAGGAAATATAGCACCCCACTTTCCAATGATGTATAAATAAGCACCTTAGAAATTGCACAATGGGGACGAGGAAATGCTTTAGGTGTGGAAGTGATGGGAACCTAGACAATAACTGCTGAAAATAAAAACCCACAGTTATGACAGAGGAGAGGGATGCTCTGTTCCACCCTCAACACATTGTTCATTACATCAACTGCAAAAAACAAAGGCACTATGCAAACCATTTCCCTATTCCATGGGTTTTTAGAGGCAACCCTAAAACTCTAAGGAATCAAGGGTGATCTTTTCCATCCCTACCACCCAAGTGAACCCTAAAAAAATTTGTAGTGATAGGTAAGCTAGTTATTCATTCAAGAAGAGAGAACATACTTTTTGATTCTAGTTATACTCAATCTTATATATCCCGAAAGACTAGTAGAAATCCCAACACCACCACAAGTAATGGAAGTAAATATGTGGATGAGAACAAAAAATGTTGAAATCATTGTATTCCACAAATATAACTCTTCCCCTATCATAATTTGTGGATTGATCTCCCTGGAGAACCTGGACATACTCCCTCTAGTGGAATTTGATGCAATTCTTAGAATCGATTGAATTTACTTATATATAGTCAACATAAATAGTCGTGAGTGGGAAATCACTCTTTATATAGAAAATCATCCCCCGAATCAATACAAGTTCAAGGAGGATGATGAATCTTCATTAACACCAACATCTCAAGTGAGGATATTACCTCCCTAGGAGCATACATATCATTCTTAGATGATTTAGTCCAAGGATGAAACCATCCTTAAAGACATGCCTATTGAAAAGAAATTCACTTACTAATTAATTTCCTAGTATTTCTCCTAGAAGATATGTTGAATTATCAATTAATCTAATACCTATAGAATTTATAATATCCAAGATTACATATATACTGTATTTTGTCGAGCCAGATGAGATGAAGAAAAAAAGAACAATATAAGAATATAGATAAAGGTTTTATACACCCATATGATTCACTATTGTGTGGATAAGTCGTATTCACCATGAAGAAGGATGGGACAATGCACATTTTCATTTATTGTTAAGAGCTCAACAAAATAATGATAAAGAAAAGGAATCCACAACCACGAATTGATGATTTGTTTGAGCAGCTATGTGGATAACAATACATCTCCAAAGATGATCTGTGGTCGGGGTATTACAATCTAATAGTGAAGAAGGAGGATATCCCCCAGACTAATTTTCATATAAGGTATGTGCACTACGAATTCATAGCAATTCTTTTTAGACTCACTAATTCTCTAAAAATATTCATGGACATGATGAATAGAGTGTTTAGATATTATCGTGACAAATTTGTGGTTTTATTTATAGATGATAATATAATATACTCTAAAACCATGGAGGAGCATGAGGAGAATCAATGCACTGTACAAGAGACCTAGAGAATTGAGAAACTCATTGAAAAGTACAAAAACATTGAGTTCTGGATTACGGAGGTCTCATTCTTGAATTATATCATCACATGAAATTTGATGTATATTGGATCCATACAAGATAGCTTCAATTGAGGGATGGTCGAAGCCAACATCAGTGATGAATATCCATATCTTCCTAGGGTTTTCTGTATATTATCGATTATTTGTGATAAATTTATCATGATCATCAAACCATCATACCAAATAAATCCTAAGGTGGTCATGTTTTCTTGGAGTGATATATGCGTAGAGATGTTCATGGAGATGAAAAGGAGGAATATCACTGAACCCGTGCCCACACTACCCACATGTGGAGAACATTTTTTTGGTATTATGTGCTACTTTGAAAAAGGGCATGGCATGTGTGTTGATAAAAAATGAAAAGTTAATTGCCTACGCTTCATGGAAATTGAAATTTCATGAGAAAAAATATCAAATGCATGGTCTCGAGTTGGCTGTAGTAATCATTGCTTTAAAATTTTGGCTAAATTACCTATTTTGGGAGAATTTTGAAATATATACATATCACAAAATCCTTAAGTATACATTCTCAACGAAATATTTTAAAATGCGCTATGGAAGATAGATAGATCTGATCAAATATTATGACTCCTCAATCCATTAACTCTCATGGAAAGTGAACAAGGTAGTGGATGCCCTATACAGAAAAGACCTAGTGATTCTATCATTTATCAGAATTGAAAAGGATCCAATCCTCTTATATTTGATAAAAATGGAGATAGGAATTATAAAATAAGGGAACATCATCAATCCTTTCACAAATTATTTCTTAACCATCTATTTTGAAATGACTAATGGATTCTCAAAAGGATTATGTGAAATTAAGAAGACTGAGGAAATTATCGAAAAGGAGAACTCTCCGAAGATTAATGTTAATGAGGAATGAATTGTGAGATTTGGGTTATGACTATGTGTTCCATAAAATCCATAGTTAAAGAAGTAACTTCTGGATGATTCACATATTTCTAATTTCTCTATTCAACCTAGAAACATAATGACATATCGAGATCTATGATAGAATTATTAGTGGGAAAACATGTTGAAAGAGATTTTTGACTGTACATCAATGTACCAGGTATGTCAGCAAGTGAAAGATTAGAGGCAGAAGTTTGAGGGGATGAGAAAACCATTACCTATACCAATATGGAAAAGGGAGAACATCACCCTAGATATTGTTACTAGACATCCAATGACATCCAAAGAAAACAATTCTATATTGGTTGTTGTGGATCGTCTTACAATGACTACACACTTCTTTGCAATTAGAGAGGATTTCTCAATGGATCAACTAGAATATATATATATATATATATCAAATAAGTAGTAAGGATGCAAGGATTACAATTTTCTATTGTATCTTATCGAGATCCATGATTCACCACTATGTTCTGGAAGAGTATTCAACATGATCTGAATACTAATCTAATCTTCAGTAGGGATTATTATCTTCAAACTAATGTCCAGTCTGAGTGGACTATCCAAATACTTGAGGACATGTTGAAATAAATATCAATGATCATCAAAGGAGTATAGGATCAACATCTTCCTCTTGTTGAGTTCTCTAATAAAAAACGTTTCCACTCATCTTCAAAATGGCTCCATATGAATGCAATTATGGGAAGAGGTGAAGAAAACCATCATGTTGGGATGATGTTGGGGAGAAAAAACTCCTAGGTCCAAAAATTGTCAATGAAATGGGGGAGAAGGTTAAGACCATCCAACATCACATAAAAGCTGATCAGAGTCCAAAAAAGTTATATGTTGATAATCAACAACGACACCTAGTGATTAATGTTGGAGACATGTTATTAATCCGCATATCACCATGAAGATTATTGTGTGATTTATGAATAAGATAAATCTTATTCCAAGGTACATTGTCCATTTTGTGATCCTTGATCACATTGGAGTAGAATCCTATCGACTAGAACTCCAACTGAACCTATCTCAAGTACATTACGTATTCCATGTATCATAGTGTGAGGAAGTAAATACCTAACTCATCCCATGTACTCAATCTATAGGTGGAAGCATTTTAGAATGATCTCTCCTATGGATAGTAGCCAGTAAAGATCTTTGATCATAGGGATACTTTTCTACCAAATAAGACAATTCCCCTTATCAAGGTGTTTTAGAGAATCTAAAATATGAAATAAGCAACATGGGAATCTAGGGAAGTGATGAAGCAGAGTTACCCTCATCTGTTTTAGTGTGGGAAAAGTAAATTTCAATGGGTTATTTCTTAAGGGGGGAATAATGTACCAACCCAAACTTTTATTAATGAAAATTCATCTTGGTCTAATTTAATTCGTTATTATGTAAAATGGTTATATAATATATTCACTTCCTTGGTTTTATGTTTTTCGATTTTATATTACCGTTAAGAATTTTTACCATGGCTAATATAGTTGTTGACAAATGACCACATGATTAGTATAAATATAGGGCTTTAAAAAATATAATTTACATAGAAAAACGAAGTAATGACTTCATACAATATAATTTCTCCATACGAATCCCATTTTTCGGTCCATGGAAAGAAGCTATTATCCCTAGGCTTTTCTCATAACCAAGCCCTGGCTGAGATTCAACACGTTAATCTTGTATGGAATCACTTATGGGAGAAGTGTAAGTTAATAGAGATTAACACCCAATCAAGGTTATTCAAGCCACACCAAGGGTCCATCACAATCACCCACCATACCCTTAGGTATTATATGGGTGTTATAAGGTTGTATGTAATAATACCCTATAATTATGATTTTGAGCTTTATTTTTTTTAATAAAGAATATACATTCATTTTATCATAGTGACTTTGTAAATGGTTTTTAAATTAAAAAATGTATTTTTAGATAATATTAAAATTAAATTAAGATACTGATTTTGAGTAATTAGTGTATTTTTTAATTAAATAATTTTTTAATAAAATATTATTACAAAATAACTTTTTATTAAATATAAATGATTTTATTATTTTTACAAATTAAATCGTAACATTTATTGTAGTTTGAAATCTATTTTTACAAAATCCATTAATATTCAATAAATGGTGGATTTTGTTTTCATTGCATAAAGTAAAATATGAATAATTGTTTTTAGAAAGTATGAATATTATTTTGGGATTTAGGACATCGAAATCATCTAACAGTTAATTTTTCATAATTTTCTGTGACAGTCGAATTTTTGGATAAAAATTAAATACCATTTAAATATATAATATGTTCTATGACACATAATAACCCAATAGTGATATAATAAAATACAATAAATGGTATTTTTGGCCAAAATATGTTTTTTTAAATAATTTTATTTTATATTTGTTTAAGTAATTTTATGGTGCCTTAGTGGACCCTCAAAGATTTAAAAAAATTAACTTTTTAAAATGATATCCTTGAGAGTGTGATTCACCTCCACATAATTAAGCCTAATATTTTTATACATTCTTCCATTGGACTTATAAAATAATTTTTTACACTCCACATTGGAAAAAACCGTTGGAAATTCCATGTTATGGTTTTTGGTTTTGATTAGTTTACTGTGTAGTATCCAAAACCTAAATAATAAAGAATTCTCTCTCCTATGCAATATAACCCACTCAATATCAAATTCCAAGTCACTAAAAATCTTTGTATATAGACCATACACTAACCTCCTCTCTCTGGTATCCTTAAAAGGTGCCCCAATCTCCCTAGAAGCCGCCCCCGAGCCTCTACCAAGACATTGGGAACACACTTCGACATATGGGATTTCCTCCATTCTAATTTTTGTCTAAATTTAGTTTTATTGTTATAAACTTTTATTTTGACTTAAAAATGTTGGGGTATGATTTTTCACCTCCATAAAAATTACTTCCTTATGTTTAATTAATGATATATCCCTTCATCTTTCATTAATTCCTTCCATGTGCACTCATTACCATGCTGAAATTATGTAATGGATTTCTTCCATTCTCATTTTCATTCAAATTTCATTATCTTGTTATACCATTTATTCAATTACAAATGTTGGGTTTTGATTTCACACCTCCCCATACATACCACCTTATTTTTGAATGATGATAGACCTATTTCACTCAAATTAATTCCTCTCATATACACATGTTACCATACTGAAATTCTATAAGGAATTTCTCTCTTCTTATTTACAATCAGGAAATTAATTTTTATTATGAATATAAATGCCCTTAAAATTGATGGGACATGTATCTATATGAAAACCTTATATTCCATTTCATGTAAAAATTTTAAGATACCTATTTCTCTATCATCAAACATTTTTATGAATTCTTATGTCACACTGATGAGCATCTGAAATTACACTGTGATTTACCAAGTCAAAGTCATTGTGTAGTGAATACCATGCCCACTTCTCTCTCAAGGGTATTAAACATTATGAAAATGTTATCATTTATTATAGAGTTTAATATATGAATTACACATTTCATTATCATTGAATAAATGATTATTTTTAATGAATCCATGTTATTTGATCCATGTGGAAAACTTATGCATGAAATGAAATGATTAAGTATGATTCACCCTGATAACTTTCGAATGCATTGGGTAATGATTAGTATCCTGACACATCAAGTGTAATGATGTTTTACTCATTATAATTCATGTGTAATGGGTTTTTACTCATGCTCCATGTTCAATAATGCTTGTATCATGCTGATATCCTGTTAAATGTTGATGCTAAAATTCCATGTTATGATAATCATGCTATATCATAATTTTATGTTCATGTTCCTATTATGCTCCATTGATATGTCTATTTCCTAACATGTACTATATTATTCATGTTATTACTTTTTTACCACCTTAATAGGCTTTAAATCTCACCCCTTTCTTATTCATGTTCTCAGATTTTCCCATGCAATGCTATGCACGAAGGAATGTGAATGGACATGTTAAATAATCATTCAATAATGATGTGTATTTGATGTTTTAGGTAGTTCTGTAATGTTAATAATCCCCAAATACTCTACATTTATCAATCACCTCTCTTGTGTCAAGTTAATATTTTATATAATAAATTGTGTTCATGTTTTAAATAAAGAGAAGGGTAGTTATACCTATTTATCCAGATATCATTCTTAATAAATTTTTTGGTGTCAAATAAAAAATCATATAGTGTGGACACCAATTTGTTTTCAGGACACTAGTAAATTCCTCATGAATTTTTCTATAACCAAACATGACCCCTAATATTACTATCATATTCATTCCATATATATTTAATGACCAAAATAATTCATTCTTAAAATTACATCTGAACAGAAAATATTTGATTGAATCAAAAATATGTATAATAATTAATTCCATAGTAAATGTAATAATGTTTTTAAAAATAATTCATTTAATAATTTCCATATATAAAATTTATATAGGTTTATGGAATCAAAAAATTAATATATAGTATAAAAAATTAATCAATTTTTTAAAAATACATAAAAGAAGGAGACAAATGATGTTCAATGAATAATGCGTTCCAATAGTAAACATATTGAAAAAAACATTAATGACCAGAATCTAATGAATAATCTATAAATCATTAATTTAGGACTTATGAAAAAAAATTTCTCAGAAATGAAAGTATTTTTAATACAAATTATTTATAAAATAAAATAGAATAAAAACATAAAAACTAACATTATTGTAACTTTATGAATCAACAATGATATAAATAAACATTTCAAAACTCTTCTATTCATCATAATAAAGTAAAACTATTATCTATAGATATTATTTTAAACCTAAACTACCAAAATATTGATAAGAATATTTTATTTTAAAATAACCACAAGTCCTTGAAAATAATTATTCAATTTAATGAATGATCATGATTTAAGAACATTTTTTCATTCCTTAAATGTTAATACAAATTTTTAGTTAACATTTTGTTAAAATGATCAAATATTGAACATTTAGAAAATTAAATGAATATTCCTTTTATGAAACTATTATTAATATATAATACTTTTGGATGTAACTACCAATTATAATTTATGTTCTAATATGAATATTATTATAAATATTTAAATGAATCTCATCATGGAAGAGAAATATTTGTGAAGGAATACCATATAATTGGAATGTATTTGATTGAATATCCATTAAAAGAAACCCCAATTTTAATTGATGTTAAAAAAATGTAATAAATGAAACATTAATTTGAAAACACAAAACATAACAATATGTTATGAAAATATTTTGAGTTTAAAATGTTAATATAGTATAATGTCCCGAAGGAAATTTTATTATAAACAATCATGAAATTAAATTTTATTCTAACATAAATTCCATCTCAATTTGGAAGATTTGTATCATAACCCATATGGATTTAATATATAAAAATTGAACATTAAATTCTAGGAATAAAAATATAATATTAATATAATAAATCTATAAAATAAGATGTATACCACACTAAATAAACAAGTGGAAAATATTATATATATCTCACATAATTAAAAGTAAAATGAAAACACATACATAAGGTCCTCGATTAGTTGTATAAAATTTATACTATAGTATAATGTATTCAAATTAATTAATTATATAATTAATGCTTATTTATCTTTTATTTTTAAGTTCCTTTTATAATATTTTAAATACATTTATTGAATATTTTTTTCTTATATAATTCACTTAATGTTTCTCATCAATTATAACTAAATTACTAAGGTACATTTAAAAAAGTAAAAGTAGGAATAAAATGGTACCATCAGGTCCATAATTTTAATAATTTCATGGTTATTAGTTTTTATATTATATAAATTTTTAAAATTATCAATTATCATTGGTAATAGAAAATTAATTACATGTATTCATTCTGGTGGTAGCCCATATGTTGACATGAAAAATGTTATCAATTTCCAAGGGATGGTTGGGTAAGAATGTATATAATATCAAATATTTTCATAATAAAAATTATCTAATAATAAATAATTTATATTCATTAATTCCATTTTTATAAAAATCCATGTAAAATGGAGGTAAAAACAGATTATGTCGTTATTTGGATACATATGGTTGTGCATGCTTACGAGCGATGATTTTTTTCATAGAATACAATAAATGTGATTTTTTTTGAACCATAATAATAAAATACATTTATATTGGAGATACTATATTCATTTTTCTTCATGGATACAACATATTTGGAATAATTATTAGAATATGAAGTAAGCATTAAAAGATTTGGTTAATTCTATTGCATATTAATTGGAAGACATCAATTAGGTTACCACATATGACTTCTTAGGATGGTTTTAGGGTATTATAAAGATAATAATATTTAATGTAAATAATATTGTATTCTATTAGGGATGGGATTTATAGTTAAAAACCCTTCAGACATTGTGAATAAATAATTGGAGGAGGAACACTACTTTATTTATGGAGGGAAAACAAATTGTATTTCATATAATATTTAAATATAATTAATTTATTTCTCAAATTAAATTCTTCTAAATGGTCTTGGGTTCTGAATAAAATATGATATTTTCGATATATACTTATGAAATTAAATTTATATTGATTTTTTTGTCTTTTAAAATATTATTTTTTTATTTATCCCCATTATTTCATATATGTATCCATAATATTAGTGACCACTTTTTAGTTTTTATTGTTCATAAATTTATATATGCGCAGGAAAATGGCTGACGAAGGGGACATGTATTTTTTAGGCCATTTCTAATTCAACATATCCTCTAAAAAGAGTATTAATTTATAAATCATTCAATCAAATATAATATATCAGAAAAATATTGGTTTATATAAAATATCATTAGATTCATTTTTGGCATATTAAATAATTTTACATTTAAAAAATAATGTTTAAAATGGATTTATAATATATAATCTTCAAACAAAAATTATAAATTATTATTTTGTATAAAAATCATGTACAATAATATTTTATCCAAAATATATTTATTTTCTTATTTTTAAAATAACAAAAAAGGTATTTCTATAGTATATAGAAGCACGTAATCACCGTTGAATGTGTATTTATGTTAATTGAACCTTCAAATAAAATAATTAACATCCAAAAATTATTTTATGTATGAATAAAATAACCTTTTATATTTGTTCTTAACTTTTTATTATACCGATCAAAACATATATGTAATATTAAAACCAAGAGAGGTAAGTTTCTACTTATACTTTTTAAAAATAACATTAATTTAAAAATTATAGGATAGTGGGAATAACATTCCATATTTCAAAATAAAAAACGAATTTTCTCAAAAACTACTCATTTAATATGTAAAATAAATTTTTTCGAAAAAATGTTGGATGAAGGATGTATTGAGGTTACTGGTTGATGTTTTGTTAATTGTATTGTTGATTATGAAATAAATGTTTTTTTGGTAAATGGTTATTTTTTATTCTAAAAAAACTATCTTTAATTTTTTCTAATAAAGGAATTAATTCCGTGAGAAATATAAATTCAACAATTCTAATTAATCTTAAGAATATCAGTTAAACAATTCCTATAAAGGTGAAAAATATCTAAAGATCATTCCTTAAGAATTTGGAGATGATCAGTTAAACTTTTTATGAGATTGTCTAATGGATTTAGTGAACATTATAAAGGAATTTGAAAATATCAGAAGAACATTTTGTAAGAATATTGGTAATATAATTTGATATTTCCTTTCAAAATATTCTATTTGATTTTTTTGGTGACTGTTCATATAGAGATTCATTAAAAATATTTAATGAAAAATATAATTCTGTGAAGAATTAAATGATGGATAATTTATAGATCAATATATGACCGAAATTTATATATTTTGGTTAAAAATCCTTAGATAATGTTTTTTCATGATATTATATTTTTTTGTATACATGTTGATATGAATGCTTCCTACATCATGAATTTCAAAATCTCATGATCATAGCAATTTAATGAAAGGGGGATAAATTTTTTCTTGTGTACAAACTTCCATTTTTCAAATTTTATGGTTTTAGAAATGAATATGAAGTCTTAAAATACTTCAATGTTTATGAGGCTTGGAATATGGGGAGGTGTGTTATTTATAATGGAAATTTGTAAAGGCTAAAAAGTAATGTAATCCTAAAAATAGAATTAGATTAAAATTTCAGAAAATAAATATTATGATGAAAAATTTGGATGTATATTCCTAGAAAGCATTTCTTGTGAATATTTATTATGAATATAGTGGTAATAGAATGGAAAATTGTGAAAATCATTTAGATGAAAATTTATGATAAACATTTTAGATGAAAAAATTTCAAGATGATTTTTTTAAGGTAGTTTCATTTCAAAATATTTGTAAATATTTCAAATATGAGGATTCTATAATAAGAATTCAAATATTAAAATATCAAGGGAGAATGATCATTGATATTTCATCTGGTTTGAAGGATGGATTTGAAATTTTTAATTAGTGAAATACATTTAGCTTGATATTTTAATATCATATTCTCGTTAAGTGGGAATTAAAAGTTATAATCCTTCATTTTCTCCCATCTATTCATCATTAAATTGGATGTAAGGAAAATTTCATTGTTGTGCTCCCACTGTATTGTAAGGTGGGATTTCAAGAGAATTCGTTTCATAAAGAGATACCAGGAAAACATATAAAGATATAATTCAATCAGGTATTTTTATAAACTAAGGGTTTAATTGATGAAATAACAAGAATTAGAATGAGATTTTGGGTTTATTTAGAAGTGTTTCAATAAAATGCTTTAAAAAACTGATATTTTCTCTATAATAACTATTACAGATGATGAAATCATATATACAAAAGTACACCGATGCTATGGCCAGATTAATGTTTTGGATAGTATTTCTATATATACATTCCAAATGTTCGACATGGATAAAAAAATAGAAATTAGTTTCAATATCTGAAGAATCTAATGCCTATTTTATGTTAATAATGTGAAGATTTCTTTTCACAAGTGAAAACATATAGATCTAAAAATAGCATAGGTATAATATTATAATCCTTTTGGTGAAGGTTTATAATGTTGTTATGAATTTTTTGTTACATATATTTTATAAGGAATCAAAAGAACTATTTTACTGAATGTAGATCATTTGTATTGCAAGGGCATTCCATTCTTATTGAAACAACATAAAAATATATGTTTCTATTGGATTGTGTTGTATTACATTATTTCCAAACCATTATGAGTGCTATATATTTTTTGGGTATGGAACCTTTTAAATTATTCTATTCTTATTGTTGTTCTTTTGATTTTTTTTGATAGAGTTATAATTTTTTAATAGTAGTTGAACATTTTTTATAAGAAAGAAAATATGAACCAGAAATAAATCATTGATTCACTACCTCCCCTATTAGATATCACATACATAATGTGTCTACATATTTTTTCCATTGATTATGATTTTCCTGATGTTTCTATATGTGTATTTCTATTATGTGTTGAGGGAGTTCCCCTAATAAAAGTTGATAAGAATAATTGTGGTAAAGGTCATTGATCCAAAATGATATAATTTCTTCATGATATAATAGAGAGACTCATAGATTCAAAAGATTTTTTTTTTGGATAATGTTATTTATTAAAATTAAGAAAACCTAAGTGAATTAAATATAGAGGTTTAGAATGGGAGGATAAAAATTTGGAGTTTACCATGAAACGATAAAAATATTATTGACTATGAATGGTTTGGAGATAAATTTACTATATTAAATGATATTAAAAATCCATAAATATTTCACGTTGAGATGTTGGAATATGAAAATATATTAGAAAATATCTTATAATTTCTCCCTAACAAAATTAATGTACAGTTTCATCAAAGGTTGACAGTGATCATGATACTTCATCTCTAGATGAAATCTATATAACTCCCATCATTAAATATTTCGGAATATAAAATGATAAGAATAAAAAAGAAAATAATGGTCATGATATTTCTTTCAAATATTATAAGTGAGGAAAATATAATAATTTCCAAAAATTAAATTCGGTAGTCACTTCAAAACCAAATGATATTTTAGTAAAACAATTTCTATCTTTATATCAGTATTTTATGCAAATTTTATAATGGTATTTAGAAGTACCAAATTGAAATTACCGTTAAAATATTTTTTCTAGGGATATTTTTGGCACTATGATGAAAATTTACATCAAAATAATGAATGTGAAGAGTGAATATTATAGAAAGCCAAGAACATCGTTCAAGAAGAATATTTATTAATAAATAACCAATAATTTTATAAATTGTAAAATCTTCTAAAAATACAAAAAGAGAATATTTTTTTCTAATGGTGATGAAGATAAAAAAAGTGAATAATATGGTAAAATAAATAGTTATAATGATTCGGAAAAAACATTTATTAAAAAAGTGAATGAAAAAAAAGCTCAACTTGGAAAAAAGTATTAGTCATGAAAAAAACAAGTCATTGATTGAGTCCATGTTCAACAGATTATCAAAATAATGTATTTGAACGATTATAAGACATGAATAGAGGATCAATAAGTTGAAAAAATATAATATTTTATAAATTAATAAAGAACTTATTATTGAAGAAAAATGACATTTCATAAAGAGATTTTTGTTCTGAATGAGGCACTCAATGGGGTAAAAAATTTATATATTTAACATGAATAAATGATGATGGAAATTAATTATGGGTTAAACCATAATAATTTTTTTTATAATTTCGAGAATGGAATTTGAAATTTTCAAGTCTCAAACACTAAACGTGATGAATGTTTAGAAAATTTTTGACTCAAAATACATAAATAGTAATTATCTTCCATAGATGATAAGAAATATGTAGTTCTTCTGAAACATATTAATGCAGATAAAACCATATCTATAGCCAAAAATTGTTTAAAAATATGATGTATCCAACAATTAAATTTCTTAAATAAAATTTTTCACTATTGGTGATTCAATTGAGGCTAATAAGAAGTTTATGATTTATTCTAATGACTAATTTAATAACAAAAACATTATTGTCCAAAAAATATCCAATGATGAATATAAGGAACATAATTGTTATCATGTTTCCCACAATAGATAGTGTGGATGTTATAAAAGATAATATTCATTATATTATTAATACTTGTATTATCTTGGATTTAGAAAAAAAATTATTTGTTTGATTGAGCAATATTATTTTAATAATTCCATTAGAATGTATAGGTAGAATTTTAAGGGGTGTAAACCTTGAAAATTATGAATACTTTCGAATATTGTCCTTGAAAATTTTAAATATAATCTAATCCAAGGTAACTATTAAATAAATATTTGAAAAACCTGAACATCATGGAAGAGTTTGACATTTTATTTTACCATTATAATAAATTTTATTGTAGAAAAAACAAAATATTTATGGGAGGAATAAAATGTTTAATAAGAACACTTTTTGTTGACACTACTCTAATATATAATAATTAGAAAAATCCTGGAGTTTGGGTAGTTAGTGTTCTTCCTATATATAAAAGGATCATTTATTTTGATTATTAATTTTAAATATTTTAATGAAGGTACAGTGAATTTTATAAAATGTTGAGTCATGATAAAATCAATATCGTTTGTCTTTCCTTATAGGGGATGAAATTTTGAAAACCAATAGATCCATATTTGATAATGGGATAAAATTAAATTTGTAAGACTTTCAATTTTTTTTAATGGTGTTAATTTTTTTATAAAAATGGTTTCTTTGAAAATATATATGATGATGATAATGTTGTAATGAAGTGACATTGAAAAAAATGAAATTTTTTCATGTTGGTGTTGCAGAAATTTCATGTTATCTTACCATGATGGAATAAATTAATATATGGAATAAGTGGATAATGAACATGTGATATATTAATATTAGTGAGTTTAAAAATATAGAAAATTTTATGATATTAAAGATATGAGTAGAATAATCAATCAGTGTTGTTAATTTTTTAGTAGAATGACAATAACAAACTCAATTCATCTGATTATTGATATTTTCTCAACCCACCCCTTAGAGAAGATTCAATATTATATTTATGGGTTAATTAGTAAATAAAAAATGTGAATATATGTACATGGTTTCCATCATTGATTATTCAACATTCATTACATATATGTTGTGCCTAAAATAAAAAAACAATGGCTCAAATAATATTTAAGAGTATTAGTAAAAGTGTAGAAAAATAATGTACAAGTTATATGAATAATTAAATAACTGATAATGGTGTTGAATATATAAAAAATCACACTCATATATCATGTACCAAAAAAATTCATTAATCCTTAATTCAGTTCATCCTATATACATTACCAAAATGATATTGTAGAAAATAAAAATAGAAGATAGGTGGAAATCACCAGAACAATATTGATTAAAAATGATATATATGAATATTTATTGAGGTAGGAAACCACTATTGTATATTTTAATTAGAATAAATGTTTCTAGAGAACAAACTATGTTATGAATCCTTATAAAACGTTTCATAATTTAATCCCATAATTTAATCACCAAAATGTATTCTGCATTCCTTACATTACAAAATTTATATGATGGGTTCATCGTAAGTTTTATCATAGTGGTTTTTATAGAACCGGTCTTAAAAATGATCCTCCCGGCTGTGGGTACAAATTTTTTAATAATTATATATGTAATTCTGATGAATCTACATATATAAATGCTCATGAAAAATATTATATGAATGTTTCACAAATATAATCATTTGTGGAAGATGGGTAAGATTTGTTGCTTTCAGTCAAGGGACATGAAAAATTTATCAACAATATAAATGATCTTGATGATGTAAAAATTTATTATATGGCATATATTATCACAGTTATATTGAAAAAATACTTACATATCATCCTAGGCTAAGGATATAGGTTTAATTTTATATCATTGATTGAGGTAAACTATAATACTACAATAATTTTCAGTATGCATTTTTTAAATTTAACATCATCAACATCATAGGATATTAAAAAAATATTAAATATAATTATCTAATTATTAATTTTATATCCTATATTTTGGTAATTTAAGGAATTAATGAGATTAATTGATTTTTGAAAATATAGATTACAGTATTTTATAAAATTAATTATTTGTTTACCAAGTTATTAGAAATGAAAACAAACATAAAGTAGAAGACATATCATTATAAAAGTTATTTTTATGCTCATAACGAATATTTAAATAAATATATTAAATTGACCACTTTTAGTGAAATTGTTAATGAAATTTATATATTGTACATTTATTCAATTCTTTTTTCATTCATCTATAAAATTGAGAGGCATAAGATATGAATAAATCCAATTTTACACCTAAAAATTCTATATTTTTTAAACACTATTTTAATACCTATTAATAGATATTTTGTTTTAAATATAAATTTTAAATATTTATTAAATTTATTTTTAAAAATAAAAATTATTTTTTAATGCATAGCATAAAAATTTTCATTCAATAAATTTTTAGTATTTTTTGATATGTTTAGTTGTTTATTAATAATAATGTGACCATTGGAATAATTATTTAACCATTTAGAGCAATCTTGTGGCCATTAGAACAATATCCTCAATAATTAATTAAACAAAATATAAATATTATACATGGTTATATTATATAATTATTTCATATCAAAAGAAATGAATATAGTAAAATATTATTAATAATGTGTTGTTATTTTTGTAAGTAATAAATTTTTAAATAAAATTATATAATTAATAAAATGATTTAAATGAAAAAAAAATTTAGAATTTTTTTTACAAATTTATCATGTATTATTATTATTATAGAATAATTTTATGTTACATTAGTTAAGTTTTCAAACTATAATAAAATCATTTATAAATTGAAAATCATGTTTTTTTGAGTAAATGATGAATTTAATTATAAATTAAATTTATCATATTTATAAAATAAATTTAAAAAAATGGAGTTCATTTCTTAATTCTACACAATGAAAAACTATTTGGCAAACTTTTTTTATTTTTCAAAAATACATGAATTTCTATGAATAGTAAAATATGAAAATTTTTGATAAATGTTAAATAAATGAATTTTGGATCCATAGATGTTGTATGGATGATGTAATACCATAATCTTGGACTATCCTTAAATATTATAATATATTAAGTAATAATTTTCAAAATATATAAAGTCTAGAGCCCAAATATTAAACAAATGAATAAAATATTCAATGACACCCCTTTCCCCCACTACAAATACCAACCCACCACCATTTATCCACACACATTCAAATAATTTTTCTCATTCAAATATTTAACGAATCCACTACATTAGCCCCTCCCTATGACTATGAACTCATCATCTCATTAGATGGAAAAAAAACAATCCCCTTAAGGAGGTTTTCTAGAAGAAGAATACAAGAGGCAGAAATATAATTTCATTTATTTTATTTTCTCTTAAATTTAATTTTTTTTCATATTATTTCTCCAACTTTCCTATCAATTGAGACATGATAACTCCATGATCATTTATATTTAGGAATTATATAATTCTAATGAAATAATCCATCATAAATCCCCTTCTTCTCCCCATTTATTCTAAAAATGGAAACATTATCTGCGAGGTGTTGTTTTATCCCCTTCACGGATGATAAGTTTTCATTTTCATTCTCCATCTTCTTAGTTGTTCCCTAAACCATTTTTATGGTTGAAATAGACTATAAAAATTATATTTCAAACCATTTTATGTTATGTAAGTAATATATTTACATAATAGTAAATGATAAAACAAAATGAGTTCGTTGTGATCTAATACTGCTAAAATTAATCTAAATGATTAACATTAATATTTTATCTAATGGATCATACACATTTATGGGTGTAGAACAATATATAAAAAATTTATATTTTTATATTTTCATTGATTTCTTAAAAATTAAAATTCTGGAGTATTATAACCATTTTACATGACATTCATTGCTAATAAACAGGTAATCCGATCATGAAAACTTAATAAATGAATGCTCTCGGACAATTAAATTATGCACTATAACTCATCAATAAGGCCATAAATGAACATAATGAAATTATGAAGAATAAAATAAATATATAAATTTATTTAAATTACTTAATTAATCGATATAATTTTATTATCCAATACATTGACATCAAGTAGATAACACATTCACACATACGGTAAGAGTTTCTCCATAAACCTACTTCTTTCATTCGGGTTAAACTTTCCCTATCTCTACCTAGATGTTATTCTTCATTATTATTATTTAAATATTTAACAATCTATTTATATGATCTGAAACTATGTATCCAGATCATTTCACCTTTATTTTATGGGGATTTACATGTTTTAATAGGGTTTCCTTATTAATTATTCCTGAAATAAATCCCTATTAAAGGAAGCTTCCCAAATTATTACCCGTTTTCAAGTGCACTGTATAGTCGATTTTAACCCATAATTATTTTTCTAAAAAAAATTATATCATGAAAAACAATTAGGGTTCATTTCTAGTTATAATAAAATAATCATTCCATTCTTCTATACAATCTCTATAATATTTTTCATAAACTATAATTGAATATTTTATTTCTAATGTTTCATAAAGAAATATTTATTACATGCTTTCTCCTATGTGGGACATGATTTATGCATTGAATATAATTTCAATTTCCTTAAATTTTGTTTTCTGGGATAATCATGATTACTATCTAATTTCATGAAAAAAAATAAATCCAAATGAACTATTCTTTCC
Source organism: Viscum album (assembly GCA_963277665.1). Classification (NCBI taxonomy): domain Eukaryota; kingdom Viridiplantae; phylum Streptophyta; class Magnoliopsida; order Santalales; family Viscaceae; genus Viscum; species Viscum album. The sequence goes on from OY728127.1 coordinate 1,021,191,475, forward strand.
AAAGTAAAAAATTGGGTTTTCTTGTGTCACAAATACATTAGTGAGATATATCCCTTGTTCACCACTTATTCCTTGTGTGTGTGTTGTATGAAATGACCATTGATATATCATATCACGAGTCTTATTTTTCCCATTACATCCCATGTTTGATTTAATTATTACGTAATATGGATTATTATTTAAATGATAATAAGTGGTATGCGGCATATTAAAATATTTAATGATTTTATTCCTCAAGAAATTTTTAGTGGTATCTTAAATCTATCTCAAATTATTTTTTGGAACAATGTAATTCATTGATATTTATCAATTAAAACAATTTCTACCATATGTTGTTGAATGGTTTGTGATCATTTTAACTATGGATGTACAATTTCATATCATTTATTGTTTATCGTTAATATATTCACAAATCATATTCTAGAATTTAAATTTGAATGTTTATTTTGTTTATATTTTACCCAATTCATATGTGGAATTTATTGGACTTTGAATGTTATGTGTGGGTCCCACTATAGCCACTCGATGTATCGGAAGGTCACATGAGACAATCTGGAACGGTTTTTACCCATAATGTATTGTGTATTAGCCGAGGCCATGATGGTATGATGTATGATATTTTTCCATTCCCTAATTATGATAATATTAATTAATAATACAGGGGAATATTTGACTACTAGAGTATCCATGGTTATGAAATTTTTTATTCATAATTTATTGTAAGAATATTATGTCAAATATTATGTTTTCACGGCATGTGTACTTTTAGTTATTCACCATTCCTTACCAGTTATACTTCCACTATATTATTTACCCTTACTTTAAATCAAAGCTCATCCCTTTCTTATGTTTTATTTTTCCCTAGGATGTGATGATTTATATTAATAAAGGCTTGCTGGAAAAATCTATGAGTCTATGGTTGTTTCCAATGGAGTTGAAATGGGATTTTTTTTTCATTTTGTAATGTAATGTTCATGTATGTAATTTGGCTTCCAAAACTACTAAACTAATCAATACATTGGGTTTCATGTCTTGTAGCTATACCATTTTTTAATTATAAGTAATAGAATATGGGCTACTGGTGTTGAGGTCTTTAATGTGTGTATCAAAACATGTTTAGTAGAAAACATGAAATGAGATTTAGAAATCAATGATTATTTAATGTAACCATAACAAAAATTTTGAGGATAGGTATAAAATCATAGAAATTTTTTATGGTATAGATTAGGTGGGTATTACTAGAAATTCATCCAAGTCTATATAATATAAGTTTATTTGGATTGGGAACATATGTACCTTCTAGAAATAGTGCTTACAAGGTGTCCCATGCTAGACATGGGGAACATGGTACATGAAAACATGCATTACTATGCACCTGGTTTGACACACCTATAGTATACTCTTAGGATATTCCACATTTTCTTCACAAACCATTTTAAGGATTTGAATATATAAATAAAATTAACAAAATAGTTTAATCCTATGGTTTATTTATTGAAAATAAGGTGTCATGATATTCTATAAATGATTATACATTTGTCTAACTATGAATATTTTTACTCACACTCTGATTTCTGGTTTTAGTCAATGGCTGGAACCCAAAGGAATGATGTTAAAATTCGACATTATGGATAAGGTGTTTGGGATGAGAAACAAAATGGGATGTTGATAGGAATGAAATACATCATGCATATACCTAACCAATTTTCACAAAATATTATTGACAAAAAATACCTCAACCAACTCTCAAAAACACCAAAGAATAGAAGAATAAAAATTTATAAGAGATATAGTGGTGGAGACCAAGTAGAAAATAAGGCTCTACATCCATCATTCATGATACGTGGCCAGAAAAACAATAGAAAGTGTCTCAAATGAATGTAGAAATGCTTTATGTGAGGGAATTAAGGACATAAATCAAATAATGTCTAAATAATTATGAAGAAAACAATAGAAAAATATAAAATTGACCATAGGAATCAATATGTTGTTATTTTCCATAAATGTAGCGGACCTATGGATTACCCAAGTCAATACCCTATTCTATAGGGAAACCACCATACCATTGACGGACCTATTCAGAAATAAATATTCGGAGTATTTATGTATTGAAGTTGTATTGAAAATATAAGATAAAATAATTCATAGTAATTGAACTTATTTCATGTACATAAATCCTATTTATTTGGGATGTTATATGTTTTTCGAAAAAGGACTAACAACATGTCGGGTGGATATCCATTACATCTGGAAAGGGCATGAGGTTTGAACTCACAACTAATGGGTGACAATGGTTTAACACCTGCCACTAGCCTATGAGATTTCTAGGTTATCAAGACATTTTTGGTTAAAAAATATAATGCATAAATGTTATTCTTATTTTAGGGAAATACTATTTTATCAAATAAATAACATTAGGATTGGGAAATGATGTGGTAATTAAGGGATTAATGTTTTTTTGGACGATGTGGTGGATTTTGGGAATCCTATAATATTTTGGTAAATATAATTATTCGGGGAATACTTGTTGAATATTATTATGGTTTAAAATAGGATTTTATTTTATACATATGGTGATCCATGTTATTTATGTAAATGACTAGAATATAATGAGGATTATGTGATAGGGGAAATTAAATTTTTTGTGTAAGTATTTAACAGTAATCAGTTTCATTTGTAAGACTATCTGAAAGATTCCTTATGATTTTGGGATCATATTCTATCATTTTTGGGGGGAAATATTGTAATTTACAAAATTATCTATTTTAAACATTGATTTTATCATTTTTATTTTAGAGATTAATGTTCCTTTTCATCATATAATGGTTTATAATTTTGGGTGAATTGTCATATATTATCCTAATAATTATTTATATGGTGAATTTAAGAAGTCAAGTGGAATAGATAAGTATTATTTTGATGGATTTTTTATTCATAGAAGTTGATTTGAATTCCTCAAGCATGAAAATTTTATCTTGAACATTCATTTTCAATTATAAGGAACGAACGGAATATAGAATGATGCACAACCCAAGTATAGTATTATTATTATAATATGAAATGTGACCAGGTCAGTTAAATATATCATGTTCTTATCATTATTGTAATGGAATACTTAAAATTTTGGAAAATTATTTTTAAATATAATCATTATAAGTTAACTTAACATTCTAAGATATCAGTGGTATTTTTACTAAACATAATATTTATAGTTTTGTGATGATCAACATTCTAATAACCATGTGATTTTTCATTATCCATCATAACATTATGGGTCTATTTCTCTTTCATGTCCATGCCTTAACTTCCATATAATATTCTCTTATATAGAAGCCTGATATTGTTGTGGCAATTTCATTTCAAATTTCCCTCTTATGAAAAAGCTATTTTATTGATACAATTTTTGATATGGGTTTCCCACACATAAATTTTCATAAATAATAATCTTTTTTCAATGTTGAATATAAAATTTCAAGGATGAAATTTATTTGTGGAGGAGAGAATATAACACCGCATGATTTTACCATATGTAGCTTTTTAAATTTAACTTATTCAACAGCTTATGAGCTTAAAAAATATCAAATTTCACTATTTAAATATTATAGTAATCTCATAGATTTTGTAAATGGAAATAATTAATGAGATTATTTAAATTATGAAATTATAGTGTACACATGTTTATAAAATTATTTATTAGATAACAATTAATTAGATGTGAAAACCAGTAAAATATAAATGATGTATTTTTATAAAAACTATTTTTGTTCCCACAATGAAATTTTTTATTAATTTTTTAAATTTATCAGTATTTTTGAAATATTTTAATTAAATTTATATTTTATATATTCAGTCACATATTTTTAAATTAAGAAAACACATTTTTATAGGCACAAGATTATAATAAATCCAATTTTACACAAAAGAGGCTATTTTTTTCTAAATAGAATTTTACATTATATTAATGGAGAACATGTTTTATGAATTATTTTATTACATGTTTAAATATTATATTTTTTTAAATAAATAATATTTTGGAATAAATAATATGAATATTTATTTTGGTTATATTTTTTCTATTTTTTGATAAGTTTCTTTTTGAGGAACAGAAATGAGACTATTGGTATAATCATGTGACAGTTAGGAATAGTGATGTGGCCATTAGTACAATCACCTCACATATGAATTTAAAATTAAAATTTAAATATATTATAATTGGTAATATGATTTAATTATATCATAGTATATGTAAATAAATATTTTAAAAAAATCATTAACTATGTTTTTGGATTTTTTTAAGTCGTAAATATTTAATTAAAATTTTATAATTATTATAATGATTTAAGAGAAATGTTATTTTCATAAAATGTATTCATAAATTATAATTTTTTTGTCTTCTAATTAATGTTTAATTTTATGATACCATAGTTAATTTTTTTGAGTGTTATAAAATAAGTTATAAATTTTAAATCTGAATTTTTTGAATAAATAATTATTTTAATTAAAACTTAATTTTTTCATAATTAAAAAAATTGTTTTTATAAAATTGTGGTTAATTTTTAATTCTAAATGTGAAAAAATGGTAGTGGTGAATTTTTAGTATTTTCTAAAATACACGAAATGTTAGTGAATTGTAAAATATGATAATATACGATAAATGTTTAGTACAAGAATAATGTGGTCATATATGATGTATGGATCATGTAAGCCCATAATATTGAACTCTCTATAATTATTTTAGTATACTTTGTTATATTTATCAAATTATTCATAGTGTTGAGAAACAATATTAAGAAAATTAGTAAAATATTTTAAAAACACCTCTCTCGTGCACTTTAAATACCAACCCTCACCACAACATCTCCTCACACCATCCACGCTTTGAGCATTCTCATATTTCATAAAATTTCCATTCCCATGCCCCTACCAAACGTAAAGTATTTCATGGTCTCCTTTAAAGGAAAATATGTAACCTATTAAGGATGTTCTGAGGAAGATAATTCAAGATTTAAATATCCTTTTTTTATTTACTTTCTTTAAATTTCTTCTACTTTCTTATTTTTCCCTCACCCCCTATAAAAAGAGGCACGATCACTAAATTATAATTTATATTTTGTAATTATATTATGTTAGTGGAGAAATCAATCATTAAGACCCTTCTCCACATCATTTTCTTCTAAAAATGGAGACGTCATCCATGGGATGTTGTTCTATCATCTTCCAGGATAACGTGTTTTCATTTCTGGTATCCTTATTCATTTATATCCATAAAACAATTTTAATGTTTAAACTATATTTTAAAATTACTATTTAAACCATTTTTAGGTTAAGGAATTAAAATATTAACATTATAGTCAATGATAAAAAATAAGTTATTTATGTTCAACCGCTAAAATTAATCTAAATTATTATCATTAACATGTTATCTAATGATTAATCCTCATATTATGTAATGAAATAATATATATAACCAATTAAATTTTTTTATCTTTATTAATTTCATATAATTCCAATTACGGAGAAATATAACCACATTACATCAAATTTAATACATATGAATGATAAAACAGATCATGAAAACCGAAAAAACGAATGATCATGAATAGTGAAATTAAACTATTTTACTCATTAATAAGTCCATATTGAATCATAATGAAACTATAAAGAAAAAACTAATTATATAAATGTTATTTGATTAATTATTTAACATTTTTAATTAGATTATCTAGGATGTTAATATTAATTTAAGAACACATTCAAACATAATGTAATGGTTTCTTCTCAAACATCCATTTTTCAATAGGGTTACTCTTTCTATCTATCTACCATAATAAAATTTTTCATTATTTTTTTTAAATCTTCATAATTCTGTGTATATTTTACAAACACATGTATCTTGATCATTTCACCCTTCTATTGTGTGGATGTAAATGTTTTAATATGGTTCCCTTCACAATTATTCCCGATATGAAGTCCTTAATAAATGGAACTTCCTGAATTCATAACCATTTTGATGTTCACTATATAGTATGTTTAATCCCTCATTACATTTTTAAAATCAAAAATTTGACCATGTAAAACAATCATGGTTCATTTCTAGTTTTATGAAAAAAAATGTAACATCCTCAGTAAGTAATTAATAATAGATATTTTTTTCTATGTCTATTAATGAATTAGATAATGTTTTAGAGGCTTAAAATGAAAATAAATCAAATCTTAAGCATGGAATACACTAATATTTTTGAAAAGATTGTTTTACTCCCTTTTGATGGAAAACCATTTTTAAATATCTCTTTTTAAAATTTTATAATATATATTTGTCAAAATAAACATATTTATTATTATTGGGTCATTGAAATTTACATTGGATATATTTTTGGTATTTTTCTGACAATGTTCATTTTTTAATGAATAGTGAAAAATACTACATTTTACATTAAAACTGCTTTTTAATTTAATTTAATTATATGGGTAGATTATCTTTTTAATTGGTATTAAAGTGTAATATTAATATATTTTTACCATTTAATCCAATGTTGGTCATTAGTATTAATTTCACTTTGGAATTGGTCATAAACTAATGCCAAAATTTTCATAGATATTGTTTAAAAAAAACCAGCTATTTGTTTTAACAGCAGGAATTATTTTAAAATCAATTATTGCAATTTATGTTTTTGTAATTTGGTAAAATGGACCTATTTGAATCAGAATTTACAAATTATGTAATTAATAATCTTTTATTTTTGGACATTATAAATAGTAATGATGGTAATTATCCTTAATTATCTTGATTAATGAGTAATCAGGTAGTTAAAGATAATAAATTGATATCATAATAATACAAAAAGACTACAACATGTGTCCTAAGGCTACTGTTTGTGTCATTTCCTACCATGGGATTCCTTGTGCCAAACTTGGGGGCCCCATGGAATCACTTTTGTGGAAAGTGACTTGTTATCTTTTTATTTTTTTAAAGAAAGTAAATATAACAAGAATGTATCACCTGATTAAAACATTTTTAATTTTGTCTACATAGAAGATATTTTAGACTATAAATATTAATTGGAAAGATAAAAATATTTCCTACATCATAGTATTTTTTCATAATTTTTAGACTTTAAATAAATTAAATTATTTATGATATCATGATGATGCAGAGATTAACTCATTAATAAAGGATTTAAATAAAATGGAATGATAATGTAATATCTATTACCTAAACATGTCCAAAACCTATTGGATGTGTGGATTTCGAACCCTTATCACCTTACCCTCGAATTATATCAATGTGGGACCTTTTGAATCCGAAAATAATTTTCAAATAAAGTAACATTTCTTTACTTTCCAAGAGTGCCCCTCCTCTCCTCTTATAAAAGGCCCCCACCTCTACCTCCTTACCCACACTCCCAAAGCCTTTGGCTCGGCCAACCCCTGCCCATTTTGTCTCTAAACTTCCCTCTCTTACTCCTTGAAGCCTCACTTTGTGCAGAAGTATTCCCAAGTAAGCCTTTGAGCTCAAACCAAAGGGAGTTACCCGATTTTAAGGTAATGTCTTCTTTTAAGTCCTTTTGTTTTATTTTGCTTCTCCAACCCCCTAAACTCTTTTTATTCGTTTCTTTTGTAACAAATCTAGTATCCTCAATATACTAGGATGTTCTTATAAGATAGATTCGAGCTACAATTACACACACCTACATCTAATGGTTAACGAACATACTGTTTCCGTGGATGGTAAATTTATGCCTCCCGAAACGATGATTGTTCAACATTCTTTTAACACCTTCAATGGTGGAAATTAAGATGTCACTATATTTATATATGATATATAATATTTTTATGTTTTCCTTAAGCCTCTGTTTTTTTCTTTTTGGTCATACATTTATGGTTTCCATTATGGGTAAACGCGATATCTTCATTTAAGGAAGTGGGGACTACCGCCCCCTCAAATTGATTTGATTCGTTAAATACCATATGTGGGACGTATAAAGGATGGAGATACGATATTATATATGATATTATACTGGAATTATAATATACCTTTATATCATTATGATTCCATTCTATAAAATACGAAATAGAAATGAAAGTAGCGTTCATGCGTACGTACGACTTACCGTCTCCATGAACGGTGCATTTCATTTCTTACCTCTAAATGATTATGTAATATTATACATTCATGTATATAATGGATATATATGATATATACATCATAATTATAACTCTGGATATAGTGGATACATGATCAACTTGTAATTATAAAGAGCATATTTTGACTCAAGTACTGATGATCGTTAAAACGACTGTTATTAACATAAATAATTACATAGTGTTCATGACATGGAAATAAGTGATATAAAAGGAATAATGAACTTGGAAAAGGTTCTTAAACAAGTATAAATTAACTAAAGTTTATTATTCAGGAGATCAAAGAACGACCGAGTCATGTCGGACCTGAGGTATGGGACTTCGTCTCAATCTCCTTTAATTGAGGCATATTTTGTTTTATAGACAACCTTCTTTTATACAGTGTATAATCCTCTTTGAATTTTACGTTTATTCAAAAGGAATCTTTTTTATACGAATCGTTTACTAAATGAAAAAAAGATAATTTTTTTGTCTTACGTATGTGGCGACAACGACTTCTCCACCGCCGTGACCGTTATTTGAGTTTCGGCTTCCTCTACAAGCCATACCTTTTTTTAAAAGAAAAATAAATACCATGTTTTACTTTTCACTACTGGATAAATAACCTTTACCAACGGTTTGGAACCATTGGTATAGGCCTCCAAACCGTTGGTATAGCCTATACCAACGGTTTGGAGAACCGTAGCCAAGTAAGCCGTTGGGATAGGTCTATACAAACAGTTTTTGGAAAACCGTTTGTATAGACCTATACCAACGGTTTTGGAAACCGTTGGTATAGGTAATATGAAATCTATACCAACGGTAATGGAACCGTTGGTATATAAATTCCAAAAATAAAACATCCGCTGGGATTTGATCCCAGGACCCCTCATTTATAATCGAATGACTTAACCACTAAGCTAACATCACTTTTTTAAACATAATTTCATAAATATATATATGTATTATCTTAATTATTTAAAATTTTGATTTATATAATGTTCTCGGTTAGAATACCTGGAAAAAAATCAAAGAACCTATCCCAAAGGTTTTCAAAACCGTTGGCATATCCCTATCCCAACGGTTTTCAAAACCGTTGGGATAGGTTAGGGGTGGGTTGAATTCTCTTGGCCGTATGTTGAAATTTTGGGTGGTTTTTTCCAACGGTTTTGGTGAGCCGTTGGGAAAGGCCACTCTTTCCCAACGGTTCACCCAAACAATTGGGAAAGAGGGTCAAAAGACACCCTTTCCCAACGATTTCGGTGAACCGTTGGGAAAGCATCTCAAAACACACCCTTTCCCAACAGTTTAGCATAAACTGTTGGGAAAGGGTCACTATTTCCCAATGTTTTGCCAAACCATTGGGAAAGGTGGGGAAATATATGGATTTCCCAATGGTTTTGGTGAACCGTTGGGAAATGGTAGCTATACCAACGGTTTTTACAAACCGTTAGTATAGAAGTGTTGGGAAAGATCATCTTTCCAGTAGTGTTTCTTTTATTTTGGTACTGAAAATGGTTTTCATAATGTGTTTATATCAATGTGATGTATTGATATCTTGTGATTGAAAGGTGGAAATGTTATGTTTCCTTTATGCATGTTTTATGTGATACGATTATGTTGAGGTTCTTGGGCATTATTATGAAGATGGGTGGTTCCGTGATAAACTAAGGGCGGGTGAGCCCGATATAGCTCTCCAATGCATTGGGTAACGCGATGGAGTGAAATGTTAAGGTTTCTCTGAAGAGATTTAGGAAATATACTGTGATGGGTATTCCAAACGTAACCAAGAGGGTTACTCCCTACGTAATAATGTTTTAAATTCCTCAAGTTTCCTTTATTTCTTATGATTTCTATGATTTATTCATGATTTGATGAGGTATGTTAAAGCGCATATGTTTTATGGGTAAAGTATGATTTCATTCTTATGTATATATGTACCCATGTTTCCTTTCCATATTTTTATATCCCTTACTGACCTTTTTATGCTCATCCCATGTTTTTTGAAATGTTTTTCACAGGTCAAGGGAAAGGTACATGATATGATGATAGTGTCAAGGAAGTGTCAAGAAATAATCCATGTTTTATTTTAAATGTGTTTCCATTGATGGGAATGAAGAATACTATCTCTATGTAACCACTTTGTTTATATGTGGAATGTAATGACTGTTTTATGATCTAATTCTCTAAAACTCTAAACCAAAAAAGATCCTCAATGTGTAATCTTGTAATAACTCAAGATTAAGTAAGGTTTAAGGCTGGGGGCTTATAGTTGGTATCAAAGGTCAGTTTAGATAACTTTAGGAGTTAGATTTCTATTAAATGATTATCCGAAAATATTTTTTTTGAAATGATATAGCATTTGAAGATTACAATGTTGCTTCATCTAAGACATGTTTGTTCAGAATGGTTTTCCGCAGAGGAAATAGGGAAGCAGTGCTAGGAAGGCATACAGAAGGAAATAACCATCCGAATCAGCATCCTGAGATGGTCAGAATTGAAACTGAACAGTTTGTTGCAGTAATGGTGCAGTTGACTCAAGCGATAAATGTTGGTGGTATCCATGCACGAGATCAGCCAGATCAACTGAAGAGGAACATGTCTGTGGTGGAACATTTCATGAGGCAACATCCCCCATCATTCAGAGGATCATCTGACCCTGTTCTAGATGAAGGGTGGATTAAAGCACTGGAGAAGATTTTTGATGTCATGGGGTGTTCAGACAATCAAAAGGTTAGTCTTGCTATTTACCGTTTGGAGGGTGAGGCATATCAGTGGTGGCCTATGGTTAAAAATATCAGGGACGCCGATGAGATTGATTCTCTTGACTGGGATGAATTCAAAGGTATGTTTCTTGAGAAGTATTTTCCTAAGGCTGTTCGACTTAGGATGGAAAAGCAATTCTTGGAATTGAGGCAAGAGGAAGACACAGTGGCTACCTATGAAGAAATGTTCACTCGATTGGCAAGGTATGCTCCAAATTTTATCTGAGACCTTGATATTAAAATTAATCGTTTTTACTCAGGATTAAAGCCAAAATATCGAAGGGAATTATCTTCTTGTGAGTTTAAAAGTTATGAAAAGCTTGTTCGATGTGCTGAGAAGGTGGAAATGGAGTTTGCCGATGATCAAGTGTTCTATAACAACCAACAGAAAAAGAGACCGAGGTGGCAGGAGAAAGGGAAGAATTCTTCAAAAAAGTCTGATGGTAAGAAATCTAAGTTTCCAGTTTGTGATAAATGTGGTAAAAGGCATGCTGGGGAATGTCTTCTGAATTCTGGAAAGTGCTACTGATGTGGTAAGATGGGACATAAGGCTCGTGATTGCATTGAAAAAGGTCAAGGTGAAGGTAAGACAAAATTTTATTTATAGTTCGTGAAATGTTTTAAGTGAAATGAGATGGGTCACTATGAAAACGAGTGTCCGACAAAGAGCTTGGGTGATTGGAAGCAGTTAGACTACAAGCAGAAAGGGGTCGTGAAATCCTTTGCAACTACTTCAGCAGATGTCAGGCCATCAAATGAAGTTTTATCGGGTACTTTGTTTTTTCAGATTATGCATGTGTGTTGTTTGATTCGGGGTCTACACATTCTTTCATCTCTGAAACCTTTTCTAGTAAAATGGGAATACCATCTCATGAAATGACTCCTGAACTTTTGGTAAAAACTCCTGGGGGAAATGTTGAGGCAAAAATAATTTATAATAATCTTCCTATCCTTATCTGTGGAAAGAGCCTACTTTCAAACCTTATTGTTCTACCTCTAGTGGAGTTTGATGTTATCCTGGGTATGGATTGGCTATCTATTTACCATGCTAAGATTGACTGTAGAGATAAAGAAGTTTCTTTTCAGAAAGACTTTTAGTTTGTGTACAAGAATGAACCCTTATTGTTGATAACTTATCAAGAGGCCAAGAAACTTGTAAAAAATGGAAATGAATGTTACCTTGCACACATCGTTGAAAATAAAGGAACTGTTCACATTAATGATGTGCCAGTGGTAAATGAGTATCCTTATGTTTTTCCTGATGAGTTGCCTGGAATAATACCAGATCAGGAAGTTGAATTTACTGTTGACTTAGTTCCTGATGTTAAGCCAATTTCAAAATCCCCTTATCGAATGGCTCAAATTGAACTTTTAGAGTTGAAGGAGCAATTACAAGATTTATTAGAGAAAGGTTTCATTCGACCTAGCACATCACCATGGGGTGCTGCTGTCTTGTTTATTAAAAAGAAAGATGGTTCAATGAGACTTTGCATTGATTATAGAGCCTTGAATAGTATCACTGTTAAGAACAAATAACCTTTGCCTCATATCGATGATTTGTTTGATCAGCTCGAGGGAGCTCAGTATTTTTCAATGATTGACTTGAGATCGGGGTACCATCAGATGAAGGTAAAGGAAGAAGATGTTCTGAAGACCGCGTTCCATACAAGATATGGCCACTATGAATTTGTAGTAATGCCTTTTGGGCTAACCAATGCACCTGCTGTATTCATGGACTTAATGAATAGAATTTTCCATGAGTTCTTGGATAAGTCTGTGTTGGTTTTAATTGATGATATTTTGGTGTTTTCTAAAATTAAAGAAGAGCATGAAAGACATTTAAGGGTTATCTTGCAAACCTTAAAAGAAAACAAATTACATGGGAAATTCAGAAAGTGTGAGTTTTGGATGCAACAAATTTCTTTCCTTGGTCACATTGTTTCTAAAGATGGGATAACTGTTGATCCTGCAAAAACAATAGTTGTGGAAGACTGGCAAAGACCGACAAATGTAACTGAGATTCGTAACATCCTTTGTTTGGCAGGATATTACCGAAGGTTTGTAAGAAATTTTTCACGGTTATCTAGTCAAATGACTAAGCTAACTCGGAAGGGTGTTAAGTTTATCTGGACAAAAGAATGTGATGATTGTTTTCAGTAATTGAAAAGAAGATTGGTGAATGATCCAGTTTTGGAACTACCTTCCAAGAATGGTGATTTTGTTATATACAATGATGCTTCATTGAAAGGACTTGGTTGCGTCCTAATGCAGAATGATCAAGTAATTGCTTATGCTTCACGATAGTTGAAAACTCATGAGGTAAATTACCCTACACATGATTTGGAATTAGCTGCTGTTGTTTTCGATTTAAAAATTTGGAGGCATCCTTTGTATGGAGTAAAGTGTGAAATATATACCGATCAAAAAAGACTGAATTATATATTCACTCAGAAAGAATTGAACATGAGAGAAAGGAGATGGCTAGAATTAATCAAGGATTATGATTGTACAATTCATTACTATCCGGGAAAAGAAAATAAAGTGGCTTATGCTATGAGTCGAAAAAGTAATGCTTCATTAGCAATGTTGCATTTGGAACGTGATCCTTTGGTTAAAGATTTGATGAACTTTGGCATAGAAGTTGTTGGTGCAGGAAGTTATTCTATTTTGTTTCAGGTATCAGTGAGATCATCTCTATCAGATAGAATCAAGCAAGCACAGACGCAAGAGAGTGGGTTGCAGAAAAATGTAGAGCTAGTTCAGAAAGGTAAGTTCCCTGAATTCATCATTGATAATGATTGCGTTTTGATAATTGGGAAGAGATTGTGTGCGCCTTGTGATTCACAGTTGAAGAGACAGTTGTTATGTGAAGCTCATTGTTCTCCGTTTTCAGTTCATCCTGGCAGTACTAAGATGTATAGAGATCTGTGGGAGTATTACTGGTGGGATGGAATGAAAAGAGATATTGCTGATTTTACTGTGAAGTGTTTGAATTGTCAGTAGGTTAAAGCAGAGTGGCAGTTACCGAAAGGGATGCTTCAGCCTTTACTAGTGCCAGAGTGGAAATGGGAGAATATATCCATGGACTTTTTTTGTGGGATTACTGAAGACATCTCGAGGTAATAATGCAATCTGGGTTATTGTTGATCGCTTGACTAAATCTTCTCATTTCTTTGCTATACGAGATACTTTTTCCCTAGATGAAATTTCCCATTTGTATCTTAAAGAGATTTTTAGGTTACCTGGAGTTCCCCTCTCCATTATATCTGATCGTGATCCCAGGTTCACTTCTAACTTTTGGAAAGGCCGTTAGAAGTCGTTGGGTACTGAATTAAATTTTAGTACAGCTTTTCATCCTCAGTTAGATGGGCAGTCAGAACGAACAATTTAGACATTAGAAGATATGCTATGTTCTTGCTCAATGTATTATCAAGGAAGTTGGGACCAACATCTCTCTTTGGTTGAATTTTCATATAATAACAGTTTTCATTCCAGTATACAGATGGCACCATTTCAGGCATTATATGGGAAGCGGTGTCGAACACCAGCTTTCTGGGATGAAGTGGGTGAAAGGAAGTTTATGGGACCAGAATTGGTAGAAGTGATGGTAGAAAAAGTTCAGCTGATATAGAAACACATGAGAACAGCTCAGAGCAGGCAGAAGAGTTATGCGGATAACTGGAGGAAGGATCTATCTTTCGAGGTAGGTGATCATATTTTTCTCAAGGTATCTCCTTGGAAAAGTGTGATGATATTTGGTAAGAAAGGAAAGTTGAGTCCAAGGTTTATTGGACCATATAAAATTCTGGAGAAAGTTGGATCAGTTGCTTACCGAGTGGCTTTACCTCCGAGTTTATCTCAGGTACACAATGTTTTTAACGTTTCGATGTTGAGAAAGTATATTCCAGATCCATCTTATGTTTTGAGTCCAGAGGTAGTTCAGTTGGAAGTGAACCTATCTTATGAGGAACAACCGGTCCAGATTCTTGACCACAGGGAGCAAGTGTTACGGAATAATGTGATTAATTAGGTAAAGATTTGTGTAAAAACCACATGATGGAAGAGGCAACATGGGAATCTGAAAATGCAATGAGGGATAAGTACCCCCATTTATTCGATAAGTAAATAAATTGTAGGGATGCAATTTTCTAAAGGGGGGAAGGATGTAACATCCCAAGTAAGTAATGAATAATAGTTATTTTTATCTATGTCTATTAACGAATTAGATAGTGTTTTAGAGTCTTAAAATGAAAATAAATCCAATCTTAAGCATGGAATACACTAATATTTTTTAAAAGATTGTTTTACTGCCTTTTGATGGAAAACCATTTTTAAATCTCTCTTTTGACAATTTTATAATCTATATTTGTCAAAATAAACATATTCATTATTATTGGGTCATTTAAATTTACATTGGATAAATTTTTGTATTTTTCTGACAATGTTCATTTTTTAATGAATAGTGAAAAATACTGCATTTTACATTAAAACTGCTTTTTAATTTAATTTAATTATATGGGTAGATTATCTTTTTAATTGGTCTTAAAGTGTAATCTGAATATATTTTTACCATTTATTCCAATGTTGGTCATTAGGATTAATTTCACTTTGGAATTGGTCATAAACTAATGCCAAACTTTTCATAGATATTGTTTCAAAAAAAACCCGCTATTTGTTTTGACAACAGGAATTATTTTTAAATCAATTATTGCAATTTATGTGTTTGGAATTTGGTAAAATGGATTGCCTATTTGGAATCGGAATGTCCAAATTATGTAATTAAGACTCTTTTATTGTTGGACATTATAAATAGTAACGATGTTATTTATCTTTAATTATCTTGATTAATGAGTAATCAGGTAGTTAAAGATAATAAAATGATATCATAATAATACAAAAAGACCACAACATGTGTCCTAAGGATACTGGTTGTCTCATGGCCGACCATGGGATGCCTTGTGCCAAACATGGGGGCCCCATGGAATCACTTTTGTGGAAAAGTGACTTGTTATCTATTTATTTTTTTTAAAGAAAGTAAATATAACAAGAATGTATCACCTGATTAAATCATTTTTAATTTTGTCTACAAAATGATATTTTAGACTATAAATATTCATTGGAAAGATAAAAAGCTTTCCTATATCATAGTATTTTTTTCATACTTTTTAGAATTTAAATAAATTAAATTATTTATGATATCCTGATGATGAAGCGATTACCTCATTAATAAAGGATTTAAATAAATCTGAAAGATAATGTAAAATCTAAGACCTGCACATGTCCAAAACCTATTGGATTGGTGGATTTCGAACCCTTATCACCTTACCCTCGAATTATATCAATGTGGGACCTTTTGAATCCGAAAATCATTTCCAAAAAAAGTAACATTTCTTTACTTTCGAAGAGTGCCCCTCCTCTCCTCTTATAAAAGGCCCCCACCTCTACCTCCTTACCCACAATCCCAAAGCCTTTGTCTCCGCCAACCCCTTCCCATTTTGTCTCTCCACTTCCCTATATTACGCCTTGAAGCCTCACTTTGGGCAGAATTCTTCCCAAGGAAGCCTTTGTGCTCAAACCAAAGGGAGTTACCCGATTTTAAGGTAATGTCTTCTTTTAAGTCCTTTTGTTTTATTTTGCTTCTCCAACCCCATAAAATCTTTTTATTATTTTCTTTTGTAACAACTCCAGTATCCTCAATATACTAGGATGTTGTTATAATATGGATTCGAGCTACACTTACACACACCTATATCTAATGGTTAACGAACATATTGTTTCCGTGGATGGTGAATTTATGTCTCCCGAAACAATGATTGTTCGACATTCTTTTAACACCTTCAAAGGTGGACATTAAGATGTCAATATATTTATATATGATATATAATATGTTTATGTTTTCCTTAATCTCCTGTTTTTTCTTTTTGGTCATACCTTTATGGTTTCTATTATGGGTAAACGCGATATCTTCATTTATGGAGGTGCGGACTACCGCCCCCTCAAAGTGATTTGATTCGTTAAATACCATATGTGGGACGTATAAAGGATGGAGTTTCGATATAATATATGATATTATACTGGAATTATAATATACCTTTATATCATTATGATTCCATTAAATAAAATACGAAATATAAATGAAAGTAGCGTTCATGCGTACGTACGGCTTACCGTCTCCATGAACGGTGCATTTCATTTCTTACCTCTAAATGATTATGTAATATTATAAATTCATGTATATAATGGATATATAGGATATATACATCATGATTATAACTCTGGATATAGTGGATACATGAACAACTTGTAATTATAAAGAGAATATTTTGACTCAAGTACTAATGATCGTTAAAACGACTGTTATTAACTTAAATAATTAAATAGTGTTCATGACATGGCAAAAAGTGATATAAAAGGAATAATGAACTTGAAAAATGTTCTTAACCATGTAGAAATTAACTCAAGTTTATTATTCAGGAGATTAAAGAACAACCAAGTCATGTCGGACCTGAGGAATGGGACTTCGTCTCAATCTCCTTTAATTGAGGCATATTTTGTTTTATACACAACCTACTTTTATACGGTGTATAAACCTCTTTGACTTTTACGTTTATTCAAAAGGAATCTTTTTTATATGAAGCGTTTTCTAAATGACAAAAGAGAATGTTTTTGTCGTACGTATGCGGTGACAATGACTTCTCCGCCGCCGTGACCGTTATTTGAGTTTCGGCTTCCTCTACAAGCCATACATTTTTTTAAAAGAAAAATAAATACCATGTTTTACTTTTCTTTTATTTTGGTACTGAAAATGGTTTTCATAATGTTTTTATATCAATGTGATGTATTGATATCTTGTGATTGAAAGGTGGAAATGTTATTTTTCCTTTATGCATGTTTTATGTGATACGATTATGTTGAGGTTCTTGGGAATTATTATGAAGACGGGTGGTTCCGTGATAAACTAAGGGCGGGTGAGCCCGATATAGCTCTCCAATGCATTGGGTAACGCGAAGGGGTGAAACTTTAAGGTTTCTCCGAAAATATTTAGGGAATATACTGTGATGGGTATTCCAAACGTAACCAAGAGGGTTACTCCCAACGTAAGAATGTTTTAAATGCCTCAAGTTTCCTTTATGTCTTATGATTTCTATGATTTATTCATGATTTTATGAGGTATGTTAAAGCGCATATGTTTTATGGGTAAAGTATGATTTCATTCTTATGTATATATGTACCCATGTTTCCTTTCCATATTTTTATATCCCTTACTGTGCTTTTTATGCTCATCCTATGTTTTTTGAAATGTTTTTCACAGGTCAAGGGAAAGGTACATGATATGATGATAGTGTCAAGGAAGTGTCAAGAAATAATCCATGTTTTATTTTAAATATGTTTCCATTGATGGGAATGAAGAATACTATCTTTATGTAACCACTTTGTTTATATGTGGAATGTAATGCAAGTTTTATGATCTAATTCTCTAAAACTCTAAACCCGAAAAGATCCTCAACGTGTAATCTTGTAATAACTCAAGATTAAGTATGGTTTAAGGCTAGGGCCTTATAAAAAATCTCCCCTTCCCCTTTAAAATATCATTAATATTTTTTTAAACACTTAAATGTTTTATTTCTGAAGCTTTTTATAAAATATTTAAACATGATTTTATTTCAATGGGAAAAAATTATGAATAAAATATAATTCAAATGTAATTAACTTTTCTTTTCGGTGATACACATGTTTAGAATTTTTTTATATGAAAAATACAAATGATTTTACAAAAATATACTCATTATAAAGTAATAAAATGGGGTTTCATAACTCATTTGTACTTATGGGTTATATATTCCATGTTCGCAAATTATTCCTTATATGTTTGGTGTATTTAATTCCCTTTGATATATCATATCATGAGTCTTATTATTCTAATTACATTAAATGTTTCATTTAATTATTCTATCATATAGATTAGGATTTAAATGTTTCAAAGTGGTATGGGACACAATGGAATGGTTGTAGATTATTTTCATCAATATTTTTCAATTGTATCATCATCTATGTCAAAATATTGTGTTGAATCTTGTACATTATTGTGGTTTTTCTCATATGGTACCGTGTACTATATTTTTTTGAAGTGTCTATGATCATTTTTACTGTTGAGTGTCTATTTGAAACACTTCAAGGTTAATAGTTATTCTATTCACATTTCATGTGATAGTTTTTCAATAATAATTTTTATGTTACATATGTTTCAACATATTCATATGAGGAGTTTATTGGACTTAATATGTGTCATGTGGGGCCGTGTATATCCCCTAGATGCATTGGTAGGTCTCATCAGACAAAAAAGACTATATTTTTAACCGTTATTTATGGTGTCTTGGTCGAGGCCTTGATGGTATAATGTCTACCATTATGAATAACCACATTATGTATCTATTAATTTATAGTCCATGTAATTACTAGAGTTGTAGAATATGTATGGTTATGGAATTATTATTCATATTTTTTACATCTATATTATTTGCAGTATTATGTTTTAATGGCTTGTATACTTTCAATTATTCACCATACCTTACCATTTATATTTCCATTGTATTACATAACCATACTAAGAATCTGAGCTTACCCAATTATATTGTTTTATTTTTATGTAGGATGTGATTATTTTTATTGATAAAAAAATATTAATAATAATCTTGGATATTATAGGTTCATTCAATTGAATTTTCATGTTGAATTATTCATTAATGTTGTCATGTAATGTTTATGTATGTAATCCGGCTTTTAAAAATGATAAAATGATCAGTCCTCTATGATTTTTTCCTATTATCTATGAAACTATATTAATATAAGG
The DNA here is from genome assembly GCA_963277665.1 of Viscum album. Classification (NCBI taxonomy): domain Eukaryota; kingdom Viridiplantae; phylum Streptophyta; class Magnoliopsida; order Santalales; family Viscaceae; genus Viscum; species Viscum album. The sequence continues at coordinate 1,021,211,212 of OY728127.1, forward strand.
CATTTACTATGGGCTACTAAGTTTGGGGTATTCACATCATTGAAAAAACATTCAATCCAAAATAGCTTCAATGTCTATATTACATACATCATTATATTCATAGGCAGATCCCAAAGATGTTCATGATGCCTGAAAGCATTATCATTGGATTGAAGTTATGAATTAAGGGTTTCATTAAATTGAGATGAATTATTATTGGGATCATGCAGGCATACAAAAATTAAAATACACTGTGAAAAAGTATGACATCCATAAAAAGTTAAATGATGACGGTGAATTGAAATGAAATAATATAGCTATAGTTTGTGAATGTTACCAAAAATTAAAGGTGTTGATTTTGATAGTACATTTTATCCAGTTCCAATATTAGAGGATCAAAGAATATTTCATTATATAGAATCATAATGAGGATATTTTATTGATAGATTTAATGACATATTTTTCCTAATGTATAGTTCGATGAAGATGTTTGTTTTGAAAAACCATGTATCATTGGGTGTTAATAATTTTTTACTTATGTGTGTTAGTTTGATATGGATTTATATGAACTAAAACATGATGAAATATCATGGTATTCAAAATTAGGTACTTTCATATGGAGGAAATATTTCAAAAAAATAGGAGTGGATGGTAAAATATACATTAAATAAAATCATATATTTTTTACGCTTTTAGTTTTTATCTTGATTAAATTAAATATTCATCAAATGATAAAGTACAATTGAATATTTTTCGAATCAAATAAATAATTTGTTTGAAATATAAAATTTTGGAGAATTGAAATATATTATTGGCTTACAAATCATGAAAAAGACAAGTTATCTTCAAATATGAGAAGAAAATTATTCAATGGGACATCTTATGATTTTTTTGGAATATTGAAAACAAGTTTGAACAAATATTTATGTGGGAACTAATTTTTCTAATGAATGAGATGTTAAGGATGTGGATCAGAAGTATCCAAGGAATATAGTGGGAAGTTAATTATATCTAAAGGCATTAAGGCCACATATTTCTTATATTGATACTTTATGTGAATTATTTCAATGTTCTCAAAAGAATTCCATCTCACATAAGAAAGCTAAATTAAAAGATATATCAATGGGTCAAATGATGTTGATATAATATATTGGTGATCGGGAATTGTTTTTAGGTTTTATATAGGATATTTGTGGGTAGGATGTGATTACGATAGAAGATTAAAATCTAGATGTGTTATATTTTTGGATGAATGTAGTCTGATTTATTAGAAAACAATTTGGATACTCTTAGTACGTATGACGCTAAGTGTGCATCTTCCAATAAATATCCTTATAAAATTATCTAAATGATTAAATAGTTGGAAGATTTTTTAGAATATGTGAAGTCACACCTACCCTTGGGATATGATTATTGAAGTGTTAAAATTCACAATAAAAAACCTGTGAAACATTATTATTAAAATAATATTCACATAATATATCAATTAATAAAATTGTATCTAGAGAAGAATTAATTAATGATGTAGTGTGTTCTTAAAAGAGAACTTGTTTTTAATATATTTATTGAAAAATTTTAAATGGAAAACATATATAACATGCTATTGATGTTGGGTTCACAACATCCCTCTGTTCGTGTATAATGTTACTTATTTTGATCCACCATACAAATTTTCTATTTATAGTATTATCAAGGGGAATAAATTATTATGTAACATACATATATCCATTGGTATGAGGATTAACTTTGAAGGGAATCATTTTTTTTGGGAATTTTTAAATGGGGTAATATTTGATTAAAATTTGTTGTAGCTATTTTAATTATTTATGAAAGTGGATCGATGAAAAAAATTTCTAGAAAAAGTTAAAAAGATATGAAATTTCATGTTCATAGGAAATTTTTATTAAGTGAATTCATATTGAGAGAATATTTTCTTATATAATGATTCATGTTTCCAACAATATCTTCACTAAAATAGTCATATAATTATTATGTAAGTAATAAATAGTTTTAGTTACTATAAATTTGTTAATTATGTTTTTTTCATTAACATTATAATCCAAATGGGGAGACATCTAGGACCAAGTTAGCCTAAAATGAGTATACTATCAATGATTGTTTTTCTGTAAAAAGAAATTTTTTTGAAATAGGTATTATTTCAAGTGTTACTATTTTATATTATTCAAAAAATATTAAATTAAATAAATTTCTGAAAAATTAAATTGTATAATGAATTCGATCTGATGAACATTTATTAACGAATTTTAAAAGATAGGTATAAAATTTATTTAGATAGTAAAAATAATAGAATGAAGTTTCATTTAGAAAGGGAAAATTATCAGTAAAGATGTTATTAATATTTTTAAAATGATCTCATAAACATTTCTTAATAACGATAAAAAGATCATATGATATTTTCTTCAAAAATGAAAAAAGATCAGAATAACATTCATTCCACTGTTTTCATTAAAATGTTTGTGTATAATTATCAGATTAAGATTAATTAAAAATATTCAGTGTAAAATTTTATCATGTGGAGAAGTGAGTGTTGAATTTTTCCAAGATTAGGAAATTTTCAAATAGTCTATCATTTTTGTGAAAAAATGAAGGGACATTCTATTCAAGGAATATATAATTTATTGATTATTGGTTTTTTGAAATAAAATAATAACATGAGTAAAAAATCTCATGAACCTTAAATTTTAAATAAAGGGGTGATATTTTTTTAGTTTCACATAGTTCCATTTTTTTATGTTTGTAATGTGTCTGATTTTTAGGATATTTAATGTATTACAGAATTTTAATAAAATTTTATAATATTGAATTAATATGTTAGTGATGGAAATTTATGATTTCTTAAGGAATGAGGAAAGAAATGGAAAAATGGATTCTATTTAACATGTCATTAAAAAATTATATGAATGTTTTAGTGACATAGTTTTCTAATCTAAATAAAATTCAGATTAACATTTCAACTGCACATTTCTTATTAATATTACGGGTAAATATTTCGAATGAATATTTCCAAGGATCATTAATAAAAATGTTTTTTAGATGACGATATGTGAAGATATTTTCATTATGTGATATTCATACATATATGAATTTTGTCTATAGTAATATAATTATTCAATGCTTTTCATATCATGATTGAAATTTTGGTGATTTTCACATAGTTTTATGGAAGGTTGAAAATGATTGAATTTACAAAATGTACTGAGTGGGACATTTGAATACCTTGTTTTCTTTAAGTGGGAATGTAAAATATCACATCCATTATCCTTCAAATAGGATGCATGAAGTATTTTTTGGTTTATAGTTCTTGCATTGAAAAGTGGATGCTATATAAATTTTTGTTTATAAAAGGGTAACAGATAAACTTAAATATATTTAATTTTAGAATGAAACTCTAAAACTATAGAGTCTATTAGTTATAGAAGAATAATACAGAGATTTTTTTTACAATATGTTTTTCCCTTAGATTATTCATGTAACACCTGAGACTTTTATGTTATATAAATCATCAAAGGAATCTTTTTCTACACACAACACTTGCTTGGCTTTCTTTACACGAAATCGGGACCTTCCTCGATAGCTTGCATCATACGCAATACCGAGTTTCACTAAACAATGATATGCTAATAAAATATTATTAAAACTAGCCGTTATGAATAGTAATAACCAATTTTGGAAATTTTATAAATTTTATTTTTCAAAATGACTTCATTTTTGGATTCGGAATATCGAAATTATCCTAGGGTGAAATTTTGATATTTTTCTGAAAACTTTCAATTTTTGATGAATAGTGAAACCACTAAGTGGTAGTTAAAAAACTGAATTTTGAATAAAACTTAATTTTACCACATCTGTGAGTGGAATTTCAAAAATCCGAGAGACACGGTTGATGTGAGTAAGTAAAATGTGGTTCTTTGAGATGAAAATATTTTTTTGGTGAATAGTAACTTTTTACTTTTATTTACCACGGTTAAAAGTAAATAGAGTAATTAAGGGTCAAAATGATATTATTATTACCCTAAAACATGTCCTAATTCTATTGGATAAGTGTAATTCGACCAAAAACAAACTTAGGAATAAAATATGTCCATTTAGGCAAACATGGATTAGATTAGGACATTTATTATTAATTTATTTAAAGAAGGGTTAAAATAGTTAAAATCAAAGTTTAATAAGTAAATCATTTTTAAAATGGGGTTATACATAAGATAAATTCGAATATAAATATTCATTAGAAATATAAAAATATTTCCTACATAATGGTATTTTATTTGTAATTTTTAGACATTAAATAGTTTAATTTATTTATGACACAACAATGATGCAGTAATTATCTTATTAATAAAATATTTACATAATTGATGTTATAAATACCTAAATAAATGTCATTTTAGACTTTTTATGACTTAAACAAATTTTATAGGTTAATATGACATGTTATTATTGATTTAATTAACTTTTTTCTAACTATTCATTCTGTTATGATTTTCACAAAAATCAATTACTAAATAGTGTCAAAATTGACATAAAATAGTTTTTAAAACAAATATTATATTATTAATTGTTATTTTTTGCCTAAAAATCTAAGGATCGGCCAAATGACTTATATAAGGTTATATATATTAATAATAAACAACATGGGGTTCGTTTGGTTGCTTATAGTATGTTTATTAACCTTATAGTATAAGAACACAAGAAGACACGGTAAAAGTAAAATTATTTAACTTAATGTTAAATCTAAATGATAAGCTTAAAATAGGAACCTAAACTTGAATAAATTATATTGGATGAGATTATTTCGACCCATCCCCACCTTATCTTATAAATAAAACAATTTGGAGCTTTTTAAAACCGAACTTGACTTTATAATAAAATAATATTTTTAGTTTCTCCAAAGGAGCCCCTCTCCTCCCTTATAAAATGGCACCTCCTCCCCCTCTTCCTCACACCACTTTGAGCCTTCAAGATCGTCCAAACCCTACCAAGTTCTACTATCCAATTCCCTAGAAACATCCTACAGGTTCTGGTTTTCTTCAAAGACCTATTTTAGTGCCCAAAAAGGAGGTCTCAAAGAAGCACTTCAAAGAAGAGGTAATGGCTGTTACCGATTCATTCATCTTTATTTCTTCTTCCACTTATTCTTATTTATTTTTTTCATTATGAAGTAATAACATAAGTATCACTAATATTCTTATATGTTATTATAAGTATGAAACAACCCAATTTCACCATCTATCCATCCTACGGAAAAAGAAATCACCGCGCGTACGTACGTACGGAATACCGTCTCCACGCCGTGGTGTAATCTATTATACACCACCACCATACTTGGATGGGTATAATGGTGTAAATAATGAATATATATGACTATTATAAAGTGATATTTATTCTGAAATAGTATACATACACTCCAATAAAATTCCACGATCATAGGAATGATATCAGCACTCGTGCGTAAGTACGGAATACCGTCTCCACGATGTGATGCGACTCGTTCTACATGATCTTCATTGCATAATTACTATATGAATGAATTTAATGAATTAATATGATATATATTACACTAATACCATTCTGGAAATGACGTATCTAAATCCTAAAGAGAAGAATAAGAATTTATTCAATAAAACACGCATAAGAACAAAAAGTAATAAACACCCGAATAACAAGTAGTAATGAAATATTACTAATAAGAAGCTAATAATATGACCATATATGATATCATAACAATAATTATGATTCTAGAATAATTCAATAACATTATTTAAATCATTATACATGATTTTCTGACACTTATGAGGCAAATCGGACCTAAGGTAAAGGAAATATCACAATCTCTTTTTTATCCGATATTGTTTATACTTTAGTATTTACTGGGGTGTATTTTATCATCCACATCCATCTATACTCAATATATAATATTATTTCCATCCACCTACAATTTATTAAATCAAATTTTACCTTTCGGTGAGTTTTTAATAAAGGATATGAATGGAATCTTTTGTCGTTTTTCGTACGAGGTACTTTTTGACTTTTCTGACAAAAGTAAGAAGAATGTTTTTTTTAACTTATACGGCATGAATTTATTTTTAAAACATTATTTCCAAGAAGCTTCCTTTAAAAGTTTTCTTGTTTATTTTTAATCAAATTCTTTTAGTTTATAATTGTACGACATGTAATGAAAGGAAAAGTGTTTTTGAAGCAGAAATGATATTTTCCTCAAAAATGGTGTTCAAGTGTTTTATCAAAATTATTTTCCATATAAGATAATAAAGGGTTCTGTATCTATCCTTATTATTACATTGATTTGATTATGTTGTGATGGAATTATATTTTTATGAATTCCTTTATGTTATATGAATTGTTTTATGATGTCACGATGTTTAAGATTCCCATTTTTATTACATGGTTTATGCTATGATGTATGGATTCTAATTTTGTGGCACACATAAGAATGGTATCATTATGAGATGGGTGGAACCTATATCTCCCTCTAATTCATTGGGTAAAGATTTTATATCTCATGAGATAGACATGGCTGGAACGGTAGGTTATATCGGTTCAGTGAAACGGGACTGAAACGATGAATGAACTCGGTTCAGAAATGGACTTTTTCCACTAAGATAGTCATGGAAACGAGGCTTGACTAACAAGAAATGATTCTCTATGATTATGTGTGTATGCCACAAAGTTTCATGTTGTATGTTATGATTATTGGGATTACATTTCACTACTATGATTTATCCCATGTTATGAAATTATGATCTCTTTTGCAGGTTAAGATTTCCAAAAGTTATGTGTTTATGTATATGATGTGATTGATATTTCTTTTGTTTACACTTATTGAGAATTTGAGATCACCTTTTTGTATGTTTTATTTCCCCAGGTCAGGATGAAGGTTATTAAGTAGAATATTCCAAAAAGGGACTCTAGATATGATGAAATAAATGGGAGGCAAAGTAGATGCTTTATGAACCAGTTGTTTATGATTTCCAGTTTCTAAAGACACTATACCTATACGGTCCTTTCATGGTTTTGTTATATGTTGTAATAAGTGTGCTTAAATTTTGAAGTAATAACAAATGTATGTAAAGTATGGGTCGTTATAGTTGGTATCAGAGGAAAGGTATAGTCAACCTTTGTAAACTAGGATGTGAAAGCCTTAGTAAGAACACTAAGGATAATTCTAAGCATTGAACACAATCTTAGTGTTTTAGAAATTACCATGAAAAACCTAGGATAAGACCTTAAGTGTGAAATTTTATTCTTGATTATGTGGTTTTCCTATTATAATTAGTTTTGCTCACACTATTCTTCTTGGTTTTAGTCAATGGCTGGAACCCGAAGGAACACTGTTAATACGGAATGTGACGGGCAATGCAATGATTGTCCCCATGAGCAACCAAACGTTATGGGAGCTAGAATGCAAAATCTTGTAGCCATGCTCACACAACTTTCTCAAGCTATGAATCATGCAGGACTTCCAAACGAGAAAAGGAAGGAGCAACATTCTGTTGAATCCTTCATGAGGCAGCGTCCACCTTCATTCAGCGGGTCTACTGATCCATTATTTGCTGAACAATGGATTAGTACAACTGAAAAGATATTTTCAGTTCTTCAATGTTATGAACTTGATAAAGTCATCTTAGCATTGTATCGTTTGGAAGGTGATGCTGATCAATGGTGGAATCTTATCAATAATACGAGGCAAAGAGATGAAATTGAGTCCATGGAATGAGACGAGTTCAAGAACATATTTTTCAATAAGTACATCCCTCATATTCTCAGAACAAAGATGGAGAAAGAGTTTCTTGAACTGAAGCAAAAGGATGATGAATCTGTTGGTACCTATGAAGCAAATTTTACAAGACTTGCAAGGTACACTTCTGGTATTATTATCCAACCTGAGAGTAAAATCGATCGATTCTTTAGTGGCTTAAAACCAATTCTTCAAAGGGTGTTAGCCATAAGGGACTTCAATAGCTACGAGGAAATCGTTCGATGTGCTCTCAAAGTTGAGATGGAGATTGGAGTAACCCATCAGTCATATGGGTTGATAATAAGAGGAAAATGGAATTCAAAGGAAAATCTAAAGAGCACACTGAAAGAAGATGATCTTTCCCTTATGCTCAAAGTGTGGAAAGAAACATGGAGGGAGTTGGCTTAAAGGGACAAGTAAATGTTTCAAATGTGGAAAGGAAGGTCATCGGGCATTTGAATGTTGTGATGATGGGAAGAGGATTTCTAATGATGCAAACAAAGGAAGGGATACACAGAATGAACCTACTACACTTCAATGTTTCAAGTTCAAGGAGATGGGACATTATGCCAATAAATGCCCTAATCCAAGGGTTAATCATGATGGTCGATGTCAACAAACTCTTGAGGCTAAAGACAAAGGAAAGTCATATGCAATTTCTATCAGCGATGTGGAGTACAATAACGATGTGGTGAAAGGTACACTTACCATCCACTATAAAGTAGAAAATGTTTTATTTGATTCTGGATCCACCCACTCCTTTATTTTTGAATAATTTCCTAAGGGTATCACTATATTACCTAAACAATTAGATGTTGAGTTAGCTGTGACAACACCTAATGGCACAACAGTTGCATCAAAAGTTTATAATTCTTCTCCGATTGAAGTATATGGGAATGTGCTTCCTGAAAATCTTGTGAGCCTTCCTATAGTGGAATTTGATGTGATTCTTGGCATGGATTGGATTTATCTACATGGAGCTCATATCAATTTCCAAAGAAGGGAAGTCACATTTCATATTCCAGATCAATCTATGATCGTCTATCGATGCAAGGATGAACATAACCTTCCAATGGAAATTTCTTCCATTTTATGGGTATTGATTCCACTGAATGAAGGTTATTTATCTCAAATGGTTGGTGAGAAAATCATGATTAAGAATATGCCCATTGTACGGGAGTTTGATGATGTCTTTCCAGAGGAATTACTGGGTCTTCCACCAAATCCTGAAGTTGGGTTTTCAATAGAACTCGTAACGGGTGCTTTGCCTATTTCAAAGACACCTTATAGAATGGCCCCAATTGAGCTGCAGGAATTGAAGAAGCAACTCCAAGAGAATCTTGATAAGGGGTTCATACGCCCTAGTGCTTCACCTTTGGGAGCACCTGTTCTGTTTGTTAAGGAGAAAGATGGATCAATGAGACTCTGCATTGATTATCAAGAACTTAACAAGATCACTATCAAGAACAAATATCCTCTCCCATGCATTGATGACTTATTTAAACAACTACGAGGAGCTAAATAATTTTCCAAGATTGATCTTCGTTCAGGGTATCATCAATTTAGGGTCAAAAGGGAGGATATACCAAAGACGTCTTTCCGTACAAGGTATGGACACTATGAATTTATAGTGTTGCCATTTGGTCTTACTAATGCCCCTGTTATCTTCATGGATCTAATGAATAGAGTCTTTAGAGACTATCTTGATCAGTTTTTGGTAGTCTTTATAGACGATATTCTTGTCTATTCAATGATCAAGGAAGAACATGAAGATCACTTGAGAATTATATTGAAGACCCTGAGAAAGGAGAATCTTTATAACAAATTTACCAAGTTTGAATTTTGGCTTCAAAAAGTTTCATTTTTGGGTCACATAATCTCAAAAGAGGGGATATCTGTGGATCCAACAAAAACAGAGGTTATCAAAAGATGGTCGAGACCAACAACAGTGACTAAGATCCAAAGTTTTCTTGGTTTGGCTAGATATTATCGATGTTTTGTGAATGATTTTTCACGATTATCTAATCCACTCACCAAGTTGACTCGGAAAGGAGTTATGTTTTTTTGGACGAAAGAATGTGAAGAGAATTTCAAGGAGTTGAAAAGAAGGTTATCCAGTGCACCTGTGCTCACACTACCTTGTAGTGGAGAAAGGTTTCTGATCTACAGTTATGCATCCAAGAAGGGTTTGGGGTGTCTTCTTATGCAAAATTATATGGTGATAGCTTATGCCTCACGACAGTTGAAAATACATGAGCAAAATTACCCAACTCATGATTTGGAGTTAGCGACAGTAATCTTTGCATTAAAGATTAGGAGGAAATACTATTATGGTGAGAGGTGTGATATTTATACTGATCATAAAAGTTTAAAGTATATTTTCACACAAAAGGAGTTGAATATGCGCCAAAGAAGATGGTTGGAGCTGATTAAGGATTACGAATGCTCAATTCATTACCACCCTGGGAAAGCAAACAAGGTGGCAGATGCATTAATTCGACAAGACTATGCCAGTTTATCCATGATGAGGATCACAAAAGATACAATATTTATGGATTTACAAAGGATGGATCTTGGAATTATAATGGAAGGGGAAAAATCTTATCTTTCTCAAATGAATGTTCAACCATCTATACATGTGATGATTAAAGAGGCACAGAAAGAAGATGTCGAGTTACAAAAGTAGGTGAGAAATGTTCCTGAATTCAGCCTTTATGGTGATGGAATAATAATGTTCAGGAATCGGGTTTGTGTTCCTCCCATCCCATAATTAAAGAAGGAGATGCTGGATGAGGCTCGTAGTTCTTCATTCTCTATTCATCCTGGAAGCACGAAGATGTATAGGGACCTAAAAGGGTACTTCTGGTGGGATGGCATGAAAAGAGATGTTGTTGAATATGTCTCTCAATGATTGGTTTTTCAGAAAGTTAAATTTGAGAGACAGAATTCTAAGGGGATGTTACAACCATTACCCATACTCAAATGGAAATGGGAAAACATCACTATGGACTTTGTCACAGGACTTCCTAAAACATCCAAAGGCAATAATGCTATCTGGGTCATAGTTGATCGTCTTACAATGTATGCACACTTCATTGCTATTAGAGAGGATTTCTCTCTGGATCATCTTGTCAAGATATATGTAAAGGAAGTGGTAAGATTGCATGGAGTACCACTTTCTATTATATCTGATCGGGATCTGATGTTTAACACAATGTTCTGGTGATGTCTTCTGCATACTCTGGATACAGAGTTGAGTTTCAGCACTGCTTATCATCCTTAGACATACAGTCAGTCTGAGATAACAATTCAAACTATAGTAGATATGTTGAGAGCTTTCTCTATGGATTTCAAAGGTTGTTGGGATCAACACCTACCTTTGGTGTATTTTTCTTATAATAATAGCTTTCAATCCAGTATTCAGATGGATCCTTATGAAGCTCTCTATAGAAAGAAATGCAGGACTCCAACTTGCTGGGATGAAGTTGGGGAAAGAAAGATATTAGGACCCGATCTCATTGATGAAATGGCAGAAAAGGTCAGATCTATTCAACAACACATAAGAGTAGCTCAGAGTCGATAGAAAAGTTATGCCGACAACCGAAGAAAAGACCTAGAGTTTGAAGTATGTGATAAAGTGTTCTTACGAATATCTCCCTAGAAGAGGGTCATGAGATTTGGAAAGAAGGGGAAGTTGAGCCCTAGATATATCAGTCCTTTCGAAATACTGGACCGTGTTGGGAAGGTAGATTACCGATTGGCGCTTCCACAGAATCTCTCTCGAGTTCACGATGTGTTCCATGTATCTCTCCTGAGAAAGTACATACCTGATCCTTCACATGTACTCAGCTCAGAAGTTGTACCGCTGGAGTAGGATCTTTCTTATGAAGAACAGCCGATAGAGATTCTGGATCATAGCAAAAAAGCCCTACGAAACAAGACCACTCGATTGGTGAATGTTTTATGGAGGAACCACCAATTAGAAGAAGCTACATGGGAGCTTGAGGATATGATGAGGGAGAGGTATCCTCATCTGTTTGTTACAATGTGACGAATTTCGAGGGCAAAATTCATTTTAAGGGGTGTAGAATGTAACACCCGAGACTTTTATGTTATATAAATCATCAAAGGAATCTTTTTCTACACACAACACTTTCTTGGAATGCTTTACACGAAATCGTGACCTTCCTCGATAGCGTACGTCGTATGCCATACCGAGTTTCACTAAACAATGATATGCTAATAAAATATTATTAAAACAAGCCATTATGAATAGTAATAACCACTTTTTTAAATTTTATAAATTTTATTTTTCAAAATGGACTTCATTTTTGGATTCGGCATATCGAAATTATCCTAGGGTGAAATTTTGGTATTTTTCTGAAAACTTTCAATTTTTGATGAATAGTGAAACCACTAAGTGGTAGTTAAAAAACTGAATTTTTCATAAAACTTAATTTTACCGCTTATGTGAGTGGAATTTCTAAAATACGAGAGACACAGTTGATTTCAGTAAGTAAAATGTGGTTCTTTGAGATTAAAATAATTTTTGGGGAATAGTAACTTTTTACTTTTATTTACCACGGTTAAAAGTAAATAGGGTAATTAAGGGTACAAATGATATTATTATTATCCTAACACATGTCCTAATTCTATTGGATAAGTTTAATTAGACCAAAAACAAACTTAGGAATAAAATATGACCATTTAGGACCACTTGGATTAGATTAGGACATTTATTATTAATTTATTTAAAGAAGGGTTAAAATAGTTAAAATCAATGTTTAATAAGTAAATCATTTTGAAAATGGGGTTATTCATAAGATAAATTCGACTACAAATATTCATTAGAAATATAAAACGTTTTCCTACATAATGGTATTTTATTTTTAATTTTTAGACATTATATAATTTAATTTATTTATGACACAACGACGATGCAGTAATTATCAGATTAATGAAATATTGACATAATTGATGTTATAAATACCCAAATAAATGTAATATGAGACTTTTTATGAATTAAACAAATTTTATAGGTTAATATGACATGTTATTATTTATTTAATTAACTTTTTTCGAACTAATCATTCTGTTATGATTTTCACAAAAATCAATTACTAAATAGTGTCAAAATTGACATAAAATAGTTTTTAAAACAAATATTATAATATTAATTATTATTTTATTGCTAAAAATATATGGTTCGGCCAAATGACTTAGATACGGTTATATATATTAATAATAAACAAATTGAGGTTATTTTGGCTGCTTATAGTATGTTTATTAACCTTATATTATAAGAACACAAGAAGACATGGTAAAAGTATAATTATTTAACTTAATGTTAAATCTAAATGATAAGGTTCAAATAGGAACATAAACTTGTCTAAATTCTATTGGATGAGAGGATTTCGACCCATCCCCACCTTAGCTTCAAAATCAATCAATTTGGAGCTATTTAAAACCGAACATGACTTTATAATAAAATAATTTTTTAAGTTTTTCCAAACGAGCCCCTCTCCTCCCTTATAAATGGGAACCTCCTCCCCCTCTTCCTCATACCACATTGAGCCTTCAAGCTCGGATAACCTCGGCCAATTTCTCCTCTGAACTTCCCTATAAACATCCTAGAGGTTCTGGTCTTCTTCAAGTACCTATTTTAGTGCCCTAAAAGGATCTCTCAAAGAAGCACTTCAAAGAAGAGGTAATGTCCATTACTGATTCTTTCATCTTTATTTCTTCTTCCACTTCTTCTTCTTTATTTGTTTCATTATGAAGTAATAACATCAGTATCACTCATATACTGATATGTTATTATAAGTATGAAACAACCCTATTTCACCATCTATCCATCCTACGGAAAAAGAAATCGCCGCGCGTGCGTACGTACGGAATACCGTCTCCACGCCGTGGTGTAATCTATTTTCCACCACCACCTTACTTGGATGGGTATAATGGTGTAAATAATGACTATATATGACTATTATAAAGTGATATTGATTCTGAAATAGTATACATACACTCCAATACAATTCCACGATCATAGGAACGATATCATCACTCATGCGTACGTATGGAATACTGTCTCCACGATGTGATGCGACTCGTTCTACATGATCTTCATTGAATAATGTTTATATAAATGAATTGAATGAATTAAAATGATATATATTACACTAATACCATTCTAGAAATGAGTTATCTATAACCTAAAGAGAATAATAAGAATTTATTCGACAAAACATGCATAAGAACAAAAAGTAATAAACACCAAAATAACAAGTAGTAATGAAATATTACTAATAAGAAGCTAATAATATGATCATATATGATATCATAACAATAATTATGATTCTAGAATAAGTCAATAACATTATTTAAATCATTATACATGAGGTTCGGACACTTACGATGCGAATCGGACCTAAGGTAAGGGAAATATCACAATCTCATTTTTATCCAAGATTCTTTATACTTTAGTATTTACTGGGGTGTATTTTATCATTCACATCCATGTTTCCACAATATCTAATATTATTTCCATCCACCTACAATTTTTTAAATCCAATTTTACCCTTAGGTGAGTTTTTAGTAAAGGATATGAAAGAAATCTTTTCTCGTTTTTCGTACGAGGTACTTTTTGACTTTTCTGACAAAAGTACGAAGAATGTTTTTTTTAACTTATACGGAATGAATCGATTTTTAAATCATTATTTCCAAGAGGATTCCTTTACAATTTTTCGAGTTTGTTTTTAATCAACTTCTTTTAGTTTAGAATTGTACAACATGTTAAGAAAGGAAAAGTGTTTTTGAAGCAGAAAGGATATTTTCCTCAATAATGGAGTTCAAGTGTTTTATCAAAATTATTTTCCATCTAAGATAATAAAGGGTTCTGTTTCTATCCCTATTATTACGTTGATTTGATTATGTTGTGATGGAATTATATTTTTATGAATTCCTTTATCTTATATGAATTGTTTTTATGATGTCACGATGTTTAAGATTCTCATTTTTATTACATGGGTTATGCTATGATGTATGGTTTCTGATTTTGTGGCACACATAAGAATGGTATCATTATGAGATGGGTGGGACATATATCTCCCTCCAATGCATTGTGTAAAGATTTTATATCTCATGAGATAGACATGGCTGGAACGGTAGGTTATACCGGTTCAGTGAAACAGGACTGAAACGAGGAATGAACTCAGTTCAGAAATGGAGTTTATCGACTAAGATAGTCTTGAAAATGAGTCTTGACTAACAAGAAATTATTATCTATGATTATGTGTGTATGACACAAAGTTTCATGTTTTAAGTTATGATTATTGGGATTACATTTTACTACTATGATTTATCCCATGTTATGAAATTATGATCTCTTTTGCACGTTAAGATTTCCAAAAGTTATGTGCTTATATATATGATGTGATTGATATTTCTTTTTTTTACTCTCACTGAGAATTTGAGCTCACCCTTTTGTATGTTTTATTTCCCTAGGTCAGGAAGAAGTTTATTAAGTAGAATATACCAAAAAGGGACTCTAGATATATGAAATAAATGGGAGGCAAAGTAGATGCTTTATGAACTAGTTGTTTATGCATTCCAGTTTCTAAAGACACTATACCTATACGGTCCTTTCATGGTTTTGTTATATGTTGTAATAAGTGTGATTAAATTTTGAAGTAATAAAAATGTATGTAAATTATGGGTCGTTATAAGTCACATGTAAAAAAAATCATTATTTTATTTCTAGAAATACTTTCTAGGTGGACCTTCTAAATTTACCAAATAGGATACGAATTTATAAATATTATATGAATATTTTCTTACCTTCTACAATGTACAAATGTTAAGAATAATATTATCAAGAAATAATTTATTTTTTAATTAAAGAAATCATATTGAGAACATTATGATTCTGTTGGAGTTGGTTTCTAATGTTTTTATGAAATATTTATTACATACATTGTGCTAAGAACCACATTTTTTGTTAATTTGATCATTGTTCAATACATGTATAAAGAATTGCCATCATGTATTAAATACATAAAATGGATATTTTTAATTATGTATTGTGTGGTAATGGATTACATCCAATGTATTTGAAAGACTAGATACACATGTTTTGTAGTAAACCTTGTAAATTCTGGTGCTTATGTAGTTTTTCCAATATGTTCGTTTTTTCAGAAAATTTATTACTCTTAAATAGTATGGAATGTTTGTTTCAAAATAATGAAAACATAAAATAAAAATTATCACTAATTCATCCCTCCCCCTCCCAGTGATCACATAAATCATGATTAGGAATATCATATTTTAAGGTCTTACCACATAATTTAACCATGTTTTACATGTTTTTACTCATAAAAGTGCTAAGTAATTGCCATGGTTACTATTAGTAATGAAAACAACAAAATGTGAGCTATTTACCAAATCTAGAACGACTAATTATACATTAATATTCCATTTATAATGATTAAATTTTTATATGTGTAAAAAAAAATTTAATAAAAATGTGTAAAACAAAATGAAATATTTTTTTAACCAAAACACAATTTTATGCCCAAAAAATTTTCGTATAAAAAAATAAAGTATAACATTAATTATTTTGAAAGTAATTTGATTATTTATAAATATAATATAGATATATTATATTCATGATAAATTAAAAACTTATTTGAAATTTAAAATAACATTATTCAACAAAAATATATTATATTTTTATAGAAAACAGTTTTTTACTATTCACACAAAAAATTAATTTCAAAAAATTTCAATAAGTAATATTAAGATATTTATGACATCCGGAATTTAAAAATTATTTAATTTTTTTTAAGATAATATATGTAAATATGGAATATTTTTATTATAATATTCATGAAAAATTAAATAACATAAGTTTTTTGAAAGGTAACTATAAATCCTAAAATAAATTTGTTCATAATCTTTTCAAAAAAGTAAAAATTACATATAGAATATAATTATTGATTGTATTATTATGCATCATTATGGAAAAATTATTTTAAATATAAATCATAATAATGTTATTCTTATTCATACCCTCCAATAGAAATAATAGGTTGTTGTAGTAATATATAAATAATACAATTCGACAGTTTATTATGTTTGATGTTCAATTTAGTGTATTCTATTAAAAAATAGTTATTTTAAAATATAATATAAAATAAAATATTGGGATATTAAAATAGATATCCCATTTAAGTACTCACCAAAATAATTATCCTATGAAAGACCTTGGCATAGTGGTATTGATGCATGATTCAATGTCCTCATAATGTTATGTCTTGAGGAAGAAATTTATCATTCATAAAATTAAAAAAAATTAAAATAATATTATATTTGATGGAATTTATATTTATATTGAGATGATGAGCAGAATACATTCAAAATTTTTTTATCTAGGTTTTTTCTGTAGTAAATGTAATGTAGTAAATGAATCTATTTTCATGAAGTATTTTATAGATTAAAAAATAATCTCAAAAGGAATAGAAATTTATTTTTTCCTAAATCAAATATTGATATGGATGAATTGTAGTGTTTTGTATTCTAATCTATTTTTAATTTCACGCATACATTGATGATAAAATTTAATAAGAGTTAGTCTTATAGTATAAATGATTTGGATTATTGTAATTGTAAATATTGGGAGACCATCAATGAGTTGTAATAGTATTTGGAAGAGACTCACTATTTTTTGAAGATTTTTGTGATTCCACATCCCATGAGAAATAAGGTGATGAATTAAAAACCTCATTCTAGTTATGTTTTCTACGTTGGTTTTACTAATATTTATTACTATTTGAAATACCACTGTTGGGTAATTTGGATCTGTCCTAGATTTACTTAATTTATATGTGACAACATTTATTGTCTATATGAAATATCCCTATATCAAAAACCTTTTATCTTTTTATAACCCCTCCATATTCATAATACTATTTGGGATAAGGTATTTATATATTTTTTATTAGAATTAACACAATCTTCATCTAGGAATAATTTGATATGGTTATTTACTAACTAATTAACTTAATCAATTGGCATCATTAAAATAAGAGAGTTTTTATTAGTAATCCATATGTGAAATTTATATTCTAAATAGATTAGTTAATTGAAATAAACATTGTATTCTATCATTTTGGGATGAGAAATTCAACTCTTCGTATTTCTCTATAATATCATTTATTAGAGTACACAATTTTAGTTAATTCTTATCATAATACATCACCTTCAGGAATATATATTGATATATAGATTTATTCTTATTTTTAAAAATTTAATTTTTTCTTATATTTTTGAACATATATATTCATTGGAGATCCTTTTATTATTTATTTACAAATCATGGAACTAAAATTCTGAAATTAATTGTTTCATAAGGTTTTAGTTTGATCAAGAAATAATAGATTGCATATATTGGAAATTCTTATACAATATATGTTACTAGATTTAATATTTTAATAAATGATCAGAAATTTATCACAACTGGCCAAATTCTGTCACTAGTAAACATTAATTCATAATGATTTCCTTGTATCCCATATAAGGAGTATCAATAGAGTCTAATTAAATTATTTAATATAAAAATATAGTCATTAATTGTGAACATATATTTATGTGACATATTTTCAATATCCATTATTACAGAAAAAATTATATGTTTATTCATACTCCAATAATTCACATGAAATAGTGACATAGAAAAGATTTTAGTGATTCTTGAAAATCTGTGTCTATAATTTCAGAGAAAAATACAGATTACTTATCATCTTAGAAATATCGATGAATTTTTTGGAATTGAAAATAACATGGTCATGTCACTTTTAACACCAGTGATTTCATTTATACTTAAATATTTTAGTTCTTAATATTCTACATTGGTTTTATGGGATTTTGATTTAAATATTTAATCATTTTAATTTTTTTCAAGAATGAATGATAAATATTTAGGTCCAAATAGACCATATAAGATTAAAATGTGTGGTATATTTTATTCATAAGTATAAAATTTAGGAGTGAAATAATATTTATGAGGATTTTGTCATCAATCCATTTGGTTTTATAATTTTTTGGTATTTAATAATTTAAAATATTATTTCAAGAAATACCTCATTTATTCATATTATATTTCCTTTTATAGTGAATATTAGTTCCTCTCATATTATATTCTTACCTCATCCCTCAATAATTTATGAATTATATGAGAATTCTTTGAGTTTTTAGTGGAATTATATATAGGGACTCTCTATTTCATTCCCATATTTTCCACCCCTACATTCTCTTTGACTCTCTAGATGTATATATTGGTTTAATCCATAGTATGGGGATCTAAATGAATTATTATTTTATATTTAAATGGAGTTACGAAGACATCTCTAGGAATGTTAATCATATTTTAAAAGAAACCATATCATTATCACTAGTATAATGTGAGATATTCTATATTTTTATATTTATTGAAATTATTTTTATAGGTGAGGGTTTCTATATTAAATTATCATGGCCTTAAAAATAGTTCGGACTTTTTATGTTGGATTGTATGAGTCTTTAATTTTTATTATAAAAATATGTCTATTCATAGAAGTATTATTTTTTTATATTGAATTAATGAACCAAATTTTTGTATAATTTATAATGTTATATTAATAAGTTATTAAAATTGTCCTTTTCATATATATTATTATATGTATTACATGGGATGAATGATAAGATATTGATATTGAAATTTCCTATATCAAAAAGCGTAGTTTCTTATATTATATTACAAATATAGGTTAGGAGGAGGTCAATTAAAAATATTAATTTAATAAATCAAAAAAATGTCTACATCAGCTTTTTATAGTTGTATCTATAAATATCACACAAAACACTTCACATACCCCCAATCACATTGATTTTTTTCAATCATAATATGTTATTTTGAAATCTAATGGGGGTATCCATAATATTATGATGACAGGTTTCTTTAATAAGTACATCATATTCCTCATATTTTTTGGTCTGATAAACAGAGCAATGAAGATTCATATTTAGGTGGAGGTAAAACTTGTTTAAAAGTGTTTAATAATTTACAATATTAGAAGTCATATTACAATGATAAATGATTGTTGAAATTAATATAGAATTAAAAAGAAAAATAAATAAATAGATTGAAATGATAAATATGGAATACACATTTAGTACTGTTAAAGAAATAATGTTTGATAGTGTATATATATAATAAAACACATTGAAGAGTCTTTTTGGAGATAACTTCATTTGCAGAAAAATTATTGTTTTGTATGCTAAATTTTTGATTTATTACCTGCTTCCAAAAATGGTTCACTTATTTTGAAATCATACTCACGATTTTTCCATATTCATTATAATAGTAAAAGATTTTGGAGTTCAATAATTCAATATTTATATTAATACATTGAAATTTTATCAACTAACACATATATTTGTCATATGGAATTTTATATTTAATTTTGGTTTAATATATAACATAATATATGGTTATAGGTGAATAGTTTTTTCATTATTACTTGGTATTTCATTCTTATGTTAATTAAATCCCCATTCAATAACAATATGAAATTTGTACCCCATTGAAATCATCAATTTTCGCAGTATAGTGGTACTGTCCCAGTGTTATCTATTTTTTGGGACTTAATATCTTGTTAATATGATATATAATTTCATGTTACTTCTTAATAGATCATGTATATGGTTATGATGTCTAGTCTGAATACATAGTGATGTAGTGGCATAATATTGTTTCTTACATTGAGTTTCTTATACAACATTTAATATTTATTTTTAGTGTTTGGATGTTATGATTCATACATCCTTAAGTGTTGTCTTATTATAATTTCATAAAATTTGATATATGGAGATATATATTAAAAATATGTTAGTATAAAAAAGGATTCAATTATAATGAAAATTACATAAACATTACATAATCTAGCTATTTCAACTAGATGTAACTTCCTTACATTTCCAAATATATTTTTAGTTTAATGTTTTAGAATTTTAGGACATAACTCATACATATAACCCATAAACATACAAAATTGTAACTATTAAATCAGTATCCATTTCATCCAAAACACAAAACATTTAACACATGAAAAAAATGATTTCATGAAAACAAAATTAATAACATTTAACAAGGATTGCTTATTTCTCATACACATCCTTAAAACCAAGGAAATTTTTTTAAAACATTGGATGATCATAAAAATCATATTAAAGGATATGAAAATAATGAAATAATACATTAGTCGATGAATACTAATAAACATATGAAGTCATTTTTGCAGAGACATACATATCCTCCATAAACACATACTTTTGGAAATATGAGGATACTATAAAACATTAATGAACTTATATAAAACCAAAAGCTTATATTGGGGAATTACTAAAAAATATTCTAACCCTAACAAATACCTTGTGATTTGTAACCCTCACGGATACCTTACAATCTAACCCTCACGGGCACCTTATGGTGTAACCAATGCAGTTACACTTGGAGTAACCAAACGACATCCATCCATATTACACATACCCAATTAATTTGAGGGAGATATAGGTCCCATAATTCATCATAAAAAAACCAATATCAATAAAAAAATCATAAGATTTTAAAAAATTCACAAAAATATTTCATTTGAATTTTGTAGAGTAGAATTTTGAATGAGGATTCCTAAAATAATTTCCATTACAAATATCATATAATTGAATTGGGAATTTAGAAAATGAATGTATTATGAGAATACACTATAAATCCATGTAATGAATCATAATATAAATATAATTTATTATACCAAAAATTTTAGTATCACCGAATCAATGAAGTCAAATGTTAACCCAAAGAATGGAAATTCAGTTAAGAATTCCCCTAACTAGGTGAGACGAGATGGTATTGAACATGGGGATGATCCAAAAGAAGGAAATGGGGGAAAATTTAGACAATTCTTCAAGCTTGATAGCTATGAGAGGAATAGAGGTTGGGGGTGGTATTTATAGGGGAGCAGAGCAGGGGTTATCCAATATTTTAATCATTAGATTAATATCATTTCCAATATTATGAATATCATTGATACATGTGACCAAAAACAATAATAATAGGATGTTATAATGAACCAATGGTTATATATATCATCCATTACTCAATCATGATGCAATAAATTCATTAATTTGGCATATTTCATAATTATCAAATTTCACTATTCACCAAAAAATCATGTAGTTCCGAAAAATCCCAAAACATCACCCTAACCATTTTTGAATATGTACAATTCTAAAATGAACACTATTTTTGAAAATAATTTCCTAAATATGATTAGTTGAAATTTTAAATAAAATCACAATTTATTCCAATATAACATTTTTAAAACTATAATTGATTTTATAACACCATGAAAAATTAATCAAAGAATCATTATCATATAACATTAATACAATAAAAATAGTAATAGGATTTACTATTAATAAGAGTCATATAACTACTCATAAGGGAATGTTATTTTTCACCCAAAAACAAAGTGGTTCTATCAGACCTCAAATAACATAACAATCGCAACAGTGGATGTCCATTTTAAAAAATTAAAATCATAGAAGTGACAAAATTATATTTAATCTCTTGTTTACAACTATCTATTTAAATAAATGTTGCATAATTTAGAACATCAATGATTCATGAATTTAAATTTATTTTTAAAAATTTGGGGTGTCATATTGTCCCCACCTACTAGAAATTAGATCCTTACTATTTTATTTACTTAATAAAAAAGTGATGGTACCATTTCATCATATAATTATCTGATTCCCATGTAGCTTATTCAACCATGTGGTTTCTACACAAAACCCTTATGTGGTGGATTTCCTTATTCTTAAATAATTGTTCTCTTTGATCAAAAATATAAACATGTTTCTCTTCATATGAAAGCTTCACTACCAACTGAACTGCTTCTAGGATCAAAACATGACATAAATCTGACACATAATTTTTCAACATTTAAAAATGAATAACATTGTGTACCTGATACAAAATCAAAAGAAAATCTGCACAAAAGGTAATCGGTTCAACTTTCTCTAGGATTTGAAATGATCCAATAAATTGTGGACTCAACATTAATTTCATACAAAAATGAATAACACTTTTCCAAGGTGAGATTCTACGAAAAACATGATCAAATACCTCAAAATGAATGACCTTCCTCCTATTATCTACATAACGTTTTTTCCTTCTCTAAGCTGTCCTCATGTGTTGCTAGATCATATTCACTTTCTTATCCACATTCTCTTCTAATTCGGGTCTAATCAACTTCCTTTCCCCATCTTCATCCAAAAAAGATAGAGTTCGACAAAACATACAATATAATGCCTCAAAAGGTTCTATATGTATAATTGATTAAAATAAATTATTGTAAAAAAATCAACTAAAGACCTATGTTAAAAACAATCCTCGAGTATTCAATTGAACAAGCTCAAATCATATACTCTAATGTCTAAATAATCTATTCTGACTTTTTATGTTATTATGAATAAAAATCTATACTGAAATTTAATTTAATTCCAAAAAACATATGAAGCTCTTTCAATAAGTTATATGCGAAAATGTGATCACGGTTATATTCAATGGAAATGTAAAATCCATGAAACATTAGAATCTCATTGAGGTACAGTTGAGAAAACTGATCTAAAGACATAATATCTCCAAATGAAAGGATATTTGATGATTCAGTCAGTTGACCAGTAATTACCTAGATTACATTTTTACCTTGATATTCCATTGGTTGTCCCATAATGATAGCCATGTATATATTTTCTCATTTCCACACTGGCACTAGTAAAGGCTGAATTATCCATTTTAGTAACTTCCACCCTTCTTTAACCTATTGATATGTCAAAAATTTCACAGTAAATATGAAATATCTACTTTCATTCCATACCTCCAGTAATACACCAGATGATCTATGTACATCATTTTACTGCTAGGATGAAATGAAAATAGATAACTATGAGCTTCTCACAACAATTATTTCATTGGATGACAATCACATGGAATACATAATCTCTTTCATAAACATAAAAAAATCCTTATCCATGTAAAATTGTAGAAACATTCCAATATTATACAAATAAACATTTTTCTAAAACTCCTTGTCTCACTTGTACACCTAATTAATTCTATCTGAAAAAGATGACTACCTCTAATCATAAATAAAAACAGAAGAATTTATTCCACCAACAACTTCCATGACAAAATTTGTTAAATAATTAATCATAGCGTCTTGTTCCAACAGTAATAGGGATAATGATTCATGATATTTTAGACTCAATGCATCTATCACATTATTTGTATTTCTATGATGGTAATTGATTGTGAAATTATAATAATTTTCCAATTCAAGCAATATTATCTTCCTCATGTTTTATTTCATTTGATTGAATATATACATCGGACTTTGGTAGACAATATATATTTCATATTTGGATCCGTATAAATAATTCGTCCAAATTTATTAAGTGAAAAACACAGATCCTAATTTCAAATTATATGTTAAGTAATTTAACTCATGAGGTTTTAGTTGCCCTAAAGCATTAGAAATTAACTGATCATTCGTCATCAAAACAAAATCATGTCTCTTTAATGATTCATCACTATAGATGACAAACATCACATTTTAAAATGTTAGGGTTAAAACTAGATCTTTCACTAATCTTCTATTCAATTTATGAAATCAATCATCCCATTCTTTTGTTTAGATGAATTTTACTGCATTTTCTGCTAACATGGTCTGTGGACAAGATAATTGTGAATCTATTTCAACAAACACACATCAATATCCTAACAAACCAAGAAAACAACGAACCTGAATTATAATTATGGGTCTTGGGAATTCTTAAAAATCATTTAGTTTAGAAAGATCAAAAGTTATGCCATCAATAAAATCATTGTGACAAAGGAATGAATTTCCTCTAACCAAAAATATGACATTATGATTTTTCAAAACAGTTTAATTTCCATTAGTATTTTTGAAATAACAATTAGTTGTTTTTTATTCTCCTATTTAATTCTAAAATATACAAAAATATCATCAATAAACACAACCACACAATTATCCAAGAAATCGTGAAATATTCTATTCATTTGATCCCTTAATATAATTGGTTCATTATTTAACCCAAATGGAATCACATAAAATTAATAATGGCTATATCTAGTTTTAAATTTTTTTGTAATGTCCTCCTCCTTCATCATCACCTGATGGTACCAGGATCACATTCCAATATTGGAAAAAATATTTAGCTCCCTAGAGCAGATCAAACAATTCATTAGTGTGTGGAAAAATATAATTATTCATAACAATATTTTTATTAAAAGATATATAATCTATACAATGTCTAATTAAACCATCTTTATTTTTAATGATAAAATAGGATATTCCCCTGGCGAAGTTCTAAGATAAATGATGCATTTAACAAGGAACACCAACAACTGATTTTTTAATCACTAAGTTCCATTTGATATATGTGATAAGGGGGTTTTGAAATTGTCTAAACATCAGAAACTAGGTCAATTGTGAATTCATCTTCCTAGTTAGGTATAACACAGTGTAACTTATAAGAAAAAACATCAAGGTATTCATTTACCATTAAAACATTGTTAATATGAATAGTTCCCATTCATTAAAAAATATGAGCATGATAACATGAATATCAAAAGTTCAAATGATTCTCAGCTTCCTAATATGTTATTAATTGTTTGGGCTCATTCTTGTATAAAAAATGAAACTCCTTCTAAAAAAATTCCATTTGGTATTCAATCAATCATAACATGATAAATCAAAATCCAATTCATACCCAGAATGACATAAAATTGTTCTAAGGGAAAATAAGAAATAATTTTAGGTAATTTCTTTACACAGCTAATAAAATGATGGTTCTTAAGATGAATTTCTATGAAAAAAATTACCCCTGTTATTTTAAACATAATTTATGGTCTCATTTCAAGCGGAAAAATTTCTAATTTACTAGAAAATTTCTCAGAAACAAAGAAATGTGTTGACCACCTATCAAATATGATTTTTTTACAATTCTGAGTAAATAAAAAAAGGATCTAATATAACTTCATTGGATGGACATACATATATTGGCGTAGCTAAAAAGTATCTCACTTTACCTTTATTCTTATACTTTTGATGCTTCCAACCACTCAAATCTTTCTTTGGGAAACCATATGAAAAATGGCCCATGAAACCACATTTAAAACACATTAGATCCTTCTTATCAGAATTGATATTAAGAAAATTTTCATTACAATCTTGGTTAATCATTCCAAACATACGACATAGAAAACACTTCCCTTATTTTTTATGACATTTCCTAGTGTTCTTTTACCACACTTTTCCCAGATTGAAAATTGGATTATCTTACCAACAGATTTAATTGATTGATTCTTACCCATCACTTACCATATAAACCTCTTATTTTCTTTATCCTCAAAGTACATGTGATTATTTCAAAACTCTATTTGTAAACTCTCATTACTTTAAAAAAGTTTTTCATTACATTTGAATCCTAAGGAGGATAATTTCCTTCAGTATCTTGTCCTCAATCCTGAGTAAAATCGATTAATTTTTATATTAATATCCTGAAAAATATTTGTATCATACCTCACATGTCAAGTGATTTTTTATTCAATAACATCTAATAAAACATCATCCCTTATCCTTAATTCATGGAATTTCATCTCAAATACAAGTTTAAACACATTAGAAATAAAATTCAAGGATTGACCATTAAATTCATCCCACTATAAGGCATAAATCTCATATATATCCCTGATATTAATCTCCATTGACAACCACAGATAATATTCACCATCCAAATGATAAATGGTAAGAATAAAAATTTTATTATATTCACTTACCATAAGAAAAAATATCATCTTACGGTTTTTAATCCACGATTCATCCACTACTGGGTTATAAGATCCACTGATAGAATGAGGGTGTTTCTACAAAAAATGTTCCAATTTCATCATGTTCCATGGCGATAGATTTGGTTGTTCTCTTTCATGGATTCCATCACCAATTATTTTTTGCGCCAGCTAAGACATTACTTTCACAACCCTCTCAGTTCAAAATCACACCATTCATATTTGTGTATTCATAAATATAAAAGATTCTCAGTTCCTTCCAAATTCAGTGTCCCTATTTGATCTATGGAAACAGATTTTAAATAGACATATCATAGATTTCGCAACATCGTAATATTTAAATTCTATTAAATTTCAACATAATCATAAAGTAAAAATCATTTATGGTATTTTTTTAACATTATCCCAACTCATAATGTTTTCTAATCTATTCTGTCATACCAACTATATAGACATGACCTTAAACATTACATAATATAGCTATTTCAACTAGATTTCACTTCCTTACGTTCCCAAAATTCATTTATTTTATAGTTTTATAATTTTTTGAAATAATTCATACATATAATCCCACAAGCATACAATATGAGTACAACAAAACCAATATACATTTCATCCAAAATATAATTTTTTTTAACAAAAAACAACAACATAATTTCAATGAAAACTTTTCTTAACATTTAACTTAACTTCCTTCTTTCCCATAAATATCAATATAACTTGTGAAGAAAATTTAAAACATGGGATTAGCATAAAAATAACATTAAAGGATATAAAAATATGGAATGAACTCATTAGTCCATAAAAACTAACAAACATATGAAATCATTTTCACAAAGAAATATTTCTCAGCCATATATATTTACATTTTGATACACGAGGTTTCAATAAAACTTTAAATAAACTATATAAAAACATAAGGGTATCATGGGAAATTATTTACTTATATTGTAACCCTTTCAGCTAACTTATTATTTGTAAACCTTTCATCTACAGTACAATGTAATCCTCATAGCAACTTTATGGTGTAACCATCACACTTACACATTGAGTAACCATACGGTCAACCTCCATAGTACACGTACCCAATGTATTGGTGGGAGATATATTTCCCACCCTTTAACATATAAAATTCTCAATAACAATAACATTATCATAAAACATGAATAATTTCAAAAAAATCATACATTTGAATTTCATAAAATAGAATTTTAGAAGTGGTTTTTTAAAAGAAAGGCCCTTAAAAATACCATATAATGGAATTAATAATTTTTAAAATGAATTTATTATATTTATACACTATAAATAAACATAATAAATAATAATAATATATAAATGAAAAGTATAAATAATATCATTTTCACATTATCAAGGATGTATAAGGTTAACCCAAAGAATGGAAATTGGGATTAAAATTATTTTATGTCAGTTCTTATTACATAAAACTTGTTTAAACTGAATGTATAATGGTTAAAAGATAGTAAAAAATATTTTACAGAAACATTATCATGTTTATTAGACCCTATATAATAGTTCCATAACATCATTTTACCGATTTATTAATAGTTTTTTGTTTATTTTTTCATAGTTTCGGGAGAGTTCATCACATGATTTCCATGGTCGGTTCGTAGAGGATTTTCATCTAGAATTGATGAAGAACTCCAGAAATAGTATTAAATGGTTTTAATGTGATTCAATTTTATTAAATTATTCCATAAATAATTTTTTATATGGTATAAGGATTAATCATTAGATAAATTATTACTGATATTTGTTAATATCATATTGGCGGTTCTTCGATAATCACAAACTCGTTTCATAATATACCATTAATATTATGTATATAAGTTAATTATAAAACAAATGAGAAGTCATATCATAAAATTTAAAATCTGTTTCAATCATTAAATTGGATTCATAAAATTTTTTTAAGGAAGTAATGGAAATTTTATTCACATCATCCACGATGTCAATAAATAAACACAACACATAGAGTGTTTTTTTTTCTGAATGAGTCAGAGAGGATAAAAATTAAAATGAATATTTTTTCCATAAACATGACAAAAATAATTAATATTTAAAATATTGTAGCTTTAATTCCACTTGTATCAGGGAATAAATATGTTATTAGAAAAGAAAATTATTGAAATGGAAACACCTGAAAATTAAAGAAGATATTTACATCTTGATCTCTTCACCTTGAGATCCTCCTTAAGGCCTTTGGTTTGGGAATTTTTGTGAGACCAACAATTCTTAGACGTGGGTAAGATCCTTGGTAAGTTACTTACGCCAAATTTGGCATTTTATCATTTCTTGAGAGCTGTGATAGGAAGATAGGGTGAGGATGGTATTTATAGTGGAGGAGAGGAGGGGTTTCCATTATTTTAATAATAAGTTTAATTTTTTTTCTCATGACTATGAATGGTCTTGATTAATGTGTCCAAAAATAATAATAAGTTAGTGTTAGTTTGTAACAATGTACATTTGCATCATCCATGACTCAATCATGATGCTAAATCACACTAATTTAGTATATTCCTTAATTATCGAATTTCACTATTTTCCATGAATTCAAATGTTTTAGAAAAATCCCAAAAATTTTATTTAACCATTTTTCAATGTCAAGATTTAAAAAATGGAGATCAATTTTGAAAAATAATTTTCTTAATATTATTTATTTAATTCTTAAATATAATCATAATTTTTACATCAAATAAGAATTTTAAAAACTATAATTGATTTTTTGTGAACATGAAAAATTAATCAAGGTCTCATTATCATATAAATTTATGAAAATAAAATAATAAAATTATTTAGTATTAAAAAAGGTCATATTAATATTAATATTAATATTCATAAGGTTATCTTACTATTCTCCCAAAAAACAGTTTGGTTCTATGAGACTTCAAATAACATACATATCGCAATCGTAGATGTCCATTTTTAGAAACCTGTATCATTGAGGCATAAAACTTATATTAAATAACTAAATTTAAACTATATAATTACAAAATATTATTATTTGTAGGCTCGGTGTTTCATGCATTTGAATTTATTTTTCAAAATATAGGGTGTTAGAAAATTAATTACAATATATTGTGTCTTTATCATTCCTCTTTCTATTCTCACATGGTTTCTAATCAAACTAATTTTTGTATGGTTTTGATCTATCAGATTCGTTTAAAAAATTGAAATTACTAAATAGATATATAGGTATCTATATTAATTAATGAAAATGATAAAAAATAAAATGAATGTAAAATATCTAATAACTAAAATAGATGAATGTTGTGTCAAGAGCATTATCGATTGATATTTTATTATGAAAAATATATTATTTTAGGGGTGTTAATAATGTTCTATGTCGATGAAAATAAATAATCATACTCTTAAAAAATTTCATACCCTGCTTTATATAAAACTATTTTCTCTCCCACTTGTTTTTTCATCATTTTTTTCCTAGTCTATCTAATTTATTTATTTTTCACGTTTCAATAAAACAATTTTTTGGATCATTATAATTTTGTGTTACGTTTTCATCGAAGAATGTACCATCCATGATGATTTATGAATCATTAATTAATTTTCCATGTCTCTCATTGGCATCCCTACATTTTGATCCAATTTTTGAAATCCCCATAGTTTTTGTTTCTATGTAGACCCCATATTATCAAAGAATTTTCTTTCTACATATCTACTCACCCTTCTTCAATGGTGATTCTTGGGATATTTGGTATATCTTATATCCCATAGGTTAATTGATTATTCATGTCAGGATAGAGGTATCCAGATCATCTCTTAGATTTTATATATGGTTGGATTTGTCTTTAAAGGCATATGTTGGTGTTGTATCGGTGATGGTAGGTACTAGTAATGGGTTATTTTTTGTGTATAATTGTTATATTTCTTGGTTGTGTTTGATAATTATATATAGTGGTGGCCACTTTTTTTCCAAATTTTCATTCATGTATTTCATGTTGGCTATGTGATAGTGGTTTCAAGAATCTCTTGTCCATTTCTCTATGAATTCTTCCTTTGATTTATGCTACTATGATCTGTAATCCAGTTTTCTATATTCCCGTATATTCATTTTTTCTTCATTGTAGTGGATATTACAATGATGATGTTATAGTGGATGAATTATAGTGTTTTGATTTAATGAAAAGAATTTAATTCCCCGTGAATGATTTTATTTAGAATAGTTAATGTGGTTCTATTTTTTTAATGATAATTGAAAAAATCAGAATCCAATTCAGTGATCTATCAAGTATTAACATTCATAGAGGGTCCAATTTCAAATCATCTAGTAATTTTTTTAGTTAAAGGTCCTATATTACTCCTTTTTTTAATCTCTTTGGGTTTTTATCATGAAATACATGATCATCCCTTCTTAGAACAACAATAATATATATGATTCCATTCAACACTTTTTATCTCCTACAAACATAAATTTATTGCAAACTATTGTAGGCACAATGGCGGGCCTTGTGATGTTTATTGTGCATTATGAAAAATATATTGAAGTGTTTCATAGCAGTGATGGAAACAATTGTGTTTGGAATTGCTATGCATGTACAATGACTCATGAAATGTGACAGTGGACATCGTAAATAAATTATTGACTATGTGAATAAAGGTAATATTGGGATTATTTTCATGGAGTAGGTATAACAAAAAATAATGGTTGAGAAAATTTCATGGTCAATGACACCTTGGGGTCTCTAATTTTCCACATATAGTGAATGAGGTTTGTATAAATGTAGTGAGGCTCTGACACAATACATGTAAACAAAATGATTGAAAATTTATAGAATTCTATTCTATAAGTAAAATGTGTTATTTTTATTATTGCAATCTAGTTTGGACTGGTGGACAAGTTCATGATTTTGTTTAATGGCATAGAATTTTTGAGGTCTGCACAAAACCAATAGAGTGGCTTATCCAAAAATTTAATAATTTAGTTTTTAGAAAAACCAACGCTTTATAAAAACATATTTAAATTTATGATATTATTATAATGAAATATAAATAAATTATATAAACATGGGTCTAACAATAGGATGTTAATGGAATCCATAATTGATTTAAATCTTGTTATGTTCCTTATAATTGATGTTTCTTAAAATTTTATGATATATAAATATTTATCATACACAAGTAGTTACTCTGAAAGTATAATATAGGTAATTTTTCCTCTTTTACTATAACCACATGAAATGATTTATTCCTAAAAAACATGTAGACCTGGATAATATTTCACAATATCTATATGGGTGTACTTGATTATTTTTTGATCGAACATCTAATGTTTTCAGTCATTATTAATAATAATAAAATGGATCTATTACATATTGGATGGACATTTTTTATCTATTGTTATGAATAAAAAAATCAATGATGTGCTAGTTTTTATTAATATATTCTTGGTTTTGTGATTATATTAGTAATCCATACCCATTAATGGTCAATATTTTTGAACTCTCTAATTGATTAGTTGATATCTTTTTTTTAAATAAAGTCCATGTATTTGGAAATAATTTTTAAAAAAGGATTTATTATTTAATGAAATGGATTTAAAAATAGAATGTGCTGATTGATATTTTATAAAGAATTTTATAGAATCACTAATGCTATCCTACTAGGATTTCTGATCACACCATTCATACACCCTTCTAAGTGTATGTTTATTTGGTTTTACATGATTCAGGTAAAGTGAAACATCCAATTTTTTGTGGGAGAAATATATATATCAATATTCTGGGACATAGAGATGGTTACATGTGATATGTGATTCCATTACATTTAAAAATGTCTGATTTTGAGAGAATTTATTTTTTATTACAATATACTTATTTGTATTCATAATTATTGTCATAGTATCTCTTATATTCCAACTCTGTGTACCATATATATTACATTTCCCAAAATGGAATGTAATATCAATATAAGTAAATTTTTTTCTTATTATCTTTATTGGTTGAATGTTATAGTCTATTTTAACCTAGGGTAGGTTGTAATTTCTCCTTTTTAAAATTTTATTCATGTTATTTTATCATCATTTATCCTATAAATCCAAATATATTGACACAGGATTCCATATTTTGATATGAATTCAATGGTTTCATTTTGAGAAATTTATAGGGATGAAATAGTTGATAACGGTTAATACCCATATCCCTTGTTCTAGAATTTAACTGTTTTGAATACTATTTAATCCTTGTGGAATTCTTGTTAAATTATAAACATATGTTATGAATCATAAAATTATGAAATATCAGTGAAATCGTTTATCGTAATTTATGATAATTTTAATTTGAATCAGGATAAAATTGTACATTATTATATATTTTAGTATTTTGAAATTTCTTATATTTGGTAAAATCTTTTTTGTATTTTTTTAATTACATTTTGAAT
This sequence comes from Viscum album, assembly GCA_963277665.1. Lineage (NCBI taxonomy): Eukaryota > Viridiplantae > Streptophyta > Magnoliopsida > Santalales > Viscaceae > Viscum > Viscum album. The sequence continues at coordinate 1,021,244,343 of OY728127.1, forward strand.
CTGAATGTGAATAGATATACCAATAATGATCTAAATATATTAATAGGATAGTTTTATATTTTTTGTAACTATTTCCATGTTAGTGTAGAATAAGCATACAATTGTGACTTTTCATAGTGTAGAATGAATGTTGACATTTTAAAACATTACAAGAAATATCGTGAGAAACCATGTGTCATTTCATAAATTGAAATGTTTTGATTGAATGAATGGGATTCCATCGAATACCCTCTTTTCGAGAACACCTGATTCCATGAACCATCATTCATTTGTTGTATTCTTGGGAAATAATATACTACCATGAAAAATCATCAATGTATAACCACAATTATGTCATCAACATTCCATGTATGTAATGCTTCAAAAAGCAGTTAGTGTCACCATATTATGAGCACATATCCTTTACCATCTAAAAATAATAATTCTTTAGTGACAAAAAAACCATTTTTTGGCCATTATTATTTTTCAAGTCATTCCATGAAATTGAACACCATAATTCATTGAATAATAAATTAAACACGGAATAGGATTTTGGAGTCAAATGTTTAAAGTTATTTCATATGTATAGAATTAATGATATTTTTTCAACCATTAAAAATTCTTGGGGTTTGAGTGATAATAGTTGATAGTGAAATTTTTAGGAAGAAATTACTTGAGAAATTTCATAAAAAATGTGGTTGCTCTTGTGTTTTGGGAGAAAAAACCATATAAATTTATCAATGTCCCATTGTAATAGAGGTTTTTCACATAATTTAACCGAGAATACATGAAAAAATGTCAAAGAAGATGGTGCTAAAATGTGATGTTGTTTGTAAAAAAAAGTGAATATTGGGCTTCCCCAGCCATTTCACATTATTTCCCACTTAGTTTAAGTTGAAATATGAATATAATTTACAATGTAGGATTCTAAATATATGTAACAATTTAGAGTCGTGTGACGAGATGAATTTAAATTCATGAGACACTTTTCAAATGATCACATCCCTTGATAGATAAATTTGTTACTTCGTTGGGTGGTATAGATTAAAATATATCCTAATATCGAAATATTTTAATTATATTTGTTTGATCATAAATCGTTATTTGAATGTTGTATTTTAATTTAAAAATGTAGAAACATGGGTTCCTATTTATAGTGGGTTTAGTAGTGAAGAAAAATATGTTTCATAGACAAGGATGATCTGTTAAAATTACATATCACTCATATTTTGTATATTCTACGCTATAGCACTGTAATTTTCTTAATTTAAAAATTCATGTTTTTTATCTATTGAATGGAGGATTAAAAACATATAATTGATTTTCATAAGGTAAGGACAGGCTTTTGGGACCATGATTCTTGGTTTTCCAATACTATAATTTCTTCTATCTTGTTGATTGATTCAAATATTCAGTAATTTATTTCAATATATATTCTATATTTGTTCAACATAATTAAATTTATTTTTATTGAATTTTTTCATATCAATAATCTCATTACATTTAGTCTTAGAATATATAATATGTAATGATTTTTTGGTGATGTTTTATGGATTTGGGAGCATGTAAGGAAGGTTTACTAGATACTCAAGGATTATTTAGGAATAACATTACCCATTTTTGTGTTTCCTAAGTGTTGTTGGGGAGATTTACTATTACAATATCACTCATTATATAGTGTGTACACCAAAGAAAATTTTCTTGTTATGATAATATCACAATTAAAATTCAAAACATATTGAGAGGGAAATTTATTTTATAAACATTTACATATCAACTAATAAAAATAATATTCCTATTATTGGAAGATTGTAAAAGAATTATAATTGGTAATATGTCCCACACCCGATAACTTTTCTAATTATCTAATTTTAAATTATTATGTTGTTCTCTTTTATTTTAAGAATCAAAATAATATATTTTTTTAATGCACAAGTAACATATACAATTATTAAACCACACTATGAAAAGATAATAGGATTACCAATTCATCTACAATATCCTATAAAATAAATACATGTTTATTCACATGTTGTGATAATGTTCAGTATAAAATTTAGCACCGCTACTATAGAGGTACTAGAAATTATATCCTTTAATATTTTATGGCTTGAAATTATAACAAAAACATTTTACATGAGATCATGAAATTAAATTAAACTTATATAGAATAATATAATGATTATAAACTATTACATAGGGATGATTTAGTCATGGAATATTGATGAATGAGATTACCACACTTTCCCAAGGTTATATTACCCTTGTGACCCGTATTAGTTTGGATGTTTTCCATTAATGAGATATTTTCTACCCATGTTTTATCATCCCCATAAAATCTCATATTCATTGTCCAATTGTAAATTCCATTTTAGTGATTATTCATATAGATTCTCAATTTATTGAAACCAAGTTTAGAAAAATTCAGGATATCATATAAGTTGACTCCAATAAGCTCTAGGAATGTGGTGCAATTGAAATATCATAATATGTTACAAGTATATTAGTGATATGCATATTCATTCTTGGGTATTGGTTTTAAAAAAAATTCAATGGGGTATGATGTTTTTATAAAATTTTAATGGGATTTGGTAACTCCCTATAAGAATGAAGTAGGTTTTTTATGAATTGTTTTTAATTTTGGACTATATCGGGTGACAACACTTATATGGGATATAAGCAATAGTTTTTTGTTAGGGACAATGATGAGTTATTAGGATATATAATTAATTATTAATGGATTACGATGATCCCTAGTGAGTGGGTAAATCGGATTACTGGTTTCTGTCTCTTATGTGATTTCAATTACCATATGGCTATAATAATTATGTGTAAATATATATGGGAAAAGATTTTGAACCCTAAAACCTTCTAAAGTAGAAATTTTAGATTGTTGTAAAAGGGATAAGTGACCAAAAATATGCAATCGACAGATATTTTCCCTGATGAATGGCCATATAGAGTTTTTATGTTGTGTAATACCTTAGCTAGGATGTGACTTGTTCTATTCAGAGATTGTATATTGATGAAACATATTCTTTTATGATTATATTTCATCTTAATAGTAATATTTGAATATTTTAGGATTTGATCTCTAATAAGGATCATTTAATCCTTGTATATATTCTGGAATGATTATTCGTTAATATATATTGATATATTCACAAGTTTGGTTTTCCAATGAATTGAGTATAGTGTGTTCTCATATGGTATTGTCTTATTTATGGAGTGTTTCCCAATAGGGTAGATAAAAGTGGATATTCCCTTAGTTCATTTGTTTATCGGTGGATTTGAAAGATATTGAATGTGACATTAGATCATTAATAACAACTTAGGGTATTTATTGGGTATTAGTGGAATAGGTAAATAATTTTTTGATATTCATTTATAACTTTAGATGAAGTGTCTTTAATAATAGGTACAATGTAGTATTTTGCAGTTAGGTGTGACTGATGATGTGGGAATAGTACAATGACTAGACCCTAATAGATTTAGAGTAATTTATTTTTTATTAGTTTCTAGTTATTTTTATATCTTTATGTACTGATTGGTAGGTTATGATGGATTATTTTTTTCTTGTGGTCAGATATCCTCTAGTAATGCAATGGGTTTGGATGGGTTATAATATGATTCTACAATATGGACAGTGTTATCCATACTTTTAAAATTATTTCCGGACAATGATTATACTTGTTTTTTTGTGGACCAGGCCTGTGACCCATGGATTAGGTTATGATACTACATCAATCATGATCTCATTTTTATTGAACTTTTAGAATTTTGTAGTGAGTCAAATTATCTTTAGGGTATCCATAGTAAAAGTTGGAGATGTCATACGCTACACTCAAAATAGATTCCTATGTGTCCCAAAACACATTCTCTTAATCCTGGATTTGTTACACTATACTCTGAAGGGTTTCTTAAGTACGTGTATAAATATGTTATTATTTTATGAAATGCGTTTACAATGTATTTTATACACATTCACATGGGTTTCACTATGTTCAACGGTATCCATATGGGTTTCTTATTATTTTAGTTGACTATGATATACATCTCTAAAATGAGTTTTTGTTATTATATGTATATAAATGAACAATTTCTAGAAATTTCAATAGTTGGTGTTGTTTGGTGACATAGTAAGTTGGTAAGAAACAACATGACATGATGATATTTAATAACAATTTATTTTATTTCATTAAATTCGTTTACATTAATATATTTTGAATTATATTGGTCAATCAAATGATGTTTTTATCAATTAAAATGAAACATTACTATGCTAAATTATTTTTTGAGATTTATAGATGTGGTATAACCAAAACATGATTTGGGATGTATCTATCGAGTTTGAGCGAGGATTTTGGGTGGGATTAATGATGGTTAAATATTATTTCATCCACCTACCTACACCGTCTATGTGATTTATTGAGTAATGGTAGTGTATAATTTCCCAATACAGACACAACCTAGTTTTCCTAGTTTAATTGTGCTTACAAATGGTTATCTAGTGTGGTGTCATGGAAAATCCTTCACAATAAATGTAGTATTTATATCAAGTATATTCAAATTATAGAATCATTATCCACTATAGAGGTTGTTTTTTGGATGATCTGGTGGTGTAAGAATTTTTATAGTTTGATTAGAATTTCTCCACTCCAACCTCCAAAACCTTTTACTAGACCTTATATGATACAATGTATTGATGGACTTTCCCATATATAGTTTTATATTAATAATGGATCTAGTAAATGACACATGATGGAGTTAAAAATTGAATTTTTTTTATTATACAATAATATTTATGTTCATCCATACCAATAAAATATATTCATATCTTACTATATCATTACTAAAGATAATTAAATTCATATAGAGAACCTAGACTTAAACCATTACTTATAGACTCATAAAACGGGTGGAAATCTTCCCTTACATCACATATGCTTTGTGTAATATTTTTCCCACATATTAGAAATATATATTTTATGGGATCCATAATGTTAGAATATGAAATTTTTATTTCACTTTTTTTATTGATTTTTTTATTTATATTTTTTATAATGGTGTGTTGTTGGGTAAAATGGTTGAGGTTCACATTTAAGAGCGAGTAAGACCATAGTGTCGAATGATTATTAAGCAACCACAACAAAATTATTTCTGATTATCCAAAATTTAAAGAGGTTCACTAGTCTTGTTATGGATTCACTACGGTTCTGGGATTTTTATGATTTAGGAGTCATGTAAAAAAATACATTTTGAGCCGATTTAGGGTATTTAATATTAAATGGATTAAATTTTTCATCAACATTTTTTAATTACATCTGTATAATTTGTTGTTCTATTTTAGTATGATAATTCTCTTGGAGGTCATGTATTATTTAAAATTCAATTATGAAAAATAGTTTTGGGTGTATATGACATCATATTGTGTATTTGAGATTATCAAGTTGTTAGTTTTCATATTTTAGTCTGATAAGATTCATCTTCAATTTCATAAGATGGTTTTTCCACAAAACATGTTCAATAAAAACTATGGGTATTCATAACTCATTATAATTGTTATGTTATGAAATAAGTCCCTCTTATATGTTCATATTTCATTTGACTCAACTATAACAAACATTCCATGGGTTATTGATCATTTTAATCATTGATTGTTCCCATTGTTGAGATAAACTAAAGGGTGATTATCCCAAATATTTGGTGATTGAACTTGTATAACACAGAGCAAATTCTATGTGTGGGGATATATCAGTGTGAATGATATGTATTTGATGAAATTTTTCATTTTTTACTGTTATCCTAAATCGGGGGTTTAACAGTTCCCCAAATTATATTTTGAGGTCAATATGAAATATTAGACCAATATGGAAAAATAGTACAGTGGTATCTTGAAACCCATATAGGAAATTCATGTTCAACATATGGAGGATATTTGGTAGAAGATAACCTCTCTATGGATGATTATTTTGATATTGGGAGATATTGTATGTATTCTTCTAGTTGTGATGGGCCACTCATCTGAAGGATGAATAGAATAAAATTAGTGTAGGTTTGATATTTTTATAATCAATGATCATGATTTCATATGAAATAAAGTTGATGGAATTTTTATAGTATGGATTACATCAACATATTTCATGTTTAGATTGTATAATTCTTATCTTGTGTTATAGTATTGGAAGATTTCGAGTTATTGTTACCAAGTGGAGAATGAGATCTTGTCCATGTAGGCCCATTTGAGAATTGTTTCTCATTATATGTACACTTTATTTTTATGAATTAGATTGTTTTTGAATGGTTTGAGATTTTGGTCAATTCATTTTTCAAGGTCTTATGTAGGTTTCGAAAGATGATATTGATATTTCGACTGAAAAGAATTGAACTATTCACATAGGATGGATGTAGAATGGTTCATCAATGAGAAAATTATTTGTCTAATGGTTGTTTAGGGAGATTAGCACTGTTCTTGACCTGTTAATCCATTAATTTCTGTTAGATTTTCCACCATCCAATGATGTTATATTTAGTGGAAAATTTTATTTTATCAACAATAGTGGGTGTGACATTACCTTATAAATTATAATAGATTTTATTCAATGATAATATATTCCTTATTATTTGTTTGGGAATTATATTTTCATTAAACATGTTAACTAATAAAAATTATTTAAAGAAAATATTGGAGGAATTTGATATAAGATATTAATTGGTTTTTGGGGAAACCTAATTGTATTTACCTAACAGAAGAGATTGATGAGAATAAATAGGTCCCTTGTCGTTATTTATTAGTCACCCTTTAATATTGGGGAGAATAATACACCTAAAGAGGTGAACTTGTAAACTAAATACATATATGTTGATGTAGGTAGTATCTGATTTTGATCTATTCAATGACTATGAGTGGAATATAGATGGAACGTTCTTTTGTAATGGATCATGGGATGATTCATTTAAGGTGAGGTAAATTTTTTTTCAGATGAAGGATCTTATTGATCTTGGCTTAAAAGATATTGAGGATAAATGGATCCTCAATAAAGATTTTTTTAAAATTATAATAGTATAAATGATAGTTAATTTCTATGTGATTAAATCATGGGTGCATATAGGTCCTTGACCTAAAATAGTGTATATATTGTGTAAAAGGATGAGTTATTACATAAAAAATTAAATGATTTTCAATATATAATCTCTAGTATTTTATATTTCAAGGGTGACAAGGATTAATTTTGACAAGGACATATTGACTAAAGGTTTTCAATGATCAATATTTAATAAATATTAGAGAATAAAAGTAAAAAATAATTTAATTTAAAAAAAATTTCATTTTAGCGTAGTCAGTAAACTATTCAAAAAATCTAATTATACGGATATTAGCAATTGATTTTTACACTTAGGATCAATTTTGATGTTGTTATAACAATGTTGGTTTTTATGGGATACTAAATAATAATTAAATAAATAAATACTTTTATTATGAGTATGAGTATAGATATCTCTTAAAAAGATGAATTAATTTAAATTCATATATTATAGATGTGTCTGAGATAGGGTGTTATGCCCATGTAAGGTATAGCATTTATTTTTTATTTGGATTGGTTTAGTCCAATTAAAAATAATTAGCATTATTTTCTAATTTGAACCTAATTAAAACATATAAATATAAACTATTTATAAATTTTATACTACTATTAAAAATGATAATCAAGAACCCAATGCAGAGAGATGGATTTTGGATAGATTCAATTCACAGTGAAAGGAGAGGATATGCCTATATAATGCCATAAACTCATACAATTGGATCATATTATAAAGGAATATTATTTACCTATATAATTAAAAATTACTTTTAGAGAAACTAGATAAAATTTGTGAATACTAAATTCATTAACAAAAAATTAGTCATATACATACCAAATACACATTTGGTTTAGAGTTTTAATTAATTAAGAAAACCATTAATAAAAACCCATTAACATTCCCATTAAATGGGAATTTTTCTCATTGTACATAGATTTTCTTATTCACTATGATGAATTCAACATCACCCATAATATTATAAACACATGATACCCATATATGAAAAACATATGTATTACTATTTCTAATAACCCAGTGACAAGAAAACATAAAATGGGTTCTCCAAAATGATGAGTAACATTAAATATAGGTTTCAATAACCAAAAATATTAAATGAGATTAATGGTGTTAGAACATAATAAATGTACATAGTATAAAGGTTCATCAAAAAAATGAAAACATGATTATTAAATCATGAGTCATGTAATAATGTTTATTCATAACATTAAATATTTATTTAATTACCCGGACTATATGCCATTAAAATAGTTACCCAATATGGTTCACAAAAAAAGCCTAAAAAATGCCTCATTATCCGTAAGAGGTTGCGTACTAGACCTGGGTGTCATGAACCAATCCGGGTCACCATCTGACCCATTGCCTGACCAAAACTATGGCAAGGCTCGAAGGGAATTCCTAATCCCCCTCAGTCTAGCACAAGTTCCCGGGTATCAAATAAATATTTTGGAACAATTTACTCAAAATATAAACACAAAAATACAATCAAGACAATTAAACTAAAAATAAAAATTTAAAACCTAAAATGACCTTAAACTATGAAAAAATTTATTGTTTACAACTCAACTAAAACCCAATGGGATCTACAACAAAGAATGAAAATAAAACTCCAATGAAAACCTCCATGAAACACAAGAAGCGACATCCTCAGGCTACTAACACCATCTTGAATGAGAAGACCATCAACAACCTAAACCACCATCACTAAGAACGATGCCTTAACCTGGGATACATAATGAAAAATATCTACATACGACAATAGGTGTATATAAGGTGTGAGACAATATCCCAATAGGAATCCACCCAATAAAAAGGTTTCATTCCATAACAGCAAAGAGGTAATTTATCATGCATATATAAATTCAATATTCTGAAACACTTTTAAAGAAACAAATTTAAAATCTAAAATTTAATATGGAATACATGAAGAAAACTCATTTTACAAAAACCCCATTAATTTGGAGGAAAAACTATAAAGAACACACACACACTCAAGTGGTCACTTATATTCCATTGGAAGGCACCACATCATGAAAAGTAGTGCATCATGGGTAAATCTCTGAAGGTTCATCTAGCTCGAGTGGGGCCCTTGAGATATCATTTATTGTTGTAAAGGTGGAATAAAAACCACATCATTATATTTTATTGTGCACGAGACACTATTATAGAGCACACTCATATCCTAGTTCTCTCTAATAATCACAAATGATTGGCTAGTTTTTTAATTTCAATCCTGTTGGATGAAATCGAGATGAACTACTTAAAATTCTTCTAGCTTACTAGTCCTAGTCTTACCACAAAGATTCTTAGGGTTTCCCTTGTGCTCAAGTTGATGTTAACATTCACACAAACTACATTTTTCATATCCAAGACCTACCATTTCAATGAACACATCATTTTTATAAACTACTCATTTCCAATCACGCGCACCATAGAAAAGAGACTTTAAAATACTTTTGTCATCACTTAAAAATAATTCCAAATTACAATTTTTATAATCACATGAAAAACACACAAAACAAACAACAAGACTAATATTGCATCATCATTCATTTTACATTGAAAATATCCATTTAAATATATATACACCTCAAAGGCCCTTAAAAAATATCACAACTAGAAAACATCCTCAAAAATCATTCCAATCATTTTTCTCATTCCAAATACCTCTTAAATAAAAAATTTATAAATTTATAAAACATCTCGCTCAAATATCACATTACCTAACATAAAAAAATAAATTTCAAATGAAAAACCATTTTAAAATCAATTTTACTTCCAAACCGTTCTAAACCACCATTCTCACCCCATAAAATTGATAAACACTTCTAGAAATTACCACAACAACACCAGAATGAAAGACATGACCATTTCTAAATGAAAATGTAATTTCATCACACACACATGTCAAAATATTTATAAAGTGAATTTAACACCTTCTAAGTAACTATTAAAACCCATTTTACAAACCATTAATATTTTATCACATAAAAACATAGAAATTCATTTTATTAAAAATACATTACCAACCAATAAGAACCCAAACCAATTCAAAACACCTAACACACCATAAAATCAAACTAATGAACACATTTATAAACATAAGGAAACTTATTAAATTTATCTAGAGTTGTTAAGGAACAAAACCACATACATAACATAGAGATCCCTCTGGGAAATGGTTTTAAATCACACCCGCACCTCATTTGCACCATGACGAAACAAATAGGGACCCTAACCAAGGATATCGATCCTAAAATAAGGTTAAAACGAAAAATAGGACTCAACACCTATTGGAAACTCTAATACCCCTATAAGAGAAATACAAATCTTACCTAGAGGGAGGAGTAGGGGCCAGGGATGAGCAGGGTACCCACAGAAAGTTATTGTGGCCAGAGAGGCATGTTGGGGATTTTTTGGAAAAGGTGTCGACAAAATGGGGGGGGGGGCAAGGGGATGTTTAGTTCAACGTAATTGGATGGTCGTGATGAGGGTAGGGAATAGGGATAGTTAGTCAGGAGGGAGATGTTTCAGCATGAATCCCCTCTTATACAAGACTAATGAATGACCCAAAATCCCTTTAAGAATGTATCTAACACCTCAATCTACAGACTGCTCACATTTCCCCACTGTAATTCCATTCACCGCTTCCAGACATCACCTACTGACATAATAGTGTTGACCTTCACTTTTGACCATAAAAAGATCAAAAAAACAATTTTCACTCAACCCCACTTGCATCCTCTCCCCAGAAGTGAGAGGATTTTCTTAACATATAAGGAAAAAGGGATAAACAACACAGTAACACTAAAAAAGGGAAGTTGTAACAATGATTAATTGGAGGTCCAAACTGTAACACCCCAGGTAAATAAATAATATGACATTTTCTTATTTATCCATATTTGTGAATAAAATATTAATATTCCTTTAAAGGGGATGCTATGCTCGATGGTGTACCCAATACGCCACAATGAGTTTCTTGGGAATCCTACGTTGCACTCTAATAATAAAATAATATTATTTTAAATGGTAGTTAACGCCTAGCCGTTGCAATGGCGGGAATGACCAAAACTGACTACAAAATGATTATATATGTTTTTCAAATATTTTTACTCTTTACAATAAATGTTAGAGGATTAAAATTGAGAATGAATCCAATTTTAAGCGCAAACATTCCAATATTCTTTAAAAGGTCGATTAACCGCCTTTTGATGGCGAACCACTTTTAAATCCACTTTTTGACAATTTTATGTGTTATATTTGACAAAATAAAATTCTTCTTTAGAATCGGGACATCAAAATTTACTTTGTGTATATTTTTGGTATTTTTCTGAAAAAGTTCAATTTTTAATGAATAGTGAAAAATGTTGTATTTTAATTCAAAACCACTTTTTAATCTAATTTATTTATATGATTAGATTATCTTTTGAATTGGTTTTAAAGTGAAATTAGAACAAACATGAGATGTTTTACTAAAACAATTTTTACATGGGGTTATACAAGTCAGATTTTTTACTATAAATAGCCATTAGAAATCTAAAAATATTTCCTAAATCATAGTATTTTTTTATAATTTTTATACATTAAATAAATTAAATTATTTATGTAATCATGATGATGCAGCGATGACCTCATTATTTATCGATTTAAATAAAATTGAATGATAATGTAAAATCAAAGACCAACACATGTACAAAACTTATTGGATGGGTGGATTTTGAACCCTTATCACCGTAGCCTAGAAAAACTTCAATGTGGGGCCATTAAAATCCTAAACTCATTCTAAAATAAAGTAACATTTCTTTACTTTCCAAGAGTGCCCCTCCTCTCCTCTTATAAAAGGCCCCCACCTCTTCCACTTTACCCACACATCCTTAGCCTTTGGCTCGGCCAAACCCTGCCAATTTTGTCTTTCCACATTCCTCTATAACTACTTGAAGCCTCACTTTGGTCAGAAGTCTTCCCAAGGAAGCCTTTGAGCTCAAACCAAAGGGAGTTACCTGATTTTAATGTAATGTCTTCACTTGTGTCCTTTTGTTTTATTTTGCTTCTTCAACCCCATAAACTCTTTTTATTAATTTATTTTGTAACAACTCCAGTATCTTCAATATACTAGGATTTTGTTATAAGAAGGACTCGAGCTACACTTACACACACCTACATCTAATGGTTAAAGAACATACTATTTCTGTGGATGACGAATTTCTGCCTCACGAAATGATGATTATTCAACATTCTTCTAACACCTTCAAAGGTGGCCATTAAGAAGACACTATATTTATATATGATATATAATATGTTTATGTTTTACTTAAGCCTCTTTATTTTTCATTTATGGCATCCCTTTATGGTTTCCATTATGGGTAAACGTGATATCTTCATTTAAGGAAGTGCGGACTACCGCCCCCTCAAAGTGATTTGATTCGTTAATACCATATGTGGAACGTATAAAGGATATATTTAATGATATTATATATGATACCATACTGGAATTAAATTACTATTATGTATCATTATGTTTTAATTCTATTAAACATGAAATAGAAATGGATGTAGCGTTCATGCGTACGTACGGCTTACCGTCTCCATGAACGGTACATTTCATTTCTTATCTCAAAATGTTATGTACTATTATAAGTACATATATATAATGGATATATATGTAATATATTACATCTAAATTATGGATATAATTTTGGAATTATAACATATATATATATATCTCTCTCATTTTGTTTTAATTTCATTAATATGACAAAAAATGAAAGTAGCGTTCATGCATACGTACGGCCTACCGTCTCCATGAATGGTGCTTTTAATTTTTATCTCCAAATGATATGTAATAGTATAAAATGAATATATACTGGATATATATGATATTTAAAACATAAATACTATTCTGGATATGATGTACCTATAACTACATGGAAAATTATTTTCCAACAAATTCAATTTTTGACTCATGTACCAAACATCAACAAAAACGTCTGATATGAACTCATATTATTAACCAATTATTATAAAAATACAATATGTGATACGAACTGAATAATAATCTATAAAAGAGGTACTTAGGAAATTATAAATTGACCAAATTTTATTATTCAGGAATATAATGAAAGGAACAAGACAAGTCAGACATGAGGTAAGGGATCCTACTCCTCTCTTTCTTTTTAAGTACACTTATTTATGTCATTCCATTTAAAGCTCATCATTATTGTTATTGGGATATTATTTTGTATTACTCTTACTTTAATTTTTATGTTCATATGATGAGAGACCCTATTCTCTCTCATCAATCCATTTTGGAAGTATTGATGGCGTTGTTAGGCTGCCGAATTTTTGTAAGAGATTTAACCTCTCTCTTTCTTTTTAAGTACTCTCCTTTAAGTCACTTCTTTTAATCTCATATTTGTTATGTTGGGGGATGTTATTTTATATTCCTCTTTATGTAAACATTATGTTAATATGATGAGAGACCCTATTTTCTCTCATCAATCCATTTTTGAAGTTTTAGGTGGCGTCGTTAGGCTGCCGAGTTTTCGTAAGGGATTTTTCATCTCACTTTTATTCCCGTGATATTTATGCTACATTTGCCACAATTTCCTTGAGTGGTGTATGTACTTCCCATTATTTTACTAATTGTGTAATATACTTCTATTTATGAGTATTTACATTAATGTTGTATTTTCCTTCTTTCACGGGGTGCATGTCTCGAAAGATACCCATGTCGGTAAGGGAACCTTTCACCATCCCCTTTTTAAAAAGAATTATTTTATTATGTCTTTTAATTCACATACTATTATGTTGGGATATGTTCTTATATATCCTTATAGATTTAAATTTTATGTCCATGTGATGAGATACCCTTTTTATCTATCATCAACTCATTTTCTGAATTTTGTAGTAATGTCGTTAGGCTGTCAAATTTTTGCAAGTGAACTTCTTAACCCAAATTTGATTATTTGGGATAAACCTGTACTCCTTGAAAATGTAATTCTATGAATATGTGTGAATAACCTCTGATTTTTTTACACTTAATATCCACTTATATTTCATGTATTCATTTGTAACACATAATTTTGTAATTGATTTATCCTTAATCCAAGGATACCATCTTTTCATGGGAATTCGTCTCACACTACTGGAAATATGACTTTTACCAACGGTTTTGGCCAAACTGTTGGTATAGTTCATTAATTTGGACCAATACCAACGGTTTGGCCAAAACCGTTGGTATAGGTCACTTATATGGACCTATACGAACGGTTTTGGAAAAACCGTTGGTATAGGGGGGGACCTATAGGACCTATACCAATGGTTTTGGCCAAACCGTTGGTATAGGTCCTTCGATTTTTAATCGAATCTTCTTACCGAGAACATTATATAAATCAAAATTTAAAATTATTAAAACAATACATATACATATTTATGAAATTATGTTCACAAAAGTCATGTAAGGTTAGTGGTTAAGTCATTCTATTATAAACTAGAGGTCCTGGGATCAAATCCCACCGAATGTTTTTTTTGAAATACATATACCAACGGTTTTGAGAACCGTTGGTATAGGTTTTCATATTACATATACCAACAGTTTTCAAAACCGTTGGTATAGACCTATTTTCAGGGCTTACTTGCCAATGGTCCTCCAAACCGTTGGTATATCCTATACCAATGGTTTGAGGTCCTATACCAACGGTTCCAAACCGTTGGTATAGTGTATTTTTTCAGTAGTGTTAATCTTCATTCTTTGAGGCATATTTTGTTTTATACACAGCTTTATTTTATACGGTGTATAAACCCCTTTGAATTTTACATTTATCCAAAAAGAATCATTTTTATACGAATCGTTTTACTAAACGACAAACGGGAATGTTTTTGTCGTACGTATGCAGCGACAACAACTTCTCCGTCGTCATGACCATTATTTGAGTTTCGGCTTCCTCTACAAGCCATACCTTCTTTTTAAAAGAAAAATAAATACCATGTTTTACTTTTCATTTATTTTGGTATTGAAAATGGTTTTCATAATGCTTTTATGTCAATGTTTTGTATTGATGTCTTGTTATTAAAAGGTGGAAATGTTATGTTTCCTTTATGCACGTTTTATGTGATACGATTATGTTATGGTTCTTGGGAATTGTTATGAAGACGGGTGGTTTCGCGATAAACTAAGGGCGGGTGAGCCCGATATAGCTCTCCAATGCATTGGGTAACACAAAGGAGTAAAACATAAAGGTTTCTCTGAAGAGATTTAGGGAATATACTGTGCTGGGTATTCCAAACGTAACCAAGAGGGTTACTCCCTACGTAAGAATGTTATGAATGCCTCATGTTACCTTTTATGTCTTATTATTTCTATGATTTATTCATGATTTGATGAGGTATGTTAAAGTGCCTATGTTTTATGGGTAATGTATGAATTCATTCTTATTTATATGAACTCATGTTTCCATTCCATATTTTTTTTAACCCTTACAGAGCTTTTTATGCTCATCCCAAGTTTTTTGAAATGCTTTTTCACATGTCAAGGGAAAGGTACATGATATGATGATAGTGTTAAGGAAGTGTCAAGAAATAATCCATCATTTATTTTAAATATGTTTTCGTTGATGGGAAAAAATTAATACTATTTTTATGTAACCGCTTTGTTTAAATGTGGAATGTAATGCATGTTTTATGATATAATTCTCTAAAACTCAAAACCTGAAAAGATCCTTAATGTGTAATCTTTTAATAACTAAATATTAAGTAAGGTTTATGGATGGGGCCTTATAGTTGGTATCAGAGGTCGGTTTAGATAACTTTAGAGGTTAGGGTATTCTCTAAGCATAAGTGACATTACCATAATGGTTAGGATTTTAGAAAGACTCCTAGTTTTAGATAAAGTGAATGAAAAAGTATATATTAGTGTTTATCTTCCTCATTAGTAAAAGATGGTTTTATTGATTTACTCACACTGAAATTTCTGTTTTTAGTGAATGAATGGATCTAGCAGGCACCAAAGTGACAATAGGTTTGAAGGAAACTGTGGTGGTCCTCTGATTAAGAGACGGGATGAAATGGGGTATTCAATGAGGAAACTCATGGTTTTTCTAAACCAACTATCAAGGATTCATGAACATCCACTTGAACCTTGGTATGTTCTGTAATGCATCATGTACGAGATGACCTATCAATGTGGAAGTTTAGGTAATAATTATAAAGGCAACCATTAGGGTTTATTTGATCCTTACTTTTTAGGTATTTATGGGTTACTCTATGATATGATGGAAAATGAAAGGCATGAGATAAATATGAGGTTAAAATATGTTATGATTATTTTTGAAGATTTTATCTCATTTTGGGGAATGTTTTAAGAGTTATATAGTTTTGGAAAAGGGACAACACGCAGACCGTGTGACAACCCGTCGCGTCGGACAATGCTGTGAGAATAGAACCCACAACCAAAGTGCAACTGGTATTTATCACCTACCATTGGACTACGTGAAGTCCCTGGTTGGTATGACTTATTATTTTTAGTTAGTTGACATTATGAATTAAGATTAATTTGATTTTGGGTTATTTATGAAAATTATTAACCTATCATGGAGGATATGTGTTTAGGTTAATTACTTTTCAATATGAGAATTTAGGAGCAACTGATGTTGTTTGGAGATAAATGTTGTGATTTTACTTGGAAGACTATTTGACTAAATACTTCAAATATTTTGGTATCAATCTTAGTTTGGTTTACTTTGATGAATTTTATGGACAAATTGTTTATCGAATGGTCCTCATTGAACTCTAGGTTTTGTTGGACAAATTTTGGAGATTAAGAAAAGATTTTCTTTTTATAAAGGGTTATCCTTTTCTGGATTATCTGATCTTGTACTAACCTTTTTGGTTATTGGTTTTGGATTTTGTCTAAAGACATGGTAAATATATAGTTCTCTTTTGTGGATTAGGTGATTCTCAAGAAGTTTATTATAGTACTATTAACGCGAACAAGTCTTCCTAAATACTCGTCTTTTGGGGAAAGTATGAGTTTTTGTAAGAAATTTAGTGAAAGTTAAAAGTCAACATGACAAGTAAGTGTGTTTCCTTAAGATCAAAAATATATTCCTCAATGAAAAGTAACTTAAAACAAAAATGTTGTCTATTAAATTTTCCTACTCGGGAATCGAATACCGTTTAACCCATCACAAGTTTCTGATTTTCATATGGTTAACTTTCATCTAGATATGTTTACTATCACTCTCCATCAGAACATGAACCTTTGTTTTTTTTCCTCCATGTCCATATTTTCATACTTGGAATCCTAGTATGGGTTAACTCGGGTGACCTTTGTACTTATCTTTCGTTATTTTAAAGTGATTTTTTTACTAACTCTTGTTCTGATGTGAGATTTTCAATGAAGTTTCCAAGCCCAATTTTAAAAATTGTGAGGACGCAATTCCCAAAAGGGGGGAAGGATGAAACACCCCAGGTAAATAAATAATATGACATTTTCATATTTATACATATTTTTGAATAAAATATTAATATTACTTTAAAGGGGATTCTATGCTCGATGGCGTACCCAATACGCAACAACGAGTTTTTTGGGAATCTTACGTTGCACTCTAATAATAAAATAATATTATTTTTAATGGTAGTTAACGCCTAGCCATTACAATGGCGGGAATGAACATAACTAACTAAAAAATGATTATATATGTTTGTCAAATATTTTTACTCTTTACAATAAATGTTAGAGGATTAAAAATATGAATGAATCCAATTTTAAGCGTAAACATTCCAATATTCTTTAAAAGGTCGATTAACCGCCTTTTGATGGTGAACCTCTTTTAAATACACTTTTTGAAACTTTTATTTGTTATATTTGACAAAATAAAATTCTTCTTTAGAATCGGGACATCAAAATTTACTTTGTGTAAATTTTTGGTATTATTCCGAAAAAGTTCATTTTTTAATGAATAGTGAAAAATGTTGTATTTTAATTCAAAAACTATTTTTAATCTAATTTATTTATATTATTGGATTATCTTTATAATTGGTTTTAAAGTGAAATTAGAATCTATTTTTAGCATTTAATCTAATAGTGGTCGTTGGAATTAATTTCATCTTGAAATTGGACTTAAATTAGAGTCAATCTTTTGATACTTATTATTTCTTAAAAACACGCTATTTGTTTTGACAGCGGGAATTAATTATTAAATTAATTAATGAAACTTATATGTTTTTAATTTTTTAAAATAGAAATCATTTTTGAGTTCATAATATCAAATATAGCTTCGGGTGAATTTTTTGTATTTTTTTGAAAAACTTCAATTTTTTGATGAATAGTGAAACCACTAAGTTGTAGTTAAAGAATCTGATTTTTTGTTTAAATGAAACATTTCCATCTTGGAGTTTTGAATTTTAAAAATCCTACATACATGTTTTTCATTAAGAAGTAAAATGTGATTCAATAGAATTAAAATTATTTTTTTTGATGAATAGTAATGTTTAAGTTTTTAATCGCGATTAGAGGTAATTACTGTAGTTTAAGGTAAAAATAATGTTTTAATAATATGAGATGAGCTTGAAACATGACCTACCCTTATTGGATGTGTCATGTCAGACCAATACAATCCATGGTTCAACTTGGGGACCCCATGGAGCCACTTTGGTTGGAAAATGAAATAAATACTTTTTTATTTAATGTTAAAGTAAAAAATGACACCAACATGAGATGTTTTACTAAAACAATTTTTACATGGGGCTATAAAAGTCATATTTTTTACTATAAATAGTCATTGGAAAGATAAAAGGATTTCCTACATCATAGAATTTTTTTAATAATATTTAGACATTATATAAATTAAATTATTTATGACATCATGATGATGCAACGATGACCTCATTATTTAACGATTTAAATAAAATGGAATGATAATGTTATATCTAAGACCTACACATGTCCAAAACCTCTTTTAGGGGTGGATTAAGAACCCTTATCACCTTATCCTAAAAAAATCAATGTGGGACCATTAAAATCCGAAACTCATTCTAAAATAAAGTAACATTTATTTACTTTCCAAGAGTGCCCCTCCTCTCCTCTTATAAAAGGCCCCCACCTATGCCTCCTTTCCCACACTTCCAAAGCCTATGGCTCGTCCAAAACCTGCCCATTTTGTCTCTCCACATCCCTCTCTAACTCCTTTAAGCCTCAAATTGGGCAGAAGTCTTCCCAAGGAAGCCTTTGAGCTCAAACCAAAAGGAGTTACCCGATTTTAAGGTAATGTCTTCACTTGTGTCCTTTTGTTTTATTTTGCTTCTCCAACCCCTTAAATTGTATTTATTCATTTATTTTGTAACAAATCCAGTATCTTAAATATACTATGATGTTTTTATAAGAATTATTCGAGCTACACTTACACACACATACATATAATGGTTAAAGAACATACTGTTTCTGTGGATGGCGAATTTCTGTCTCACGAAACGATGATTGTTCAACATTCTTCTAACACCTTCAAAGGTGGACATTAAGATGACAATATATTTTTATATGATATATAATATGTTTATGTTTTACATAAGCTTATGTATTTTTCATTTATGGCATAACTTTCTGGTTTCCATTATGGGTAAACACGATATCTTCATTTAAGGAAGTGCGGACTACCGCCCCCTCAAAGTGATTTGATTCGTTAATACCATATGTGGAAAGTATAAAGGATAAATTTGATGATATTATATATGATAACATACTAGTATTAAAATACTATTATGTATCATTATGTTTTAATTCCATTAAATATGAAATAGAAATGGAAGTAGCGTTCATGCATACGTACGGATTACCGTCTCCATGAACGATACATTTCATTTCTTATCTCAAAATGTTATGTACTATTATAAGTACATATATATAATGAATTTATATGTAATATATTACATATAAATTATGGATATCATTCTGTAATTATGACATATATATATATCTCTCATTTTGTTTTAATTACATTAATATGACAAAAAATGAAAGTAGCGTTCATGCATACGTACGGCCTACCGTCTCCATGAACTGTGCTTTTAATTTTTATCTCCAAATGCTATGGAATAGTATAAAATGAATATATACTGGATATATATTATATTTAAAATATCAATACTATTCTGGATATGATGTACCTATAACTACATGGAAAATTATTTTCGAACAAGTTCAATTTTTGACTCATGTACCAAACATAGACAAAAACGTCTGATATGAACTCATATTATTAACCAATTATTATAACACTAAAATATGTGATATGAACTGAATAATAATCTCTAAAGGAGTTCCTTATGCAATTATAAATTGACCAAAGTTTATTATTCAGGAATATAAAGAAAATAACAAGACAAGTCGGACTTGAGGTAAGGGATTCTACTCCTCTCATTGTTTTTAAGTACACTCTTTTATGTAATTACTTTTAAAGCTAATATTTATTGTTATTGGGATATTATTTTATATTACTCATACTGTAATTTTTATGTTCATATGATGAGAGACCTTATTCTCTCTCATCAATCCATTTTGGAAGTTTTGAGTGGCGCGGTTAGGGTGCCGAATTTTCGTAAGAGATCTAACCTCTCTCTTTATTTTTAAGTACTCTCCTTTATGTCACTTCTTTTAAGCACCTCTTTTTTATGTTGGGGGATGTTATTTTATATTCCTCTTTCTGTAAACTTTATGTTAATATGATGACAGACCCTATTTTCTTTCATCAATCTATTTCGGAAGTTTTAAGTGGCACTGTTAGGCTACCGAGTTTTCGTAAGGGATTTTTCATCTCACTTTTATTCATGTGATATTTATGATACATTTTACACAATTTCCTTTAGTGGTGTATGTACTTCCCATTATTTTACTCATTGTGTAATATAATTTCATTTATGAGTATTTACATCAATATTGTGTTGTCCTTCTTTCACGGGGTGCATGTCTCGAAAGATACCCATGTCGGTAAGGGAACCTTTCACCATCCTCTTTTTAAAAAGACTTCTTTTATTATGTCTTTTAATTCACATACTATTATGTTGGGATATGTTATTATATATCCTTATTGATTTAAATTTTATGTCCATGTGATGATATACCCTTTTTATCTCTCATCAACTCATTTTCTGAATTTTGTAGTGACGTTGTTAGGCTGTCAAATTTTTGCAGGGGAACTTCTTAACTCAAATTTGATTTTTTGGGATAAACTTGTACTCCTTGAATATGTTGTTCTATGAATATGTGTGAATAACCCTTGATTGTTTTACACTTAATATCGACATATATTTCGTGTATTCATTTGGCACACATAATTATGTAATTGATTTATCCTTAATCCAAGGATACCTTCTTTGTATGGGACTTCGTCTCAATCTCCATTCATTGAGGCATATTTTGTTTTATACACAACTTTATTTTATACGGTGTATAAACCCCTTTGACCTTTACATTTATCCAAGAGGAATCTTTTTTATACGATGTGTTTTACTAAACGACAAAAGGGAATGTTTTTGTCGTACGTATGCGGCGACAACGACTTCTCCGCCGTCGTGACCATTATTTGAGTTTCGGCTTCCTCTACAAGCCATAACTTCTTTTTAAAAGAAAAATAAATACCATGTTTTACTTTTATTTTATTTTGGTATTGAAAATGGTTTTCATAATGATTTTATATCAATGTTTTGTACTGATATCTTGTTATTTAAAGGTGGAAATGTTATGTTTCCTTTATGAATGTTTTATGTGATATGATTATGTTATTGTTCTTGGGAATTATTATGAAGACGGGTGGTTCCATGATAAAATAAGGGCGGGTGAGCCCGATATTGCTCTCCAATGCACTAGGTAACGCGAAGGAGTGAAACATTAAGGATTCTCCGACGAGATTTAGGGAATATTGTAACATCCCAGGTAATTAAAGAATAAATAATTTTCATATTTATTAATATTTGAGAATTAAATATGAATTTTAATTAAAAGGGGTTGCTATGTTCGATAGCGTACCCGATACGCAACGATGAGTTTCTTTGAAACTTACGTAGCACACTAGTAATATAATAATATTATTTTAAATGTTAGTTAACAAGTAGCCGTTGTACTGGCGGGAATGAATATAAATAACTAAAATATTAATAGATATGTTTTTAGATGTTTTTACATTTACCCAATAAAGGATAAAGGCTTAAAATACGGAAAGAGTTCAATTTTAGGCTTTTATACTCTAATTTTCACTAAAGGTTCACTTATCACCTTTTAATGGTGAACCGTCATTAAATATAGTTTTGATCACTCTTATACATTCTTTTGGACCAAATAAAACTCTTATTAAGAATCGGGACATCAAATTTTACTTTGTGTACTTTTTTGGAACCTTTCTGTTAAAGTTCATTTTTTTTATGAATAGTGTAAAATGTTGTATTTTAATTCAAAACCTCTTTTAAATCTAAATTATTTATATGATTAGATTATCTTTTGAATTCGTCTTAATGTGTAATATGAATATATTTTTACCAATTTATCCAATGGTGGTCATTGGAATCAATTTCACTTTGAAATTGGACTCAAACTAGTGTCAATCTTTTGATACTTATTGTTTTGTAAAAACACGCTATTTGCTCTGGCAGCGGGAATTAATTATTGAATTAATTAATGTGACTTATATGATTTGAATTTTGTAAAATGGACTTCATTTTTGAATTCGGAATATCAAATATAGCTTAGAGTAAATTTTTGGTAATTTTCTGAAAAACATCAATTTTTGATGAATAGTGAAACCACTGAGTGGTAATCAAGCAAACTGATTTTTCAGTTAAATGAAATTTTACCACTAATGTGTATTGAATTTTGAAAATCCGACATACATGTTTGTCATTAAGATGTAAAATGTGGTTCAATGAGATTAAAATAAATTTTTGGTGAATAGTAACTTATTAAGTTCTTAATCGCGATTAGTGGTAATTAGTGTAGTTTAAGGTATAAATAATGCTTTAATAATATGAAATGACCTAGACACATGTCCCAACCTTATTGGTTGTGTCATGGCCGACCAATACAAGCCATGGGTCAACTTGGGGACCCCATGGATCCACTTTTGTTGGGAAATGACATAAATTACTTTTTATTAAATGTTAAAGTGAAAATGACACAAACATGATATGTTTTGCGAAAACAATTTTTACGTGGGGTTATACAAGTCCAAATTTTGATTATAAATAGTCATTGGAAAGCTAAAAATATTTCCTACATCATAGTATTTGTTATATAATTTTTAGACATTAAATAAATTAAATTATTTATGACATAATAATGATGCAGCGATGACATCATTATTTGACGATTTAAATAAAATAGAAAGATAATGTAAAATCTATGATCTACACATGTCCAAAACCAATTGGATGAGTGGATTTAGAACCCTTATCACCTTATCCACGAATGATATCAATGTGGGACCTTTTGAAACCGAAACACATTTTCAAATAATGTAATATTTCTTTACTTTCCAAAAGTGCCCCTCCTCTCCTCTTATAAAAGGCCCCCACCTCTACCTCATTTCACACACTCTTCAAGCCATTGGCTCGGCCAACCCCTGCCCATTTGCTCTCTCCACATCCCTCTCCTCATCCTAGAGGATTCCCTTTGGGCAGAATCCTTTCAAAGGAAGCCTTTAGGCTCAACTCAAAAGGAGTTACACTTTTTAAAGGTAATTCATTCTCTCATGTTCATTTGTTTTATTTTGCTTCTCCAACCCCCTAAACTCTTTTTATTTACTTCTTTTGTAACAACACCAGTATATAAAATATACTAGGATGTTGTTATAAGATTTATTTGAGCTACACTCTCACACAACTACATCAAATGGTTAAAGAACATAAGGTTTCCGTGGATGGAGAAATTCTGCCTCCCGAAACGATGATTGTTCAACACTCATTAAACACCTTCAAAGGTGGCCATTATGATGTCTCTATTTTTATATATGATATATAATATGTTTATGTTTTCCTTAAGCTTCTGTTTTTTCATTTTGGGAATACCTTTATGGTTTCCATTATGGGTAAAACACGATATCTTCATTTTAGGAAGCGCGGACTACCGCCCCCTAAAAGTGATTTGATTCGTTAATACCATATGTGGGATGTGTAAAGGATAAAGTTAATGATATTATATATGTTATTATACTGGAATTATAATATACTCTTATATCATTATGATTCCATTCCAGAAAATATGAAATAGAAATGGAAGTAGCGTTCATGCGTACGTACGGCTTACCGTCTCCATGAACGGTGCATTTCATTTCTTACCTCTAAATGTGATGTAATATTATAAATGAATGTATGTACTGTATATACATTTTATATATGATATCTACTTCATGAATACCATTCTGGATATAATGAACCTTTGACCAAATTAACAACATGTAAGTGTAAGAAGCCTATTTTTGACTTAAGAACCAAATACCGACAAAATGAACATTATTAACTTAAATGATTACATGATGTTCATAACATGGTATAAAAGGAATAATGAACTTGAAAAAGATTCATAAGCAAGTAGAGATTAACTCAAGTTTATTATTCAGGAGTTTAAAGAACGGTCGGGTCAAGTCGGATACGAGGTATGGGACTTCGTCTCAATCTCCTTTCGTTGAGGCATATTTTATTTTATACACAACTTTCTTTTATAAGGTGTATAAACCCCTTTGACTTTTACGTTTATTCAAAAGGAATCTTTTTTATACGAAGCATTTACTAAACGACAAAAGGGAATGTTTTTGTCGTATGTATGCGGCGACAAAGACTTCTCCGCCGTCGTGACCGTTATTTGAGTTTCGGCTTCCTCTACAAGCCATACCTTCTTTTTAAAAGAAAAATAAATACCATATTTTACTTTTCTTTTATTTTGGTATTGAAAATGGTTTTCATAATGTTTTTATATCAATATGTTGTATTGATATCTCGTGATTGAAATGTGGAAATTTTATGTTTCCTTTATGCATGTTTTATGTGATATGATTATGTTATGGTTCTTGGGCATTATTATGAAGACGGGTGGTTCCGTGATAAACTAAGGGCGGGTGAGCCCGTTATAGCTCTCCAATGCATTGGGTAACGCGAAGGAGTGAAACGTTAAGGTTTCTCTGAAGAGATTTTAGGGAATATACTGTGATGGGTATTCCAAACGTAACCAAGAGGGTTACTCCCTACGTAAGAATGTTATGAATGCCTCAAGTTACCTTTATGTCTTATGATTTCTATGATTTATTCATGATTTTATGAGGTATGTTAAAGTGCCTATGTTTTATGGGTAAAGTATGATTTCATTCTTATGTATATATGAACTCATGTTTCCTTTCCATGTTTTTTTTATATAACCCATACTGAGTTTTTATGCTCATCCCATGTTTTTGAAATGTCTTTCACAGGTCAAGGGAAAGGTACATGATAAGATGATAGAGTCAAGGATGTGTCAAGAAATAATCCATGTTTTATTTTAAATGTGTTTCCATTGATGGGAATAAAGAATACTATCTTTATGTAACCACTTTGTTTATATGTGGAATGTAATGCAAGTTTCATGACCTAATTCTCTAAAACTCTAAACCTGAAAAGATCCTCAATGTGAATTATTCATATAATTCAATATTAAGTAAGGTTTAAGGCTGGGGCCTTATAGTTGGTATCAGAGGTCGGTTTAGACAACTTTAGGAGTTAGAAAAGTGTTAAATTATAATATGATTGAAATGATATAGCATTTACGGATTACCATGTTGCTTCGCCTAAGATATTTCGGTGTTCAGAATGGTTTTCCGCAGAGGAAACAAAGCATCTATGTTGGGACGACATCAGGAGGAAGACAACCTTCCAAATCAGCAACCTGAGATGGTCGGAATCGGAACTGAACAATTTGTTGCAGTAATGGCACAGTTGACTCAGGCTATAAATGGTGGTGGTAACCATGCACGAGATCAGCCAGATCAACCGCAGAGGAACATGTCAGTGGTGGAACATTTCATGAGGCAACATCCCCCATCATTCAGAGGATCATCTGACCCTGTGCTAGCTGAAGGGTGGATTAAAGCACTGGAGAAGATTTTTGATGTCATGGGGTGTTCAGACAATCAAAAGGTTAGTCTTGCTATTTACCGTTTGGAGGGTGAAGCAGATCAGTGGTGGTCTATGGTTAAAAATATCAGGGATGCCGATGAGATTGATGCTCTTGACTGGGATGAATTCAAAGGAATGTTTCTTGAGAAGTATTTTCCTAAGGCTGTTCGACTTAGGATGGAAAAGCAATTCTTGGAATTGAGGCAAGAGGAAGACTCAGTGGCTTCCTATGAAGAAAGGTTCACTCGATTGGCAAGGTATGCTCCCAATTTTATCCGGGACCTTGATAGTAAAATCAATCGTTTTTACTCAGGATTAAAGCCAAAGTATCGAAGGGCATTAGCTTCTCGTGAGTTTAAAAGTTATGAAAAGCTTGTTCGATGTGCTGAGAAGGTGGAAATGGATTTTCTCGATGACCAAGTGTTCTATAACAACCAGCAGAAGAAGAGACCGAGGTGGCAGGAGAAAGGTAAGAATTCTTCAAAGAAGTCTGATGGTAAGAGAACTAAGTTTCCAGTTTGTGATAAATGTGGCAAAAGGCATGCTGGGGAATGTCTTCTGAATTCTGGGAAGTGCTACCGATGTGGTAAGATGGGACATAAGGCTCGTGATTGCACTGAAAAGGATCAAGGTGAAGGTAAGAATAAATTTGATTTACAGTTAGTGAAATGTTATAAGTGCAATGAGATGGGTCACTATGCAAACGATTGACTGACAAGGAGCTTGAGTGATGGGAAGCAGTTAGACTACAAGCAGAAAGGGGTGGTGAAATCCTTTGCAACTACTTCAGCAGATGTTGGGCCATCGAATGAAGTGGTGTCAGCTCCAGGGAGCTCAGTATTTTTCGAAGATTGACTTGAGGTCGGGGTACCATCAGTTGAAAGTAAAAGAAGCAGATGTTCCGAAGATTGTGTTCCGTACTAGATATGTCCAATATGAATTTGTAGTTATGCCTTTGGGGTTAACCAATGCACATGTTGTATTCATGGACCTTATGAATAAAATTTTCCATGAGTTCTTGGATAAGTTTGTGTTTGTGTTTTGAGGTTTGTGAAGAGGTTATGTGTGCCTTGTGATTCACAGTTGAAGAATGAGTTGTTTTTTTTTCATCCTGGAAGTACTAAGATGTACAGAGGTCTGCGGGAGTATTACTGGTGGGATGGAATGAAAAGAGACATTGCTGATTTTACTGTGAAGTGTTTGACTTGTCAACAGGTTAAAGCAGAGCGGCAGTTACCGAAAGGGATGCTTCAGCCTTTACCAGTGCCAGAGTGGAAATGGGAGAATATATCCATGGACTTTGTTGTTGGATTACCAAAGACATCTCGAGGTAATAATGCAATCTGGGTTATTGTTCATCGCTTGACCAAATTTGCTCATTTCCTTGCTATACGAGATACTTTATCTCTTGATCAACTTTCCCGTTTGTATTTTAAAGAGATAGTCAGGTTACATGGAGTTCCTCTCTCCATTGTATCAGATCGTGATCCCAGGTTTACTTACAACTTTTGGAAAGGCCTTCAAAAGTCGTTGGGTACTGAATTAAATTTTAGTAAAGCTTTTCATCCTCAATCAGATGGGCAGTCAGAATGAACAATTCAGACATTGGAGGATATGCTACGAGCTTGTTCTATGGATTATCAGGGAAGTTGGGACCAACATCTTTCTTTGGTTGAGTTTTCATATAATAACAGTTTTCATTCCAGTGTACAGATGGCACCATTTCAGGCATTATATGGGAAGCGGTGTCGAACTCCAGCTTTCTGGGATGAAGTGGGTGAAAGGAAGTTGATGGGACCAGAATTGGTAGAAGAGATGGCAGAAAACGTTCAGCTGATTCAGAAACACATGAGAACAGCTCAGAGCAGGCAGAAGAGTTATGCGGATAACCGGAGGAAGGATCTATCTTTCGAGGTAGGTGATCATGTTTTTCTCAAGGTTTCTCCTTGGAGAAGTGTGATGAGATTTGGTAAGAAAGGAAAGTTGAGTCCAAGGTTCATTGGACCATATGAAATTCTAGAGAGAGTTGGATCAGTTGCATACCGAGTGGCTTTACCTCCGAGTTTATCTCAGGTACACAATGTTTTTCAAGTTTCGATGTTGAGAAAGTATATGCGAGATCCATCTCATGTTTTGAGTCCAGAGGTAGTTCAGCTGGAAGAGAACCTATCTTATGAGGAACAACCGGTCCAGATTTTTGACCACAGGGAGCAAGTGTTACGGAATAAGGTGATTCACCAGGTAAAGGTTTTGTGGAAAAACCACATGATTGAAGAGGCAACATGGGAATCTGAAAATGCTATGAGGGATAAATACCCCCACTTATTTTGATAAGTGAATAAAATTGCGAGGACGCAATTCCCAAAAGGGGGGAAGGATGTAACATCCCAGGTAATTAAAGAATAAATAATTTTCATATTTATTAATATTTGAGAATTAAATATGAATTTTAATTAAAAGGGGTTGCTATGTTCGATAGCGTACCCGATACGCAACGATGAGTTTCTTTGAAACTTACGTAGCACACTAGTAATATAATAATATTATTTTAAATGTTAGTTAACAAGTAGCCGTTGTACTGGCGGGAATGAATAGAAATAACTAAAATATGAATAGATATGTTTTTAGATGTTTTTACATTTACCCAATAAAGGATAAAGGCTTAAAATACGGAAAGAGTTCAATTTTAGGCTTTTATACTATAATTTTCACTAAAGGTTCACTTATCACCTTTTAATGGTGAACCGTCATTAAATATAGTTTTGATCACTCTTATACATTCTTTTGGACCAAATAAAACTCTTATTAAGAATCGGGACATCAAATTTTACTTTGTGTAATTTTTTGGAACCTTTCTGTTAAAGTTCATTTTTTTATGAATAGTGTAAAATGTTGTATTTTAATTCAAAGCCTCTTTTAAATCTAAATTATTTATATGATTAGATTATCTTTTGAATTCGTCTTAATGTGTAATATGAATATATTTTTACTAATTTATCCAATGGTGGTCATTGGAATCAATTTCACTTTGAAATTGGACTCAAACTAGTGTCAATCTTTTGATACTTATTGTTTTGTAAAAACACGCTATTTGCTCTGGCAGCGGGAATTAATTATTGAATTAATTAATGTGACTTATATGATTTGAATTTTGTAAAATGGACTTCATTTTTGAATTCGGAATATCAAATATAGCTTAGAGTAAATTTTTGGTAATTTTCTGAAAAACTTCAATTTTTGATGAATAGTGAAACCACTAAGTGGTAATCAAGCAAACTGATTTTTCAGTTAAATGAAATTTTACCACTAATGTGTATTGAATTTTGAAAATCCGACATACATGGTTGTCATTAAGAAGTAAAATGTGGTTCAATGAGATTAAAATAAATTTTTGGTGAATAGTAACTTATTAAGTTCTTAATCGCGATTAGTGGTAATTAGTGTAGTTTAAGGTATAAATAATGCTTTAATAATATGAAGTGACCTAGACACATGTCCCAACCTTATTGGTTGTGTCATGGCCGACCAAGACAAGCCATGGGTCAACTTGGGGACCCCATGGATCCACTTTTGTTGGGAAATGACATAAATTACTTTTTATTAAATGTTAAAGTGAAAATGACACAAACATGATATGTTTTGCGAAAACAATTTTTAAGTGGGGTTATACAAGTCCAAATTTTGATTATAAATAGTCATTGGAAAGCTAAAAAGATTTCCTACATCATAGTATTTGTTTTATAATTTTTAGACATTAAATAAATTAAATTATTTATGACATAATAATGATGCAGCGATGACATCATTATTTGACGATTTAAATAAAATAGAAAGATAATGTAAAATCTATGATCTACACGTGTCCAAAACCAATTGGATGAGTGGATTTCGAACCCTTATCACCTTATCCACGAATTCTATCAATGTGGGACCTTTTTAAACCGAAACACATTTTCAAATAATGTAATATTTCTTTACTTTCCAAAAGTGCCCCTCCTCTCCTCTTATAAAAGGCCCCCACCTCTACCTCATTTCACACACTCTTCAAGCCATTGGCTCGGCTAACCCCTGCCCATTGGCTCTCTCCACATCCCTCTCCTCATCCTAGAGGATTCCCTTTGGGCAGAATCCTTTCAAAGGAAGCCTTTAGGCTCAACTCAAAAGGAGTTACACTTTTTAAAGGTAATTCATTCTCTCATGTTCATTTGTTTTATTTTGCTTCTCCAACCCCCTAAACTCTTTTTATTTACTTCTTTTGTAACAACACAAGTATCTTCAATATACTAGGATGTTGTTATAAGATTTATTTGAGCTACACTCTCACACAACTACATCAAATGGTTAAATAACATAAGGTTTCCGTGGATGGCGAAATTCTGCCTCCCGAAACGATGATTGTTCAACACTCATTAAACACCTTAAAAGGTGGCCATTATGATGTCACTATTTTTATATATGATATATAATATGTTTATGTTTTCCTTAAGCTTCTGTTTTTTCATTTTTGGCATACCTTTATGGTTTCCATTATGGGTAAAACACGATATCTTCATTTTAGGAAGCGCGGACTACCGCCCCCTAAAAGTGATTTGATTCGTTAATACCATATGTGGGATGTGTAAAGGATAAAGTTAATGATATTATATATGTTATTATACTGGAATTATAATATACTCTTATATCATTATGATTCCATTCCAGAAAATATGAAATAGAAATGGAAGTAGCGTTCATGCGTACGTACGGCTTACCGTCTCCATGAACGGTGCATTTCATTTCTTACCTCTAAATGTGATGTAATATTATAAATGAATGTATGTACTGGATATACATTTTATATATGATATCTACTTCATGAATACCATTCTGGATATAATGAACCTTTGACCAAATTAACAACATGTAAGTGTAAGAAGCCTATTTTTGACTTAAGAACCAAATACCGACAAAATGAACATTATTAACTTAAATGATTACATGATGTTCATAACATGGTATAAAAGGAATAATGAACTTGAAAAAGATTCATAAGCAAGTAGAGATTAACTCAAGTTTATTATTCAGGAGTTTAAAGAACGGTCGGGTCAAGTCGGATACGAGGTATGGGACTTCGTCTCAATCTCCTTTCGTTGAGGCATATTTTATTTTATACACAACATTCTTTTATACAGTGTATAAACCCCTTTGACTTTTACGTTTATTCAAAAGGAATCTTTTTTATACGAAGCGTTTACTAAACGACAAAAGGGAATGTTTTTGTCGTATGTATGCGGCGACAAAGAGATTTTAGGGAATATACTGTTATGGGTATTCCAAACGTAACCAAGAGGGTTACTCCCTACGTAACAATGTTATGAATGCCTCAAGTTACCTTTATGTCTTATGATTTCTATGATTTATTCATGATTTTATGAGGTATGTTAAAGTGCCTATGTTTTATGGGTAAAGTATGATTTCATTCTTATGTATATATGAACTCATGTTTCCTTTCCATGTTTTTTTTATATAACCCATACTGAGTTTTTATGCTCATCCCAAGTTTTTGAAATGTCTTTCACAGGTCAAGGGAAAGGTACATGATAAGATGATAGAGTCAAGGATGTGTCAAGAAATAATCCATGTTTTATTTTAAATGTGTTTCCATTGATGGGAATAAAGAATACTATCTTTATGTAACCACTTTGTTTATATGTGGAATGTAATGCAAGTTTCATGACCTAATTCTCTAAAACTCTAAACCTGAAAAGATCCTCAATGTGAATTATTCATTTAATTCAATATTAAGTAAGGTTTAAGGCTGGGGCCTTATAAATATACTGTGGTGGGTATTCTAAACGTAACCAAGAGGGTTACTATCTACATAAGAATGTTATGAATGTCTCAAGTTACCTTTTATGTCTTATTATTTCTATGATTTATTCATGATTTGATGAGGTATGTTAAAGTGCCTATGTTTTATGGGTAAAGTATGATTTCATTCTTATGTATATATGATCTCATGTTTCCTTTCCATATATTTTTATAACCCTTACTGAGCTTTTTATGCTCATCCCATGTTTTTTGAAATGTTTTTCATAGGTCAAGGGAAAGGTACATGATATGATGATAGTGTCAAGGAAGTGTCAAGAAAGAATCCATGTTTTATTTTAAATATTTTTCCATTGATGGGAAAAAATGAATAATATCTTTATGTAACCACTTTGTTTAAATGTGGAATGTAATGCAAGTTTTATGATCTAATTTTCTAAAACTCTAAACCTAAAAAGATCCTCGATGTGTAATCTTGTAATAACTCAATATTAAGTAAGGTTTAAGACTGGGGCCTTATACAAACATTGGTGAACTATTTGTGGTAACATGTCAATTGCGCATTAACTCTTTATGAGGGAATACAATGGCCAAAAAGTAAGTCCAAGGACCCAATCAATGTTGTGTATTTGAAATCATAGGCTTCCAACCAACAACGAAAACATGATGTAAGACCATCACAGAGGTTTCCCAAACACCTTCAAAAGAGACCACTAAACAAAACTCCAAACCAACTCCCCAATGAAGAACAACCTAGAACATCAATCATACTAAAGATGTTTTCAAACTCAATACTTTCTTTGTTAAGTCTGTCAAAAATAATACTGTTAGGGTAGCTTGCATGAAAACCTATGGTCCATCATTGGACTTACACATGCTTGTTATCATGTCAATGAGGCACCAATTTACATTCACATATAACTTATACATGTGGTTACCCATAAAATTACCATAGGTTAGAACCAAATTCATTTAATTTTCCAAAACAATAATCACCCAATACCTCCACTTCACATAACCAGTAGTCACAAATATGAAACCCATTTCAATTTATCACAAAAACCCACATAGAAAAATCATCATGATATAAAATAAAAACCACATTGAGTATCAATTTTTTTATAAAATCCCCAATTATCCAACGAAAAATTCATTTTTAATCCATGAAAATCAATTTCAAACACTTCATCATATTCAATAACGTTTCTTCAGTATCAAAAATTGTAATGAAAATATAGATTCCAAATACACTATAAAATAAATTAGGTTTCCCAAACCATCATGTTTTTAAATACACAGGTTTCAATTAAAAAAATCCAACCACATTTTATGCAGAAAACCATTTCATGAAAATGCATCTTTATAAAACCTCATTCAATTCACTTTTCAAAACCCATTTTTTCATCACTTTAAAAATAAAGCCATTACCACTTTGAAATCTAGATTTAAAAGATTTTAAAAAAAGGTTTTTACAATGAATTATCTAAGACACAATGTTGTATAAGATAGTGTAAGAGAAAATAGTGTCGAAGGGAGACTCTGACCTATGGTTGGCAGCTATACGCCAGTTACTCCACTATCACAAAGAGTATTCTTGGACAATGAACCCATATACAAATGTATTTCTCAGCACTATGAGCTCGAAGAGATCATTCACCCTACTCCGTATTCATCCCCCCAAAAAAAGATTAACCACATGTAAAAATTACTCAGAAAAACTCATATTTCCTTACTAAGTTGAGTCCTGCTATGAGGTGTGTTGTTAGAGCACCCAAATCATATCTAGGATGTCTGTTTATGACTATTTGAGCTCCTTTATACACTGAATCATTGAAATGGAACACGAACCAAGAGATTTGATAGCCTCTTTTCCCATTCTACCATGAACCAAGCCGTATATCCATCCAACCCAATGCATGGCCCATCCCACAGCAATGCCCACTGGGCGTTCCTAATCCCCATTGGTTGGAACAAGTTCCTAGGTATCAAAACAATATATGGGAATATTTACTCAGAATAATAACAAAAAAACAACTGACAAGATAAATAAACTCAAACTGAAATCAAATAACCAAACATGCACTTAATTTACCAATGGATTTAATGATTAGAACACAACTCAAACCCAAAGGGAACTAAAATAAAGATGGAAACTAAATCTCCAACACAAAACTCCAAGCGAAATGAGAATCCAAATTCCCAAGCTACCATCACCAACCTGCATGAGAAGACCATCAAAAATCCCAACCATCATCATGAATTATGATGCCCCAGCCTGAGATACACAAAGAACAAGATCCACAGACACTCAAATGTGTATGTAGGGAGTGATTCATGAGCCTGGTAGGATTCCACCCAATAGAGAGGTTCCATTCTGTAATTCCAATGACATAATTTAACATTCTTATTTAAATTCAAGCTTTTAAAACACTTTTAATGAAACCATTTACAAGATAAAAGAAAAAATGGAACACTTGAAGAAAAACCATCTCACATATACTACTTTAAAGTGAAAGATAAAATTAAAAAAGATCACAAACACGCACAAGTGGTACTCCGTATTCGAACAGAAGGTGCCACGTCATGAATAGTAGAGCACTACGGGTAAATACACTAATGATCATCTAGATCGAGTAGGGTCCTAGATACATCATATGTTAGTGTAAAAATACAATATGAACCACAAAAATTTGCATCTCCATGAATGAGCCTCTTGTAGGGAACACACCCATAACATAGTGGTCTCCAATCATTACAAATGTTTATTTAGTGTTGTCACAACAATCTGGATAGATGAAACAAGGATGAACCACTTACGTATAAATTAGCTTACTAGTCCTAGTCTTCCCACCTAGATACATGGGGTTTCCCATGTGATCGAGTTAAAGTTCACATGTACCCACACCACATCATTCTTATTAATGACCAACCATTTCAAACAAAACATCAATTCTTTCCAAAACAACTCATTTCCCCTCACGCACACCATTGAAATGGAGGATACATATTTTTTTAAACCCTAATTAATTTCATAATACTAAAATAATTAAGGATAATCATAATAAAAATAATAATTTAATAAAAAAATTATCAATAACACTAATAATAATAATAATAATATAATCAAATAATACTAATATTAGTATATTTAAAACAATTAAATTATATTTCATCACACTTTTAATTTTATTACATTATTATTATTTTATTTTATTTTATAAATTTAACATCGGGAAGGATTCACAATCGCCCAGGTGAAACAAGCGGTTTCCAAATCATGGTAAGGTCTTGTGCTGAAAGCTATCAACCCCAAAATAGTCATTTATCATCAACAACAAAAATTCAACAGGCTCTCAACCTTCACCTTGATAAAATATTTAAAATCCAAATAAAATATTAAAATAAAATTATGTCAAAAATCCTGTGTGTGACAATGATGATATATATTGTAACTATTAGGATTCTATACACCCATATTATAGTGAAAAACAAATACTACAGAACCAAACAACATAAAAATAATATTAAATATAAAATATAAATAAATATAAGTAAAATCATTTTTAAATGAAATGAAATACATTAAAGGCCTGAACAGCCATTCTATTCAAACAACATTGATCAACGATTAGTCTAATCACATGTAATAAATAAAAACCTATAAAATAAAATTATTGGGCCCTACAACATACTCTATATCATAAAACATACGTAGCCTATATATCCATATCAAGATTCTTATACCTGACCAACTGACTACACATGAGAGTCCCTCTCAACCATGAAACAATATGCCTTATTTTGATCCATAATACAACTCTACATGACCTAAATGTATAAAAAATATATTCCCACACATCATGGTGCACGTATTATGGTTAGAAATAAATCTTTGTATGTGACCATAAAAGTTAACCTACAAGATAATTCTATAACTGTATTCACATGAAATATACTTATCCTTTTTGAAACATAACTGAAAATATATAAATTTAAAATTTTCCTCAATCCTTCGGTCCATGACATCAATCGACCATTACAAAATCTACCAATTATGTGGTGCATCATAACATGACTCCATGAATTTGAATTCCAAATAACTAACAGACTACATATCCAAGGAAACTACTACTTGGAATTGAAATTTTCAGAAACCATATTTGGGTAGTCCTATCATCAAGGATACAAATATAATACATCATAAGCATTTCCTCATGACCCAAAAACTATATCATACTTGGATCCTCGACCCATGAATCCTAGTTACACCTAAATGTGCTACCATGACATGACCATCAGTCTAACATCAAACTCATATATTGTAAATATATTTTCCAGGAGCATCAGTCAAGCACCAAAAAAACATATAAAAATATAATACATGGTTAATTCTTTTTGAACCTAAGGTATATAACAAAACAATCATTCCTAAATCATCAATATGTCTCTTCAACCACATATCAAAGAAATAATTCCTAGAAGATTAGTCTAGAACCTGAACCATGGATGTAGAGTACCAGTCAACCATCTATCACAAATGGTATACTATAATTTCTAACAGGATCAATATAGATCACATTCAACAATTTATATTTTACATATCTATATCCCCCATTTGACACTTAATCTATATAGAATACTATAACTAATTGAATTATATGTCCAATTGTAAAACATATTCATGTGACTTCACATACACTATACTAAACAATTTTATACAACATTACTAGATTCTTAGTTCTTCACTAAAACCATATACAAACTATTTGTACCAACATGAGTTTCATAACCACCATTTTCAATTATATATATCAGAAATCGTTATTGTGGATTTTCTATATAGTTCCCTTATACATCAGATCCCTTACTAGAATTCCAATCTCCAAAACATTGAAAACCCAACCATAAAAAAATTATGCATAGGTTGAATCTGATTCCAAATATCCTAAAACAAAAGAAAAAAATGAAAAGAGGTTAGAAAAACCATTTCCATTAGAAGATCCTTAAATTTAATAATGGAACCAACAAGCATAAGTCAACCTATGAGGGGTTCTTATATTTAACAAAATGAATTCACCTAATTCTTTAAACAGAAACATCCTCATGTGGACCTTGCTGGACTCTAAAAAACCCCTTATAAACAATTCACTAATGAAGGCATCCAATATTAAGATCATTCCATGTGAGTATTCTCAATTTCCAACTACAACATCCAATGAACAATATATTATATGAAATCCCACTTAGGTTCCTCAAGAGTATATCTAATGAAAATCAGCACAATAATGACACCCAGTAGTCACCTCCTTCCTATGATGTCAACCCATCCCAAAGGATATGACCACTCTGATACTAAAATATAGGATCTGAACCTAAATATTTTTAAACATTCAAATATTGTCATTATGCATAGGGGAACCCATAATTTCCCAAAACATACTACTCAATTCACCATTTTCGAATCAATCAAATAATCATAAAATTTATAATAATAGAACACGCAGGCTAGGCCGATGACCAAGATCAGAAACCTAACCAGTGACTCATTGATCACAAAGCAATGAACATATGTTTTCTGAGTCTAAAGCACAATAGAATCCTCTTACAGAACTATTTTGGTCAAAAAAACGTAAATAGCATACAAATGTCAAAATGATTCCACCATCATAATCTATTTAGATAAATTTATAAAATGGACTACTCATATGTCCAATTCTAACTCTATGGAATGAAAAAGAAAAAACATCCGAGATGTACAAAAGTATATGGTGTGTACATTCAAGTATATAGAATATACTCTCATCTTTACACCTAGCCATGTACATATACATGGATTGGGAAACATGGGGCCGACTCATATCCCACTATAAGACTAGGTCATATACGTTGTCTACCTATATAACACTACATGGTTATTTTCACCTCACGTGGGGTGTCTATCCATGTACAAGGCCATGCCCATGTACATTTCATATACCTAAAGCACATAGTGTGTACATTTCAAAACATTATTTTCACATGTACTTGACCAAATGGTAATTTAGAACTACACAGTGTTTACATAAAGTGCACAATATGTAATTCTAAAAAGTAAATATAACCTGAAAAATAATAACAGATGGAATGTTTTTTTAAAACCACACATCATCTAATTAGCGTTTCCAAATAGAAAACACCTGTGGATTTCCAAAAAACCATGTTTTCCCCAATTATATATATAGTAACCCTCTATGTGTCCTAATTAGTCATACTATTGATTTAATAATTAAATCTAACTAATTTGTTGGGAACACTGAATAAAAATACATAAACTAGAAAAACTCAGGGCTTAAACATCAATGATTGAGTTTTAATTCTACTATAAGAGGCCACTGCACCTTGACTATATTATTACATATTCCAAGCATAGTATCTGGTTTCATCTCCTCCTCCTTTTTTCTTGAGATAGTGATCATTAGATTTAGGACCCACTCCCCCTTCCCTATGAAGTGTGTGAAGATAAAAACGGATAAATTTTAATTAAAATTAAAAATTAAGTATTTAATTCCCCATCCAAATATAATCCATTAGTCCCATATCCCATGAAATATTAAACCTAGCTTCATAAACCCACTTTGCTTAAAACACATCCATGCTTTATAAATCTCAATATGATGCTCCATGGAAAATATATTTCCCCCAAACCCACATGAAATATTTAATATTAAATTAATTAAATAGGGAATATTTTTCCTTAACTCAAATGAAATATAATTCCACCAACTCCAATTCTAGTGTAAATGCCATAATTTAGGACCAATAGATTGGTAAAAATTTTATATTTAATAATTTTGTTGGGTAAATTCCAATTTTTACTTTCCCTGGAAGATGAAAAAGTTTAACAAAATTATACTTCAAAATTCAATACACAGATAACCTCATATTTATAAAACCTCCACAATATAAACCATATATTCCTTGTGAATTATCTAGGGTCTTTAACCACAAATCCTGACCCATATTGGTCATCTTCCCAAGATAAACTCTATGTGTTCTACTCTGTGACGCTATCTGAGTTTCTCTCCATAAATCCCAGTATAAGGCATAAAAGCCATCGATGAAAAATACACTAATTTATACAATCAAAAAACCACTAGGATAGTGCCCACAACACCTGTATATCCTAACACATCATAAAAGCATTCAAAAATTTAATTAAATTCATGGTTCTCCCCATCAATGATCTCAATCCGTATATACCATTTCGGATCCATGAATCCATTTTTCATCAATTTCACCTTCCAAAACACATCCTTAGTGATTTACCAATCCTCTCAAAGTATTCATCATGATGTCCTCATCCCAACCCACACAAGGGTTACATCACTAAACCTCGTGTGGTACTACCACTGTAGGAGTATCCTTAATATTTCCTCACAACCAACGTCTTTTCAATGGACCAGCCCCTAATCACAACCAAATCATAGAACTAAACATTTATATCTATAACCATCACTAGAGTGACAATGAAGAAACATATACAATCACCAATTTGTAGTTTTTGTAAATAAATCACAAGGTAATCGTCAATATTATATCCAACAATAGGACCTCCCTCATTGATAGAAGATGGTGCACCCCCCACTATATGTTTTCTAATACACCACTCTATGAGCGAAAACATTTAGGAGGCCCCTAGTCATCCCAAATAAAAAACTATATTGCATTGAAGAAATATTATTATCCCTTTGGATACTCATGATGATGTTAATATACTAAGAATGATCCTCTCTAATATGTGAGTATTCTATGATTTCATCAAAGAATACTACCACCACCTCAACTATTCAATAAAATAAGAATTTTATCCCCAAGGCCTTGATTCACCATGCTCAAAAACCTCTCATCACACCCACATTGATTCATAACCCACTCAGGACCGCAATCCCAACTCAAGAATGTGAAATATGCCCTCCAATAACATCAAATCTACAATCAAACCAATAAAATGTATCACCAATGATTGTGTCTCTATGATTCCACCATCACTAAACCATTACACACTATAACTAAATCAAACCAAAAAATCTAATTATAATCAAAAAGTCACATATCAATAGAATATTGCTCAAAAGCTATATCCACTAAAATTGAGAACTTTTGGTGCTCCTAGTCAAACCAATATCCACCAGGAGAAAATTTTATACAAAATAATTTCTTAGGATTGGGAAAAGTGAAAATATACCTCTATGAAAAGAAACCACATGGTAGAAACACTGGAACACAAGTACACATTATAAAAAAAGAATGAATGTGCCAAATCCTCTAACCTAGATACATCTTCAAGAACCATTTCCAAAATCCCAAAACACCCCTCAGTTCCTTATGCACCCGACCACTCATAACCTGGTGGACCCCCTATCATGGTTCACCATCAAATTTCAAACCGCAATAACTCCCTAAAATAGAGTCCCCGGATAATTGTCACTAGGCTCTCCCACCATGACCTAATGATCATGGAAAATGTTAAGTCACTATGTCTAACCATCTAGGACCACACCAACACATAGAAGTCCAAAACTCATGGTAAATCAAACATGCCACCATCTCATCATAAAATTACATAAATAAAAAACCTCCTTTATGGACTCACAGTATAATGGATTTCTCTACCTACCAACTCCCTCAACTAGGGAATTATTCCTATTTGGGCATCAATACAAGAAAATGCTCATGGGAGGACCGTAGCATGTAACTGATGTGGAAAATAACTATCCAAATGGTTCCAAGAGTCATGAAATTATAGCATTCTAGCCCCAAAGAATTCACTTCACCAACCATACACAAGAACCACACAAGTGTCATCATCATCAAGCATCTCACTATAGATTCAAAAAACCATGCATTATAATGGAATTAGAAAAATCAACCACTAGAATTTGAAAAAAAATGTGAATTATACATTCCTAATATGATACACGAGTGAGATATTTCCAATATAGTATAATAGTCCTGACTAAATCACATGCCTGTTGAAAATAGTATATGATCCTAAAATTTATAATAAACCCTCAAATACAAACAATATGGGCTCCGCTCGATGAAAAAATCACATACTAGTACAACCTTATAATCCATGAACAACAATCCCAGCCCAGGTAACCTGTATTTCCTAATAGAATAGGTTTTCTCGATCCACCAACTGATATCGAGAAAAGAAATCAATAAATTCTTATAACTCAAATCTACCAAACCACATATAGTGAAATAAAAGGAATCAAACTACTCTGATGCAAATTTGTAATGTCCCAAATTGGATTCCACTAATCCAATGACATGATATGGTTCACCAAAAGTCCTCAAGCTCAAATCCCCATATGGTAGATGTTGTCAACTAGAAGTGTGGGACTAAGGTGCGATAGTGAGGACAATATACTCCAATATTTGAGATCCAAACCAAATGTATATAACCAGACATTGTACAAATCAGAGTACATGAAATGAATAAATAAATAAAATTGATGCATATTGTAATGAAATGAAATATAGTTTACTCTAGAACATCCATGCCATAAATAAAAAGGCACTCACCCACATGGATTATCACATATAAAAATCATATGTGAAATAAATTCATCATTCCTTCATTAAAAAATCCACCCCAAAGCACAAAACTTGTCCCATATACCATGTGAAGAACCTGTATCATTACTAGTTGAATCCCCAAGAGAACAATTCATAAAAAATAAAATCTTAGGACTTACCTTGATCCATCCTACATCCATGCCAACCATGAAATATTGAATAAAGCCTTTAATAACTTTGAGGATCATTTAAAGGAGGTATGAAATAAATCATAGTGGTCCATATACACTATAATCATATAAACTATTTCCAAAACTGTATGATCATGAAATAAACTCAGTATAGCTAAATCATACCTAAAATGATTACAAATAAAACCACCATCAATCATATAGACTATGACCTCAAAAATCCATTTTAGATTTCTCCAATTTTGGGATGTCTCTAAGAAAATCTCCTTGATAGTACATCCCAATTAATCTATAGGCTTGATATCCATTGCAGCCACATCCTAACCTAAAAATTACAGGGACCCTTCATATGGTAGTACTATAATATGGAATAATATTATATTTATTCATTTACCATGTCTTCAATAAACAAATAGTATCTCATTCTTGTAACCATGATACATATTTCCCTTTTTCCAAAAAAACGGTACTACCAAACCCAGAGCATCAATATAACTTCTATCAGATGTATCATAAAAAATAGTTTCTAGAGGATCAGTCTAGCACTAATAAAAAATATAAATACAATCATTCCTAGAGTATTAGTCTAGTACATGAACCATATATCAAAACAATAATGAATAGAACATCAGTCCATCAGCTAAACCACGTATCAAAAAAGATTCACTCTTATGGAATCAGTAAAGACCGTAAACAATGAATGTATATAATTAGTCTACCATCAATAACATCTAGTTTACTATCTTTTCCTAGATCATCGGTCTTGAATATAAACCATAGACACACTATATGTGTCTAGAGCCTCAGTATAATAGAAAATCCATAGAGTAAAATATCATTTCTAGGTACATCAGTCGAGCATCTGACCACATACATGTTAGATAACTTCCACTATAATAAAAAATATTTCACTTTTATCCAAACTGCTTGATCTAGAAAACATAAATTTAACATTATATTGGTATAGATAATATAATCATCTCTAACAATTTTATCTATGGATTTTTGGAAACATACATGAGGATCGTTTGTCCAAACCTCTCCACTATTGCATCACTAACTAGTAAAATAGTCTCCAAAACATGGAAAATAAGACCATAAAATAGTACCCTCATAGGATAAATCCATGTCTAAATAATCTAAACAAAGTGAAAACATCTCAAATGATTGTTAAATTCCCATTCACATCAACTGATACCTAAATAACCCAAAGAAAACAATAGGAAAATGTCACCCTACAAGCGGTTCCTCTATCTCATTTAGGAAATTTGGGCATTCTTATCACAACACACATCCTAATGTATCATTTAAGGACCTTAAACTATTACATTATCCAGAACACATAAATAAGAAACAACCAAAAACAAGACAATGTCTCCTCGGAATTCACAACGACCACCTATGACCTCAAATAATGAAATGATGAGAAACCATCCAACTATATGAATACTCAAGAGTCCCCTTGATATAAAACAACACCACAATGACACCATGATGATACTCTACTATTAATATGTCAACAAAAACCAAAGTTTATATTCATTTTGATTCTCAAACATTGGATCCAAGACAAAACTCCCCCAAACCTCGAAAACTAGTCTTAATGTAGGGGAGAATCCCAGATCTCCTCAAAGATATTAATTTATCCCACATTTTGGGTCCATCTAAGGAACCCCTAACATTTGATGTAGAATTAATAGAAAAGGGTAATCCCTAATCTCCCAAACCATATCTAAGACTCATATCTCACATCCCAATCCATTGAAGGATTCTTCATCCAATCCTCGATGGAATCCTAACAATGAAATATTCTGGGAAAACATACCATCCAGACAGCCTATGAATGATAAAATTATTCTTAAAATGCTAGATATATAAAAAATACTCAAAATAGAGTAAAAAAAATTCCAATTAAAACTCCAATGAAAAAACACCCAAAACCTCTATGATGGAAATTTTAAATGTCATGTACTTCTGAGTACATGTTGTGTACTATCCTATCTAAAAAATGTTATTTTCATATACATGGACAAAGAAACATGGGTTGTCCACATATCCCACTACAGATATGGGGTGTAAACTATGTCTTCCATTGTACTAATTTAGGGACATGTACCCTTCAGACTGGTTGTCTTCCTAAGTACCTTACCAT
Organism: Viscum album; assembly: GCA_963277665.1. Taxonomy (NCBI): domain Eukaryota; kingdom Viridiplantae; phylum Streptophyta; class Magnoliopsida; order Santalales; family Viscaceae; genus Viscum; species Viscum album. The sequence goes on from OY728127.1 coordinate 1,021,288,263, forward strand.
GTTAGAAAAAAATGGTGTGTACCTATAGTACACGGTGTGTGAATTTCATAACTCTATCCACCCAATTCATTAACAAGATATCCAATTAAATTTCCATGTGTAACTACATGGAGTATAAATAAAGTACACGATGTACAATTAATAAAAGTCCATGTTCTCTAAACATGAAGAATAGAGGGAATGTTTTCATAAAATCACATGTCATGCTGTTAGGCTTAACAAACAGGATAACCCTGAAAAGCTCATGAAAACCATATTTTCCCTGATCAAGTATATATCGACCCTCTTAGGATAATTAATAGTCATAAATGGGAATTCAGTCATGAAATTAATGTAACACCCAAAGATTTTATAGTCTGTTATTTTTCAAAGTAATTCAACAACTTGTACTATACAATACACTGAGTTCAAGTGAACCAAGACATACCAAAATAGACGTTAAAAAGAGGTTATGAATAATATTTACTAAATTTTGAACTTTATATAATCCTTATAATTTTAGATTCCATATTATGTTTTTCCTAGAAATAATGAAAAAAAAATTCGATTTTTTCTGATAAAAGAAGTATTTTAAAAAAAATGCAATTATATCACCTTTTAATGGAAAACCCTATTTAAATCCAATATTTGAAACTTTTATATATTAAATTTGAAAAAATTATCTTCTTCTTTAGAATCGGGAAATAAGAATTTAGTTTCAATAAATTTTTGGTGTTTTTATGATAACTTTCCTATTTGGCTGAATAGTGAAAAATACTATATTTTAACAGAAATTTTTTTTCTAATAAAAATAATATATAGTGTTAAATGATTAATTTTAATGGTTTGGAAGTATAAATAGAATATATTTTTACCAATTAGTCTAATGTTATTTATTGGAAATAATTTCACTTTAAAATTGAACATAAACAAGTATCAATCTTTTGTTAGTTATTATTTCTTCAAAACACGTTTTTTGGTCTTGACAATGTTAATTAATTTTAAATTAATAAATTAAACTTATATGTTTTTAATTTTTCAAATGTACTTCATTTTTGGATTCTTAAAATCAAAATTATCTTAGGGTGAATATTTGGTATTTTTCTGATAACTTAGAATTTTTATGAATAGTGAAATACACTAAGTTATAGTTTAAAACCGAATTTTTATTTAAATAATTATTTATTTTATTTAAATTTATTTTAGGAAAAAAATATACATAATAGATATATATTTTCATTGTAATTCATAGGATTCATTTTATAAAAAGTTTAGATATATAAAAATTTTATTGAAATTTTATAGTCTTTTACCCACCCCATAGGAGCATTTAAAAATTTACATAAAACATAATTTTATCTCCTCTGTGTGTTGAATTTCAAAAATCTAGAGACACAGTTGATATCATAAAGTAAAATTAGGTTTAATAAGATAAAAATAAATTTTTTTGAATAGTATCTTTTTACTTTTATTTACCACTGTTAAAAGTAAATAGGGTAATTAAGGGTAAAAATGAGATTATTATTACCTAAAAAGTTTCCTAATTATATTGGATAAGTTTAATTCGATAGAAAACAACCTTAGTAATAAAATATGATCCTTTAGGTTCACTTGGATTATATTAGGACATTTGTTATTATTTTTTTTAAAGAAGAGTTAAAAGAGTTAATATAAATGATTAATAAGTAAAACATTTTTAATATAGGGTTATAAATAAGATAAATTAGACTATAAATATTCATTACAAGCCTAAAACGACTTCCAACATAATTATATTTTATTTATAATTATTATAAATTAAATAATTTAATTTATTTAAGACACAATGATGATTCAGTAATTACCTTATCAATGAAATATTAAAATAATTGATTTTATAAATACACTAATAAATATAATTTGAAACTTTTTATGAATTAAACTAATTATATAGTTTAATATGACATGTTATGGTTGATTAAATTGATTTTTTCTATGTAATAATGCCTATATGAATGTATAAAAAACAAAATACCAGATAGTATCAAAATTGACATAAAAGAGTTTTTAAAGAAAATATTATATTATTAATTGGTATTCTATTCCTAAAAATCTATGGTTCATCCAATGTGATTAAATAATATTATATATTTCATTAATGAACCACATGGGTTTATTTTTGAGGCTTATATTATGTTTATTAACAATTTAATATAAAAATACAAAGAGACATGGAAAATGTCAAACTATTTAACCACGAGTTAAACATAAAAGATAAGGTTATTATATTGACCCAAACCTATTCAAAAACTATTGGATGAGTTTTTTTAGACCCATACCCACCTTATAATTTAAATAATTAATTTTGGGGCTATTATAAACCTAAAATTATTGTATTATAATATAATATTTTAAGTTTTTCCTAAGGTGCCCCTCACCCCTCTTATAAAAGGTCACTTCCCCTTCTCTCAACATTACACCTAAAAAGCCATTTTTCACGACAAAAACCTATCAAAATATCCTCCAAAATATCCTAACATCATCATAGAGGAATTTCTTTGGTCATAGGGCCAACAAAAGGAGCCCATTTGATCAAATCAAAAGTAAGAACTCGAATAAGAGGTAATGATTTCACCACTCTTTTTCATGTTCTTTTGTTCTTCCACATACTATTTCTTTGTTATTACCATACCAAAATAATAAATAAAGTACCTTATATATACTATAATGTTATTATAAATATTTCACAACTATATTCATTTTTATATCCATCCTATGAATGATTGTTTCACCATTCGTAAGTACGTACGACTTACCATCTCCAGGTCGTGGTGTAATTTGTTATTCAGTACTATGTTATTTGGATGGATATAATGATGAGTAATACGTATATATATAACGAAAATAACATGATAATGTCTCTGTAAAATTAATATACCATCCAATTCCATAATTTTATGTAAATGATATTGTTGCTCATGCGTACGTACGGATTACCGTCTCTACGACGCGATGAGATTCATTTCTACATTCACAATTCATCGACAACTATAAAAATATATATATTATTAATAAGTAATAAATGAAATAATAATTATACTGGAGATATATATATATATATATATATTTATGTATTTATGTACTTACATATATCTTATTCACTTACTTCGGTCAATACGATATGAAAACAGAAACAACATTTATGTGTACGTACGGCCTAACGTCTAGATAAATGTTGTTTCACATTTCATATATAAATCCATTATAAATATTTATATTATAAATATATATGATATATAAATCAAGGTTTATATTCTAGTTGTATTTAAATAATTTTCTAAATGATACGATCAAGAATAACAAGTTAAAACATGCATGATAAAGAAATCGATTATTACCCAAAATGTTAATTTAACTTGGAAATAATTATTGAATGTGTTGTATAAAGTCATAAATGAATCATGTATGATATAATAAATATTAATATGGTTCTGTTATAATTTAATAACATACTACGATCATTATACCAGAGGTTAAACATACCCTCGACTAAAAAAATGTGCAAGGTGATGGTTAATTTCACAATCTCTTTATTATCCGAGGTTGTTTTTACGCAAGTATCTACTAGGAAATATTTATTATCCTTCTCCATGTTTCATGAGAGATTTTTCAAAGGGATTAATTTAAGTCACTTTTTACTGAAACATCATTTTAAATGTTTTAAATATTTATTTCTATAAATCATCATCATTAATTTCCATGTTTTCAAAATTGGTTTTTAAGAATTTATCTATATGAACCTGAATGTTTTTAATATGTTAATTCCATTAAAATGTTTCAAAGTGGTATGGTACACGTTTATTCAAAAATGTCTTTAAATGTATTCATTTTTAAATTGTGTGACTTTTCAATGTTTTCATGAAAAAAGGATATTTCTCTCAAAGAATTTTACAAATAATTTACATCTATGTCAACATCGTTTGATGGATTTTAAACTTTTTGAAGTTGATTTTTTATGATAAAAATATTCTATATTTTATTGACGGTTTTGTGATATGTATGTCTGTGGATGTGTTATTTTTTACCATTCATGGTTTATAGATAATGTATTGACATTATATAAGCTGTATTTAATACTAATGTTTATGTTATTTTTAAACCTTTTTCATATGAGGAATGAATTGGACTTAGTAAGTGACAGGTGGATCCCTCTATAGCTCCTCGAAGCATCGGTAGGTCTCAAGAGACAAACTAGTGTCTGGGCACAAGGCCTCGACAAAATATTATTTGTAGTCTTTGCATAAGGACTTGACTATGTGGTTATGAATGTTTGGAATTATGCATTCTATCATTATATAAGTGGCTATTGATATGGCATGTGATTATTGGGCTAATAGGATAACCATGTGAGTAATTAAATAAAATTATTTTGATTTATTTTTTCCATATTATGAATAATTTTATGTTGAAAATACTTTTGTTTTGGTTTTCTAAATTGCCTTAAATGTTTAGGATTATTTATCAATGTTTCTACAATATTGTTATCATTACTGAGCATTTGAGATCACCCCTTTCTTATGATATATTTTTTACAGGATGGGAATAAGTATATTATGACTGACCTTCAGAGATAGTCTTTGGGATCTCAGTGTTGTCCATGGAAACAATGTTGTTGTAGTTTTCCATTTTATACTGTAATGTAAACCTTATAAATGTATCTAGTACTTCTAAGGCTACTCAACTAATCTATCTTTCGAGACATGATCTTTTGTGATCATGCCAATGATACGTAATAATGCACTGACTCTGGGTAATAGGAAATGGTTCATGACAACGGGCCTTGCTGCAATCTTGGTTACGAAACTCTCGGGGGATATGCTTAGGATAATTCTCATTTTATTTAAAAACCATTATGAAGGGTTTATGAGTATATATATCCTCAAGGAAATTTTTTTATGATTATGGATTATATCCATAAAATGTTCAATTTACATTAGGTATTTTAAAAGTTTGGAATTATTCATTGCAATTCATAAACTAACCTAGTGTATGTCATTGTGTAGAAATGGCACCCAGTAGAAGGAATGTGAACTCTAGAAATATGTATGATCCAAAGAGTTAAAAGGATCATATCATTCACGGTATTTATCCAACATTTATAAGGGAAATAGTCTCCCATGTATTCTCAACATATGAAGAAATAATATCATGTGTTAATAAGACATGTAAAGAATTCTCAGAGTCATATGGCTTTGAAGGGAAGTAAGAGAAGAAAAGGATGGAAGAGATAAATATGGATAAAGGGAAGTGGGAAAACAAGGATTTTTTTCATTTGTGATAATTGTGGAAAGAATCACCTTTGTAAATTCTTAAAGGGAATGAGAATTTGTTATATGTGTGGACAAAAAGGACCCAAAGTACATGATTTCTAGGGTAAGAAAAAACTTTCAAATGTACAATGCTTCATCTACAAGGAGTTGGGGCACTAAACGGATCAATGTCCAAATCATCAGAGTATACCCCAAATGATACTATTGTATAATAAAAAAGTTATGATACTTTGGAAGATGAAGAGGAATGATTATATTTTAGAACTTGTTATTAATGTATTGTGTCATTTGAGTATTGTATTAATGATATACATGTTATAAAAATTATAGAGTTATAAGGAATGTAATGCAGTAATATTTCATTAAGGACTTGAGATTGTATGGAACTATGAAATGTTACTCAATAGCAGGTTAAAATTTTGGAAATTATATGGTTGAGAGAAAGATAAACCATAATATGGTTCTAATACTGAGGTAGTGATTTTGGAATAATACACGATTGATTTGGATATATTATATTAGATATTCATTACTAGATTGAAACTGATTAATGATTTTAATATTCCATCATTTTTGCAGTTTACATCATTTTTTGATAGAAGGAGTATATCTAGTATTCTATAAGGAATAATGGAGAATGATTGTAATCAATAAGGTATTATGGTAATTCATGATGTTTTAGTGTTTTAAAAGAATACATGATGAAGTTGTTCACATGTTATTACGTGGAAAAAGGGATCTTCATTGTGTTTACCTTCCTTGTGAATTTTGGACTGTGATATTGGACAGAATTATTTTGGATAAGTTTAGTTTGATATTATTTTTGGATTCTGATAAAAAAGACAACCTAGAGGTCGGGCGGCAACCCGTCGTGTACGGAAAGGTCGTGAAACAAGAACCTGCAACCGAAGGGTGACAAGGGTGTGTCACCTACCACTAGCCCACAAGATGTCCTAGATTGAATAATGTAGTTTTTTAATGTTTTTTATGAATTATAAATTCATTTGTTTGTAACCCTATATTAATAGGAGAAATAGAATATTTTTTTAAGTTCAATTATCTTTTAGAGTGAAAGATGAGTTTGTGGAAGAAATTAGTTTAAAGATGGAACTCTACTTTTCATGTATATATTTTTTTTCTTCTCATATTCTATAAAGAAATTAATTCTCAATATTTAGTTAAGAGATCTCAAAAGTAAAAATGTGTTATACTAAAACCTTATTTTTGTTTAACCAATGATATTTTAAATGATCATAGATTTATGGATTTGAGGCCCTCAATTCTTCAATTGTTTATTCCTGATGACATCAATCAGATTCTATAAATATTTACATTTTCCATCTAATTATGTGTCTCTGATTTCGACCAATGTTCTCCTAATCAAGATCATAATTTTGTGTTGACACTTTTATTCCCATTTTTCCTCCAATTAAGACTAAATTTTAATAACCCAATTTCCGATGTAGGTTTTCCCACAATGGAATTTTCTATATTCATCCTTTTATTTTTGAAAAACAATTTCCAATTGTGAGTATGCATTTTATTGTAGGAGTAATGTAACACCCAAAGATTTCATAGTATGTTATATCTTCACAATAATTCAATAACTTGCACTACACACAACTCTGAGTTCAAGCGCACCACGACTTACCAAACTAGTCGTTCAAAAGAGGTTATGAATAGTAATAACTAAAATTTGAACATTATTTAATCCTTATAATTTTAGAATCCATATTATGAGTTTCTTATAAATAATTGAAAAATAAATTCATTTTTTTCAGATAAAAGAAGTATTTTTCAAAAAATGAAATTTTATCGCCTTTTAATGGAGAACCCTTTTTAAATCCAATATTTGAAACTTTTATATATTAAAATTGACAAAATAAACTTCTTTTTTATAATCAGGATCTATGAATTTAGTTTCAATAAATTTATGGTGTTTTTCTGAAAACCGTCATATTTGGGTGAATAGTGAAAAATACAATATTTTAACTGAAATGAAATTTTTTAATCAAAATAATTTATAGTGTTAAATTATACATTTTAATGGTATTGAATTATAAATAGATTATATTTTTACCATTTAATCCAATTTTATTCATTGGAAATAATTTCACTTTGAAATTGAACAAATACAAGTATCAATCTTTTGTTAGTTATTATTTCTTAAAAACAAACTTTTTGGTCATGAAAACCGGAATTTATTTTAAATTAATAAATTCAAATTCTATGTTTCGAATATTGTAAAATGGACATCCGTTTTGGATTCTTAATATTGATATTATATTAGGGTGAATTGTTTGTATTTTTTTTGAAAATTTTCAATTTTTGATGAATAGTGAAAAACACCAAGTTATAGTTTAAAACCGAATTTTTATTTAAATAATAATTTATTTTATTTAAATTTATTTTAGGTGAAAATAGATACATAATACCTATATAATTTCAATTTAATTCATTTGAGTAATTTTATAATAAGTTTAGATATATAAAAAGTTTATTGAAATTTTATTATCTTTTACCCACCACTGAGGAGCATTTGCAAATTTACGTAAAACATAATCTTACTACTTATATGAGTTTAATTTAAATAATATGAGAGAAATGATTTATATCAGTTATTAAAATGTGGTTCAATAACATGAAAATAATTTTTGGTAAATTGTATATTTTTACTTTTATTTACCACGATTAAAAGTAAAATAGGGTAATTAAGGGTAAAAATGATAATATATTTACCCTAAAACATGTCCTAATTCTATTGGATAAGTGTAATTCGAACAATAACAACCATAGTAATAAAATATTATCCTTTAGGTTCACTTGGATTAGATTAGGACATTTATTATTTTTTTAAAGAAGAGTTAAAAGAGTTAAAATCAATGCTTAATAACTACAACATTTTTAATATAGGGTTATACCAAAGATATATTCGAATATAAACATTAATTAATACATAAAAATATTTCCTAAATAATGGTATTTTATTTATATTTTATAGAAAGTAAACAATTTAATTTATTTATGACACAATGATCATGTAGTAATTACATTACTAATGAAATATTAAAATAACTGATATTATAAATACTCAAAAAAAATTAATTTGAGACTTTTTATGAAGTAAAATAATTATATAGATTAAAATTACATGTTAGTGTTTATTAATGTAATATTTATCTATGTTATAATGCTGATAAGAATTTATAAAAAATAAAATACCAAATAGTGTCAAAATTGACATAAAAGAATTTTTAAAAAAAATATTCAATTATTAATTGGCATTTTGTTCCTAAAAATATATGTTTCGTCCAAAGAGCTTAAATAATATTATATATGTCATTAATTAACTATTGGGGTTCTATTGGATGTTTATAATAAGTTTATTAACCATATAATATAAAAATACAAAGAGACATGGTAAATTTCAAACTATTTAACTAAGAGTTAAATATAAAAGATAATGCTAATATAGTAACCCAAACCTCTCTAAAAATTATTTTTTGAGTGTTTTTTGAGCCATAACCACCTTAGTCTTTAAATAATTCATTTTGGAGACATTATAAACCGAAAATTATTTTATTATAAAATAATATTTTATGTTTTTCTTAATGTGCCCCTCACCCCTCTTATAAAGGGGAACTTCCACTTCTCTCAAATTCACACCTCCAAATCCATTTGGAATGGAAAAACCCAGCCCAAATATCCTCCCAAATATCCATCCTTAATCCTAGAGGCCTTACGTTGGTCAGAAATCCAACATAATTAGCTCTTTTGATCAAATCTAAAGGATGAACCTGAAAAAGAGGAAATGAGTTTACCACCCACATTGATGTTCTTTTCTTCTTCCACTTATTATTACATTGTTATTAAAATACCAAAATAATAAATCATGTACCTTATATATACTGTGATGTTATTATTAATATGGAACAACCATATTAATTATTCTATCCATTCTATGAATTATAATGTCACCAGGTGCGCGTACGTACGACTTACCGTCTCCACGTCGTTGTGTAATTTTTTATTCCAAACTATGTTATTTGGAAGGATATAATGATGAGTAATATGCATATAAACAATTAAAATAACATGATAAAGTCTATGTAAAATTAATATACCATCCAATTCCACTCTTTTATGTAAATGATATTGTCACTCGTGCGTACGTACGGATTACCGTCTCCACGACGCGATGTGATTCATTTCCACATTCACCATTCATCGACGATTATAAAAATATATATTACTAATAAGTATGTAATATATGAAATAATAATGATACTGGAGATATATATATATATATATGTATATGTATGTATTTATGTACTTACATATATCTTATTCACTTACTTCTGTTCAATACGATATGAAAACAGAAACAACTTTTATGTGCACATACGACATACCTTCCCCATCAACGGTGTTTTACATTTAATCTATCTATCTATTATAAATATTTATATTATAAATAGATATGATATATAAATCAAGGATTATATTTTGGAAGTATTTAAATCATTATCTAAATGATACGTTCAAGAATAACAAATTACAACACTTACGATAAAGAAAGCGGTTATTACCCGAAATGTTAATTCAATAGGGAAATAATTATTGAATGGGTTTTATAAAGTCATAAATGAATCATGTATGATATAATAAATATTAATATGGTTCTATTATAATTTAATATCATACTATGGTCATTATACAGGAGGTTAAACGTACCCTCGGCTAATGAAAAGTTCCAGGTAAGTGTTAATTTTACAATCTCATTATTATCTGAGGTTGTTTTTACGTAAGTATCTACTATGAAATATTTATTATCCATGTCCATGATTCATGAAAGAGTTCTCAAAGAGATTATTTTAAGGTAAATATTACCTAAACATCATTTTAAAATTTTTAAATATTTATTCCTCTAAATCAATCTTATTAATGTCTGTGTTTTCAAAATGGGTTTTTAAGGTTTTATCTATATTGAACTGAATGTTTTTAAAATATTAATTCCTTTAAAATGTATCAAAGTTTTATGGGACACTTTGATTCCAAATTGTCTTTAAATTTATTCCTTTCTAAATTGTGTGACTTTTAAATTTTTTCATGAAAAATGTATATTTATCTCAAAGAGTTTTACAAATAATTTTAATATACGTCAACAACCATTGATGGATTTAAAACATGTTTGAATTTGATTTATTAGGACAAAAATATTCCATATTATATTGAAGGTTTTGTGATATGTTTGACTGTGGATGTGTTATTTTTATACCATTCATGGTTTGTTGATAATTTATTGACATTTCGTATTCTAGATTTAATATGAATGTTTATGTTTTGTTTAAACCTTTTCATATGAGGAATCAATTTAACTTAGTATGTAACAGGTGGAGCCCGCTATAGCTCCTTGATGCATCGATAGGTCTCACGAGACAAACTAGTTTCTTGGCCCAAGTCCTTAACAAAATATTATTTGTAGTCTTGGAACAAGGCCTTGACTATGTGGTTTTGAAAGTATGGCATTATGCATTCCAACACTATGAAAGTGGATATTGATATGGCATGTGATTATTAGACTAGTAGAATATCCATGTGAGTAATTAAATGGCGTTATTTTGATTTATTTTTGATATATTATGACGAGGTTTACGTTGAAAAGGCTTCTGTTTTAGTTTTATAAATTGCCTAAAATGTTTATGCTTATTTATGAATGTTACTGCTATATTTTTATCCTTATTGAGCATTTGATCTCACCCCTTTCCTATATTTAATTTTTCCCAGGATATGAAGAAGTATATTATGACTGACCAACAGGGATAGTCTATGGGATCTTACTGTTGTCAATGGAAACAATGTTGTTGTAGTTTTCCATTTTATGATGTAATGTAAACCATATGAATGTATCTAGTACATCCAAGGCTACTATACTAATCGGTCATTTGAGAAATGATCTTTTGTGATCTTTCCAATGATACATAATAATGCACCGACTATGGGTAACTAGGGTCTGGGCATTACAATTGGTATTAGCAGAAGTTTAGAAAAAACCTTGTAATCTTGATTTAATTAAACTCTGATTAGAGAACATTACCCTAAGATTGAATTTTTGGATTAGTATAGAAGAACATCCTAGAATATTGGTATTGTAGAGATTTTGTGAGTTTTCAAAGAAATACATCTCCGTCTGGATATGAGCAGGTAGAGGTGACTCTGGCACACATGTACCTAGGGGTAAAACCCCAAAACACCACTTTGAGATAGACTCAAAGGGGAACTAGTGCACGAAAACGGGAATTGCTACACTCTTTGTTACGACACTCCTAAGAGATATGCTTAGGATAATTATCATGTTATTTACAAACCATTATAAAGGGTTTATGAGTATATAATTCTTTAAGGAAAACATTTTTATGATTATGGATTATATCCATAAGCTGTTCAATTTACTTTAAGTATTTTACATGTTTGTAATTATTCATTGAAGTTCATAAATTGACCTAGTGTATTCCATTGTATAGAAATAGCACCCAGTAGAAGGAATGAGAAATCCAGCCATACGTATGATCCAAAGAGTAAGAAGGATCATATATTTCACGGTATTAAGCCAACATTTAGAAGGGAAATATTCTCCCTTGTATTCTCAACATATGAAGAAATAGTATCATGTGTTAATAAGATAAGTAATGAATTCTCTGAGTCTTATTTCATTGAAAGGAAGCATTAAATGTAAGGGATAGAAGAGATAAAGATGGATAAAGGGAAGAGGGAAAAGAAGGATTTCACTATATGTGATAACTGTGGAATGAATCACCTTGGTAAATGCATGAAGGTAATGGGAGTTTGTTATAAGTTTGGAGAAAAAGGACACCAAGTACATGATTGAAAGGGTAAGAAAAAAGTTTCAAATGTACAATGCTTCATCAACAAGGAGTTGGTTCACGACGCGAATCAATGTCCAAATCATCAAATTATACCCCAAATGCTGCGATTAGATAATAATAATGTTGTGATACTACTGAAGATGATGAGGAATGATTAGATTTGTTATGTTGTTGTTAATTTATTGTATCATTTGATTACTGTATTAATGATGTACATGTTATAAGAATTATAGAGTATATTAGGATTGTACTATAGTACTATTTCATTAAGGACTTGAGATTGTGTGGAACCACAAAAATTGACTCAATAGAAGGTTAAATTTTTGGAAAATATATGGTTGAGAGAATGATAAACCACAATATAGTTCTGATACTTTGGTAGTGATTTTGAATAATAATACATGATTGATTTGGATAAATTATATTGGATATTCTTGACTACCTTGATACTGATTAATGATTTGTATATTCCATAGTTGTTGGAGTTTAAAACATTTTTGGATAGAATGAGTATATCTATTATTCTATAAGGAATAGGGGAGGATAAATGAAATCAATAAGGTTTTATGGTAATTTTGGATGTTGCAGTGTTTTAAAAGAATACATGATGAAGGTGTTCGTTTGTTTTTACATGGAAAAAGGGATCTTCATTGTGTTTACCTTACTTATAAATTTTGGACTGTGTGTTTGGACGGAAGTATTTTGGATGAACTTAGTTTGAGATTATTTATGTTTTTCCATAAAAAGGACAACCCGGAGGTCAGGCGGTAACCCGTCACGTCCGGCAAGGCCGTGAATCATGAACCTGCAACCGAAGGGAAACAAGGGTGTATCACCTACCACTGACCCACATGACATACTAAATTGAATAATGTAGTTTTTTAATGGTCTGTTAGGTGAATTATAAATTCATTTTTTTTTGGAACCCTATACGAATATGATAAATAGAATATTTTTTATGTTTATTTATCTTTTATAGTAAAAGGTGAGATAGTGGTAGAAATTAGTTAACAGATGAAATTATGATTTTCAAATATTTTTTTCTTCACTTATCCAATAATTAAATTAATTCTTAAACTTTAGGTAAGGTATATTAAAACTAAAAATTTGTTATCCTAATACCTTATGTTTTGTTGAACCAATGATATTTTAAATCATCATAGATTAATGGCTTTGGGCCCTAAATTCTACAACTATTTTTGACTGATGACCTCAATCACATAATATAAATATTTACGTCTTTCATCCAATTATGTGTCTTTAATTTCCACCAATTTTCTCCTATTCAAGATCAAACTTTGGGAGTGACTTTTTCATTCGCCTTTTTCCTCTTATTAAGACTAAATTTTATTAACCCAATTTCCGATGTGGGTTTTCCCACAATGGTATTTTCTATTTTCAACATTTTATTTTCAAACAACAATTTTTAATAGCGAGGATACAATTTATTGAAGGAGGGAAGAATTTAACGCCCCATGATTTCATAGTACATTATTTATTCAACGCAATTCAATAACTTTCATTACACACAACACCAAATTCAAGCGCACCACAACTTACCAAACTAGTTGTTCAAAAGTGGTTATGAATAATATTAATTAAATTTTGAAAATAAAATAATCCCTATAATTTTAGAATCCATATTATTAGTTTCTTATAAAATATGAAAAAACAAATTCATTTTTTGGATAAAAGAAGTGTTTTTCAAAAAATGCAATTTTGTCACCTTTTCATGGGGAACCCTTTTTAAATGAAATATTTGAAACATTTACATATTGAATTTGAAAAAATAAACTTCTTCTTTAGAATCAAAATATAATAATTTAGTTTTAATAAATTTTTCGTGTTTTTCTGATAACATTCATATTTGGGTGAATAGTGAAAAATAAAATATTTTAACTAAAAACAACTTTTTTAATCAAAAAATTTTATAGTGTTAAATTATACATTTTAATTGTTTGAAAGTATAAATAGATTACATTTTTACCATTTAATCCAATTTTATTCATTATAAATAATTTCACTTTGAAATTGAATATAAACAAGTATGTATCTTTTGTTAGTTTGTATTTCTTAAAAACACACTTTTTGGTCTTGACAACATGAATTAATTTTATATTAATAAATTCAACATCTATATTTTAAATTTGGTAAAATTTACTTCATTTTCCATTAGGAATATCAAAATTATATTAGGGTTAATTTTTTGTATTTTTCTAAAAACATTAAATTTTTGATGAATAATGAAAAACACTAAGTTATAGTTTAAAACTGAATTTTTACATTAATAATTATTTATTTTATTTAAATTTATTTTAGGTCAAAATAGATACATAATACTTATATAAGTTCAAAGAAATTCATTGGAGTCATTTTATAATAAGTTTACATATATAAATATTTTATTGAAATTTTACCTTCTTTTACCCACCTCCTAGGAGCATTTGAAAATTTACATGAAAAATAATCTTACTGCATCTGTGAGTTGAATTTCAAAAATATGAGAAATTTTTTTGATATCAGTAAGTAAAATTTCATTCAATAAGATGTAAATAATTTTAGGTGAATAGTAACTTTTTTACTTTTATTTACCATAGTTAAAAGTAAATAGGGTAATTAAGTGTACGAATGATATTATTATTACCCTAATATATGTCCTATTTCTATTGGATAAGTGTAATTCGACCAAAAACAACCTTATAAATAAAATATGAACCTTTAGGTTCACATGGATTAAATTAGGATATTTATTATTGTTTTTTTAAGAAGAGTTAAATGATTTAAAATCAATGTTTAATAACTAAAAAAATTTAATATTGGGTTATACATAAGATAAATTCTACTATAAATATTAATTAGAAAGATAAAAATATTTCCTACATAATTGTATTTTATTTATAATTTTTATAAATTAAATAATTTATGGTATTTTTGACACAATGACGATGCAGTAATTACCTTGTTAATGAAATATTAAAATAATTGATATTATAAATACACAAATAAATGAAATTTTAGAATTTTAATGAATTCCACTAATTTTCTAGGATCACATGACATGTTAAGGTTGATTAAATTAATTTTTTTCTAAGTAAAAATACTGATATGAATTTGGAAAAAACAAAATACCAAATAATGTCATAATTGACATAAAAGAGTTTTTGAAACAAATATTATATTATTAATTGGTATTCTATTTCTAAAAATTTAAGGTTCATCCAAAGGTATTAAATACTATAATATATTTCATTAATGAACCACATGGGGTTCTCTTGGATGTTTATTGAATGTTTGTTAACCATATAATATAAAAATACAAAGAGACATGGTAAATGTCAAACTATTTAACTGAGAGTTAAATATAAAGGATAAGGTTAATATAGTGGCTCAAACATGTATAAAACCATTTTTGAGTGGTTTGGGACCCCTCACCACCTTATCCTATAAATAATTCATTTTTATCAATTATAAACCGAATATGATTTTATTATAATATAATATTTTAAGTTTTTCCTACGGTTCCCCTCACCCCTATTATAAAATGGGCACTTCCCCTTATCTCAAATTCATAACTCTAAAACCATTTGACTCGGCCAAAAACTGCCAAAATATCCTCCCAAATATCATAACTTCATTCTAGAGGCCTTCCTTTGGTCTGAAAACCAACATAAGGATCCATTTTTATCAAATCAAAAGGTAGAACCAGAAGAAGAGGTAATGATTTCACCACCCTCTTTCAAGTTATTTTATTCTTCCACATACTATTTATTTGTTATTACAATAAAAAAATATTAAATCCAGAACTTTATATATACTATGATGTTATTATAAATATTTAATAACCATATTCATTATTATGTCCATCCTATGAAGGATAATGTCACCATGAGTGTGTGCATACAGCTTACCGTCTCCACGTCGTGGTGTAATTTTTTATTCAACACTATGTTATTTGGATGGATATAATGATGAGGAATATGGATATAAATAATGAAAATAACATGATAATGTCTCTGTAAAACTAATATACAATCCAATTCCACACCTTTTAGATAATGATATTGTCACTAGTGCGTACGTACAGATTACCGTCTCGACGACGCGATGAGATTCATTCCCACGTTCACCATTCATCAACGATTACAAAAACAAATATATTACTAATATGTATGTCATAAATGACATAATAATGATAATGTAGATATATATATATATATTTACTTACATATATCTTATCCACTTACATCCATTCAATAAGATATGAAAACAGAAACAACATTTATTCGTACGCACGTCCTACCATCTCTATAAACGGTGTTTTACATTTCCTATATCTACCTATTATAAATGTTTATATTCTAAATATATATGATATATAAATAATTTTTTATAATATGGAACTATATAAATTATTATCTAAATGATACGATCAAGAAAAACAATTTAAAGCTCGTATGATAAAGAAAGCGATTATTTCCCGAAATGTTAATTTAACATGGAAATAATTATTGAATGGGTATTATAAAGTCATAAATGAATTATGTATGATATAATAAATATGAATATGATTCTGGTATAATATAATAATATACTATTTTAATTATACTGGTGGTTAAATGTACCCTCAACCAAAGGAAAGTGCAAGGTAAGGGTTAATTTCACAGTCTCTTTATTATCCGAGGTTGTTTTTATGTAAGTATATCCTTTGACTTATTAATTCTCCATGTCCATGATTCATGAAAAAAATTAAAAGGGATTATTTTAAGGTACATCTTAAAAAAATTTAAATGATTCAAATTTTTATTTCCCTAACTAATTCTCATTAATGTCCATGTTTTCAAAATGGGTTTTTAAGGATTTATCTATATGGACATGAATGTTTTTAAATTTTTAATTCCTTTAAAAAGTTTAAAAGTGGTATAGGAAACATTGATTCAAAAATTTCATTAAATTTATTCCTTTCTAAATTTTGTGACTTTTAAATTTTTTCATGAAAATGGGATATTTATCTCAAAGAGTTTTACAAATTGTTTTCATCTATATCAACATCCTTTGATGTATTTTAAAGTTGTTTGAAGTAGATTTATTATGATTCAAATCTTCCATATTGTATTGATGGTTTTGTGATATGTTTGACTGTGGATGTGTTATTTTTATACCATTCATTGTTTATGGATAGTGTATTGACATTTCATATGCTAGTTTTAATACGAATAATTATGTTATGTTTAATCCTTTTTATATAAGGAATGCATTGGACTTAGTATGTAATGGGTGGAGCCCTCTATAGCTCCTCGAGGCATCGGTAGATCTCATGAGAAAAACTAGTGTCTTGGCACAAGGACTTGTCAAAATCTTATTTGTAGTCTTGGCACAAGGCCATGACTATGTGGTAACGAAAGTCTGGCCTTACGCATTCCATCGTTACGAAAGTGGCTACTGATATTACATGTGATTATTAGACTAGTAGAATATCCATTTGAGTAAGTAAATGGCATTATTTTGTTTTATATTTTCCATATTATGATGATGTTTATGTTAAAAAGGCTGTTGTTTTAGTTTTATAAATTTCCTTAAATTTTAATGCATATTTTTGAAATTTCCCGCTATATTATTATCCTTACTAAGCATTTGAGCTCACCCCTTAATTATGTCTTATTTTTTCTAGGATGCAAAGAAATATATTATGACTGACATATAGGGATAGTCTACGGGATCTCAGTGTCTTCCATGGAAACAATGATGTTGTAGTTTTCCATTTTATAATGTAATTTAAACCTTATGAATGTATCTAGTACTTCCAAGTCTACTAAACTAATCAGTCATTCGAGACTTGATCTTTTGTGATCATTCCAATGATACACAATACTGCACCGAATCTGGGTAACTAGGGTCGGGAAGTTACAATTAAATAATCTAATGGGTTTAGAGAATAATATAAAAAATACCAACCATCCTTTTGGTTTAAATGGAGATAATTTTGTTCTAGTTCAACTCCTTGAAGCCACTACGCCTCGATTTGATACACTTCTACGCCCTGAATAATAGCTTTTGGAATCTCATCTTACATATCTCTCAATCCATCCATCGTGCGAGGTATACACCTCCACATATTCCCTCCCTTGTGTGGGAAGTAAAAATTACTGTTGGGGGGGGGGGGGTTAAATTAATTAATTAATTAATTTCATTCCCATTTAAATATCAATCCCAAGTCATAAAATTTTAAGTGAGTTTATACCTTTCATTGGAAAAACCCCAATTCCAGACTCAACCACGGAATTTGAATTTCAATCCAATGGACCAATAAAAATATATATCAACCGAATCCAAAATTATTAATTTATTAATTAGTTATTCAATATATCTTCAAAACTAAAATGGATAATAATTTTTCCAAGTACAATACTATTGTTAATTCAGTATTTCATATCAAATGAAGTTTTCATAAAAATATTCTGAGCTCATTTTCCAGGGTAAACGTCCATTTTACCCATCATGCGCACTCAGATGGAGAAAATAATATTTCTTCCCAAAATTCAAAACCTATATAATATTAGGTCTCTACAATATTCATATGTGTCAACAATTGTGATCCACGTGAAAAAAAAGAATCCTAATAAAACCATTCAATCTCATATAATGGAATAAAAATCGATGTAGGTTTATTGTCGCATTATACCCCCACACTTGTTCATTGTTATTTATCCCATATGATATGAATCAGTATTTGTTAATTTTAGTAATCCTTTATCTAGGGAATTAATTATCACGCAATACCTTGGAGATCTATATCCGTGGTACACTTTCATAAATTTCAATTTCATTAATCAATAATATAAAAAAATCCCAAACGGAATTCATTTCAATATAATAATCATAAAAATAAAACTAATTTCTTTATATATTGATCATCCCTTTGAAAAAAAATTCTTTCATATAAATTTCCATAAAACCTCATCATTTTTTTATATAAATAACGAATATTGAATCATTAAAAAATATCCATAGTGAGTTATAATCCTCATTAAAAATATATAAGCTGAAATGAATAACACTTTTTAAAAAGAAATAGAAATTCATTGCGAAAAAATAGTATTCCTCATTTTCTTGTTGTATATATTTTTATATAAAAAATCCTAGAAAATATGAATTAAATTTTATTTCAAAACCAATTAATCTTGTAAAGGAATCTTTATAACTAAAAATAGTCCTGGGAATTGTAGAAAGATGGTCATTTAGTAATCTTAAAAAAATACTCCTTGGTATGTGGGTAAAAATTGACAAGTTTGACCCTAATGGAAGAAAAAAAAATTAGAATCCTTGAAAATGTGTGAGTCTAGTTAAAAATGAATTAAAAATTCATTTTAGTATATATATGTACATTATTGAATCATTTATAATAATATTGTTATTTTTGAAAAATATTTTCAATAAAATATTTTAAATTGGTTTTTATAGAAAAATATATTCCTCGTTTTAAAAATAAAACCCCATTTAATAATATAAAATGAGAATAAACTTAAAATCACCTGATCATAAATATATTTGGGATATTTTATGTCAAATTTGTATCATATCTAAATTTTCTATGTAAATCCTTAAAATATGTATAGTAATATATTTATATCCAGACACTGACATAGTGTAATATTAAAAGGCACGATGAGCCCATAAATTATATTTTAAAAACCTAAAATAAATTAATATCACACACAAATAGTTTTTATGAAAAAGATAAATAATTCCCAAAATTTTTCATAGATCATATATCTTAGGGAACTTTTGAGTTTGGAATTTAGGCTTTTTCAAAAGATTTAAATTATCATTTTCAGCATTGGGAGCTTCTGAAAATGTTGGGGTGAGTTAAAATAATCAATAAATTTATATATGTGTTAATTTTAATTTCAGTTGAAATAGAGATATAGAAACCCTCAAAACATAAATGTATATTACACAATTACAGGGGTATCTACAAAACCCTGACATTGTGAGAGGAGTCTTTGGAGGATAACTTAGTGAACAAAAATGGTCTGATATCATGATTGAGGATCAGTTTTCCTTTGGAGGATTTGTATCTCTCTAGTGACATTGATGTGAAAATGTTCTTCAATATAAATCAATCTAGCTAGTGGTGAGACATTTTATCCTTATAAAGTATTCCAATGAAAAAAGTTTCTTTCAATTAAAATTTAATGTATATTGACTGTTCATAAAAATATGAAAGTGATCAAAAAAAAAATAAACAATTCATCTAGTCTAAAATTTTATATCCTGATACCAAATAAATTTTTTTTATCAAATTGAAATAATAAATGTGTCAAAATCTAGATTTAAAATGGTTGTTCTGTCAAAAGGCGGTAAAACTAATTTTTTTGGAAAAATACTTCTTTTATCCAAAAAAATTATTTTGTTCTCATATTATGTTTAAGATGGATGATAATTTTATATAAAATTAAAAATGTGGTTAATACTATTCACAATTGATAATTTAAAAAAAATTCAAAATATATCATTGTTTAGTAAAATTTTGTTTTGCGTACCACACAACCTATCGAGGAAGTTCGCTATTTCTTGTAATGAAAGCAATGTCAGTGTTACATGTACTGAAAGATTACATTCTTAGTGTTTATAACATAATACAAAAATAGTTCATTTTTATATTGAAAAAAAAAATCTATACTCAATTTTGTTTGAAATTAAATCTATCACAATAACATGAAATTGTGTGCAACACATGCCACAAATAGTGTTACATATAAAGAAAGCTATAAAACACAAGCTAATATTGGTGTTCTGTAAAACACATGAAATAAAATATTCTATCTCATAAAATCATGGGGTGTTACATTCCATCTGCGTAATGATGTAGTACGTAGTGTCGGGTTCACTATGCATAGCTGTACACTACATGGATCACCATATTGAAGGAGGGTCTAGAGGATTATCATTCATGGGGAGTTCATCTGTGAGAAGTATGTGGTTCTTGTTTCACAAATTAGGTTCAAAGTTCACTTTTTATTGTTAAATTTCCCCATTTTATGGTTCTTGGCTTGTTGTACCTATAGAGAGAGTGGTTCGTTATTCGAGCATTCTTGATGAATTGATACTAAAGTCAAAGTCTTCTCTGAACAATTTCTTCCAAACTATGGGTTCAATTCAAGATTTTTCATCCATAAATCATCCATCTACTGGGATCCATTTATATAGAAATGGAGAAATTGAATATATTGGGTACGTTGCACCATTTGTGGAGGCCTATGAAGAGATATCCTGACCCACAGAAGACTCGTTCAATCTATGGTTTGCGGAGGCTTCGGTTCATGAAAATGATTTGCTGAACCATTCCCCTTCGCTTCATCCAGGAAAATATAAGTTACTAGAACGGTACACAGATGGGATTCTCATGAAAGAGTCCTTTGGTGATGCTTTTCATGGTATTCCTTGTTTGCTGGACCTCACTCCGCATGCATGTGTCTCGTGTTTCGTTTCGCGTACTTGTTGGTTCACGACCCAGCTAGTGAGAATACCTTTCCCGATGATGGTATGAGTTCCACATGAAATACTTTGAAAAAATTAATTTCATAGAGTTTCATTTATTATTTTAAAATTTATTTGAGTTTGTTCACCTTACTAGTCTTGTAGCAATACTTTCTTCCTTCAATAAAGTGATTGTGGGGGTATTTTTATCCATGGGAAAACTTTTCTGGACCCTAAAATCAATAAAATAATCCAACAAATTTATCAATTAATGAAGTTCCATTTGATCCATTTGATATGGGGGTTTTGAAATTGTCTTATCATCAAGAAATAAGCCAATTTTGAATTTGACTTCCCAATCAGGTATGAAACAGGTTATCTCATCAGGAAAAACATCAAGGAATTCATTTACCACTAACACATCATTAATCAGAACAGTTCCTTTGTTATCAATGATATGAGAAAGATAACATTCATTTATATATTTCGTCAATTTCTCATCTTCCTGATATGTTATCAATTGTATTGGTTTGTTCTTCTATGAAACAAGAAATTCTTTCTAAAAAACTTTAACTCTACAATCAATCTTAGAATGATAAATTGAAATCCTCCCAATTCTCAAAATGACATCAAAAATTACTAAGGGAAAAATCAACTATTATAGATAAAGTCTTTCCACATTCCCTAATAGAAATATTCTATTAATTCCACTTTTCTATAATATTCCCTCATCGTGTACTAAAATTAATTTTGGACTCATTTTTTGATGTAATATTTCCAATTTACCAGAAAAATACTCAGATATGATGGACTTTGTAGACCCTGTTTCAGACACAACTTTAGAAATGTTTGAGTAAACAAATAAGGTATGTGATATAAATTTATGGGATGGAAGGTAGTCACGAAAAATATCACTACACCTTTAGACATATATTCTGGCTTCATTGAATCATATAGATATCTATTTGAGAAGGAATTTTCATGAAGACTCATCTCCCCAAAATTAAAGCACTTTACAGTTTCCTTATAATCATTAGTATTAAGATCATTGTCATTAAAATCTCGGTCCATATGTCCAAACTTACCACATCAATAACACATCCTAATTTTTGTAAGGAATTTCTCAGGGTTCTTTTTTCTACACATTTCACAATTAGGAAATGAGAATATCTTACTATCAGATTTATTTGGTGGATTCATACCCATCACTAGCCATCTGGACCTCTTTTTTTCTTTATTTTAAAAGTGAATGTGATCCTCTAAAAACACCATCTATACCCTACCAACACATCATATTGGTTTCTCATAACTTCCGATTTTACGGGAGGCCAATTCCCATCCATACCGTGGCATTAATCGTGAGTAAAAGTAGTTGATTTTGCTATCAATATTTTGAATAGGATTTGGAGTATGCCCTTCCATCTCAGTGAAGTTAACATCACACACAGACATTGAATCTTCCAAATTTTTCATTAATTCAATTAATTTTTTCTCCATCCAAATCCACACAACCATTCAAAAATATTCTTCAAGGAAAATACTATTAATTTCATCCTACTCTAAGGCATCTATATCCTCTTTATCCCTGATATTTTTTATCATTGACCACCACTGATCAAATTAACCTACAAAACCATAAATGGAAAGACATACCCTTTGATTATATGAACATCCCATGTCAACAAATATATTTTCAAGGGATTAAATCCATCCTTCATCAACCATCGGGTCTAATGATCCACTAAATGAATGAGGGTTTTGTCTCATAAAATGTTATACTATCATCATTTTCCATTGTGGTTCCCCTAGTTGTTCCCATTCATTTATTAAAAAACCAATTATTTCCTATTTTAGTTGTTCCATTACTGAAATAAAATGCTCAGCTCTAAACCCTACCATTCTAGGCTGATGACTCGTAAGGATATTGTTCTATTGGTGCCTATCCTTTTCATCTTCCCTGTTTTTTCTGTGGAAAAAAATTCTAAACAAACATATTTTAGTTGAATCTACATCGTAATATTTAAATTCTATAACAATTAAAATTAACCTAAGAGTAAACGAAATTTATGATAGTCTATTATCATCATTTTAACCACTAATTTTAGCTAAACCATACTTTGAAACCAACTATAAGAACCTGACCTTATTACATTACATAATCTTGACTTTCTGTCATGAACTCCCCTAATTTCATATAGGGGATCTTTTCAAGTTTAGAGTTTTATATAATTGAGATATAATGCAAACATAACATTTCACATTCCTATAGAAATGACAACACAAAAAATTATACATTTCATGCAATGTATAAAACATTTCAAATAAAACTTGATTTCATTGATAAATATATATAACATTTAACTTGAAATCCTTCTTTATCTTTCAAAAAATTATAACCAGTAAATTTTTTTAAAAATTGGGAATGGATAAAAAATCTGTGTAAGAGATATAAATAGAAGGAAAAAACACATTATTCCATGAAAACCTGTAACATATGAAATAATTTTCAAAAAGACATAATTGTCACCCAAATAAACATACATTGTGAAATGTGATTCTTCCTTGAGACAAACACAAAACATATATAACATAAATAAAACCATAAAAGAAACATGGGGGATTAAATAAATTATCTTTTATGCCTCTTAGATAAATTTTAATTCTTAAACCTCATGGATACCTTAGAATATATCCCTTATTGCTAACATATTGTATAACCACCGCAGTAACATTGGTGGTAACCATACGATCAAACTCCATCATACACATGCCCAATGCATTAGAGGTAAATATAGGTACCAACCTTTATCAATAAAAATTCCCATAAACTAGAACATAATAATACAACGTAAATAAATACATAAAAACATTTATTTTTAATTTTTTAAAATAGAATATTAAAAGAGGATTTTTTAAAGAAAATTCAAATACAAATATCATATAATTCTTGTGAGACATAATGGAGTTGATGGATTATTTATATAACCTATAATTACACATTATTAAATAGAATATATTAAAAATTAATCACATAAAAAAATTTAATACAACATAAATAATAAAGAAAATTGATCAAATAAATAATGGAAATTGGGTTAAGAATTATCTTACCTAGGGTTTCTCTTAGTTAAAACTTGTTTAAACCTCACATATAATAATTAGAGAGTGTTATTAATATCATACATAAAGGTATTCAGGTTTTTAAAAACTTATATTATAATTTCATTACATCATTTCTCCCATTAATTTTAATTATTTTGTTCCTTCCATTGTTTTGGGTACATTATTTACTTGATTTCTCTGATCAGTTCATGATGGATATTCTTGTCGACTGGAATCCAAAATCCATAATTTTAATGGTGTTGTATTTAAAATTTATTGAACAATAAATTATATCATTTATCATTTTTAATTCTTACATGATGATGATTCATTAGTTAAAAAATTATCGATATTGGTTTAGGACATTTTGGTGATTCATCGATCTTGATGATCTCATTTTGTTTTATAAATTAATAAGTTGTGTAAAAAATGATACCAGAACCATATATAAGATATAATACATAAATTATATAATGGTATAACGATAAAATTTGTTTTATGTCTAGTATTGAAGGAAGTAAAAAAATTGAATTCACACCCTCTATGATGTTGGTAAATCGACGCATCTTGGACGTTGTTTTATTTTCACGAAGAAGTGGGAGAGGAGAAGATTTTTAATAGGGATTTTTACATAAACAATCTAAAATCCTTGATATGTATGATACTGGATGATTAATTCATCTTGGAAATGTTTAGGAGAGTAAAGTAGAAGAATATAAAATAAATAGAAAAGAAAATAAATAAATCAAAAGAGGATGTTTACCTCTTCATCTCTTATCTTGAAGATCCATCTTAAGGCCCTTGGGGTTGGCCTATTGGAGAAACCAATCGAACTTGGATGTGGGTAAGGGTCTTGGGGGTTGTATTAGGGAGATCATAGGCATGGATCAAGGCTTGAAAGGTGTGGGTGGAAGATGGGAATGGGGATGGTATTTATAGTAGAGGAGAGGATAGAGTAAATTTCATGTGATTCTGAAACATGTTGGATTAAATCACCCTTTCATCACCCATGACGCAGTAAAACATCTATTTACCATTTATTGTAATTTATCGTATATTACTATTCATAAAAAATTCAAGAATTTCAAAAAAAATTAACCCAAACAATTTATCAATGTGTATAATTAAAAAATGAACTCCTTTTTTAAAATAATTTTCCAAATATTATTAATTTAATATTTTAATAAAATAAAAAATTGTTCTAAAATAACTATTGTAAGTCTATAATTCAATTCTTAACACCTTAAAAATGTAATCAAGATGTCATTATCCTAAATCCTTAGGAAAATAAAATAACAATCTAATTTACTATTTATTATGGTCATTTTACTATTCATAAGTGTGTGATACTATTCACCCAAAATCAACTTGGTTCCATTAGACTCCAAATAACTTACTGATCATAATTGTAGATAACCTCTATTTGGAATTCAAAACATAGCAGTGACACAATAATTTGTAAAGGCTAGATATAAATAACCATTTCAATAAATGTTTCATCAATTTCAAATTATTTTTAAAAACATGTGAGGTTACAAAGAGTGTGGTAATGAGAAAAAATTGTTAAGAAGATAGAAAAGACCAACGGTTTATCCAGAATATAGGATTTGTAATAAATTAATATTTTTTAACAATAATTTAAATATAGTTTAAATATTAAAAGGAGATTCATATCTAGTGTTTATTTTAAAATATTTTAAAATGTTGAAATTGAGATACATATCGTAAAATAACTACGATATTTGTAATGTTGTTAATGTCATATTCATAAAAAATAAATTATTACTTATTATAATTAAAGATAAAAATTAACCTTTC
This sequence comes from Viscum album, assembly GCA_963277665.1. Classification (NCBI taxonomy): domain Eukaryota; kingdom Viridiplantae; phylum Streptophyta; class Magnoliopsida; order Santalales; family Viscaceae; genus Viscum; species Viscum album. The sequence continues at coordinate 1,021,314,835 of OY728127.1, forward strand.
ATAAAATATTAAAAAATATTATTTTCAAGAATATTTTATTCTCTATTCGTATATAACTTCCTAAATAAATATTTTTAATTATTAAAAGTAATTTTCTAAACATATTTTGAAAACTATTAACAATAAAGAAATACATATCTCATTAAATGAGAAATAAAATCATGTTTTCCTTTCAATAATTTTATTGTTTGATTGATGTTCTAATCAGATAAAATGTTAAAAGATAATATGGAAAAAATAAAAAAGTCCAGAAAATAAAAAAATTTAATGGGGGTTAGGGAGGAAAAATATAAATATTCCTGAAATGAAAATATAGGTAATCCCAAAATAAATTGAGATTGTAAAATAAACTCATACCTATGTGGAGACAAATAAATTATTACCACATGAATCAAAAAATTGAATTCAGTAATTAAGAATCATTTAAAAAAATATTATTTAAGGTTAAATATATTAAATAGGATTTATATATATCACATATAGTTAACTAGATTCCTAAGATAAATTATGTCTTAACATAAAGGAAATTAAGATGAAATCCTTTATAAATATAATATCACAATGGTTAGAATTAACTAATGAAGTAATTATAAGAGAAAAATAAAAATTGACAGAATTAAAGTTAAAATAAAACATAGATAAATTAAATTTTATAGGTAACAAGTTATTTTCATAACATATTAAATCATAATGTGATATAACCTAAAGAATATAAATTGAGTCATGAAACCACAAAACACTTGGTAACATTAAATTCAAATTAGCATGAGAGATATAATTATAATTAAAACATAATATACCATGATGAATTAATAATTTGTGATATTCCATTTAAAATGAAATTTTATACTCCATATAAAATAATTTGTTTCATTACATTATAATATTCCCCAATGAATGTAAAAGAAGATGGAATCCCATACCTCATAATTGTGATATAAGTAAATATATTTATCTAATGACTAAAAAAAATTCCATGATGCATGAACTATTTTTATCAATATATTAACTATTTATAGTCATAGAGATAGGTTATATAACCCCATATTAAAATTGATTTTGTAAAAGATATATGTTTAGGTTATAATTATATTTACTTAAAATTAACTATTATAAAATTTCATTTTCACATCCATGTGAATCAATGGGGTAATGAAATCGACCCAAGGATATCCATGGTTGTAAATATGTCATTAAATATGATTTGGACACACATTTTCATAGATTAATTTTATTATAATATTTTTCTTTACCCTTATAAACCAGATTTACCCTTCAAAAAAGTAATTAAAATAATTACTCAAGTTACTATTCATAATATATAAAAATAAAAGCATCCAATTTCAATAAATTTGGACCTTTTTATTTCATGTATGTATCGATTTTTCAAAATTCAAAATAAATATTTTACATTAATTAATTTAAAATTAATCGAGCTTTTGAAAAAATGTGTTTTTGTTTAAAACAATGAAAAAGATTGAAATGTTTTTAAATAAGGATTCAAGGTAAAATTAATGAAAATGACTTCAACTATATTAAAATATTAAATTATATTCTATTTATACTTCAAAATCATTCAATACTATATTTTATCCATATAATGTATTTCGATGAAAAAAGTTTCTTTCCATTAAAATTTAATGTATATTCATTATTCATAAAAATATGAAAGTTATCAGAAAATTATAAAAAATTCATCCAGTATAAAATTTTATATCCTGATACCAAGTAATAATTTTATTTTATCAAATTAAAATTATAAATGTTTCAAATTATATATTTAAAATGGGTGTTCCATCAAAAGGCGGTAAAACTAATTTTTTTGGAAAAATACTTCTTTTATCCAAAAAAATTATTTTGTTCTCATATAATGTTTAAGATGGATTATAATGATATATAAAAGTAAAATTGTTGTTAATACTATTCATAATGGATACCTGGTAAATTTGTTTAAAAATATATCGTTGTTTAGTAAAATTCGGTATTGCGTACCACACAAGCTAACGAGGATGTTCACTATTTCTTGTAATGCAAGCATTCTCAGTGTTTCCTGTAGTGAAAGCTTACATTTTTTGTGTTTATAACAAAATACAAACATATTTCATTTTTATATTGAAAAAAAATCTATACTCAATGTTGTTTGAAATTAAATCTATCACAAAAACATGAAATTGTGTACAACACATGCCACAAATAGTGTTGCGTATAAATCAAGCTATAAACCACAAGCTAATTTTGGTGTTTTGTACAACAAATGACATAAAATATTCTATCTCATAAAATCTTGGGGTGTTAGATTCCATCTGCGTAATGATGTAGTACGTAGTTTCGGGTTCACTACTCATAGCAGTACACTACACGGATCACCATATTGAAGGAGGGTCTAGGGGATTATCGTTCACGGGGAGTTCATCTGTGAGAAGTATGTGGTTCTTGCTTCAGAAATTAGGTTCTAGGTTCACTTTGTATTATTAAATTTTCCCATTTTATGGTTATCAGCTTGTTTTACATGTAGAGAGAGTGGTTCGTTATTCGAGTGTCCTTGATGAATTGATACTGATGTTAGAGTCTTCTCCTAACACTTTCTTCCAAACTATGGGTTCCATTCAAGATTTTTTCATCCATAAATCGTCCATCTACTGGGATCCAATTATAGAGAATTGTATAAATTAAATATATTGGGTACGTGGCACAATTTGTGGAGGCCCATGAAGAGATATCCTGACCCATAGAAGACTGGTTCAATTTGGGGTTTGCGGAGGCTTTTGTTAATGAAAATGGTTCGCTGAACCATTCTACTTCACTTCATCCATGAAAATATTAGTTATTGGAATGGAACACATATGGGATTATAATGAAAGAATCCTTTGGTTATGCATTTCATGGTCTTCCTTGTCTGTTGGACCTCGCTCCACAGGCCTGTGTCTCGCGGTTCATTTCGCGTACTTGTTTGTTCACGATCCGGATGGTGTGAATAACTTTCCCAATGATGGTATGAGGTCCACTTGAAATAGTTTAAAAAAAGTAATTTCATAGAGTTTCTTCTGAAATTTTAAAATTTATTTGAGTCTGTTCACCATACTAGTCTTGTAGCAATACCTTCTTCTTCACTAATGTGATTGTGGGGGTATTTTCATCCATGGAAAAAAATTTCTGGACCCTACAATTAATAAAATACTCCTACAAATTTAACAATTAATGAAGTTCCATTTGAGCCATTTCATATGGGGTTTTTGAAATTGTCTTATAATCATAAAATAATCCAATTTTTAATTTGACTTCCAGATCAGGTATGACACAGGGTATCTGATCGAGAAAAACATCAAGGAATTCATTTACCACTAGCACGTCATTAATCAGAATAGTTCCTTTGTTTTAAATGATATGAGAAAGATAACTTTAATTTATATATTTCATCAATTTATCTGCTTCCTGATATGTTATCAATTGTATTGGTTTGTTCTTCTATGAAACAAAAAATTCTTTCTATAAAAACTTTAACTCTACAATCAATATTAGCATGTTAAATTGAAATCCATCCCATTCTCAGAATGACATCAAACATTACTAAGAAAAAAAAATCAAAGATTATAGATAATGTCTTTCCACATAACGTAATAGAAATATTATATTAATTCCACTTTTCTATAATATTCCCCCTGGAGCATTAAAATTAATTTCTGGACTCATTTTGTGATGTAATATCTCCAATTTACTAGAAAAATACTCAGATATGAAGGAATTTTTAGACCCTGTTTCAAACACAACATTAGAAAAATTTGAGTAAACAAAAAAGGTATGTGATATAAAATTATTGGATGGACCGTAGTCACACAAAATATCACTACACCTTTCTACATATATTCTGGCTTCTTTGAATCATTTAGATATCTCTTTTAGAAGGAATTTTCATGAAGACTCATCTCCCCACATTTAAAGCACTTTACAGTTTCCTTATCATCATTAGTATTACGTTAATTTTCATTAAAATCTCAGGCCATGTGTCCATACTTACCACATTGATAACACATCCGAATTTTTGAATGAAATTCCCAAGGTTCTTTTTTCTACACATTTCACAAATAGGAAATGATAATTTCTTACTATCAGATTTATTTGGTGGATTCTTACCCACCACTAGCCATCTGGACCTCTTTTTTTCATTATTTTAAAAGTGTATGTGATCATCGAAAAACACCATCTATACCCTACCAATAGATCATATTGGTTTCTCATAACTTCGGATTTTACAGGTTGCCAATTCCCTTCCATACTGTGGCATCAATCGTGAGTAAAAGTAGTTGATTTTGCTATCAATATTTAGAATAGGATTTGGAGTATACCCTTCCATCTCAGTGAAGTTACCTTCGCACACAGAAATTGAATCTTCCAACTTTTTCATTAATTAAATTAATTTCTTCTCCATCCATAGTCACACGACCATTGAAAAATATTCTTCAAGGAAAATACAATTAATTTCATCCCACTCTAAGGTATTTATATCCTCTATATCCCTGATATTTTTTAACTTTGACCACAATTGATCAACTTAACCTACAAAACCATAAATGTACAGACATACCCTTTGATTATATGAAAATCCCATAACATCAAATATATTTTCAAGGGATTTAATACATCCTTCATCAACCACTAGGTCTAATGATCCACTAAATGAATGAGGGTTTTGTCTCATAAAATGTTATACTATCATCATATTCCATTGTGGTTCACCTGGTGGTTCTCATTAATTGATTCAACAACCATTTATTTCCTATTTTAGTTGTTCCATTACTGCAATAAAATTCTCAGCTCTAAACCCTACCATTCTAGGCTGAATACTCAGAAATATATTGTTCTGTTGGTGCCTATCCTTTTCAGATTCCCTATTTATTCTTTGGAAACAAATTCTGAACAAACCTATTTTAGTTAAATCTACATGGTAATATTTAAATTCTAAACAATTAAAATTTACCATAGAGTAAAACTCATTTATGATATTCTATTATCATAATTTTAACCACTAATTTTAGCTAAACCATCCTCTGATACCAACTATAAGAACCCGACCTTGTTACATTACATAATCATGAATTTCAGTCATGAACTCCCTTCCTTTCATATTGGGGATTTTTTCAAGTTTAAAGTTTTATATAATTGAGATATAATGAAAACATAACATTTCACATTCCTATAGAAATGATAACACAAAAAATTCTAACTTTCATATGATGTATAAAATATTTCAAATAAAGCATGATTTCTTTGATAAATATTTATAACATTTATCTTGGAGTCCTTCTTTGTCTTTCAAAAAATTATAAACAGTCAATTATTTTTTAAAAATGGGAATGGATAAAAAATCTAAGTAAGGGATATAAATAGAATGAAAAAACACATTATTCCATTAAAACATGTAACATATGAAATAATTTTCAGAAAGTCTTAATTGTCACCCATATAAACATACATTGTGAAACGTGATTCTTCCATGAGTCTTACAAAAAACATATATAACATAAATAAAACCATGAAGGAATCATGGGGAATTAAATAAATTATCTTTTAAGCCTCTTAGATACATTTTAATTTTTAATCCTCATGGATACCTTATAATATAACCCTCATAGCTAACTTATTTTATAACCACCACAATAACACCAGTAGTAACCATACGGCCAACCTCCATCATACACATGCCCAATGCATTATAGGTAAATATATGTACCTACCTTTATCAAATAAAAATCCCAAGAACTAGAACATAATCATACAACGTGAATAAATCCATAAAAACATTTCTTTTGAATTTTGTAAAATAGAATAATAAAAGTGGATTTTTAAAAGAACCTTCAATTATAAATATCATATAATTCTTGTGAGACTAAATATAGTTGATGGAATATGTATATACCCTATAAATACACATTATTTAATAGAATATGTTAAAAATTAATCACAAAAACAAATTTAATACCACATAAATAATGAAGTAAAATGTTTATATAAAGAATGGAAATTTTGTTAAGAATTATCTTACCTAGGTTTTCTCCTATATAAAAATAGTTTAAACCTCACGTATATTAATTAAATAGTGTTATTAATATCGTATAGAAAGATATTAATGTTTTTAATAACTAATATGACAATTTCATTATATAATTTATCACATTAATTTTAATTATTTTGTTCCATCCATTGTTTTGGGTACGTTCTTTACTAGATTTCTCTGATCAGTTCATGATGGATATTCTTTTCTATTGGAATATAAAATACATAATTGTAATGGTTTGGTATTCAAATATTTATAAAACCATAAATTATATCATTTATCATTTTTAATTCTTACATAATGATGATTCATTAGTTAAGACATTATCAGTATTGGTTTAGGTCATTTTGGTAATTCATCGATCTTAATGATCTCATTTTGTTTTATAAATTAACAAGCTATGTAAAAAATGATACTAGAACCTTATATAAGATATAATACATAAATTATAAAACAGTCGAACCATAAAATTTTTTTATGTCTAGTATTTAAGGAAGTAAATGAAATTGAAATCACACCATCCGTGATGGTGGTAAATCAACGCATCTGGGATGTTGTTTTATTTTCACGAACAAGTGGGAGAGGAGAAGATTGTTAATAGTGAGTCTTCCATAAACATTATGAAATTCATGATATGTATGAAACTGGAAGATTCATTCCTCTTGTAAATGTTTAGTGGAGTAAAGTAGAATAATATAAAAGAAATTGAAAATAAAATAAATAAATCAAAAGAGGATGTTTACCCCTTCATCTCTTCTCTTGAAGATCTATCTTTAGGCCCTTGGGGTTGGCCTATTGGTGAAACTAATCAAACATGGACTTGGGTAAGGTTCTTGGGAGTTTTATTGGGGAGATCATAGGCATAGATCAAGGCTTGAGGGGTGTGGGATAAAGATGGGAATGGGTTTGGTATTTATAGTAGAGTAGAGGACGTATTTTACATTATTTTAATAATCTATATAACACATATTATCATGACTATGAATATTCTTTATTAATTAACCCAAAATTGTATAAATTTCATGCGATTTCCAAACATGTTGGATTAAATCATCCCTTCATCACCCATGACGTAGTAAAACAACTATTTACCATTTATCGTAATTTATCATATTTTACTATTCATAAAAATTAAAGAATTATAAAAAATGAAAAAATATCCCTAACCATTTATCAATTTTTATAATTCAATAATGAACTCCTTTTTTCAAATAATTTTCTAAATATTATTAATTTAATTTTTTAATAAAATAAAAAATTATTCAAAAATGACAATTGTAAATCTATAATTCATTTTTAACACCTTTAAAATGTAAAGAAGTTGTCATTATCTTAAAGCCTTAGGAAAATAAAATAACAATCCAATTTATTATTCATTCTGTTCATATTACTATTCATAAGTGTGTGTTACTATTCCCCCAAAATCAACTTGGTTCCATTAGACTCCAAATAACATACTGATCACAATTATAGATAACCTTTATTTGAAATTCAAAACATAGCAGTGACACATTAATTTATAAAGGCTATATATAAATAACTATTTCAAAAAAAGTTTCATCCATTTCCATTTATTTTTAAAAACATGGGGTGTTACTAGGACAGTAGTAATGAGAAAAAAACACTTATGAAGTTAGAGAAGACCAAAGGCTTATCCAAAATATAGGATTTGTAATAAATTCATTTTTTTGAACAATAATTTAAATATAGTTTTAATATTTAAAGGAGAACTATATCTAGAGTATATTTTAAAATCATTTAAAATGATGAAATTGAGATACATATTTTAAAATAACTATGATGGTGGTCATGTTGTTAATGTCATATTCATTAAAAAATAAATTTTTACTTGTTATAATTAAAGCTGAAAATGAACATTTCATAAAATATTAGAAAATATTATTTTCAAGAATTTTAATTTCTCTAGATTAGTATATAACTTCATAAATAAATATTTTTAATTATTAAAAGTAATTTTCTAAACATATATTCAAAACTATTGACATAGAAGAAATATATATCTCAATAAATGAGAAATAACATCTTGTTTTCCTTTTAAGAATTTTATTGTTTGATTGAAGTTCAAATTAGATGAAAAGTTAAAAGATAATATGGAAAAAATAAAAAAAAATCCAGATAATAAAAAAAATTGATGGGGCTGGGGAGGAAAAATATAAATATTCCTGAAATGAAAATACAGGAAATCCCAAAATAAATTGAGATTGTAAAATAAATTCATACCTATGTGGAGACAAATAAATTATTACCACATAAATCAAAAAATTGAATTCAGTAAGTAGTAATCTTTAAAAAAATATTAGTTAAGGTTAAATATATTAAATATGATGTATATATATCACATATAGTTAACTAGATTCCTAAGATAAATTATATCTCAACATAATGGAAATTAATATAAAATCCTTTATGAATATCATGTTACTCTGGTTAGAATTAACCAATGAAGTAATTATAAGAGAAAAATAAAAATTCACAGAATGAAAGTTGATATACAACATAGATAAATTAAATTTCATAGGTAACATGTTATTTTCATAACATAATAAATCATAATGTCATATAACCTGATGAATATAAATTGAGTCATGAAACCCCAAAACACTTTGGTGACATTCAAGTCAAATTAGCATGGGTGATATAATTATAATTAAAACATAATATACCATGATGTATTAATAATTCATGAAATTCCATGTAAAATTAAATTTTATACTCCATATAAAATAAATTGTTTCATTTTTGTATAATATTCCCCAACGAATGTATATTAAGATGGAATCTCTAACCTCAGGTCATATGTTCATTGTACCTTGATTATCATCATATATAATAAACATATGTTAAATTGTTTATATTTAAGGAAAATATTTCAATATTAATATCCATTCTATTTTATTAATTTTCATTTTATATTAAATCACATAATAATTTAATTTCCCATAATGTGTTTTGATGATATATTCTCATAATTCAAAAATTACATTAGTGAGTAAATTGTGGTAAATGAGGAAATAATTTCACAATATCCATAATAATAATAATTAAATAATTATCATTCGTATACATCATGTAAAATTTTTAATTAATCTATCATATAAGATTTTTAAAATAAACAATTCCATAATCATATTGACAGCATATTTTATGTATGAATTAGCCACATTTCAATATTTCAACAAACATGAGATAGAGAACATATGTATTTCATTATCATTCTATAACGACTATCATAAAAGAAATATTATATTACTTATTTATATACATTTAAATATTTCACTCGTGTTATATAGTTATGAAAAATGAATCACATCGTTTTGTGGAGGTGGTAGTTCTTACCAATTCATGGAAGACATTATCATTTTAAAATGATTATAAATGTATGATATTATATTTTATAAAATCCATTTATATCTATAAATATTTCCTTAATATCATATATAAATATGAATATATAAATATATATATTTAAATCCATCAATAAAACCTGTTTTGAGTTGTTTCTATGGGAAAAGAAAAAAATTGTTTTGGGAAATAGTAGTCTATCATACACAAAAATGGAATTATCGTTTCACATTTTATGGAAGAGGAGAAGTGAATAGGGTATTAAATTAACATAACAACATATATATTATAGGATATACTAATTTTATTAGGTTATCATTGTTAAATAATATATTAATGAGCATAAATAAGAAGAAAAATATCAGTTAAGTATGATACATTTTTTTAGACAACCTCAACAAATTTAGAGAATAAATACATCCTAGTATGGTTTGGTAATCAAACCAAGAAACTAATAAAATGAATAGTAAATTTATTTATTTCTATGGGTAGCTATTGACCAAGCCAAAATAATTTTAAAATGTTAAAAAAAAAGAGTAGACTAGGAGCACTTTTATATGTGAGTGGAGGAGAAAATTTTGAATTTCCAGAAATATTAAATTAATATAAATTAATATTAGTTAAAAAGAGGATAAAAATTAAATTTTTAGTATATATTATGGGTATGGATTTAAATAATAGAATCTAATAAAATTTGGAATTTTTTAGATTCATTTTAACTATTATATCTTTGTTTTTACCCGTCTTAACCATTTTTTATAATTTTAATGATAATAATGTTTTCTCTCCTTAGCAGTCTATATAGTTACTAAAAATGGGGAATTTTAAAATAAATTCATCGTGGTATATATTTTTTAAAATATCAGGAGACATAGACAAAGATATGAATTTTTTTATTTAAAAAAATTTAATTAAATAATATTTTTTTTCATAAAATATGATATGGATCATTTTTTTAAATATTCATTCAATTTAACATTGAAAAAAAAGTGATATAAAAGGAATTAAAATAAAATACCATTCAATGAAATATATATATATATATATATAATTCAGTGAATAGAATAATTAATTCAATTTATAAAATGATTATTATTTTTAAAATCAGTTTTGTTTTTCTATAAATTTAATTAATAAAATATCAGTGTTGCATAAGAAAATAATTTAATAAATTGAAAACTAAATAATAGAAATAAATTACCATGATAAAAAATAATTTAAATTGAATATGAATATTTATAACCGAAAATAAGTTTTTTTTTATCACTATCAAAATATATTATCATTCTTAAAAGTAATAAACATGACATTTTAAATTTAACTTTTACTATTATATTATAAAGGTAACATTAAAAAGAAATATGCATCAGTGTTCACATATACTATAGAATTGGATGGAGGTTTCAAGAATCCCTTATCAAATAGGAAAAATTAATGTGTTAGGGAAAATTTATAGTCCTTATCATATAATTTTTATCAATCAGTACACTTTTTACACTTTTTCCATGGATAAGTTTTTTAATATTTTCAATATTCAGCATTAACAACAAAATGTTAACTTTATTAAACAAAATTATTTTTTAATAATAATAATCCTGAATCATTTATAATGAATTATATCTCTATAATTTTTAGATATTCAATTTATATTTATCCCATAATGGGTGATAAAAATACAAACCTTTGAAATATATTCCAAATTATTCCTTAATGTATTTTTATACCAAGATCAAGTATAATTTAGATTTATAAGTAATTAATTGGATTAGAAGTAAGTAAAAAAGTAATTCTTAATTTTGATTGTATTTTAAAATATTATAGAGCTTTTTTAATGAAAACTAATGGTAGAATTTTAAAAATCGTTATTTTTTTTGGTTCAGAGACAAATCAATGATTTTCAGGAAAACATAAATTTCACCCTTAGATAACATTGATATGATGATATCAATAATGAAATTAATTTTATACAATATAATTTTTAATTATGTATGAAATTAGTTTTAATTTCAACCCACAAATTATAAAATTATAAAAAAATTTACTAAATATTATGCACTTATTTATGAAGAATAAATAACTTATATTAAAAACAATAAATATTTTAATAATATGTATAACCCAATTCATATAAATTGACTATGTTTTTATGTTACAATATTCATATATTAAGGATAATATTATGAGGTTTATTTAATCTCATCATTGTGTTATGTATATGCAATGGACCACAATGTTATTTTTAAATATCATAGTGTTACACATCAATTTAAATTTCATATGTGCTATTTTTTTATTAGAAAAATTTGTAGTATGTATTTTGGTGTAAACCTAAATAGATTATTTGAAGTATAGGTAACATTTCTAACCATGTGATTTTTTTATTTCTTCTCCCACCTCTGACAAATGAAATTCAACCTGGAAAATATAATAATGTAAGTATATCAAAAAAAATGATATTTTTATGCTAATTTCATACTCAACATCCATATCCTCTTCTATCAATTGGAAAAGAAATCCATTATTCATGTATATTGAAGGACAGTACCTCAAGAACTGATGAATTTTATTTTCCATTACCACCTCACATGGCCTGTTTTAATGATGTATTTAATATAAATATTTATTATATATATGAAAAATTATGAATTAGAAATATAATATATCATATTCTGTCATAGTTTGGATTCATTTAAAAATGATAAATTCATTTGTTCATACGTGTTGATTACCACCACCATGAAGTGATGTGATTTAATATTCATTTCCACATAATATGAATATTATAAATAATTGTATCCATAATGATTATTTTGGGAGGTTAAAATAATAATTATGTAATTTAAATTATGATAATTGAATTAAAGAACCATTATCATGAAAGCTTATGGCATACCATATCCATGAATGTAACAAAGTTCATTTCTCAAACACATATTGCATGGTTGGTTTACAATTAATATTTATATACACAAATTATAACTATTAAATGACTTTTTATTATTAATATGATGAAATAATGGCCTAACTGACCATAGTCAACCTAACAAAGATATTTTTGACTAATGGTATTAATATCATCAAAACATATAACATGAACTAAAATGATTAATTAATTTAATATAAAATGATAATAAATACAATAAAATTTACAATAAAATTTTGAAAATATTTTTAACAAAGTATATAAATAAAATATATTTCTTATTTTTGATTTCGTTGAAAATACATGGATCGTTTGTTTATAGGTAAGAGATTTGTTATTAATTTCCTTGTATTGGTGTATATATTAATGACTTGTGTCAATTTCTTTTATATAGTGTATATAATTCAACTGTATATTTTATTTCGTGTTCCTTAATAATTCATGTTATTTTTGGATTTAATTAAAATTACATCATCAAAGGGGATCTCACATGTATTCTATGTAACATTCTAATGATTTATCAATTGAATATCTCCCTTCTTATATTTATTTTACATAGTATAAATCACATAAAATCACATCAAGACCACAATAAAAATGTTATAAAGGAATAATTAATGAAATAAGAGTCTTCTTAATAAATTAAAGAAACTATACCAATGGAATATACCAATGGAATAGTAATATAACATTGGAAATATTAACAAGACTCTTATGAATAGTAATCCGTCCAATATTGTTGTAACTTCACCTTTAAAATAATAAATAAAAATTTGAAATCTTATATGTTATAATATTATATATTTATATATGTGATTTAGTAAACATATATTTTATAAATGATAAATTAATAGTTCTTATTTTTGTAAGTCATAAATAATTAATAAAAACTTATAATTAATATATTTATATAAAATAAAATTAATTTTTTGAAAATGTATTCATAAATTAATATTTTTATGTCTTTATATTATAATTTAATTATATTAGACCTTAATTATTTATCAAAAGTGTTCTAAAATAAGTTATTAATTTAAAATCAAAATTTTTTGACTAGAGTATAATTTTATTTAAGAATTAAAATTATCATATATAGAAAATTAAATTATTTAAAATGAGACCATTATTAATTCTATAATTCAAAAAATGGTTAGGGTGAATTTTTGGGATGTTTCTATAATTATCGATTTGTCGGTGAATAATGAAGTATGAATATTTACATTATTTAAATTATAATCCAGATACATGATTTAAACACCATATACATGATTTAAGCAACCAAATAAAGATCTAACCTTCATTATTTTAAAATATTTAATGATAATTATCAAAAAAATGCATATTTAAGATCAAAAATAATAAACTACCAAAAAAATAATAGAAAAACATCCCTCTCATCTACTATAAATACCACTCATCACAGCCACTTCTCCTCACACCTCTCATTCTTTGATCAATGACCAAATTTTTCAAAAATCTCTCCATAATCCCCCTACCCATGTCAAGGAGGTTCTATTATCTACCAGATACCGAACTAAGGTTCTATAAAGATGTTATCAATGAGGGGAATTAAATAGGTAAATCCTCTATATTTTTTCTTCCAATTTAATTTAATTAACTTTTAATTTCATATTCTATCCACAACACCTGTTTCAAAATTTTCAAGATAACTCGTTTATATTTTATATTTATTAATTCTATCATGTTTATGTATGATCCATATTCAAACTCCTTTCTCCCTCTCTGTTATTCTGAAAATGAAATCATTTCTCGTGATGTGTCAATGTACCAACATTGTGGATGTTGAACTTTTATTTTCCATTAATTCCTTATAGGTTATTCCTAAAATGAAAAGATTGTCGGTTCATACCTTAAAACTTTTGATATTTTTTTACATTCTGGAACTAATATATTTACATGATACTAAATGATATATCCAATCAAGATCATTGTGATTGAAAACCCGCCAAAATTTACATGTAAAATTCTCATTAAATATTTATCTAATTATTCATCCTCATCCAATAGGAAAAATATTATATATAAGAGAAATTAATCATCTATAGGATCATTAAAAAAAATTCAATTTTGTACAATTACCACCACTTTACCTGATCTTCCATATATGTATATAAGCAAACCGACCATGAAAATGAAGAAAAAACAATCCCGAATGATGAAATTAAACTATATAACTAATAAAAATCCCATAAATATAATTTTGAAACTAAAATAAATATAATTCATGTTTAAATGGGTCTTTATTTGTTACGTAATGAATTTAATTTTATTAACCTTGATATTAAATTGAAAAAAAAAATTATACATTAGGTAACAATATTCTCGAACCCAACTCCAATTCCTTGTGTTTTCCCTCTTTAACCCCAATTTCATTTTCAATGCTAGATTAATGTTTCTTAAATATCATTTCATTATCATTAACTTTTCTTTTATGGGATATAAATTCCTCCAATCTCATTTTATGAAAATTTCAAATATTTTTTTTAATGAACTTTTCCTTAAAAAAACAATTTGACTTCTCTTGATATTGATTCTTCTCCACTCAATAATGATGACTATTATTCAAAGTATGTTATTCTGTTTTTATTTTTGGAACCCCAATGATTATCCTTCAAATTATTCTTTATAAATTTATCATGAATCCCATCTCCATTGCCTGGATTTTTTTTAAAAAGTTATTATTATATTCTCTATGTGACATATATGATTATGTAAATATTATTATGTAAAAGGTGTGAATAAAATTATATAGCATGAAAAAATGTTATAATGTGATGGGTGCACCCAAACATATATATCACTCAAATTTATTGGGTAATGTTATTAATCACATGAGATAATGTGAAATATGATTGAACATGATCCTATCTTTTTTCACAATTATGTGTGTTGTTTACCACTAAGAAGTGATGTATTATTTTTATTAATTTCGACATTACGTCCTTTCCTAATGTATCCTCTTTTATTATGATGATGATTCCATACTAATGGTCATTATTCTCACCATATGTTATATTAATTATTGTTTTTATCTATCCTATTACTGGGATTTTAGGTCACCCATCATTGATATATAACCTAAGGACATTACATTTATTGAGTAAATCTGGAAGGCAACTAAGAAGGTAACTAATAATGAATTTAATAAATTCTTTTGTTATATTTTGTAAAACTTATGTATTTTCATAATTTAAACAAGTCACTAAACCTTTAGATATTTTATGTGTAATTATTTATGTTTTTTATCTTCAAAATAATGTAACAATCATGTATGAAAATTAGTTCTCTATAGTTAGTATTAGAGGACAGTTTAGTTAATTTGGGAATTTGGATTATAGATCCCTTTTGAAAAAACATAGTATGAGACTTTGTATATGTAATATAATGACAATATTTTCTAAAAATAGTGATCACATATGAGATTCCATAATATTTAATTGCACATAAGAAAAAATTATTCATGACTTATTGACTCATGTTTTGTTTTGACCATTTCTATTTTAGAAAATTATGGTAAGTATGAGAAAACATGCCAAAATTTATTTTCAGGGAGAGTACAGTCACATCCCAAACAATGTACCCAATGCCTTATGAGGATGAGTTCTAAATTTCATAGAGATTATAACCCATTTTCAGTATGATATGAATAATAACATGAATAATGTTGAATTTCTCCCTTTACAAATACATGAGAAACATGATATTGAGCCTTTTATACAACAAAAACCACCAAAGTGTTTTGGATCCTATGCTCCAATAGAAATGAAATAGTGAGTCAATCCAATGGGAAAGATATTTTTTTCATCACTATTATAAGGTATGGAAGGTTACTCTGACCATTTATTTTATAGATGGAGAGGCCAAACAATGGTGTGAATTTCTTATGAACACCAAGGGAAATGATGAAACAAAATAAATTTAGTGGGAAAACATTTAAATGATGTTTGATAATTTGTATTTCACTCAAAATCATTGTTCAATAATTGATAGAGAATTAGTATAGATGGAGAAAAATGATGGTGAATCAATCACAGCCAATGGAGAAATTTTAACTAGTATTCCAAGGTACGCCTCGGGTTTTTTTATCAACAATATTAGAAAAGTTGAAAGATTTTTTATTTTTTTAAAACAATAACATAAAAAGGATCAAACCATTATAGACTTTTAGAGTTATTGAGATGTTCCATGATGTTCTCTTAATGTGGATATATAGTTTGGAGAATTGTCCCAAGGATACAGAGATAAGAATTTAAAGATGTATTTTAAAGATGGAGGAACTCATGACAATGATCGGAACAAATCTCAACCACATAGATGTCAAAAATGTGTGAAGAATCATCATGGGAACATCCTCACAGATATAAGGATATTATATAAGTGTTATAAGGAAGGACCCTACATTCATGAATATCAAAGAGATATAAATAAGATACCTAATATAATAGAGTAATGGAGATCACCTCCCATAGTCTAATGCTGCAACTATTAGGAGTAAGGAAACAAAGAAATCTAGTCCACTAAACCTCAATTCATAGAGGTTAATTAGTGTAATCTTTCATTAAATCCAAATTATCTTGGGAAGGCTTATGCCATCATTACTGGTGAAGTGGAGGAAGAAATCGATGTCAAACAAGGTACACTTATTATTATCTCAATAATGGAAAATGAATTATTTTATTCTTGTTCTACAAATTCCATTATATATTCAATGTTTCCTAGAACTATTGAATAAATTTACAAAAAAAATTGAGTATAGATATATATGAAAAAAAATATTATAGTGATAATTTAATACTAGGTGTTTTGATCTTCACTTAATTGTGTATGATGAAATATTCTCCCAGAAAATCATTTGATACTTCCCTTGGTAGAGTTCAACATTATATTGGGGATTGATTATCTCTCATTATATAGATTACATATAAACTCTTATGAAAAGGAAAAAATATTTCCTATTTCAGACTATCACATACTCATATATAAATCTAATGGTGTTCATGAATCTCCTTTTCCAAATACTTCAATGGTGTTCTTGTTGATTCATTATCAAGAAGCATTCCACATTGAAATGGTTGAGTCAAAGGGTGACATTCGTCTGAAAGAAATTCCCCTAATGATGGAATGTAGTGATGTATTTATAGAATAAATACCTAGACATCCCCTATATTATGAGTTAGATTTATAAATATAACATATACAAGGAATAACTCTTATCTCAAATTTACCTATAGGATATACCATATCAAACTGGAAGAGATAAAGAAGCACTTGTAAGTGTATTTGGAGAATGGGTTTATAATCCCTAGACAATCCCCTTTGGGTTCCCCAGTGTACTTTTTTAAAAATTTTGATGGATAAATACAGTTGTATATCGATTATAAGGAACTAGAAATAAACACTATTAATAACAACCATCCTTTTCTATGGATGAGAGAATTTTTAATTCAACTAATAGGAGCTCAGTAATTATTTAAGGTGGGTCTTCATTTAAGAAATCATCAATAAAATGTGATGAAAGAAGATATTGAGAATACTTCCTTCCATACCAGGTAAGTGCGCTATGAGTTTCTATAAATTACTTTCAAATTTTCTAATACCCAATAATCTTCATGTATTTGATGAATATAGTATTTATACATTACCATGATATTTTTTGGTGGTTCTTAGTGATGATATTGTCTTCTAAACTCAGAGAAATGAGGAACATGAAAAACATATAATGATTGTTCTATAATTATTTAGGAAGGATAAATTGTATTCCATGTTCATTAAGGGTGACTTTTTTATGTATAAAGTCACATTCTTGGGGCACATGATTACATGTGAGGGTATCTCTATTGACATGTTAATTAAGGTGATTGATTAATGTCATAGGCCCATTACAGTCCTCAAAATCAATAGTTTTATTAGATATGTTTGGATTCTAATATTGTTTTTTTAGAAATGTATTATGATTTTCTAGTCTTGTAAGTGTGTTAAAAAGGAAATCGGTAATGTTTGTTTTGATGAAACATATTGAGGATTTCATCATGGAGATAAAGAAGAGGCTAATCACCCCCTAGACTCATATTACTAGAATGTGTAGAATGATTAATGATATAAAATTATGATTTAAAAAAGGAATTTTTTATGTACTTGTGTAGAATGATAATGTTATAGAATATTCATAACAACATTTTATGATCTATATGAAAACTACTTGATTAAATATATAGAGTTAGTAGCAGTGATTTTTTCTTAGAAAATATGGTGATAGTACCTCTATGGTGATAAGTGTGACTTATATACTGGTCACAAGATCTAATTTTATATATTAAAATAAAAGTAACTCAATATTCATCAATGGATATGTTTAGATCTAATCATGGACTACAATATCTCTATCCACTATCATCCTAGAAAGGAAAACAAGGTAACATATTCACTTAGTAAAAAACAACATACTATTATCTCCATGACGAGTATTTATAAAGATCACATTTTTTGGATATATAATGGATGGATTTTGAAATCATCTTGTTAAAGAATACATCCTACAATTCAAAATTTATTTCCAAACCACCTATCCAAGAATGATCATGTAGGAAGAGAGTGGTGATCCAGAGCTTCAAAAAAGGTGAATGCAGTAAATGAGGGAAATACATAAGACATTAATATCAATGATGACGGTGTTTTTTGGTTGGGAAAATGGATATTTGTTCCTTAATAATGTGAGATAAATAAGGATTTATTATATAATTCACATAGATCAAATTTCTCTATCCATCCTTGAAGTATCATTACATACAGTGATCTTTGAGAAATATTTTTTTGGACAACATGAAGAAGGTAATTGTAGATTATATGTCATAGTTCTTGATATGTAAAAATGTTAAGATGAGAAAAAAAATTCCATTGGGAAGAATAATTCCTTTCAAATACCCATGTGTAAATCAAAGAATGTCATGATGGACTTCATCACTAGTCTCTCGATGACATCCAAAAAAACAATGTGATATGGTTGTGGGGGATTGACTCAACAAGACTTATAAATTTATTTCCATTCAATAAGATCAACAAATTTAATATAATTATATGATTTATGTGAAGTAAGCTATGTGAATGAATTGGATTCCACTTTCTATTGTCTCTTATCATGATCCAATGTTCACATCCAAATTCTGGAGGAGTCTCCAATAATTCTTGATTACTAAATTGAATTTCATAATGGACTTTCACCCCTATATTAATGTACAATGTAAAAATACTATTCATAATCTCAATGGAATGATAAGATCCCACTCAATGGAATTCAAATGTGGATGGGGTATGCATCTCCCACTAATTGAGTTCTCATTAAAGAATAGATTCTACTTGAATATTGAAATGGATCCCTATTAATCATTCTTTGGAAAGAAGTGTAGAAATACAACATGTTGGGATTAATTTATTTAATGAGAGAAACTTAGTTGTGATATTATAAAAGATATGAATGAGAAGTTTTATTCTATCTTGAAACATTTCAAAGATTCATGGAGATAAAAAAGGATATTTGATGGAAACCATCGAATGGGCTTGGAGTTGGACATTGGAGGTAAAGTCCTCCTTTGAATCTCACTATTTAAGAGAGTTGTGTAGTTTGTAAATAAAGGGAATCATATCCCATGGCATATTATCCCCATTGAGATACTTGATCACATAGGATCCATGGTCGATAAGCATGAACATCCTCCAAATATGGATCAAATTCCTCATCTGTTTCATGTATCACTCTCAAGGAAGTACATACCTGACCCATCAAATGTATTGAATCTAGAGGTTGTATAACAGTAGAATGATCCTTCATATGAGGAGTAGGTGATAATTATTTTATACCATAGGTATATGGTACTATGAAACAATACCACCTACCATTTCAATGTGTTGTGGAGTAACCATGTTTATGAATGAGTGACTTGGGAACTAGACTAGTTATTGAAGGATAATTACCCTCAACGTTTTATGTAAAATGAAATTTTGAGGGTGAAATTTTAAAATGGAGGAAAAATCTAATGACCCAAACTTTTATGAAAGGAATAGCTACCTTCATATAATTATTCCACAGAGTAGGAATAACATAATATAATATATAAACCACCATACAAACATTAATAATAAATAATTAATGAAATAATATGATTTTTTAGAAATTAAATAACCTGTACCTATAGATTAGTACAATGACCTTTGAAATAGTAACATAGACCCTTGGAATAATAATCCTTAAAATATAATTTTAACTTCCAGTTTGAAAGTATAAATAAAATTTAGGAATCATATAAGTGAAAAATGATATATTTAAATAATTTTATAAGTAAATAAATATTTATTAAATGATAAATTTAGTGTTTGTATTTTTATAATTCAATAATATTTAATTACAATATTATAATTACTATAATGATATAATAGAAAAATTATTTTCATAAAATTTAATATCAATTAATATTTTGATATCTTATCAATATAAGTTAATTTTATGTCACATTAATTTACTTTATAAAGTGTCATAGAATTAGTTATAATTTTAAAATTGGTAATTTTTAAATAACTGATGGTTTTAATTAAAAATTAAATTCCTCATATTTTGAATAAAAATTCATAAAATTTAGAACATTTTAGAATTATACTCATTGAAATAAAGTAGGTTAATTTTTTCTATTTTTCTAAAATAATTGAATTTTTGGTTAATAGTGAAATTGAATAATTTACAGTGTAAAAATAATAATTCAAATATTTGAATTAAAAACATAAAGCATTATATAAGCACCCAAATATAAAAATACCCTTAGTCACATTAATATATTTAGTGATAGTTCTCCAAAAATTCATAGTCTTGACAGAAAAAATTAATCTACTGTATAAAATAATGTGTAACTCCACTCTCCCCCAATATAAATATCACACATCACAACCTCTTCTAATCACACCTCCATAAATTTTCAAATTTTAAAAATTCATAAAAAATATATTCCCAAGACCCCTCCCCATTTCTAAGAGGTTCTAGTCTCAACAATACAGTAAAATTATGTGCCCAAATGTGGTTTTAAAAAAATAATTCAAGAGGTAGATCATTTGTTTAATTTATTTTAATTTATTTTTCTTTTCTTATTCTATCATCACATACTCCACCTAAATGTGAATTATTACTCCAATATCATTTATATAAAGGAATTATATCTTCTCAATTAAATATACATAATCAATCTCCATTCTCTCTCTCTCCCTATCTTTTATACTGAAAATGAAATAACTGCCTGTGGTGTGTCAATTTACCGACATCATGGATGATGCATTCTCATTTTCATTTAACAACATCAAGGATGTTTATAAAACCATTAAAAGGTTTGTAAATAGATAAAAATTTATTTTATAACTAGTTTTATCTTCTTGAACAATTGTTTTTACATGATTCAAAAGGATAAAACAAATTGAGTTTGTAGTGATCGAAAAACCATTTTAATTTAACAAAATGATTACAATTAACTATTTATCTAATGATTGATCCCCCTGTCATATAAAAATGATATATAAAACCATTTTAACTTTTGTATTATCAATATAAACTTATTATATCAGTTTTTTATAATTTCCATCACTTGACATGATCTTTTATTAATTTATATAAGAAAACGGATCATAAACACCATGAAAATGAACACTCTATAATGATGAAAATAAATGATATAATTGATAGAAAATCCATGAATAAACTTAATCAAACTATAATGAATCAAATTCATGTATAAAAGTTATTTTATTTTTTATTTAATTAACTTAATTTTATTATCATTTATATTAAAGATATGAAATTGTTAATTGATATGGTAAGGTGACTCTCGAAACCATCTCAATTTAAATGGGTTTTCCATACTTTACTCCATTTTAAATAAAAATGTTCCATTAATTTCATTTATATTTCATTTATTTAACCCTTCCTTTTCTTTTATGGGATCTAAATTTCTCTATTATTTTTAAATAGAAAATATAAATATTTTTGAAAAGGATCTCTTCCTTCTAAAAATCTTTTTTTTTCATCACTTGATATTATTTATTCGACAATCAAGATTGATGATTCCAATAACAAGTATTGTATTCAATTTTTATTTTGGGAATGATAATATTTATCCATGAATGTATTATTTATCAAATTTCCATTCAACCCATTTTCTTTTCGTGGGTTATTTTATGGAAATTATTGTTATATGTTCTATTTGGCATGCAATATTATGTAAATGTTATGATGTGAGGGGTGTGAATAGAATTATAAAACAAAAAATATGTTATGATGTGACGGGAGAACTGATAAATATTCAAAACTCTATTGGATATGATAATTTGATTAATCTCCTGAGATAATGTGAAATATGCATGAACCTGATATAATTATACGACTCATGAATATGACGATGATTCCATTTTTATTATGACTATGACTTCCACATGTTATACTGAATAATTTAATTCTCTATCCTCTTACTAGGATTTTAGCTCACACATTATTTAGGTATATCCTCAGGTGATTACTTGTACTAAGGGGAATGAGATGGCCACCAAACATCTCGAGAAAAAGGAATTCAATAAATTTTTATATTTTATCTTGTAAAATTTATGTACGGTCCTAATTTAGCTAAAACATTAGACCTTTGGAACATGTTTCTATAATTATTTTTTTATCATTAAAATGATACATTAATAATGTAAGAAAACTATGGTCTCTATATATTATCTAGTGGTAAGGTGTTTCGTAATTTAATTTCCATTCATTGGGTTATATCACCTGTACAATGATTATTTCATAGTAAGATTATTTTATAACTATCCTTTAATTGACCTATGATCTATTTCATCTTTCATTTAGTGTATTTTATTTTTTACAAATAATCAGTTCATTGAATAATTATTACTTCAATTAAATTATATTTTTAGGGGATTTCACCTAAATTTACATTCCATTGATACATATTTTATATTACTTACATATTTACATTATTATGTTGAATATCTTGTTATTTTGATATATTTGACATGATAAAATTTTTATTCATGATTATTATCTTTTCATATCGTCATTAATGCTCAAAAGGGTTGCGTTTTTAATGATGCCAATTGGTGATATATTGTTTTACAATATCATTTTCATTTGGGATTTCTCAAATTTTTAGGTAGTTGAATTAATTTTTTACCTTCCTAAGAAAAAAATATTTTTCATATCATTTTAATATTTATTGGAATTTAATATTTTCATTCAATTTTTTTGATCTTTGAAAGTGACTGAAGAAATGAAATGGTTAAATGATGAAATGTTATAATTTCTCATTTTTATCATATATATATTCCCTCACATCCATATTTTTTTTAAAAAAATTGTAATTATATTTTATTAATATGAGTAATGAAGGATAATTTAATATATATATATATATGACTTTTGAAAATGTTTTATAGGAAAATTTACATTGTTTTCCTAAATTGAAACTTTTGACGTTCATTTCAAGAGTCAAATTGATTGTATAATTTTAATCAAATGAAATATTAACAAAAATTCCCTCCCCTATAAATATATTATCACATTTCAATTATTATATATTTTTTAAATTGTTTTTAAAATAAAATTATTTTAATAACACATATTTCAATGTTTCACTTATATTTTGTTTTCTTCCAAAAGACAAGAATTTTTCACAACAACTATATTATCTCTCAATAATTTTTTATTGATAAATTTATTTTGAAACAATAGCACTCTTATTACCATTTTCTATAGATATTACATTCCGATTAAAAATAAATATTCTTTGTATCATGGAAATGATTATTTCTTTTTCTATATAACATTTCTAGATAATGTTTTTTATATTGACTGTTATTTGAATGACTGGGAAAAAACAGGGTAAATCTATAATATTTAAATAAAAAATGTATATCATTAGAGATTATTGATGAAAAACACAATTTATCATTCAATATATGAGGAATGTATCAGATATATAGTGATGGGTGGGACCTAGTTATAGGCTAATCATCGATTCATTGACAAATATCATGATACAAATCAGTTGTCCTGATTAAATGAGATTTTCGCCCACACCTACACATCAATTATTATTTCGTGGAATGTTTAATTGAAGGTATATATATCAATATTTATTATTTAATAGAGTCTAATGACATGTATTTCCTTTATTAATAATTTAGTAATCATTATACATGATATTTTTTACATTGATATTATCCAATGATTCATTTCATGCACATGTTATTTATTCCATGGAACATGTTTTACATTATTTTCCATCCTATATTGAAAATTATATATTTAATCATGGTATTTTATTCTCTCTGTGTAACATCCCATGTTTTTTAAAATGAACACTTAGTTTGATACTGTAAAGGAAACACCACATCAAGAATAAATGAAGAACTAACTATTATAATTCTAATGTGACCATTATAATTTATCCTCTATAATGAAAGGAATGATTCTGAATAACTGAATTTTTTAAATATTTTTGACTCATTTAAATATATTTAATTATTTGGTTACAAATTATTTCTAAATGTAAATAACACATTTTTAAAAATAAAAATATTTTTCTTAAAAACTATTTAAATGCAAACATGATTATTTTAAAATAATAAAATAACAAAATCACACTTCATGGGTTATATTAAATAAATATATATTTATAATATAATCAATAAATTCAATAAAATTCATCCTATGTCTTTTCTATACAATATATTAGAAAATATGAAATTTACGTATAAAATTTGTATTTTTATTAAAAGGTAATTTTATAGTTTTCTATGGACAAAATTTTTATATATATAGCAGAATATATTTTTAAAATTAATTTTGATAAAATAATCTTCTAATTTGGAATTGTACTTTTATAGTAAATTTTTTACTTTTTTTATTCTTTTGATATGTTTTATGTTTTCTATAATAGTGAAAAAATAATAAATTTTAATTAAAAACAACTTTTTCCTCTAAAACATTTAGAGTGTTAAATTATAATTTTTGTATGTTTTTTGACATAATTTGATCATTTTTATATTAATCAATAAAATATAGGTAATTGGAATCAATTTCACATTGAATTTGGTTGTAAAAACATTTCAATCTTTGGAAAATTTTCTCTTTAAAATCATATCTTCTCATTTAGTGTATGTTATTATTTGTAAATTAATTATAGCCAAATATATATCTTTAATTAGGAAAAATTGATTCGATATTTAGAATCCAAAGGTCCATAATTATAAATAGGTTCCTTTTATTATTTTAAATTATAAATAGTAGTATTATTTTTTTATTACCACAGTTAAGGTTATATTTTGAAATTAAGGGTAAAAATAATATTTAAATATTAATAAATTAAACTAAATCTTGTCTATATATTATTGGAAGAGTTATTTATTACATAAATCATAACTAGGACAATTTTATGATACCATGGATCCACAAAGATGAATATAATCTATTTATTTGTATATTATTTTAGGAGAAATCAAATATGTCATACTCAAGCTTTTAATTATTAATAAATATTTAATATGTGGTTATTCAGAATTTATTAGTGACTATAAATAGTCATTTGAAATATAAAATTTTATTCACCATCATGATTATTTATTTTTATATTTTGGAAATAAATTATTATCATATTTCCTTCCATATAGATGGTGTAGTAATTGTTTAATTAATGGAAATATCATTTATTGATTATAAAAATATGAAAGTATAACTTATTTAAGATAAATTATTAAATAAAATAACTTTATATATAACCACGAAAAATTATATATTTATTAAAAGATTTATTTTGAAGTTATATTGTTTATTTATATTTTTAAAATTCAATATAGTGGATAGTGTCAAAATTAACATTAATGTTATATTAAAATAAAAAATATTTTTTAAAAATTATATAAAATTTATTAAAATCTAAAAATAGGAAACTAATTGACATAAGGTATAAAATGATATCCCTTATTAATTTATAGATAATTTTCGATTTTATTGAAAAAACGTATACCCTCAAAGAGTAAAAAATATATGTTGTCATGGTAAGAGTCCAAACGATTAGATACTGGTTAAAACATCCTCTACCAATTATTCACATTACATTAATCCTTATTGATTAACCGAAACCTTACCATTTCTATTTCCAACAACCTTCTCCATTTTTAAGATCCTGGTATTCCAAAAATTTCAAAAGATGATTCAATAAAAATATATATGAAGGAAGTCATCTACAGAACTGGAAATCATTTTTACCATCTCATCCATGTTCATTTTTTTGTCAACTTCCTATTCATGATTTGTTCCATGATAAAATAATAAATCTAGTAGAATATAAATTTAGAGATATTATTATAATAATAGAAAAATATAAATTTAACTTTGTTTCATCCTTTGAAAAATGAAAGCAAATCGTGTGTGTACGTACGACATACCGTCTCCATATAGTGGTGATGTTTTTTCATCAAAATTTTACATGGAGGATTATAACTATTGAAATATAGGATATATATATATATATATAATTATTCTTATTATTACGTTATATTGATACAATAACGTTAATATACGATATACTTACATACTCTTTCAACCACATAGAAATGATATCATCACTTGTGTGTACGTAAACATTACCTTGTCAACGAAGTGATGTGATTTGTTATCTGGGATCAACAATTGATTTATGTTAAAAAAAATATTTACTGATTAAATATGATATCTTTCACCATAATATCATTCTGGGTATGATTGAACTATATCGCAGAAAATTATTGGTGGTGTACGTCATGAAACAGGGATAAGAAAATGAAGTAGTTGACATTCAAAAATGGGTAATAGGAAAAGATTACTAACAAAATGGTGAAAAGATGATATAAGATGAACATATATGTTATAGTTATAATAAATATGATTATTATATAAATCATTAACCTGATTTAAACCATTATACAATAGGTTCAGACAAGTGAACATGATATCAGACATAAGGTATAAGGACCCACACTCAAAACATTACATAATTACGAATTAAAAGAATAACTCACATTAAGGATCATTCCAGGTTTAGAGTTATAGAGAAATATGCCATAACTATTACATATCAACATGAAAATTACACATAGACAGTACTACTCAGTATCCATTTTTTTCATAAAATAAAAAACCTATTAAAATTAAACATGTCTAGTTCCATGTTTTAGACAACATGAATTTTCCTTGATCCCATATTTGACCCTATTCATATTTATGACCTATGGAAAACATTTCAAAAATATGGTATGATCATAAAAAACTCAGTAAGGATTATAAAATAAGTAAATAAAACATTAACCCATCAATAAATACAAATCTATGAAACCATACTTTTCAATCATAACATACCTTATAAAATCATAAGATTTATTAATAATACATAGAAATCACAAATCGTAAAGGTAAATTGTGGCATCCATATCAAACATACATAGTAGATTTCATAGCTACATTTGGAGATACATTTGGAATACCCATCAGAGTATATTCCCTAATTCACTTAAGACAGACATTCCCGTTTACCTATATCATGTTACCAAATGAATTGGAGAGTTCTCTCAGGCTCACCCGCCCTTGGTTTATCATAGAAACCCCCATACACGTAAACAATTCCCAATAAACCTAACATAATCATAACACATAACTCAATAATAAAGGAAATATAACATTTTCACATTACAATCAAAATATATCATATCAAGGTATTAAAATAAATGATGTTGTATCAAACCATTTTCAAAACAATTTAAAACATTTAATAAAAAGAATTTGGAATCAAAGTGTCCTATAATGTATTGAATATTTCAAATGAATTAATATTTTAAAACATTAATTTCCATTCAAATAAATCCATAAAAAACATTTTGAAAACACAGAAATCAAAGATAAATATTTTGAATAATAAATCTCTAAACAATATTTTTTTTAAGGAGTTCTAAACCAAATGAGATATGCATGAATACAAATAATTGAAGAATAAAATTTAATCATAACATTATAATGTCATGGTAATATTGATATTCATGATATTATATGTCAAAGGGTAGTATATACACTATATAATAGTGAATTGGTGCAGAACAACAATCAAGTCTTAATGAAATATTAATTGAGACGAAATACCTTATAAAACTGTATCCTTAGAATAAGGATAAATCAATTAAATAACTATTCGTGAAAAATATAAATACACTCAATATGATTGGATATTAATTTTAAATAATTCAGTGTACATTCACACATGTTCCTATATAAACGAAAACAATGACTTGGATATTTAACTCAATGAATGGAAATTGAGTAAAGATTACTCTTATCAAGTTCATATCAATTAAATATGAATTTTACAATGGAGTGATTATGTGAATCAAAAATATATCCATGAAATAGGGAGTTGAAATTACAAAATAAATAAATAAATATTTATTACACACATAATCAAAGCATGACATAATTATGAATTGTAAGATTAACCCAAGGAATGGAAATTGGGTTAAAAAGATCCCTTACCGGTTTGGTAACTTACGAAACATACACCCCCTCAAAGAAGGATCAAATTACAGATAAAATTTCAATAAATTTAATTATGTAACAAATTAATAATATCATGATCATTACATACCCCACACAAAATTAAATAGTGGCAAATATACCATAAATATCACGAGAATAAAAAGTGATATGAAAACACCTTACCACGTTGTAATCAATTGAGTCGTAAGACCAAATGTAAATAGCCACCAAATTAATCACATAATACCATGTATATAAATAAAATCATGATATTATATATCAAATGGAAGTGAAAAATACACAACATTAAATAAATAAGTGGTGAACAATGGAAATCTCACAGAATTAAAAGTGAGATAAGAAACCCCTTACCACATTGTAATCAATTGAGTCATATGACCAAAAGTTTATAACCACCACTTTAATCATAGAATAACATTGAGATATATATATATATAATAATTATAATTTATATCATATTAAGTTACACAATAAACCACATGAAATATATAAGTGGTGAATAATGTAAATCTCATGGAATTAAAATTGAGATAAGAAATCCCTTACCACGTGTACGACTTGACCCGTTCGTTATTTAATCTAATGAATAATAAGATAAAGTTAATTTATACTTTCTTAAGAACCTTTTTAATGTTTATTATTTCTTTTATATCTCTTATTACCATGTTATATACATTATTAGATCATTTAAGTTAATAAGGGTCATTTTTCGATATTTGGTACTTGAGTCAAAAATGAACTTCTTATAATTACATGTTGTTCATGTTGTCAAAATTACATTATCTACAGAATGATATTCATGATATAGATATCATATATATCATATATACCTATTATATGTTTGTATTTATAATATTACATAACATTTGGAGATAAGAAATGAAATGCACTGTTAATAGAGACAGAAAGTCGTATGTACACATGAATGCTACTTTCATTTCTATTTCAAATTTAATGCAATGAAAACATAAAGATACATAGGTATATAATAATTGAATTTTAATATCATCTGATATATATGTTACATAATTTCAATAGAATCATATTTTATTTGTTCCATGTATGACATGAACGAATCATATCACCTTGATGGGGCGGTAATCCACACTTCCAAAAATGAAATTATCGTATATACACATATTGGGTAGCATAAAGGTTTGTTTGTAAATAAAAATTACAGAATAATAGAGAAAACATGAACATAATATATATCATATATAAATTTTGTGCAATCATAATATCCCCCATGAGGTGTGGTAGGAGAATATTGAATAATGAACGTTTCGTGAGGCAGTAGTTCACTGTCCACAGAAACAGTACATTCATTATCCATTTGATGGAAAGGTACATAAGTGTAGTTCTAATACTTCTCATAAAAACAACCTAGTATATTTAGGATACTTTGTTTTTATAAAATAATTGAATAAATAAAGTTTATGGAGTTGTAGAAGTAAAATAAAACAAACGGACATAAGATAAGAAGTTACCTTTAAATCGGTTATCTCACTTTAGTTTGAACCAAAAGGTTTAGTTGATTTCCTTATGAATAAGGAAAGGCATCTAGGAGGCATAGAGGTATGTAAGGAGCTTATTTGGGCAGAGTATGGATGATCCAAGTGGCTTGATAAGTGTGTTGAATAGGTTATAAGTGAGGGCTATTTATAAGGGGGGGATGGGCACTTTTGGAAAGCTTGGAAATATTATTTATTATATAATTATTTTTGGTTTATAAAAATAGAAAACACATTAAATTCTAATATATGATGACTCTAATTCGAAATAAAATCACCAAATATTAATTGGAAAGGTTTTGGATATTTTTTTAATCTTTATAATCTTATTTTTTTTAAATCATTCATTAATGAGGTAAACAATGCATCATTATTTTGTCATAAATATTTTATTTATTTGATGTCTAAAAATTAAAAAAAAATATAATGATGTAAGAGACATTTTTTTCAATCAAATTAATTTTTATAGTCGAAGAAATAAATTATATAACCCCATTTAATAATTTATTTACTAAAAGATATATGTTTGTGTCATTTTTGACGTTACATTAAATTAATTAATATAAATAGTCTTTATCACTCTCAAGTGGCTTCATGGGGTCCCATAATTGACCCTAGGATACCCATGGTCAGAAAAGTTTCAACCAATAGGATTTTGACACATGTTAATGTAATTTAATACTATTATAATAATATTTTTTTACCCTAATTTACCAGATTTACCCTTTAACCGTGGTAAATAAAAATTTTATTGTAGTAAGTATTCATAATGTATAAAAAAAGTTAAATATTTACACAATTTTGAACTCCTATTTCTAAATAAATAATCCATTTTCCAAGATCAAAACACATAATTGGGAGAAATTAATTTAAAATTAATTACTGCAGTCAAAACAAAAAACGTGTTTTTAAGAACAAATTATTATCGAAATATTGACATTTATTTGTGTCCAATTTCAATGTGAATTTACTTCTAATGACCAACATTGGATAAAATGGTAAAAAAAAATATTATTACACTTTAAAACCAATTAAATAGATAATCTATTCTTATAAATAAATTATATTAAATGGAATTTTTGAATTAAATTATAGTATATTTCACTATTCATTAAAAATGAATTGTATCAAAAAATACCACATATTTACCCTAAGTAAATTTTGATTTCCTAAATCTATAACAGAATTATATATTGTCAAATATAACATATTAAAGAGACCAAAACTATATTTAAAGAGGTTTCTCCATCAAAAGGTGGTAAATCGACCTTTTAATGAATATTCGAGTATTTATGCTTAAAATTGGATTCTTTCTTATTTTAAGCCTATAAAATTTATTGGATAAATGTAAAAACATTTAAGAAAAATATTTATTCAATATATGGTCAGATTTGTGCATTTCCTCCAATACAAAGTATATACATTGACTACCATTTAAAATTATAATATTATATTAATTTTTTCAGTATTTCTCAATGTTGTGGGTAAGGTAAGTTTTCAATGAATCATGTTGTTGCGTATAAGGTATTCCATAAGTCATAGAATCCCCTATAAAGTAAAAATTAATATTAAATTCAAAATTATTAATAAATATAAAAATGTTATATTCCTAATTTACAAGGGATATTATATCCTTCCCCCCTTTTGGGAATTGTGTCCTCAAAATTTTAAAATTGGTCATGGAAACATCATTGAAAGTTCCAGATTGGAAAAGTGTCAATAAAAATATCACATTAAAATAAATAAAGTGAAATAAAAAGGTCACCTGAGATATCCTATACTTGGATTCCTTGTAGGAAAACATGGATATGGAAGTGAAACAAACCATAAAGGTTTGATGGAGCGTGGTAGAAAACATGTTTAGGAGAATGTTAACCGAAATAAAATCTTATACTTGTGAAGGGTTTAACGGTCATTGATTCCCCAGTAGGATAAGTTAACAGGCAATATTTTTCTTTTAAGATACATTCCATAATGTTGAGTAATTTATTTATGAGATTAACTAAATACCTAAGGAATCATACTTACGTGTCATGTAGACTTTCATCCTTTACTAAATTTCTACGACCCAATCATCCTTTCTCTAAAAGATGAGTATTAAAACTGACATGGTCACATTAAAAGTTATAGACTCAATTTCTAGATTATTAGATAATCTAAAAAAGATGAACTATATATTTCCCGTATCATTATTCATCAACAAAAACCAAAACATTTCGTATAAGACCAGAAAATCCCAAGAAACGATAATACTTTATAAAAAAAACACTACACTAAATCCCTAAAATTCAACAAACAATACCCAATGTTCTGTATAAACAATTCAAAAAAAATTGTCCTTCAAATTATTCCAATTAACCCAACATTGATAGTTACCCAAAACACAGAAGGATTTAACCACATAGTCTTCCATAGTAAATCTTAACATTTATCTCAAAATAAATTCAACTACTCTTAATGTCTTATACTGAAGTGTAATTAACCAAATCACATATTGTCTATGATAGATTAATCTTTTTCTTAAATAACCCAAATCCCAATATGTTCATAATAAAAAGATAGATTCATCCAAAATAAAATTTCATCCATTACTGTACAAATTAAATCCAATAGTATTTTATTTTCCTTAAGAATATAGTGTTCACAAATCAGAGAATATATTCATAACATGTTTTCACCCTTGACCCCCTTTTGTTGTGGGTAATATTCTTGTGGCCTTGCTAGATGCGATGGGTCATCATCCATCTTACTGTTTGTCATTCATATAAAACTCAAATATATTCCAAACATGTTTTCACCTAAAATTATTTCTTATACCTTTCATTTTCATCCCAAATATATTAATACCTCAACATCTTATATATTTCCTTTTTTCAACTCCATATGATAAAATAAAACTATTCCCAATAAAAATATAATCATACCTTGATAATGGTGTCCATATAGTTTCATAATCATCTTGTTCACATAGGTAGAAGGTACATGCATTGCAACAATGTTTTAGAGATCATTCAAAATCATTTGCTTCCATCACCCAAATACACCTTGTACAACTTGGGTCATATGGTGTTTGCAAAAAAATAGTTTCAGAAAATAGTCATGTAGGATATATAATTTCAAAACATCTGATAAAACATGGTTTTTATAAAATAGTCAGACCAAGTTTGAGTTGAATATTTAAATCAATGGTCCTTCTCAAATAGCATAATTATGTGCTGAGAGACTATATTGTAAAATAAAATATTTATATGTTTCCCAATGGTCTCCTTCTTCATCACCTTTTTCAAAATCATAATATTCTACAAAATCATGTGATAACGTAAAATATTTAAAATTATATTGTTAATATTTACCATTCATAAAAATATGAGAATATTGAGATAATAGGATTTGATTAAAAACAACTCATTATCCATGATGATATCGAGGTATAGTGTAGGTGTTTGATATCTCAAACAACTGATTGAATGTTATTTGTATGCTAGAAAAAGGTTCACAATCATCTAAACATGACTTTGCAATAATTATTGCAAGCTTGTCATCAAGAAGATATAGGAATGTTGTTTGAGATTCTCTTAATTCCATTTGTAACTGAATTTAATTGATTTGAAAAATTTATAACACAAGGATATAACTGAAATAATAGACATATGGATTAACTATGTGTTTAACTAAAACACATAATCCCAAAAGTTGTATAAACTGACATTTGATACCAACTATAAGGTATCACCATTAAAAAATTACATAATCTTGAATTAAAAGAATAATTTATTTTGAGGATATTTTTAGGATTAGTGTTTTAGAGAATTAAGAAATTAATATTACATATAAACTGGAAAATTTCACATATAAAATACCTCTCAGTATCTATTTTTTCCTAAAATAAAAAAAATCATAAAAAGAAACTTGTCTACTTCCAAGTTTTAGATAGCATGACTTTTCCATGATCCCATCCTTGACCATATTCAACATTATGTACTAGAGAAAACATTTCAAAAACATGGGATGAGTATAAAAATATTAGAAAGGGTTATAAAATAAGTAATGGAATCATTAAACCATCAATAAATAAAAATCAATGAAACCATACTTTTCAATCAAAACATACCTCTTGAAATCCTAGAATTTATGAATAACACATAGAAATCGTAAATAGTAAAGGTAATTTCTGGCATCCATATCAAATATAAATTTTAACATTCACATCTATGTAGGTAGTTACATTCGGAATACCTATCACATTATAATCCCTAAATCTCTTAGGAGAAACATTCATGTTTACCTCTGTCAAGTTACCCAATGCATTGGAGGGCAATCTCGGGCTCACCCACCCTTGGTTTATCACACAACCACCCATATATGTAAACAATACCCAATAACCATCACATAATCATAAAACATAACACAAGAATATAAAAAGATAACAATTCCATAAACTAATCAATATGTATCATATCAAGATATTGTAATAAACTGTGATTTATCAAACCATTTTCAAACTCATTTAAAACATTTAATAAAGTTAATTTTAAATCAAAGTGTCCCATACCACTTTTTTTATTTTAAAGGAATTAACATTTGAAAAAATTATTGTCCATATAAATAAATACTTAAAACAATTATTAATGCATGAAAATTAATGAAAAATATTTAGAAGAATAAATCATTAAAATAATATTTATTTTAAAGAGTTCTTAAACAAATGAGATATGCTTGAATACAAATTATTGGGGAATTACATTTAATAAAAACATTATAATATCATGATAATAATGGGATTCATGATATAATATTTCAAAGGGTAGTATACACAAAATATAAAAGTGAATTGGTGAATAACAACAATGATGTCTCAATGGAATGTATATTGAGACGAAATGCCATTAAAATGTATCCTTATATTACGGATAAATCAATTAAATAATTATGCATGAAAAATATAAATAAACAAAATATGATTGAATATTATTTGTAAATAAATCTGAGGAAATTCACACATGTTCTTGTAGAAACAAATCCAATGACTTGGATATTTAACTCAATGAATGGAAGTTGAGTTATGATTGCCCTTATCAAGTTCTTATCACTGACTTCAGAATTTATCAATGGAGTGATTATGTGTGTCAAAATTATATCCAAACAATAGGGAGTGTAAATTAAACATAAATAAATAAATATTTATTCCACACATAAACACAGCATGACATAATTAAGAAGTACAAGATTATCTCATGCAATGAAAATTTGGTTAAAAAGTTCCCATACCAATTTGGTAACTTATGAAACATACAACCCATGAAAGATGTATCATAAAATGAAGATGTAAATACCCAAAATTGATGTATATTACACAATAAATACAATCATGGGAAGTAAATATACCACAATAAAATTAAATAATATCAAATATAGCATGAATCTCAAGGGATTAAAAAGTGAGAAGAATCCCCCTTACCACGTTGTAATCAATCGAGTCGTAAGACCAAAATTTAATAACCACAAAATTAATCACAAAATCCCATGAATATTAATAGAATCATGATAATATATATCAAATGGAAGTACAAAATATACCACATTTAATAAATAAGTTTCAAACAATGAAATCTCACGGAATTAAAAGTGACATAAGAAATCCCTTACCACGTTGTAATCAATCGACTCGTATGACCAAAAATTTATAAAAACTAATTGAATCATAAGAAACCAATGAATATAAAAAGAATCATGATTATATATACAAAATATAAGTACTAAATACACCACATGAAAAAAAATAAGTCGTGAACAATGGAAATCTCACAGAATTAAAAGTGAGATAAGAAATCTCTTACCACGTGTCTACCATGACCCTTTCATTCTTTAATCTCCTAAATAATAAGCTAAATTTAATTTTAACATTATTTAGAACTATTTTCAAATTTATTATTCATTTTATATCACATATTAACATTTTATAGACATTATTCAATCATTTAAGTTAATAATGGTCATTTTGTCAATATTTGGTACTTGAGTCAAAAATGATCTTCTTATAATTACATGTTATTCATGTGGTGAAAAGTACATTATCTCAAGATTTATATTCATGATTTAGATATCATATATATAATATATATCCTGTATATTTATGTATTTATAATATTATATAACATCTTGTTATAATAAATGAAATGCACCGTTCATGCAGATGGTAAGCCGTACGTACACATAGACACTACTTTCACATCTATTTCACATTTAATGGAATTTTAACATCTCGGGTAAATAATGAGTAATTTATTTTCATATTTATTAATATTTTTGAATTAAATATTAATTTTACATTAAAGGGGATGCTATTTTTGATGGTGTACCTGATACGCAATAACAGGTTTATTTGAAATCTTACGCTACCCACTAATAATATAATATTATTATTTTATATGGTAGTTAATGCATAGTCATTGTATTGGAAGGAATGAATAGGAATAACTAAAATATGATTATATAGTTTTATTAAGTGTTATTACAATTATCCAATAATATTTAGGGGCTTAAAATATGAATGAATCTAATTTTATGAATGAATACACTAATATTTAGTAAAAGGTCTATTTACCACCTTTTGATGGAGAACCCTATTTAAATATTGTTTTGGTCATTTTTATATGTTATATTTGACAAAATAAATTTTTTCTTAAGATTCGGGACATCAAAATTTACTTTGGGTAAATTTTTGGTATTTTTCTAATAAAGGTCATTTTTAATGAATAGTGAAAAATACTGTATTTTCATTCAAAAATTCCTTGTAATATAATTTATTTATATGGTTTTATTGTATTTTTAATTAGTTTTAAAGTGTAATTAGAATATATTTATACCATTTAATCTAATTTTGGTCATTTGAAATAATTTTATTATGAAATTGGACATAAACAAGGGCCAATCTTTTGATAGTTATTATTTCTTAAAAAAACGCTATTTGTTTGGACAACGAGAATTAATATTAAATTAAATAATGAAAAATTTATGTTTTGAATTTTTTAAAATATAAATCTTTTTTTAATTAGTAATATCAAATATATCTGAGGCTGAATATTTGTAATTTTTCTGAAAACATCATTTTTTATGAATTGTGAAACCACATAGTTGTAGTTAAAAAAACTGCATTTTTCATTTAAATGAAATTTTACATCTTTTTTGAATTGAATTTAGAAAATCCAACATACTTGTTTATTATTAGTAAATAAAATTTGGTTCACTAAGAGGAAAATAATTTTTGATAAATAGTAACTTTTGACTTTTATTTACCGTAGTTAAAGATAAATAGGGTAATTCATGGTAAAAAGAAAATCATAATAATAAAAAAATATCTTAACACTTATCCTAAACTTATTACAGGAGTCATTGGAGACCATTGGCATATTTGGGTCTATTTTGGGACCTCATGGAGCCTCTTAAGAGTTATAAGGACACATTAGATTAATTAATTTAATGTAAAGGAAAAAATGACAAAAACAAATATCTTTTGTTAAATAATTTTTACATGGGGTTATATAAGTTATATTTTGGACTATAAAAATTCATTGGAATGATAAAAATATTTCCTACATAATAGTATTTTTTATAATTTTTAGACAATAAAAAAATTAAATTATTTATGACACAATAATGATGCAGTATATACCTCACTAATAAATGATTTCAATAAATATGATTATAAATATTAAAATAACATCCAAAAATTGACCAATTATTATTGGATGATTTTTTTTCAACCATGAGTCTTCTTATACTAGATTTTAATTAGTTTGGACCATTAAAAACCAAATATCATTATATAATAAAATAATATTTTCACACTTCCCTAAAGAGCCCCTCCTCCCCTTATTAAAGGACACCACATCTAACCAATTACTCACTCCTCTCCAGCATTTTGGATGGTCCATCCTCTACCCAATTAAGATCACTACATCCCTATCCTCCTCCATGAATCCTTACCTTAAGAATAAGGCACATCAAGAAGTCCTTTTGGTTTAAACCGAAGGAAGTTACCCAAATTAAAAGTAAAGATTCCTCTTAACTTATTTTTTTATTTTAATTATCCAACCCCTAAACTCTTTTTATTCCTTTATTTTATAACAACACCATTTTCCTAAACATACTAGAATATTTTTATGTGAATTATTTTAACTAAAACTACACACACCTCTATCTAATGGGTGAAAAACATACGGTTTTTGTGGATGGAAAACTAACGCCTCACAAAGAGATGATTGTTCGATTATCTCCTACCGCCTCCCATGGTGGCCATTAAGATGGTTATGTATTTATATATGATATATTTTATTCTTATATTTTATTTATGATTCTGTATTTTACATTTATATCCTACCTTTATGGTTTCTATAATTGGTTAATGCTATAATTTCATTTTAGGAAGTGCAAACTACGGCCCCGTCAAAATGATATGACTCGTTGATCCCAGATGTGGGATGTGAAATGGATAGATTTAATGATTTTATATATGATATTATATTTTATTTATAATATATCTATGTATTATTATGTTTTAATTCTATTAAAATATGAAATTTAATTGAAATTAGCATTCATGTGTACGTACAACATACCATATCCTTGAACGACGCATTTCATTTCTTATCTCCATAATGTTATATAATATTATAAATACATATATATACTAGATATATATTATTTATATGATATATAAATCATGAATATCATTCTGGAGATAATTCACTATTGACCACATAGAAAACTTGTAATTATAAGGCGTTCATTTTTGAGTCCAGTACAAAATATCGACCAACCGACCGTTATTAACATAAATGATTTCATAATGTTTATTAAATGATAATAAGTGATATAAAAAGGATAATAAACATCTAAAATGTTCTTAATCAAGTATAAATTAACCTTAGTTTTTTATTCAAGAAGAATAAGGAACAAACGGGTCAAGTCAGACATGAGGTAAGCGATTTTCATATCTCACTTTTAATTTCTTGAGATTTCCATTGATTGCACATATTCATTACATGAAGTGTATTTTATAATTCCATTTGATATATATTGCCATTATTCTCATTATATTCATGGTATTATATTATTCATTTTGTGGTTGTTAACTTTTGGTCATATGATACAATTGATTACAGTGTGGTAATGGGTTTCGTCTCACTTTTTATTCCCGTGATATCATGCTATATTTGCCACTATTTCCTTTTGTGTGGTGAATGTACTGCCAATTATTGTAATATTTATATAATATAATTTCATTTATGAGTATTTACATTTTCATTTTATGATCTTCTTTTATTTGGCGTATGTTTTGTAAGTTACCAAATCGGTAAGGGAACCTTTCACCCTCCTCATTTTAAAAGACTTCTTCTGGTTATGTATTATATTATACATATTATTATGTTGGGATATGATCTTTTATACCATTATTTATTTAATCATTATTTCTAAGTGATGAGATACCCTTTTTATCGCATCAACTCATTTTCTGAATTTTAAAGTGACATTGTTAGGCTGTCAGGGGTTTACAAGGAAACTTCTTAACCCAATTTCAATTATTTGGGTTCAACATGTGCTTCTTTAATATGACGTCCTATGAATATTTGTGAATTAACTCTGATTGTTTTACAATTAATATCCACTTATATTGGTGGTATTTATTTTTTTCTCACATAATTTTGTGATTTATTTATCTTTAATTTAAGGATTCCATCTTTATAAGGGGTTTCATCTCAATTTACATTTCCACTGAGACTTCATATTTTTTATGCACCAATTCACTCTTATGTGGTGTATATATAGTCCTTTGACATATTATATCATGAATAATTTTATTCACATGATATTACAAATTTCTGATTACATGTTATTCCTCATTTATTTGTATTCAAGCATCTCTCTTTTTGTTAAAAACTCTTTAACAAAAATATTATTTTAAATGTTTTAATGATTTATTCTTATAAATATTTCTCTTTAATGCCCATGTTTTTAAAAATAGTTTTAGGATTTATTTATATGGACATTAATATCTTCAATTGACAATTCATTTAAAATCTTCATAGTTTTATGGGACACCTTGATTCCAAAATCACTTTTTAAATGGTTTTGAAAATAATTTGATAAAGCCTTGTTTATTTCAATATCTTTATTTGATATATTGGAATGTGGAAATGTTAAATTTCTTTTATACTTGGGTTATGTGTTATTATTATGTTATGGTTATTGGGTATTGTTTACGTATAATGGTGGTTTTTTGATAATCCTAGGGCGGGTGAACCCAAGATAGTTATCTAATGAATTGGGTAACGTGAAAGAGGTAAACGTGATGTTTCTCCTAATATATTTAGGGAATATACTATCATGGGTATTCCATGTTTAACTCCATACCTATCTGGGATAGCTACAATGTATGTTTTATATGGATTCCATAAGTAACATTTATGATTTATGATTTGTGTGTGTTATTCATAAATCATAGGATTTTGTAAGGTATGTTCTGACTGAAATGTATTGTTTCATTGATTTTTATTTATCCATGGTCTAATGTTTTCCTTCTTTATTTTATAACCCTTACTGAGCTTTTTATTCTCATCCCATGTTTTTGAAAGGTTTTCCACATAACGTAAAGTGAATAGGGCCAAGAATGGGACCAAGGAAAAGTCATGTTGTCTAAAACATGGAACTAAACATGTTTAATTTTATGAGTTTTTATTTTATTAAAAAAATGGATACTGAGTAGTAGCGTCTAAATGTAATATTAAAGTTTTTATGTAATTATTATAGACTAATTATATAAAACTCTAATCCGGGAAAGATCTTCAATGTGAATTATTCATTTAATTCAATATTATATAATGTTTCAAGGAAGAGTCCTTATTGGAATGAAAACATAATGATACATAGGTATATTATAATTCCAGTATAATATCATATGATATATATTTTACATAATTTATTTAACATCGTCCTTGATACGTACCATGTATGTCATGAACGAATCATATCACCTTGAGGGGGTGGCAGTACACATTTCCTTAATTGAAATTATCGTATTTACACTTATTGGAATGCATAATGGTATACTCATAAATAAAAATTACATAAGAATAGAGAAAACATAAAAAATTTATATATCATATATAAATTTACTACCATAATAATGTCTACCATGAGAGGTGGTAAGAGAATATTGAACAATCAACATTTTGTGAGGGAGTAGTTTGTCGTTCACAGAAACAGTATGTTCATTACCCATTAGATAAAGCTATGCAAAAGGGTAGTTCGAATCCTTATCATTAAAACACCCTATTATATTGAGGATACTGGTTTTTTTATAAAATAAAATAATAAAAAGAGTTTATGGGGTTGGAGAAGTAAAATAAATCAAAAGAACTTAAGAGAAAATGTTACCATTAAATCGATTATATCCCTTTCATTTGAACCAAAATGTTTAATTGAATTGACTTATTCCTAAGGATAGGCTTCTAGGATGAGGAGAGGAATTTAGGGAACTAAATTTGGTAGAGGATGGATGAGCTAAGGGGCTTGAGACCTCTTTGGAATGGGTTAGAAGTGAGGGCTTTTATAAGGGTAGGAGGGGATCTTTTGGAAAGCATGAAAATATTATTTTATTGTATAATGATTTTCGGTTTCTAAAGGCCCAAAACTCATTAATGTCGAAAATAAGATGACTAATGTTCGAAGTAAAATCATCCAATAAGATTTTTATAGGTTTTGGATATTATTTTAATCATTATAATATTATTTATTTTAATCATTCAATAATGAGGTAAACACTACATCATATTTTATCATAAATATTTTTATTTATATGGCATATAAAAACTATAAAAAAAATATCAAGATGTAAGAAAATTTTTTATATTTAATGTGAATATTTATATTCAATGACAGAACCTATATAACCCCACGAAATAATTGATTCACTAAAAGTTGTATGTTTGTGTCATTTTTGTCTTTACATTAAATTAATTAATATAAAGTGCATTTATCACTCCCAAGAGGCTCCATGGGGTCCCAAAATAGACCAAAGAATGCGCATGGTTAGAAATGTATCAAAAAATAGGATTAGGACACATGTTAAGGTAATTTAATATTATTCTAATAATATTTTGATACCCTTATTTAGGATATTTGTCCTCTAAAAATGCTAAATAGAATTTTTACTGAAGTAAATATTCATAATGCCAAAAAATAAAAGTTTCCTATTTACAAAATTTTAACCTCCTGATTAAAAATATGGATTCAATTTTTCAAAATTCAAAACACCGAAGTGGCGGAAATTAATTTAAAATTAATTCCTACTCTCAAAACAAAAAGTGTGTTTTTATGAAATAATAACTACCAAATGATTGACACTTATTAAGGTCCAATTTCAAAGTAAAATTACATACAATAAACACCATTGGATTAAATAGTAAATACGTCATATAATTAAACTTAAAAACGAATTAAAAATATATCCTATACATATAAAAAATTAAATTAATAGGCAGTTTTGAATAAAAAACAATACTTTCAATATTCATTAAAAAATGAATTTTATCAAAATAATACAAAAATATTACCCAAGGAAACTTTTGATGTCGAAATTCTAAAGAATAATTTTATTTTGCCAAATATATCATTCAAAAGTCGAAAAAAAAATATTTAATGAGGGTTCACAATCAAAAAGCGGCAAATCAACCTTTTATTGAATATTAGGGTATTTATGCTTAAAATAAGATTCTTTCTTATTTTAAACCTCTAAAATTTGTTGGATAAATTTAAAAACATTTAAGAAACATATTTAATCATAATATGGTTATTTTTGTTTATTCCCACCCAAATATTGGCTATGTGTTAACTACCATTTAAAATAATAATATTATATTAATATTTTTGTTTATAACATAACGTTGTGTGTAACATTAGTTTTTAATGAATAATGTTGTTGTGTATAAGGTATTCCATTGAACATAGAATCCCCTTTAATGGAAAATAAATAAATAATTCAAAAAAATTAATAAATATAATAAATTTATATTCATTATTTAAGTGGGATGTTACATACATTTTTTGTTTTTCCCATATCACATTTATTAATGTGATATATTCTTTATTCACAACTTATTTATCATATGTGGTGTTCTTAAAATTGTTAAATATTATTATAAATATCTTTATATTCGTGAAACTAAATGTTCCATTTGATAAATATGGGTTTTTTGGGGCATTCAATTCAACTAATTACAATCTGTTCGCTGATTTCATAACTCAATTTTCATTCCGTAGGTTAAACTTATACGTCATTGATTATGTAATGAAAATGATAATGTTAGATATGAATTTTTATTAAATTATGTTGTATTTAAACATATTTAATGTAGATTTACTTTGTATACATGAAATCTATTCATCATATTAATGATCACTTCAATGATGTGATCACTGTTAGAGACATCATATCAAGTTTCATTAGTTGAGTAATATTTTGATGTTATTAGCCTATATTATTTTATAAGGTGTATATAAAACCTATTTATCATGTTATATAATGAATTCATTTATTCTCATGATATCTAATGTTTTTTAAAATTTTCGTCATGCATGGTACATTTTATTTTTCCAAATCAAACAGTTTTCTACCCACAAACATAAACACGAAAGAGGAATGATCTTGACAGTAACTGTCTATATTATATTTCATTATAATTATGATGATTAGGTGGGTTTATACCCACATAAAAAACTATAAATTATATTTATATCCTAATATTTTATACATATGATATTATGCTTTCTTTCCTTATGAGAATATTTATTTATATTCCATGTGATTATTCAAATAGAAGAATAGCAGTGGTTATACTTCATTACCATGTGATTATTTATATGGAATTGTTTGACCATATTTTATTCTTGCCTTATTTTTCTCTGATTATTTATTAAATGGAATTAGATTTATTCAGTCACATTTCCATCATATTTTATGCTTGTTTTTTATATGTTCTATGGTATGTGTACTCTTACAAAGCATCTGATCTCACCCCTTTCATATGTTCCATTTTTTCATACGATTCCATGAAGTATATTATGATAGATATGTAGGGTAATGGTAATGGAATAATGGTGTTCTTAAATAATATATTTTATATATTTAATGTTTAAAATTAGATTTTAATTTCAAACAAATATATATTTTTCAATGGATACTAAAATATAATGTATATTTTGGTGAGATTTAATTATCTAATACTAATGTTATAAACAAGGAAACTAGAAATGTATTATTGGAGTTCTAGTATTCATAGACGGTATAAGAACAAGTTATGTTGAAATTATGGGAACTATATTAAAGAAAAAAAATATTATAGGACATATCACATTGGTTTTGTTTGTTAGAAATCGTATTT
This sequence comes from Viscum album, assembly GCA_963277665.1. Taxonomy (NCBI): domain Eukaryota; kingdom Viridiplantae; phylum Streptophyta; class Magnoliopsida; order Santalales; family Viscaceae; genus Viscum; species Viscum album. The sequence goes on from OY728127.1 coordinate 1,021,359,758, forward strand.
AAGGATTAATGAATTTTCATTTGGGGGATATATGATTAATGTTTAAGAAAATAATTATTTTTTATATGATCATTGAATGTAAAGAAATTATAGGAAATTATATTATCTATAATTTTATAATAATTGTATAGTTTTATAAAATGGATGGCCCCCCGGATGGGGGAAAACTCGTCATTCCCCCCAAGGCCATGGGAATGGAAGCCACAACAAAAGGGTGAAAAGGGTCCATCTCCTACAACTAGCCTATGTGAAGTACTAGATACTATAAAATTTTCTTTTTTATTAAACAATTATATGGATGAAGAATATATTTATTTTTGGAACATATGATTTACAGAAGACATTATATTGGTATTGGAAAAGTATTTGGTGATGATGTGATTAATGTTTTTTTGAAACACCTTTACAATTTTGGGAACAACTTATGATTGAGGTTAATAAAATAATATGATATTTTATTTAATGAATACTAGCTTAATTGTATTTTTGATGAAAATATGATTTATTTATTGACATACGGTGATTTATAGAATTTATTATTATATTTTTCTATAATTGATTTCAGGAAGATATATTTTGGTATAAGAATTTTTGAGTGATCGATGTTATTTGGAAATAAAAGTAAAAAATTTTCTCGGAAAACTATCTGATCAAGTCCTTCTAATTTTTCAATTTCAGTCTTAATATTGAGTATTAATATTTAGTTTTGAGGATATTTGCTTTCTGAATAACTTCGTTTGAAAATTAAGTATAATGGTTGAATCTGGGTGGTTTCTATTGGATTTATCATTTAATGTTTTTTTGAGGAATTATCTTATTTAAAATAAACCATGTTGGTGTTGTTTATTGTTTAAATATTTTGGGAATACATAGTTATTCGTTTTTGGCCTTTTTGATCCCTAAACGGTGGTTTTAATTCTCGAGTAATGGAAAATTCATCCTAAATAATCAATATTTGGAGAAAACATCTCATCGAGGTGGAAATTGATTAAAGTATGAAAGTATAGTTTTAATGTAAGTATATATACATTTTTTATTTGTTTAGTAACTAAATTAATTACATAGCATTAGGAAAGGGAATTTGAAACAAAAACACCTCATCCATTTAATTTTCTTACTATCAAATCAATGACATTTTAATAAGTCAAAAATCTATTTTTTGAAATTGTAAACTTTCTCATGAACATGTTCTCTATCACTATTCATTGGAAATTGATTTTTAGATTTCGATTCCATGTCCATTTATCTAATGTGGAACCCTATTATGTGTTATCTCAAGGGACCATTATATGACACTTTTTTAATTTTAATGTAAATGTATCATTAATACATTTTCTAATGTGGGATATCATGAAAAATAATTTTAAAAAACCGAACCCCAGGTTTTTGATCCTGATTTAAACATTAGAGAAATAAATTTATTATAGGGGTGAATGTAACAACCAAAACCCAGTTTCCAAGAGCCTATTCATTAATTAATTACATTATAATTATTAAAATAAAGACTTATCCCCGACGAATGAATAGTTTAGTAGTTTTAGAAAAAAAAATATATCATTATTTTTTCATAAAAACATCAATGAAAAAACAAAATTGAATATCCATTGGAAACATCCAAAACTCCAAGACTATCCCTACATGTGATTTATATTATTCATCATCACAAATTGGGGGAAAATAAATGTCCTGAAAAGGGAGAGATAAAATGCTCATTAAGGATAATTAATAAAATTGATGTTATCATAAACATATACTATAGGCATTGTTAAACATTTAAAACATGTGCCTTTAAAATATACTTGAGCATAATATGGAAGGAATAAAATATGATTAATTAAATAAATATAAATGATACTAAGAGAAATAAATAATAATGGATATTCTACTTGTCAAATAATCACATGATTTATCAGTTACTAATATCACGATGAGGTAGTGCATAATGTCATACACATAAAACACATTATCGAGGCCTCGTCCAATATGTCTAAAAATTATAGTGTAAGGCCTCAACTAATAACCACAGCTATTTTGTCTCATGATAACTATCTATACATAAAATCATCTATACTAGGCCCCATCCATCACATCATAAATTAGATGTATTCCTCATAAAAATAAGGTTAAAAATAATACATAAACATATTAAATGTAATTAACCTTCCCCAATCTGTATACTTGATTACTAACAATTCTGAGCAGCATGGTTAATTGTATCAAGATAACAAATCCATAGACGAATTGTTTATACAGAATTTAATAAATCATGATAGATTATAATGATAACAAATCAAGTTCAATATATCATATACATAAATATAGGTGTCGAAATAGAATAAAATACTTTTACAAATTCATCATGGTGTTCTTGAGGGAAATATTTTCTTCCTTTGAGAAGAAGAATCCTTTTGGAAGAAAATTTTTAAAAAACTAGATGTGAACTAATAAAGTATTTTCATAATAAAATTAGAGACTTTATATGAATAATGGAGGCATAAAAATTATTATGTATAGTACATGAAAATAGAAATGTAATCCAGATGTTCCTCTTAATTGGGCTTGCATATCGAGATGAATTATGTTGGAAACCTTATAAAACACATTATTCCCAAAACATAAATATAGCGACCTGACCTTTTCTTACATTTCTAAAACATCATTTCAAAGATAAACAACATAATAGTATTACACATAGAGGATCCAAAGGTTTAGTGTAACACCCCAGGTAAATAAATAATATGACATTTTCACATTTATCCCTATTTTTGAATAAAATATTAATATAACTTTAAAGGGGACGCTATGCTCGATGGCATACCTAATACGCAACAACAAGTTTCTTGGGAATCTTACGTTGCACTCTAATAATAAAATAATATTATTTTAAATTGTAGTTAACGCCTAGCCGTTGTAATGGAGGGAATGAATAGAACTAACTAAAAAATGATTATATATGTTTGTAAAATGTTTTTACTTTTTACAATAAATGTTAGAGGATTAAAAATGCAAATGAATCCAATTTTAAGCGTAAACATTCTAATATTCTTTAAAAGGTCGATTAACCGCCTTTTGATGACGAACCTGTTTTAAATATAATTTTTGATAATTTTATGTGTTATATATGACAAAAAAATTCTTATTTGGAATCGGGACATCAAAATTTACTTTGTGTAAATTTTTGGTATTTTTCCGATAAAGTTCATTTTTTAATGAATAGTGAAAAATGTTGTATTTTAATTCAAAACCACTTTTTAATCTAATTTATTTATATGATTAGATTATCTTTTGAATTGGTTTTAAAGTTAAATTAGAATATTTTTTTACCATTTAATCCAATGGTGGTATTTGGATTTAATTTCATCTTGAAATTGGACTTAAACTAGTATCAATCTTTTGATACTTATTGTTTTCTAAAAACACGCTATTTGCTCTGAGAGCGGGAATTAATTATTAAATTAATTAATGTAAATTATATGTTTTGAATTTTTTAAAATAGACATAATTATTGAATTCGGAATATCAAATATATATTAGGGTGAATTTTTTGTATTATTCTGGAAAACCTCAATTTTTGATGAATAGTGAAACCACTAAGTGGTACTTAAAAAACTGATTTTTCATTTAAATGAAATTTTACCACCTTTGTGTTTTGAATTTCAAAAATCCGACATACATGGTTGTCATTAAGAAGTAAAATGTGGTTCAATGGGATTAAAATAATTTTTTTGATGAATAGTAACTTTTAAGTTTTAATCTCGATTAGAGGTAATTAGTGTAGTTTAAGGTAAAAATAATGTTTTAATAATAATAAATGACCTAGACACATGTCCTACCCTCATTGGACGAGTCATGGCCGACCAAGACAATCCATGGGTCAACTTGGGGACCCCATGGAGCCACTTTTCTTGGAAAATGACATTAATACCTTTTTATTTATAGTTAAAATTAAAATGTCACGAACATGTGTTGTTTTACTAAAGCAATTTTTAGATGGGGTTATACAAGTCATATTTTTGACTATAAATATTAATTATAAAGCTAAAATTATTTCATACAAAATGATATTTTTTTTATAATTTTTATATGTTAAATAAATAAATTTATTTATGACACCGTGATGATGCAGTGATTACCTCATAAATGAACGATTTAAATAAAATAAGAATATAGGGTGAAATCTAAGTCATAAACTTGTTACAAACCTATTGGATGGGCGGATTTCAGAACCTTATCACCATATCCTCGAAATATATCCTTTTGGGACCTTTCAAATCTGAAAATCATTTTCTAATAAAGTAATATTTTATAACATTCCATGAGTGCCCTCCTCTCCTCTTATAAAAAGCCCCCACCTCTTCCACCTTACCCACACCTCTCAAGAATTTTCCTTGGACAACCCCTACTCATTTTGTCTCATCACATCCCTCTCTTCATCATTGATGCTTCACTTTGGGCATAATCCTTTCCAAGGAAGCCTTTGAGCTCAAATCAAAAAGAGTTACCTGATTTAAGGGTATTGTCTTCCCTTGTGTTCTTTTGTTTTATTTTTCTTCTCCATCCCCCTAAACTCTTTTTATTAATTTATTTTGTAACAACTCTAGCTTCTTCAAAATACTAGGGTGTTTTTATAGTAACGATTCGAGCTAAACTTACACACAACTACATCTAATGGTTAATAAACATATTGTTTCTGTGGATGGTGAATTTTTGCCTCACGAAACAATGATTGTTCAATATTCTTTTAACACCCTCAAATGTGGCCATTAAGATGTCACTATATTTATATATGATATATTATATGTTTATGTTTTACTTAAGATTCTGTATTTTTCATTTATGGCATACCTTTATGGTTTCCATTAAGGTTAAACGCAATATCTTCATTTTAGTAAGTGCGGGCTACTGCCCTCTCAAAGTGATTTGATTCGTTAATACCATATGTGGTAAGTATAAAGGATAGATTTAATGATATTATATATGATACCATACTTTAATTATAATACTATTATGTATCATTATGTTTTAATTCCATTAAATAAGAAATGTAAATGGAAGTAGCGTATATGCGTACGTACGGCTTACCGTCTCCATGAACGGTACATTTCATTTCTTATCTCCAAATGTTATGTAATACTATAAGTACATATATATAATGGATATATATGTAATATATTACATCTAAATGATGGATATCATTCTGGAATTATAATATATATATCTATCATTTTGTTTTAATTCCATTAATATCACAAAAAAATGAAAGTAGCGTTCATGCGTACGTACGACCTACCGTCTCCATGAACAGTGCTTTTAATTTTTATCTCCAAATTATATGGAATAGTATAAAATGAATATATACTGGATATATATGATATTTAAAACATCAATACTATTCTGGATATTATGTACCTATAACTACATGGAAAATTCTTTTCTAACAAGTTCGATTTTTACTCATGGACCAAACATCGACAAAAACGTCTGATATGAACTCACTTTATTAACCAATTATTGTAAAATTAAAATATGTGATATTAACTGAATAATAATCTTTAAATTAGGCCCTTATGAAATTATAAATTGACCAAATTTTATTATTCAGGAGATTAAAGAACGATCGAGTCATGTCAGACACGAGGTAAGGGATCCTACTCCTCTCTTTCTTTTTAAGTACACTCTTTTATGTCATTATTTTTAAGATCATATTTCTTATTATTGGGATGTTCTTTTATATTACTAATACTTTACTTCTTATGTTCATATGATTAGATACCCTATTTTCTCTAATCAATCCATTTTAGAAGTTTTGAGTGGCGCCGTTAGGCTGCCGAATTTTCGTAAGAAATCTAACCTCTCTCTTTCTTTTTAAGTACTCTCCTTTATGTCACATCTTTTAAGCTCCTCTATTTTATGATGGGGGATGTTATTTATATTCCTCTTTTTGTACATTTTATTTTAATATTATTAGAGACCCTATTTGATCTCATCAATCCATTTTTGGAATTTTTAAGTGGCGTCGTTAGGCTGCCGAGTTTTCGTAAGGGATTTTTCATCTCACTTTTAGTCCCGTCAGATTTATGCTACATTTGCCACCATTTCCTTTGATTGGTGTATGTACTTCCCATTATTATACTCTTTGTGTAATATAATTTCATTTATGGGTATTTACATATTCATTGTATGACCCTTCTTTAATTGGGTGTACGTTTCGAAAGTTACCCAAGTCTGTAAGGGAACCTTTCACCCTACTCTTTTTAAAAGAATTATTTTGTTATGTCTTTTAATTCAAATACTATTATGTTGGGATATGTTATTATATATCCTTATTGATTTAAATTTATGTTTAAGTGATGAGATACCCTTTTTATCTCTCATCAACTCTTTTTATTAATTTTGAAGTGACGCCGTTAGGCTGTCGAATTTTTGCAGGGTCTCTTCTTAACACAATTTTGATTCTTTGGGATAAACTTTTACTCCATGAATATGTTGTTCTATGAATATGTGTGAATGTCCTCTGGTTGTTTTACACTTAATATCCATGTATATTTGGTGTATTCTTTTGTCACACATAATTTTGTAATTGATTTATCCTTAATCCAAGGATATTATCTTTTTATGGGACATCATCTCAATATACTTTCATTGAGGCATATTTTGTTTTTTACACATCCTACTTTTATACGGTGTATAAACCCCTTTGACATTTATGTTTATCCAAAAGGAATATGTTTATACGAAGTGTTTTACTAAATGAAAATAAGGAATGTTTTTGTCGTACGTATGCGGCGACAATGACTTCTCTGCCGTCATGACCATTATTTGAGTTTTGGATTCCTCTACAAGCCATATCTTTTTTTAAAATGAAAAAATAAATTCCAAGTTTTACATTTATTTTATTTTGGTATTGAAAATGGTTTTCATAATGTTTTTATATCAATGTTTTGTATTTATATCTTGTGATTGAAAAGTGGAAATGTTATGTTTCAGTTAGGCATGTTTTATTTGATACGATTATGTTATGGTTCTTGGGAATTATTATGAAGACGGGTGGTTTTGTGATAAACTAAGGGTGGGTGAGCCTGATATAGACCTCCAATGCATTGGGTAGCGTGAAGGGGTTAAACGTTGAGGTTTCTCTGAAGAGATTTAGGGATTATACTGTGATGGGTATTCCAAACGTAACCAAGAGGGTTACTCCCTAGGTAAGAATGTTATGAATGCCTCAAGTTACATTTATGTATTATGATTTCTATGGTTTATTCATGATTAGATCAGGTATGTTAAAATGCTTATTTTTTATGAGTAAATTATGTTTTCATACATGGACTAATGTTTTCTTTTCATACATTTGTATCTCTTACTGAGCTTTTTATGATCATCCCATGTTTTTGAAATGTTTTTCATAGGTCAAGGGAAAGGTTCATGATATGATGATAGTGTCAAGGAAGTGTCAAGAAAGAATCCATGTTTTATTTTAAATATGTTTCCGTTGATGGGAAAAACTAATACTATCTTTTATGTAACCACTTTGTTTAAATGTGGAATGTAATTCATGATTTATGATCTAATTCTCTAAAACATTAATCCTGAAAAGATCCTCAATGTTAATTATTCATTTAATTCAATATTAAGTAAGGTTTAATTCAGGGGACTTATAGTTCTCTAATACATCATGTACAAGATGACACACTCGATGTGGAAGTTCAGGTAATAATTATAAAGTGACCATTAAGGTTTATATGATCCTTACTTTTTAGGTAATTATGGGTTACTCTATGATATGATGGAATATAACAAGAATGAGATAAAATTGAGGTTAAAATATTTTATGGTTATTTTTGAAGAATTTATCTTGTTTTGGGGAATTTTTTAAGAATTATATAGTTTTGGAAAAAGGACAACACGCATACCATGTGACAACCCGTTGCGTCGGACAAATCTGCGGGAATCGAACCCACAACCAAAGTGTGACTCGTATTTATCGCCTACCACTAGACTACGTGAAGTCCCTAGTTAGTTTGACTAATTCTTTTTAGTTATATGATTTTTGGAATCAAGAGTAAGTTTATTTTGGGTTATCTATGGAAATTATTAACCTATCATGGAGGATATTTTATTAGGTTAATTACTTTTCAGTATGAGACATTAAGAGACACTAATGTTATTTGGAGATAAATTTTAATTTTGTACCTTGGAAGACTATGTGATTAAATCCTTCAAATTTTTGGGTTTCAATCTTAGTATGGTTTACTTTGAATAATTTTATGGATATATGTTTATTGAATGGTCTTTGTTGAACTTTCGGCATTGTTTAATAAATTTTGGAGATTAAGAATAGTTTCTTTTTATAAAGAATTATCCTTTTTGGGTATTATCTAATTTCATACTAACCTTTTTTGTTTTAGTTTTGGTTAAGGTCTAAAGACTTGGGATGTATATAGTTCAAATTTGGGGAATAGGTGATTCTCTAGAAGTTGATTATAGCTCTCTTAATGTGAACAAGTCATCCTAAATACTCGTCTTTTAGAGAAAATATGAGTTCCTGTAAGAAATCTAGTAAAATTTGAAAGTCAACATGACAAGTAAATATGTTTCCTTAAGATCAAAAATAAATTCCTCAATGAACAGTAACTTAAAACAAAAATTTTGTATGTTAACTTTTCCTACTGGGAAATCGAATACCATTTTACCCATCACAAGTTTGTGATTTTCTTATCGTTAACTTTCTCCTAGACATGTTTACTATCACTCTCCCTCAAAACATGACCCTTTTTTTCCTCCATATCCATGTTTTCCTACATGGAATCCTAGTATGGGTTAACTCGGGTGACCTTTGTACTTATCTTTCTTTATTTTAAAGTGATTGTTTTACTGACTCTTACACCGATGTGGGATTTTCAATGAAGTTTCCAAGACCAATTTTAAAATTGCGAGGATTAAATTCCCAAAAGGGGGGGAAGGATGTAACACCCCAGGTAAATAAAGAATTTTAAATTTTCACATTTATATATATTTGTGAAAAAAATATTAATATAACATTAAAGGGGACGCTATGCTCTATGGCGTACCCAATACGCAACAACGAGTTTCTTGGGAATCTTACGTTGCACTCTAATAATAAAATAATATTATTTTAAATTGTTGTTAACGCCTAGCCATTGTAATGGTGGGAATGAAAAGAACTAACTAAAAAATGATTATATATGTTTGTCAAATATTTTAACTTTTTACAATAAATGTTAGAGGATTAAAAATGCGAATGAATCCAATTTTAAGCGTAAACATTCTAATATTCTTTAAAAGGTCGATTAACCACCTTTTGATGAAGAACCTATTTTAAATCCACTTTTTGAAAATTTTATTTGTTATATTTGACAAAATAAAATTCTTCTTTAGAATCAGGACATCAAAATTTACTTTGTGTAAATATTTGGTATTTTTCCGATAAAGTTCAATTTTTAATGAATAGTGAAAAATGTAGTATTTTAATTCAAAACCACTTTTTAATCTAATTTATTTATATGATTAAATTATCTTTTGAATTGGTTTTAAAGTAAAATTAGAATATATTTTTTCCATTTAATCCAATAGTGGTCATTGGAATTAATTTCTTCTTGAATTGGACTTAAACTAGTATCAATCTTTTGATACTTATTATTTCATAAAAACACGCTATTTTCTCTGACAGTGGGAATTAATTATTAAATTAATTAATGTAACTTATATGTATTAAATTTTTTAAAATAGACATCATTTTTTATTCGGAATATCAAATATATCTTAGGGTTAATTTTTGGTATTTTTCTGGAAAACTTCAATTTTTGATGAATAGTGAAACCACTAAGTGGTAGTTAAAAACTGATTTTTCGTTTAAATGAAAATTTACCACCTCTATGTTTTGAATTTAAAAAATCCGACATACATGGTTGTCATTAAGAAGTAAAATCTTGTTCAATGAGATTAAAATAATTTTTTTGGTGAACAGTAACTTTTAAGTTTTAATCTCCATTAGAAGTAATTAGTGTAGTTTAAGGTAAAAATAATGTTTTAATAATATGAAATGACCTAGACACATGTCCTACCCTCATTGGATGAGTCATGGCCGACCAAGAAAATCCATGGGTCAACTTGGGAACCCAATGTAGTCGCGTTTCTAGGAAAATGACATTAATTCCTTTTTATTTAAAGTGAAAATTAAAATGTCACCAACATGTGTTGTTTTACTAAAATACTGTTTAGATGGGGTTATACAAGTCATATATTTGACTATAAATATTCATTGAAAATATAAAAGGATTTCCTACGTCATGATCAATTTATTATGATTTTTATATATTAAATAAATAAATTTATTTATGACACCGTGATGATGTAGTGATTACCTCATAAATGAACGATTTAAATAAAATAAGAATATAGGGTGAAATCTAAGTCTTAAACTTCTCACAAACCTATTGTATGGGTAGATTTAGAAACCTTATCACCTTATCCTCGAAATATATCCTTTTGGGTCCTTTTAAATCCGAAAATCATTTCATAATATTGTAATATTTTATAACTTTCCAAGAGTTCCCTCCTCTCCTCTTATAAAAGGCCCCCACCTCTACCACCTTACCCAAACCTCTCAAGACTTTTCCTCGGCCAACCGCTACTCATTTTGTCTCTCCACATCCCTAGTTTCATCATTGAAGCCTCAGATTGGGATGAATCTTTTCCAAGGAAGCCTTTGATCTCAAATCAAAGAGAATTACCCAATTTAAAGATAATGTCTTCCCTTGTGTTCTTTTGTTTTATTTTGCTTCTCCAACCCCCTATCCTCTTTTTATTCATTTATTTTGTAACAACTCCAGTATCTTCAATATACTAGGATGTTGTTATAAGAAGGATTCGAGCTACACTTACACACAAATACATCTAATGGTTAAATAACATACTGTTTCTGTGGATGGTGAATTTCTGCCTCAAGAAACGATGATTGTTCAATATTATTTTAACACCCTCAAAGGTGGCCATTATGATGTAACTATATTTATATATGATATATAATATTTTTATGTTTTATTTAATCTTCTGTATTTTTTATTTATGGCATACCTTTGTGGTTTCCATTATGGTTAAACGCGATATCTTCATCTTAGGAAGTGCAGACTACTGCCCCCTCAAAGTGATTTGATTCGTTAATACCATATGTGGTACGTGTAAATGGTAGTTTTAACAATATAATATATGATACCATACTGTAATTATAATACTATTATATATCATTACGTTTTGATTCCATTAAATAAGAAATATAAATGGAAGTACCGTTCGTGCGTACGTACGGCTTACCGTCTCCATGAACGGTACATTTCATTTCTTATCTCCAAATGTTATGTACTATTATATGTACATATATATAATGGATATATATGTAATATATTAAATCTAAATTATGGATATAATTCTGGAATTATAATATATATATCTCTCTTTTTTGTTTTAATTCAATTAATATCACAAAAAATGAAAATAGCGTTCATGCGTACGTACGACCTACCGTCTCCCTGAACGGTGCTTTTAATTTTTTATCTCCAAATGTTATGTAATAGTATTAAATGAATATATATTGGATATATATGATATTTAAAAAATAAATACTACTCTGGATATGATGTACCTATAACTACATGGAAAATTCTTTTCCAACAAGTTCAATTTTTACTCATGTACCGAACATCGACAAAAACGTCTAATATGAACTCACTTTATTAACCAATTATTATAACATTATAATATGTGATATTAACTGAATAATAATCTTTAAAGTAGTTACTTATGAAATTATAAATTGACCAAATTATATTATTCAAGATATTAAAGAATGATCGAGTCATGTCAGACACGAGATAAGGGATCCTACTCCTCTCTTTCTTTTTAAGTACACTCTTTTATGTCATTCCTTTTAAGATCATATTTCTTATTATTGGAATGTTATTTTATATTAATACTACTGTAATTATTATTTTAATATTATTAGAGACCCTATTATCTCTCATCAATCCATTTTTTATGTTTTGAGTGGCGCCGTTAGGCTGTCGAATTTTCATAAGAGATCTAACCTCTCTCTTTCTTTTTAAGTACTCTCCTTTATGTCACCTATTTTAAGCTGCAATTTGTTATGATGGGGGATGTTATTTTATATTCCTATTTATGTACATTTTATTTTAATATTATGAGAGACCCTATTTGATCTCATCAATCCATTTTTGGATGTTTTAAGTGGCGACGTTAGGCTGCCGAGTTTTCGTAAGGGATTTTTCATCTCACTTTTAGTCCTGTGAGATTTATGCTACATTTGCCACCATTTCCTTTGATTGGTGTATGTACATACCATTTTTATACACTTTGTGTAATATAATTTCATTTATGGGTATTTACATATTCATTTTATGACCCTTCATCAATAGGTTGTACATTTCAAAAGTTACCCAAGTCGGTAAGGGAACCTTTCACCCTCCTCTTTTTAAAAGACATCTTTTGTTATGCCTTTTAATTCACATAATATTATAATGGTATATGTTCTTCTATATCCTTATTGATGTAAATTTTATGTCCAAGTGATGAGATACCATTTTTATCTCTCATCAACTCTATTTTTTAATTTTGAAGTGATGTTGTTAGGATGTCGAATTTTTGCAAGGGATCTTCTTAAACCAATTTTGATTCTTTGGGATAAACTTTAACTCCTTGAATATGTAGTTCTATGAATATGTGTGAATGTCCTCTGATTTTTTACACTTAATATCCACTTATTTTTTGTGTATTCGTTTTTCAAACATAATTATGTAATTGATTTATCCTTAATCCACGGATATCATCTTTGTATGGGACTTCGTCTCAATCTCCTTTCATTGAGCCATGTTTTGTTTTATACACAACCTACTTTTATACAGTGTATAAACCCCATTTTCTTTTATGTTTATCCAAAAGGAATATTTTTATACAAAGAGTTTTACTAAATGATAATAGGGAATGTTTTTGTCGTACATATGCGGCGACAATGAGTTCTCCGCCGCCGTGACCATTATTTGAGTTTCGGCTTCCTATACAAGCCATACATTTTTATTAAATGAAAAATATATACCATGTTTTAATTTTATTTTATTTTGGTATTGAAAATGGTTTTCAAAATGTTTTTATATCAATGTGTTGTATTGATATCTTGTGATTGAAAAGTGGAAATGTTATGTTTCCTTTATACATGTTTTATGTGATAATATTCTGTTATGGTTCTTGGGAATTATTATGAATATGGGTGGTTCCATGATAAAATCAGGGTGGGTGAGCCCGATATAGCTCTCCAATGCATTGGGTAATGCGAAGGGGTTAAACGTTAAGGTTTCTCCAAAGAGATTTAGGGAATATACTGTGATGGGTATTCCAAACGTAACCAAGAGGGTTACTCCCTACGTAAGAATGTTATGAATGCCTCAAGTTACCTTTATGTATTATGATTTATATGTATTATTCATGATTTGATTAGGTATGTTAAAATTCTTATGTTTTATGAGTAAAGTGTGTTTTTATACATGCACTAATGTTTTCTTTTCATACATTTATATCCCTTACTGAGCTTTTTTATGCTCATCCCATGTTTTTGGAATTTTTTTCACAGGTCAAGGGAAAGGTGCATGATATGATGATAGTGTCAAGGAAGCGTCAAGAAATAATCCATGTTTAATTTTAAATATGTTTCCGTTGATGGTAAAAAACGAATACTATATTTTATGTAACCACTTTGTTTAAATGTGGAATGTAATTCATGATTTATGATCTAATTCTCTAAAACTCTAAACCTGAAAAGATCCTTAATGTGAATTGTTCATTTAATTCAATATTAGGTAATGTTTAAGGATGGGGCCTTATATTTAGTGTCTTGGAAAAACTAGGACCACAAATAACAAATACAACACCAAGAACAAACAATTATTTAATTTCTTCTTCTCTAGCTTCTTATTGGCACTTCTCCTCTCCTTAGTAAATGTAGCCACCTAAGGATATACATCAAAAGGGGTGAGATATAAGCCCGGTAAGAGGATAGATAAGAATAATATATCATGGGATGTGGATAATCATATCATATTCAAGAGATCATGACCATGAGAGGAGTATAAATAAAAGACTTGAAATGTTGCAATGCATAAATATGAAACATCATGTCTTAGTGGTTAACTACAACACATAATTGTGAACCAAGATAGCATCTTGTTCACACATCATTTCACATTTACTCATGATATTCATTACTTTACCTGATTCATTGGAGTTCAATATAATTCTGGGCGCACCCCCCCCCCCACATTTAAACATTCATATTGCGCTATATAATTCCGGGTGCACCCGTTGCATCATAACATTATCATTTATCATGCATCCAATAATGAACATATAACAAAAATGAAAATAAATAACACATGAAAAGGAATGTGTTTCATATCATAATAACACATTCGTAAACTTTGGGTTCTCAAATGAAAGAGGGAACAACATAGTTGACACAAGAACCATCAACCTTGAATTAGAGATAAAAGGTGATTTTTTAAAAGAAGAGTTCTTTTAGAAAAACATTTTGATTGACATAAAATTTAGTAAATAAATGTATATCCCATAAAAGGTAATATAATTATAAAAAATTGATCTTTATGGGATAACCATATAAAAAATTGAGTGAAAGAGGGAGAACCCGAAGGATGAATGTTGGGTTCGAGAATTTCCCCTTACCTTGTACCTGAATGCTTCCTTCCCTTTAATGTCCTGTATAATGAAATTATATTCATTAATTAGAAATAAATAACCATATGTAAATTAATTGGATTCAATATAATTTCATTGTGTTATATTATGATCCTTTGGATGACTTATAGAGTATAAAAACGTTGTTCGGGGATGTTCGTTTTTATGGTTTTTCTTGGGTGGTTCACTTGTATTCTTAAATTTATGTTTGGGTAGAACATGAGTAAACATCCAGAAATGATATTACATGTCATAAATTATATTATATGAGTTTTAATGATATTATAATGAATTATATTATATCCCTGTGTATGAATCAGTATATAAGAATTAAATGATGGTTATTTGGCTCAATTTGGGCGGTTTTTTGATCACAACGAACTTGTTTTAACTTATCAATTAGTAATATGGACATAGGGTATTTCCAGAACGTTAAATAGAACATAATACAAATAAAATATTCTTTTCAACCATATAAATGGTTTCATGACCATATATGAAGGTAGAAATGGAATAATAAATCATTTCTTTCTTGAAGGTGATAAATTAACACCTTACGAACAATGTTCTCTTTAATAAAATAAAAGGAAGAGGGAAAGGTGGTTGGATGATATAATTTCCCATTATAATCATAATATTAAATTATATTTATAATAATAGACTTATAATAAAATTTTGATGATGATAGGTTGGGAGAGATCTAGAAATGAACATCAAGTTGAAAGGAAATTAAAGGAGAAGAGGGAGGGAAATTACCTCTTGAATCATCCTCTTGAGAACCTCTTTAAGGGCCTAAGCATGGTATTTTTATGAGACCAGAAGCTCTTGGAAGTGGGGGAGGGGATAGAGAAGGTGTTTGGGAAGATTTTAGAGAAGTATGGGAGCTTGAGAGGTGTGAGGAAATGAGGGTATGAAGGTTGTCTTTTATAGTGGAGGGGAGAGGGGTTTCCTTAATATAAAGTTCATTAGTTTGTTAATTTCCCCTAAGAAAAGGAATAATGAGTATTGAAAAACCATGAATAGTAATTTTATAATGTAATACCAAACCAAGTGGGCTTACATCAGTAGAAAATCACATATTACCCTATAATTATCTTATTTAGCTTATTTTGTAATTTACCGTATTTCACTATTCAACAAAATTCAAGTATCTCAGAAAAATACCAATATATTCCCCTAACCATTTTTTGACGTGTATAAATCAAAAATTAAGTCCATTTTTCAAAAATAATTTTCTAAATATTATTAATTTAATATTTAATTAAAATCATAATTTACTTTAAAACAGTCTTTAAGATTAAAACTGATTTTATAGAGCTTTCAAAAATTAAGTAGGGTCTTATAAAATTTTATAAAAATGATAAGATATTGATTCAATAATTTATGAATACAATTTATGGAAATAAATATTATTTTAAATTAATTAATTAATTATAATTAATTATTTATGACTTACAAAATACCAAAACGTTTACAAAGGTAAAATTGTCACTTTCTAAGATGTCTAAATTTTATTTAACTATTCATAGGTAATGTTACTCTTATGTTGGATGATTTAATATTCATAAGGGTGATATTACCATTCATTAGGGTATGTTAATATTCATAAGGGTAGGTCATTATTCACTAAAAATTATTTTTGTTCCATTAGACTCCAAAAATCATCTTGAACACAATCATGTATGTTGAATTTTCGAAATTCAAAACATAGAAGTGAAAAAATTATGTTTTAAGGTCACTTATCACCTAGAAGTTAATTATGTTGTGTTTTCATGTTATTTTATGTCATAATTATGATAAGGTAATTTCCAATGAAACACTTTGGGCAGTTACATTCTTCCCCCCTTAAGAAATTTCTCCCCTGAAATTTCACTTTACACAAACAGGTGTGGGTAATTCTAATTCGTTGCTTCTTCGGGTTCCCAATTTTCTTCCTAAAACTTATGGTTACTCCACAACAATTTGACAAGATGGGTTGTCTAGTTGCATAGAACCTTATTTCTCTGATCCGGAATCTTTACTGGCTTCTCCTCATAGGAGAGATCATCTTCCAGCTGCACCACCTCTGAGTTTAGTACATGTGATTGGTCTGGTATGTAATTCCTCAATAGTGATGCATGAAACACATCATGAACTTGATCCATATTCGGTGGAAGTGCTAGACGATAGGCCACAACTCCTATGCGGTCAAGGATCATAAAGGGGCCAATATACCTTGGGCATAACTTCCCTTTCTTCCCGAATCGCATGACTCTCTTCCATGGAGATATTTGAAGGAAGAATTTATCTCCTACGCCAAAATCCAAGTCCATTCTAAAGTTGTCATCATAGCTCTTTTGCCGACTGTGAGAAGCTTTGATGTGTTTTTAGATGACTTGAACCTTCTCTGTCAACTCTTGAACAAGATTGGGTCCATGTAGCTTTCTTTCTCCAACTTCATCCCAACAGGATGGAGTTCTACAACGCTTTCCATAGAGATCTTCATATGGAGCCATCTGAATACTCGAGTAGAAACTCTTGTTGTATGATAACTCAACCAATGGGAAATTCTGATCCCAACAACCTTTTAATTCAAGAGATCCAACTCTTAGCATATCTTCAAGCGTCTAAATAGTCCTTTCAGACTGGCCATCGGTTTGGACGTGATAGGTCGTGATGAAATTTAATTTAGTACTCAAAGCATGTTAAAGGCTCCTCCAGAATATATATGTGAACCTTGGATCACGGTCAGTTAAAATTGAGTGTGGAATACCATGCAGTCTCACCACATCCTTCACATATATCTTTTCAAGTTGTTCAAGAGAGAGGCCTTCCTGAATAGCGATAAAATGGGCAGTCATGGTGATTCAGTCAACCAAAACCCATATCGCATTATTTCCCTTTGATGTCTTCGGGAGACCTATGAAAAAGTACATAGTAACATTTTCCCATTTCCACATGGGTATAGTAAATGGCTGCATCATACCTTTGTACCTTTTTCGGTCAGCTTTAACTTGCTGAAATACCGAGCACATTGATATATATTCCCCAATATCCTTCTTCATGTTATCCCAGTAGAACTGTTCTCAGAGATCGCGGTACATCTTGGTACTCCCAGGATGGACAGAAAAAGTTGAGCTATGTTCATTGTCCAATAGCTCCTTATTTATCTCGGGTGATGAAGGCACACAAAACCGCGTTCCAAACCGAATCACACCATCATCATCGATATGGAACTCTTGCAGCTTCCCTTCCATTACTGCATTCACCCTCTTTTGTATCTCCATATCATCCCTGTGTGCTTCCTTAATCTTCTCTTGGATTGATGGTTGTGCAATAATTTGGGAAAGGTAGGGTGTTTCCCCTGACCTTATGATATCCAAATCCATTATTTGAATTTCTAAGAAGATAGTGTCTTTCTCAATCTGCAACATGGATATAGTAGTAGGTTCTTTTCTGCTTAGAGCATCAGCTACCTTGTTCTCTTTTCCAGGATAACAGTGGATAGAGTAATCGTAATCCTTGATTAGCTCTAATCATATCGTTTGGTTCATGTTGAACTACTTTTGTGTGAATATATACTTTAGGCTCTTGTGGTTGTTGTATATGTCACACTTCTCTCCATAAAGGTAGTGCTGCCAGATTTTCAAGGAAAAAATCACAACTGCCAGCTCTAGATCATGCGTCGGGTAGTTCTGCTCATGGATCTTCAACTGTCGTGAGGTGTAGGCTATCACACTATCATTTTTCATGAGTACACAACCCAAGCCATTATTTGAAGCACCGTTGTATATCACAAAACATTCTCCACTTTTCTATAGTGTGAGTACAGGTGTAGTGATCAGCCTTTTCTTTAGCTCCTTGAATCTTCCCTCACATTCTTCCATCCAGACATATTTTACCCCTTTTCTTGTTAACTTAGTTTGCGGGCCTGATAATTGTGAGAAGTTTCTCACAAAATGTCAGCAGTACCCAGCTAATCCAAGAAAACTATGGATTTCTTGGGACACTAGAGGGCATGGGCCATTCCTCAATCAGCTTTTTATTTGAATGATGCATAGAAATTCCCTCACTTGTGATCACATGTCCCAATAACGTGACTTGATTCATCCAAAAGTCACACTTCTTGAATTTGGCGTACAACTTCTCCTTTATCAATGTCGCTTGCACAAGTCCTAGATGTTCTCCATGTTCCCCATTTCTCTTGGAGTAGATGAGAATATCATCGATAAAAACTACCACAAATTTGTTGAGGTAATGTCTAAATACTCTATTCATCAAATCCATGATGATTGCAGAGGCATTAGTAAGTCAGAAGGGCATCAGGAAAAACTCATAGTGCCCATACCTTGTATGGAACACAGTCTTCTAAATATCTTCTTTCTTCACGATTACCTGATGATATCCAGAAAGAAGATCCACCTTTGAGAAGTATTGAGCTCCACTTAACTGGTCAAACAAGTCAGCAATCCTTGGGACAAGATACTTGTTCTTTATGGCGATCTAGTTGAGTTACCGATAATTGATACACAACCGCATTGTTCCATCATTCTTCTTCACAAAGTGCACTGGCGCACCCCAAGTCGATGCACTAGTGCGTTTGAACCCTTTATCCAGATGCTCTTGTAGCTGTTTCTTTAACTCCTCCAGTTTGATAGGATCCATCTTATAGGGGCACTTTGAGATTGGAGTAGATCTGGGTATGAGTTCAATTGAGAACTCTGCCTCACGATCCCGGGGAATTCCGGGTAACTCTTCAGGAAATACATCATCGTATTCCCTCACGATGGGAATTTTCTCAAGGTTGTAACTTTCCTTTGACTCAACTATTTGGGCGAGGTACACTTCTTCATAGAGAATAAACACCCACACCATTGAAGGATTTTTCAAAGGATATTCATGTTCTTACTTTCATTTGTAGAGGAGCATGGGATGGTTCAGAATATGAAAAGATATTTCCTTTTCCCGATAGTTGATATGTGCTCTATAAAATGAGAGCCAATCCATTCCCATTATAGCGTCAAATTCCACCAAGTGAAGTATTATGAGATTTGCTGGAAGAATCTTCCCACATACGCCAACATGAGAAGAGTCAAACACTTGGGTTGCAATGATGGCACCACTTGGAGTTTTTACATATATCTTTACTTCATCGTTTCGGGGCTTTGATTATATAGTTCTAGAAAAAATTCAAGATATAAATGAATGCGTAGAACAATAATCAAATAAGAAATTTTCCATTCTTGATTGAATAGAAATTGTACCTTGTATGACTTCATTATCATGCCCCACCTCCACATTAGTGATGGAATAAGCCTTACATTGTTCCTTTGGATTTGGTGGAAGCTGACGATGATTACCCTCAAGAACTCGAGGTTTAGTGCACTGGTTTGCATAGGGCCCTAGCTCCCTACAGTTGTAGCAATGAACCATGAGTGGTTCTCTCCATTCATTGACTACATTCTCCTTTCTTTTCGTGTCTTGTCGACAATCTTGAGCATGGTGTCCTTCTTTCCCACACTTGATGCATTTCCCGATCCCTTTGAGGCAGTTCCCATTGCATAACTTCCCACATTTTTGGCATGTGGGTCGTTGATTTTTCTTCCCACCTTTATCATTAGATCCACCAACTTGACACCCCATATTTCTTTTATTATCACCATATCCATGGGACCATTTTTTAAACTCGATCTCCAGTTTGAGAGAACACCGAACAACTTCTTCATAACTCCCAAAGTCTCGAATTGCAAGAGCCTTATGAAGGTGTGGTTTTAATCCACTATAGAATTTATCAATTTTTCTATAATTGTTCATAACAAAACCAGAAGCATACCTTGCAAGCCTTGTGAAATTATCTTCATAGGTTGTGACAAGTTCTCTTTCTTTTTTCTTGAGCTCTATGAATTCTCCCACGATCTGCGTGCGAAGAGTTCATTGGAAATACTTATTACGAAACATTATCTTAAAGTCTTCCCATTCCATCTCTTCAATTTCATCCCTTGGCTTGGTGTTCTTAATCTAATCCCACCATTGATCAGTTTCTCCATCTAGACAATAAATGGCAAGAGTCTCCTTATCCATCTCAGAACAGTGAAGCATAGAAAATATATTCTCTGTGGAGTTTACCTACTGTTCTGCAAATAGTGGATTGGAAGATCCACAAAATATAGTCGGTCGATGCCGCATAAAACATTTGATATCCAGTTTCTCCCTTTACGGTGAAGGAGGACATTCCCCATTATTATGGTTATTATTAATAACCTGAGATAATTGAGTTAGTAAGGCAATGAAGTATTGATCTCGACCTCCCAAATCATTGGGGATGTCGTTCGATCAATCGTTGCATTGTCCTGCGCATAAGTTGTGGGCCTGATTTCTCCTGGTTCCCACCATTTTATAAAATAGAAAATTTTAGAACAAAACATAAGTAAACAAGTCGTGAATAACTTATTCATTTAAACATTTTATACCAAATAAATAACATATGGAATCCCTAATTAAATATTCTTGAGTGCATATTTGTACTTAGTCTCATGATGTAGGTTTTCCCTAGGGTTCACTAATCAAAATTCCGAAATTATCTAAACCTTGCCTCTGATACCAACTATAGCGACCCGACCTTTTCTTACATTTCTGTTACATCATTTAAAATATAAAAAACATTATAGTATTACTGAAAAAGGATCCAATGGTTTAGTGTCTTGGGAAAACTAGGACTACACATAACAAATACAACATCAGGCATAAACATTTATTTAATTTCTTCTTCTCTAACTTCTTATTGGCACTTATCCTCTCCTTAGTACATGTAGACACCTGAGGATATACATCAACAGGGTTGAGCTAGAAGCCTAGTAATAGGATATATATGAATAATATATCATGGGATGAGGATAATCATAACATAGGCAAGAGATCATGAACATGATAGGAGCATAAATAAAAGACTTTAAATGTGGAAGTGCATAAAAAATGAAACATCATGTCTTAGTGGTTAACTACCACATATACTTGTGAAATAAGATATCATCTTGTTCACACATCATTTCACTTTTACTGATGAGATTAAAAACTTTACCCAATGTATTGGATCACAATATAAATCCAGGAACACCCGTCACATTTAAACATTCATATTGCGCTATGTAATTCCGGGTATACCTGTCACATCATAAAATTATCATTTATCATGCATGACACAATGAACATATAAAATAAATTAACATAACTATCTCATGAAAAAGAACGGGTTTCATCTCATAAGAACACATTCATAATCTTTGGATTCCGAAAAGAACGATGGAACAACATACTTGATACAAGAACCATCAACCTTGAATGAGAGATAAAAGGTGAGTTCTTAAAAGAAGAGTTCTTTTGGAAAACATTTTGATTTACATTAACATTAGTGGAATATATTAATATCCTAAAAAAGTTAAGATAATTATCAAAAAAATGAACATTAAGGAGTAACCATATCAAAAATGGAGTGATAGATGGAGAACCCGAAGGATGAGACTTGGGTTCGAGAATTTCCCCTTACCTTGTACGTAAATGATTCCTTCTCTTTAATATCCTATAAAATTACATTATATTCATTAATTAGAAATACAGAACCATTTTTAAATTAATAGGGTTCAATATGGTTTCATTATGTTATATTATGTTCCTTTGTATGACTTATAGAGTTTAAAAACATTGTTCGGGGATGTTTGTTTTTATGGTTTTTCTTAGGTGGCTCACTTGTATTCTTAAATTGATGTTTGGGTAGAACATGAGTAAACATACCGAAATGATATTACCTGTCATTAATGATATTATAGAAGTTTTAATTTTATTATATTGAATTATATTATATCCATGTGGATGAATCATTAGATAAGAATTAAATGATGGTTATTTGGGTCAATTTAGGCGGTTTTTGGACCACTACAAACTTGTTTTAACTTATAACTTAGTAATATGGAAATATGGTATTTCCAAAACAATAAATAGAACATAATAAATATAAAATATTATGTTTCAACCATAAAAATTGTTTCATGACCAGATCTTAAGGTAGAAATGGAAGAAGAAAGCATGTCATTCTTGAAGGATATAAATTAACACCTCATGAACAACGTTCTCTTTAATAAAATAAAAGGAAGAGGGAAAGGGGGTTGGATGATATAATATCCAAATAGAAGCATAAAATTAAATTATATTTATAATAATATAGTTACAATAAAATTTGGATGAAGATAGGTGGGGGGAGATCAAGAAATGAACATGAACTTGAAAAGAAATTAAAAGAGAAGAGGGAGGGAAACTACCTCTTGAATCCACCTCTTGAGAACCTCCTTAAGGGCCTAAGCATTGTCTTTTGATGAGACCATAAACTCTTGGACTTGGGGGAGGGGATAAGGAAGGTGTTTTGGCAGATTTTAGATAATTATTAGAGCTTTAGAGGTGTGAGGAAATGAGGGTTTGGAGGGTGGCTTTTTTAGGGGAGGGGAGAGGGGTTTCCATAATATAAAATTCATTAGTTTATTAATTTCCCCTAAGACAAGGAATAGACAGTCTTGAATGACCAAGAATAGTTATTTTATAACTTTATCCCGAGCCAAGTGGTCTTACATCATCAGAACATCACATATGACCCTATAATTAGCTTATTTATCTTATTTTGTAAATTACGGTATTTCACTAATCATCAAAAATTCAAGTATCGCTGAAAAATACCAAAAAATTACCCTAACCTTTTTTCGAAGTGTATAATACAAAAATGAGTTCCATTTTTCAAAAATATTTTTCTAAATATTATTAACAAAATATTAAATTAAAATCATAATTTACTTAAAAACAGTTTTTAAGATGAAAAATGATTTTATAGTGCTTTCAGAAATTACGTAGGTTCTTATAAAATTATCTAAAAACTATAAGACATTGATTCAATAATTTATGAATAAATTTTAGGGAAAGAAATATTATTTTAAATAAATTAATTAACTATAATTACTTATTTATGACTTACAAAATACCAAAACGTTTACTAAGGTCAAATTGTCACTTTATAAGATGTCTAAATTTTATTTAATTATTCATAGGTAATTTTACTCTTATGTTCGATGATTTAATATTCAAAAGGGTCATATTACTATTCATAAGGTTATGTAACTATTCATAAGGGTAGGTCACTATTCACCAAAAATTATTTTTCTTTCATTAGACTCCAAAATTCATCTTGAACACAACCGTGTATGTCAGATTTTCGAAATTCAAAACATAGAAGTGACAAACTTATGTTTAAAGGTATCTTATCACTAAGTAGTTCATTATTTTGTGTTTTAATGATATTCACTACTGGAAAATGGGGCTATACCCACGGTTTTGTACAAAACCGTGGGTATAGGGGTAAAATGGTGACCTATACCCACGGTTTTGCACAAAACTGTGGGTATAGATTATTTTTGAAGACCTATACCCACGGTTTTCAGAACCGTGGGTATATCTTTCCCGCCATTAGGCGGGGAAAAAAATTACGCGGGACAATGGGAAAAAATTGGCGGGAACATGATTTTTATTAATATAAATACAAATATAAAATTATATGTTTAAATGACAGTAATATTTCGCAGCTGAGTCGGTCCCTTCGTTCGGCGCTTTGAAGCGATTCTTCCTGAAGCACGGGTTCGATTCCCTCCGGATTTTAATTTTCATAATAGAACTAATATTAATATACATAGAAAGATGTATAAATATAATACCGAATTAAAAGATAGCTTGATTGGTCGTTTCAGCGGTGCGGTCGGGGATATCTAGTTAAGTGCCGGTTCGATTCCCACTGGCTTCTTTTTTAAATAAAATAGTCAATGTTAATATATATATATATATGATGATATGTTTATAATTAACGTATATGAAATGTAGCTCAGTTGGTTCGATGTAGCGGTGTGTTTAAGGATTTCCCGTCCAGCGTGGGTTCGATCCTCCCCGACTGCATTTTTAAATTATATAATCTATATTAATATATATACGCTAATATATGTATAAATAATGTATTGAATTGATGGCTCGTGTGGTAAGTGGGTGTTGCGAATTTGCGTGCTGCTGTGCAAGGTCCGGGTTCGATTCCCAGCAGATTCGATTTTTTGAAAATTAAATCCCCACGGTGCTCAAACCGTGGGGTCACTGCATTGCCAGCGTGGCCACCCACTTGCCACGCTGCCAAAAACCTATCCCTACGGTTTCTACAAACCGTGGGTATAGGGTGACCCCCCTATCCCGACGCCGTTCCAGCCTGCGGTTCGCAAAACCGTGGGTATAGCCTATACCCACGGTTTTGGGGGCTATACCCACGGTTTTGAACCGTGGGTATAGCCCGTTTTTCCAGTAGTGATTTTATGTCATAATTATAAGAAGGGAATTTCCATTGAAAAACTTTGGGTTGTTACAATAAATATGTAATGATTAGAATATATGAGTAGGGAACATAAAAAGTGAATTTCTAATAAGTACACATAATAAAATAAGAATTAAATTTGGTATAATGATAGATAAAGAAGAACTTGAAAGAAATAATGATGGTTCTCGTAGAATCGCTTACCATATGTGCAAATGAGTTCTTCACATGAATTTATTGTCTTAGATAATAAAATTAAATCCATTATTTAATTAATTAATAAAAAAATTTATAAATTTTTTTTAATATTGTTTTATTATGTTCATCTGTGGCCTTATAGTTGATTTATAGAGTTTAATTTCTTCATTATGGAGAATTCATTTTCGTGGTTTTCATGATCGGTCTATTTGTTTATAATAATGGTGTTCTTGTAAAATAGGTATAATTATCCATAATAGGAATTTAATATAGTTATTGAGCATCTAGAAGTGTAATTGGTATTATTTTTTATATTATTTCCATGTATGAGGTTGGATCATTAGATAACATGTTAATTATTATCATTTGACTTCATTTTAGCGATTTATCAATCACAGTAATATAGTTTTATTCTGTTGTTTAATATCAAGTATATATAACGGTTCTAGAACATTACATAAGACATAATTAATATTTTATAACATGGTTCAGCAATAAAAAGGGGTTCATGTCTAGCCTTGAAGGAGACAATAAAAAACGAAGGATTGTCGTTCATGAAGGTTTTAAATTGACACCACTTGGATGATGATTTCATTTTTCAAATAATAAAGAGGGTGTGTGGAGATTAATTATGTATATTACACTATAATGATATAATATTAGTATATAAATGATACTATAGTTTTAATGGTAATTTGGAAAGAGGAGTTGTGGATATAAAAATAAAATAAAGAACATTAAAAGAATATAAATGGAAAAGGAAGAGGTTTTTACCTCTTCAATACTCATCCTTGATAATATCCTTATGGGGATTGATATTGGTCTTTTTTTTTAAAAGAAGAGATCCTAGAAATGAGTAGATTCTAAGGAATATAATTTCAATATAACTTTGACATGATTTGAGGCTGACATGACTGAGGAGAAGAGGGGGTGGTTTTTATAATGAAGGATAGGTATGATTTTTTAATATCTTATTCTTTATTTAATTATTTTGCTCAAGACATGAAATGGTGTTGATTTCAGTGATAAAGTAATGTAATAAGTCCATGTATGTTATAAAAAAGTTTTCTTACATCATCTAGACATCACCAATGACTCAATATGTCATTTATTTACAATTTATTGTAAATTATGTAATTTTACTATACATCAAAATATTCATGTATTTTCTAAAAATCCCAAAAATCCACCCTAACCATTTTCATGTGTGTATAAATAAAACATTAAATCCATTTTATTAAAATAAG
This sequence comes from Viscum album, assembly GCA_963277665.1. Lineage (NCBI taxonomy): Eukaryota > Viridiplantae > Streptophyta > Magnoliopsida > Santalales > Viscaceae > Viscum > Viscum album. The sequence goes on from OY728127.1 coordinate 1,021,386,338, forward strand.
TTGATAAAATATATGAAAGTTAATTTTTAATTAAAAACACTATTTAATTAAAAAATATTGTTTTAATGATTAAATGTGATTTGATAAAACCCTATACATTAACAATGGTCTAATTAAATTATAATTAAATCATGTTAAAAAATTTATTTCTCTATGAATTTATTTAAATGAATGTTAATTTTCATTTATATAAATTTAATAATTATTAAATATTTTTTCCCACAAAAATACCAACACATAATTAAGGCTTTTCAAATTATTCTTTTACTTTTACTATTATATAATTATATAAATCTTCCATTTATAATGTGCATAAATTTAATTTATACATTAACGAATGAGGTTACTTTTAATTTGGCTGATTTACTATTCTTAAGGTTCATATTACTATTCATAAGGGTACTTGACTATTCAAATTGTTAGGTCAATATTCACGAGAAATGTAAGTTTACCCTATCATACTCTAAATATCATACTAATCATAACCATGTATGCCCATTTTTTGAAATTCAAAACACTAAAGAGGAATAAATATTTTTAATGGCAAGATTATAAATTTCTCCTATAAATTAAAAAGTGTTGTTTCGTAGAGACTGAGTTTTCCATGCATTTCGTTATATATTAATTTTATATGCAATTATTTGGGGTGATACATTCTCCTTTACTTCAAAAATTTCATCCTTGAAATTAAAATAATTTTACATCATAAAATGCTTTTGGAAGGTTTTAATCACAAGTTAATGAGGACCCCACATATACTCTTCCATTTTATGATTTATTTTGATTTACATTAACTAGACGAGTCATTGGATTCCTCAACACATGTTCTTTAGTGTCCAAAATTCAGATAGGATCATTATAGTAAGATAAATCAGATTATAGATATATTCATTCAGATGGGATTGCATGCATTGTATCTAAAGTGTACTTTCTTTACAATGAGATGTGGAACACATTTTTTACTTTTGAAAGGATATGTGTAATTTCAGAAAATTGATAAAAACTCCAAATATCTCTATAATTTCCAAGGGACCAATGTCCCTGTGTCAATGATTCCCTTTCTTCCCAAATATTGTTACACACTTCATGGTGATACATTCTAGAATACAAGATATCCCACTTGAAATTACAACTCCCACCATTGATTATAAAAAAATATCCATTTTATGATATGATATAATTTTAATGGGTTCCAGTAGTGTTTATTTTTACAATATTTTCCTCCACAAGCACTGTGCACACTATCTTTCTTTCACCAACTTCATCCCAACATGTTGGTGTATGGCATCTCTTTCTGTAAAATGCTTCATATGGTTCAATTTGAATACAATAATGGAAATTATTATTGTTATAAAAGTATACCAAAGGAAAATAATGATCATAGATAACTTCAAAGTCATGTGAGGATGACCTCAACATGTATACTAATGATTGGATCGTCCTTTTGGACCACCCGTCATTTTTAGGTTGATAAGCATTTATCCAATTAAGTTCAATATTCAAAGCATTCTGAATTCATTACATGAATTTTGGGGTAAATCGTGGGTCATGATCAGACAGAGTTGAGAGATGTTCTCTATTATGTCTTACATCTTCATTTATATATATCCTTGAAAGGCACTCTATTGGAAAATCATACCTCATATCGAGGAAATGTGAAAATTTCTTAAGTGGATCAACAATTTCCCGTATTTAATCATTAAATATAAGTGTTTTGGGTAATAAAGTGAGAAAATCATTATTGATGTGTTCCCAGTTCCATGTATGAACAGTAAGAGGTTTTGTGACTCCTCTGGGATGTTGCCTTTCATCCTTCACCTCTTGACAGAATAAAAAACATGATGCATTATCAACAATTTGACTCTTCATATTATCCCACTAAAAGTGTTCATTCAAATATCTTTACATATTAGTTCTACTCGGACATATAGAGAAATTGAAGTTATGGGAATCATCTTATAACTCTATTTTTATCTCAAGTAAATATGGAACACATATCCTTCCCACAAATTTAAGAATTCCATATCCATACATGAATTTGTCCAAATTCCCATCATTCACATCATTAATTTTCCTTGGATGTTTCTCTTCATTAGGATGATAAATTTTATTCCTTTCTAATAAATATGGTTGTGAAACCAATTGAAAATTTAGTGATATTTTACCTTCCAATACAATTCACATATATATATTTTCTATGTCAATGTACATAGGTTTCTTAGTAATCCTAAATTGGTTTAAAACACAATGAACCTTCCTGATCAATGCATTAGATACCTTATATTCCATTCCTGGTTTATAATGTATTGAAAGATCATAATCCTTGATTATATCTAGCCACATCCATTACCTTATGTTGGGTTCTTTCAGAAAGAATATATATTTCAAGAACTTTTGATCTCTATATATATCACATCTTTCCCAAAAGATAGAGTGACACCATATCTTCGGGGAAAATATTGCAACTGCTAATGCAAGTTCATGAGTTGGATAGATCAATTCATGAACATTTTACTACCGTAATTCATATAAAATAATTCAATCATACTACATAAGGACACAACCAAATCCTTTCACGGATGCATCACAAGAAATCCCAAATCCACCATTTCTTGATTATAGAGTCAATATTATAATATTCACAAATCTCCTATTCAATTCATCAAAACATTCTTGACATTTTTTTTCATACAAAATTAATCCTTTTATGAGTAAGTGTGGTTAAAGGACGGATAATCAGGAAACGTTCTAAACAAAACACCAAAAATAAATCGCTAATGCAATAAAACTATGAAACTCGGTAATTTTTTTTTGGCATAGTACATTCTTGAACATCCATGGTCTTCATATGATAAAAAATGATTCCATGCTCAGAGATAATATGGCCCAGAAAAGAAACATATTGAAACCAAAATTGAAACTTGTCATACCTCCCATATAATTCATTTCAATTAAAATTCATTATAGAAATCCATATGTGATTCTCAAGGTTTTCATATATTTTAGAGTACATCATGATATCCTCAATAAATTCCATAATTAAATAATAAAGATATTACTTGACATCCTTGTTAACTCTATCCATGAAAACATTGAGTTAATTAGTCATTCAAAATGGAATTATTGTAAACTTTTAATTTTTGTACATTATTCAAAATGTTTCCATTGGAATATCTTAATTACTCACAAAAAACCAATGATATCCATATCGAAGATAAATATTCAAAAAAAATTGAGCTCCCTAATGTTGATCAAATAAATCATAAGTTTGATGTAGGGGATACTTTTTCATTATTTTAATATCATTGATTTCCCAGTAATCAAAGCACAACCTCATGGATCTATAATTCTTTTAGAAAAGATAACATGGGATCCCCATAGAGAAAAACATTTTTGAATAAATAAATTATAACTTAATTCCTCTATTTGTTTATTTATCTTTTCTAATTCCTCTATGTCCATTCTATACAGAGTCTTTGATACACACCTTTCACTAGAAATTAAATGAATATAAAACATAGTTTCTCGATCAAGTGGTCGTCTATGTAAATCCTCTAGAAATACATAAATGTATTATTTCATAATAACTAAATCCTAAATTTTAATATTTACCTAGCCCACTGATATTTTTTTCTCTTCATCCCTATGATTTTAATTCAGTAGAGGTACTGCGAGTGGATCGAGAAAATAATCAGATGATGGTGTTTTTATTCTACTGATAAGGGATTCAATGTCATTATAAAAAAATTTAACAACCTTCTTCATTCAGTATATTTTCACATCATAATTTGAAATACAATAAATCCTAAGGATTATATGAAATTCAATCATAGTTATGATGACATGATGAGGAAATAAATAATATTGATCTGTCAAAAATGGGACTGACCAACTCATCTTTTTTATAATGATTCTCCCTTTAAGAGTTTGACTGAGAAACTATTTTATTTAATCAAAATGATGTTGCTAATTTTATTTGTAAAAATAGAAATATGTAAAATAATTAAATGATAAAGAATAAAATAATGCACTGGATAAGTATGAGGAAATGATTAAATTACCTAGTACCACATCATTAGGAACCTTATGCTCTAGGGTAGTGATCACATAAGATTGGTGTTTCACCCTTTTCTTTTTCGGAGAAAACATTCCATTATTATTTGGAAAATCATTTAAATAATGTCCCATATCTTTACAACTATTTCATTGAATGTTTGTCAATTCCTTCATTCCAATTAAATCACAATATTGGTGACCTTTTTCTAAACACTTATTTTTTATTCCTTTTACTTTTAAGAAGGATCCATGGTGTTTCCTTCCAAAAGTATGACATGTTATTAAACTAATTATTTTTCTTATTTATATATGTTCTCTCATATTCTACAATCTTCTTCACTTTATTTGTATTCAAGTCCAAATAAATAGATAATTATTTCTCTATGTTGATTGCACATGAGATTGTATCATTGTATGATTAGAATTTTTGGGAGACCAATTCCATTGGGATGATTGATTTTCAAACGACAAATAATCAGTCAATATTTCTCCTTGGATTATGTATGTAGTAAATTAAATTCATTACTAGAGTTGTACAATGGGATTCATACATCACAACGGTTTCATTCCCTTTTTGTTTCAGACTCAAAAATTGTCTCTTCATATCAGATCACAATTCATATTGACAATATTTTTCTATGTATATTTATTAAATATATTTCCATTCCATTTCATCAATTTCGTCACCATCCTTCATATTTTTAAATAACCAAAACCACAAATATGTACCACATAATATATTATAAACATTCATGAGAACAATAAATTTTTCATTACTTCCCTACACGAGAAATATCTTCTATAAGGAACTTAACCACTGCTCCACTACAAATGGGTTTGTAGTCCCATTGCTTGGTAGAGTAAGTTTTTACATAAATAGTCCAATCATTGTTCCACCGTGTTGTGGATCTAGATTATATATACTGGTAAGGTTATTTTCCATAGCTTGATTGAGTTATCCAAGTATTTTTATATGTTTCTAAGCACTAGTTTTAGCTCCAGTACCATGTCTTTATCTAGAATCAAAAGAAAATACCTACATGGAATATGCGTGTTAATATAGTTTCCATTCTTTCCACTTGGCACTATTTCTAAATATGGGAATATATTTAATTATATAATGAATCATATTTTATAATCTCGAACTAGGAAAACACTTAACATTAATTGAAATATTATGCTAGCTAATTTCATAATCATATACATAGATTCTTTGGGGACAATTATTCTTAATGTCTGGTAAATAAAATATGAATTATCCAAATAAAATTCACCCAGATTGAAAAACCATGTGTGTTGTAAGGCATGTTGTCGTGTACTGGGTTACCTTAAGTCAGGCTCAGAATACCTTATCATATTTATTACACCTAGGTACATTTGTTCCATAGCCACATCCAATTGTATTATCCATAATTGGATGTATTTCATGAAGTATCCACATAATATCTTCATTACCAATAATAAAAAAAATTCCAATATTCCTATACTCAAATTCTATCTTATTTTTTTTTCCCTAAACAATGTTTTTAGAATTATAGTTACCATGTTTTCTACTAAAAATCCTTTGATACAAACTGTAAGGCCTCGAACATAGTTTCCTAAAGCCGGTGTAGTATTTTATTTCTTTATCATGATTACAAGAAAAATGTGTCCAAATGGAATGAATCGTTTAGATTTTTTGAAAAACTAGATACATAAAATGTTTTACATTATGAATTGAAAGGAAAAAATATAAATCATATCCATTGGAAACATCCATAACTCCTGGATTATATATTCAAGTCATTCATAATTTTCCTCTTCACATTATGTGGATAAATTATACATAAGAGAGGGGTGAGAAAAAATATCATTAATGGTAATCAACATAGTGGAATTAGTTATAAACATAAACAATATCCACGGTGAACAACTAAAAACTGGTGCCTTTAAAATATACATGTAGGTAATATGGAAGGAAACAAAGATAATTAAATAAATCCAGATAAAAATCCTAAGAGAAATAAACCTAACCAAGTAAATTATACTAGTATAATAATTACTTGGATTATTATTTACTAATATATTGTGGCATAAATGAATAATTCGAGACACATAAAGAAAACTTCTGAGGCCTCGGCCATGACTATTAAATATTCTATGGTAAGGCCTCAACGAAAACCCAATTTTACATTATCTCATGATAACTTCTGATGCATAGAGAGGATATAGTGGGCCCCACCTATCACCATCTATGTACAAAGGATTCCTCATATAAACGGGGTTAAGCATAATAAATATATTTATTAAATGTAATTAACTATCCGCAATCTATAAACAAAATTACAAAAAATTGAAAGTACAATGGTGAATGGATATAAGATAACACATGCATTGTCAAACTGATCATAAACCATTTAATTAGACATCGTACATGATAAAAAAAGATATAAATATTAATATAGCATATAATTGAATATATTTTTTGAAATATATGATAAATAATCTAGAAAAATCATCGAGGAATTAGTCAGAGAAATACCCCTAAGTTTGAAAACAAGAGTTCTTATAAAAAAATACTTATATAAAACTAGAAGTGAAATAAGAAAGATCGTCATAATAAAATAGTCTATTTTATAAAAAATATCATGGATCAAAATATATTATTGATGAAACATGAAAATATGTAAGTAATCAATATGTTCCCAGAAATATGGATTTTATATCAATAAGAATTATGTAGGGAACCCTGTAAAACATATTATTCCCATAAAAAAATAAATGATCCAAATTTATGAGTTTGTAACAAATAAAAATAATGTAGAAGAGGTATATAAATTTAAATAATCATCAAATTTGTGTAAAGATAGTGATAGAATAAATTGAATAAAAAATTGATGGTTCAGATAGAATCCATTGCCTTATTTCTGAATGAGTTATGTATATGACTTTAATGTCCTGGATAATCAAATTAATTCCATAGATTAATTAATTATATAAATTAATTAATTACAAACAATTTCTATATATATTTTAATCGTAATAGTTTTATTAGGTTCTTTTATAGAAATTTTTATGAGTTATGGAGTTTAATTTCATCATTGAGAAGAATTTGTTTTCCTGGTTTTCAGGATAGTTTTTCTTGTTCATAAGTAACTTGGTTTGTGAAAAATGGACATAACACTACCAAATAATAATTATATAATATTAATGATCATATAAATGGGTAATTGGTATAATTTATTAAATTTTTTCAATTTTTGAGGAATAATCATTACATAACTTGTTAATGATAATCATTTATTATGATTTTAGAGGTTTTTTTATCTAAATAATATATTTTGTTCTCTTATTCAATATCACCTATATATAATGTTTCAAAAAAAATAAGACATAACAAATAGTTTAAAATATGGTTCAACCATAAAATGTGTTCTCGACCATCATTGAAAGAGAAATTGAATAATGAAGGATCATTGACTATGAAGGTTGTAAATCAGCACCTCTAAGACGGTGATTCCATTATTTAAATCAAATAGACAGAGAGAGTAATAAGAATTAGATTTTATATTCAATTAAATTAATATCATTTAATTTTTTTCTGGAAAATATAGTTTTCTAAATCATTTGGATAGAATAGGTGAGGAGATAATAATTAAATAAATAAAATGAAATGAAAATACTGGGAAAAGGAAGAGGACTTACCCGTTGAATACTTCTCCTTGAGAATAAACTTAAGGGTATTGATTTTGATCTAATGGAAAGACAAAAATCTCTTTGATGTGGGGAGAGTCAATGTAATAGAATTAGTTTAGATCTTTGGAAATTTTTAAGTCTTAGAAAATTGAGTAGAATATGGTGTGAGAAGTGTTTTTATAGTGGAGGAGAGGTGCGATTTTTGAATATCTTATTCATTATTTTATTATTTTTCTCAACACATGAAATAATGTTCATTTTTGTTACCAAATACTTTAATAAGTTCATCTATGTTTGAAACAAATATGTTTTCATCATCCATTCATTACTTATGACTAAATAAATCATGTAGTAATCACTAATCGTAAATTATCATATTTTACTACTCATCCAAAAATCAAGTATTTTTGAAAAATCCAAAAAACTAATCCCAACAATTTTTATAAAGGTATAATTAAAAAACAAAGTCCCTTTTATAAAAATAATTTTCAAAATCTAAGAATTTTTTTTAATTAAAATTATCATTTACTCAAAAAAGTATGTTTTTAGGATTAAAAATTATTTTATAATAAAATGAAAACTTTTTAAAAGGATTAATTAAATTGTCCTAAATTAATAAGATAACAAGTTATTGATTTATGAAAACAATTTATGAAAATTAATATTAATTGAAATAATTTTTTTATTATTAAATATTTTCTACACAAAAAATACCAAAAACATAATTAATAACTTATAAAATATTCACATACATTTTATGTGATATAAAAATATCATAATTCCAATTATTAGGTTCATAAGTTTTTTTTATACATCCATGAGTGGAGTTACAATTCATAAAACAGATTTAATATTAATAACGGTCATATTACTATTAATGGGGGTAAATTACTTTTTCATATGTTCGAGTTACTATTCAAAATAATGTAAGTCGATCTTATCATACTATAAATATCCTACGGATTACAACTGTTTATATATATATTTTAAAAATCCAAACAAAGAAGAATAAAAATTATGTTTAACAGCTAGTTTATAAATATCTCCAAAAAATAAAAATGTTTTGTTTCATAGAAACTCTCTATTGAATTCATTCCATTCTATATTAAATTTATTTCCAAATACATGGGGAGATACAAGGAATGTAACAACCTATTTTTTTTAAAGGAAATACATTGTTCGATAGCATACGTGATATGACACAATGGGCTTAAACAAATAACTAAATATAATTATTTAAATGTTACTATTATAACCTAGTTTTGATAATGAAAGGAATGATCAAGAATAAATGAATTATGAAAATATGGTTTACACACTAAAATATAAATAATTTCTTAGTGAAAATTTATTTAAAAACGATAAAAATACCCCTTTAAGAAAATAAAACCATTTTCTAAAAAACTAATCAAATGTAGAACGGTGCGTTTTATAATAATAGAATAAAAAATTTAAATTTTTAATTACATTAATGAAATATGAATATAATATATTTTGTAAAATGGTTAATGCTAATCCTATATGTTTTATAGACATGATATAAGAACAAATCCAAAATTATGCATAAAAGATGTATTTTTATAAAAATATAGTTTTACAACCATTTGAGGGAATACATAATATATATCTACTTTTTAAAAGAAAGATTAAATTATATTTTTAAAAATATTTTTATTCTTTGAATGTGGAATATCATAACTTACTCTGGTAAAATTTGTTTGATGCCTATCATGTATTGGGTAATAGTGAATAATTTAAATTTCAATTTAAAAAATTGTCATATTCCTAATTTATACTATAAAATTATATTTTTTAGTGGTTGTAAATTATAATTAGATAATGTTAATATCAATTTATAAAATTTATGTTATTTACGTGAATTTAAAATTAAAACTGGATATAAAAACAATTTAATCATTTAAACACTTTCAGATAAAAAAAAAATTTCATTCCATTTGTGGGATTAAATTTGAATTAAATTTATACAGTTCATTTTTTTAAAAATCAAAAACAAATTCCATATTATTAATAGGGAGGTAAAAATTTATTATATAGGTAAAAAATTTGCAAAAATTAAATAGTATCACTGGTAATTTTTTATTACCAAAGTAATGGGTAAATGATGTAATTAAGGATAAAATTGTTTTATAAATATTAGATAATTTACGTAATAGTTGTCTAAATTTTATTTGGTGAGTTATTATTTTAAAAAATAATCCTTTTTTCAATTTCAGGGCCTCTTTCAGCCACATGTAATACATTAATCATTTTATATTATTTTACTTTAAGAAAATTCTAATATGTAATTCTGGTGACATTAATAAGTATTACATTTTTAATATGTGGTTATTTAGAATATATCATTACCAATAAATATAAATTAAAATATAATATATTCATAATAATTATAGTCATTTATTATTAATTTTAGGATATAAATAATAATATTAATGGAATATACAATGATGATGTAGTAATTGATTAATTATTTGAAATATCAAATAAATGAATAGAAAAATATATATAATTTGAGATAACTAATGTCATGAATAAAATTTTTAGAAAAATTTTATATGCTAGTTATTTGTTATAATAGTTCCTTTTCTAATGTATTATTTTGTTAAATTTTTTAAAAATCAATGAAATGAATTGTGTCAAAATAGAAATTAATGTTATACTAAAATAAATAAAACATTATTAAAGGATGAAATATTTATAAAAATATAAAAATCTATATTATTTATATAAACATTAAAAAATTTCCCATGATTCATAAATGGTTATATTTTCATGTTATTATAACAATATCGACCCACAATGGGTTGAAATAGATGTTTTCATGGAAAGAGATAAAAGCATTTAATAATAGGTCAAAATAAAAGATAAGGATAAAAATGTGACCCAAATTTGTATAAATTTTTTTATATAATATGATATAGAACCATCATATTTGTATCATATAAATAACTCACATTTCTTCTATTTAGTTTTTAAAATAAATTAATATTAATTTAATATTTAGAGGGTCTGCAAAATGTTTCACCACCTTAATTATAAAAGTGAACCTCCCCCTATATTCAAAACATCATATTAAGACTTATAGATCGACCAAATCCAACACATTTCTCTTTTATAAATACTTGTACATGCTCTGGATATACTTTTATTCAAATAATATCGACCCTATATTCTGTAAGACCAAATATAATTGATGAATGTTGAAGAAGAGGTAACAACTTCTACCAACTTATCCACGTTCATTATTTCATCTACTTCTTCTTAATATGTTATTAAATGAACAAATAAAAAATTTAGTATCATATGTATTTTAATATGTTATTCTGTTTATGTAAAAACTATATTCCACCTTTCATTGATCCTAAAAAAAGAATTTCGCATGTGTATGTACGACTTATCGTCTTCAAGTCATGGTGTAATATGATTTTCACGGACATTTAAAAAGGATTGATATGATGATGATAATAAGTTATATATATATATATAATTATGAGATAATATTTATTCTATAAAATTAATATACCATCCAATTCCTTACCCTTATAAATATTTTAAATTATATCATCGCTCATGCGTACATATGACTTTTCTTCTCCCCGATGTAATGTGATTTATTACCTGTATTGAAAATTTTAAGAGTGGATATAAAATATTTAATGATTAAAAATTATATCTATGACATTACTAAAATAATATATATGATTGAACTATATAATATTAAACATAATTTGGTTATATATGATGAAACGTGCATAGGAGAATGAAGTAGTTAACATTCGAAAGAAGGGAAAAACAAAATATTTTTATCAAAGGGTGATAAGATGATCGTTTAGGATATCCTAAATATTAATATTGTTATGATATAAATTAATATATTTATTTAAGAAATTATATAGTAGGTTCGGATACAAACATATGAAATTCGACCAATAATATGGGTTTTTCCTATCTTACTTTTATTTCCATGAGAAAATCCGTACTCACTACATAAATATTTTTGGTAGTGTACTAAAAATTGTCATATCATATCATGAATATATTTTTATTCTCGGTATGCAATGTTAATTGTGATAAATATTAATTTTATGGGGCATACGATTCAACTAATTACATATATGTATGGGATTTATTTAATCAATATTGATTTATGGGGTTTATCTTCTACTTCATTTATTATTACATACTACGATTATGTCAAAAAAGATTATTTTTTACCTTATGTTTTATTTCCACTTATTTTAGGTTGATTTTATAAAAATACACATAATTTGACCAACTTATTATTTCTCAGTTAAATGATATTATCTTTATAATGGACGTAATATTTATATTCATTTGTTGAGTAGTATTTTTATGCTATGAAGCTATATTATTTTTTGAGGTGTAAATAACAAACAATTAAAATTTCATGATATGAATTTATTTATTCTTATGATATGTAATATTTGGTAAAATTTTATCCATTCATTTTACAAATCAGTTGTCCAACTGATACAGATTTTAGGGCATAAAAATAAACTAGGAAAAGGAACGATCCTTCAATTAAATATATTTATATATATAAGATATTTCTAGTGAATTCATACGCTCTTATTGGTTTATATCATTTTACATAGACTATAAAGAGGATTTATCTTGATGGTAATAGTCTATAGGATAAATCATGACTATTATAATGCATTATATTATGAATTCTTCCATTATGAGAGTTCTTATAGTCATTCAATTTTATTATTATTCTAAATGAACATATATGGTTATAGTTAATTCTAACGTGATTATTATAATAGAATTATTTGATCATATGTTATTTCTTCTATATTTTTCTCAGGTTATTTTTTGAATGGAATTTGTTTTAGATAATAACATTTCCAGAATCTTTTACAGTTGTATGTGATAGATTCTATTGTATATATACCCTTATTGAGCATTTATTCCCACCCCCTTTTTATGTTTCCTTTCCATTAGTATTCCAATAAGTATATTATGACTGATGTGAAGGGTTAAACTATATGAAATATTGGTGTTCTCAAGGAAAGTATTTTTTTTTATTTTTTTATTAAAATTTAATTTTGATTTATAATTATTACCTATATTTACATGACTGTTAAATTATTATGTCATTTGGGATTTGATGTCATGAATCATAAGGAAATGAAATAATGTAAGGAAAAAGATCTAAGAATCTTGAGTCTATGTTTTTATAATTTTTAACTAACAATGAGTATAAATTCCTTCATTTGTTTTTCTTCCTCAAAATTTAAATTAAAAATATTTCAATAATTTTAGGTATGGGTATTTCATACACTCACTATGTTTTTTTTATGATATGAAATATAATTTAATATTCATGTATGTGACCAATTTACAAATAAACTAATCTTTTTAGGGATTTGTTATGTGATATCATTGATCAAGTTCCATTTTAAAGAAAAAATCATAAGGTCTCTGCCACTGTGGTTGAGGACTTATTAGTTGTTATTAGAGATAGTTTAACAAAATAAATTTAAGCTTAATTTAGGAATACATAGTTCAAGGAAAAAAACTTATACCTGACCTTTAATATGAATCTATGTATTGGAGAACCATTTATTTTTTATTATGAAATTATATAGTTTTTTTGAAATGGATCATTTCTCGAAAACAAGAAGTGGTTGTTTCTTGGGAAAAATTCGTCATGGGGTAATCACAGAAAAATGAGTTGGTCAATCATATCATGGCCATAATTATAGTTAATGGTTAAGGTTACTTGACTTTTCATCTAGTTTGACACTCCCAAGGGATAATATTTGGTTAATATAAATTTTCATTAAGAACCATTATGAAGGAATGGAATAGAGCAGAAATATTAATGGAATATGCTGAATATATTGTTTCATAAATTGAAATAAGGTATTTTGATTTAGACATCCTATAAATGATTTTATGGTTTGCCACTATGATTATAGTTCCAAATAGTATATTTTTCTTTAAATTAAAATTTTGGAACTATGATGAATCATGTTGACAATTAATGTTATATATTATGTAGTGATTATAAAAAATAAAATTGGATTGTTACTGGAGAGGAAGTTATTTTGATTATCCTAAATCAGTTATCATGATATATTACGTATAACAAGTACCATAACATACTATACAGCTCAATAAAAAAACAAGGATACCATTTTGTATGTGATCAACTAGTCGATACTATAGACAAAAAAGGATAAATTCCATTCATGTAAAAAATATGGAATGATAAAACACATGCAATGACTCAAAGGAAGGGGAAGAGGTTTTTTGTTTAGAAATAAAGGAAATAGAGAAACAATTTACTCATATGGTAAATGTCTTATTTATAGGGAACATTTTACATATCTAATTCAATGACCTTATTCAAGAGTTAACTTCTTGATGAAGGAATGAACTGTTCCATGATAATAATTTAAATGTATGAATTGAAGTGTTCATGTATTTTGATTTTATAATTATGTTGTAGTAGTGTTACATAAATTTAATTTTAGTAATATAAATAATGAAACATCTAAGAATTCATCCAAATTATTTTTCATTAATGATTTTTAATCATTTTTTGATTTGTAATTATGACCTAGAAATTTGATTTGAGGTATGGAAATATTTTACCATAAAAACAAGATTTAATAAAATATAATGCATAATTTTTACCTAATGTAGAATTAATTATGTTTACTGAATTCATGGATACATGGAATATATATGATAACCTCGTATTTTATTTTTGTTATTCTGATATATTTAATATATATAATTATATATATATTCATTAATGTTTTAAGATGGTCGTTGTATTTAAAAATTTCAAATGTAAAATTAATAGTTACTTTATATTGGTTTTCTAAATACTGATAAAATGAATTTTTAAATTTAATGACATTATATTTAACCTTTTAAGTTTCAAAAATGGTCCAATTTATTTCATAATGAGTTTTCATATAAACACATATGGAATTTATTATGTTGATCTTTGGTTATTATTATTGTAGTTCTTTAGATTAATATATTATATTTCGACAACATGGGTTAAGTATTTCATTAATGATTTTATTTATAGAAAAATATAAGGTCTTTAAAAAACTATTTTGGAACTTATGATCCCTTACGTGATAATTTCAGTGACTCAGAAATAAACAAATTCACCTTTTATACTAATTTCTTCTAGTAGAAATTGATTTTTAAATCAATTAGATCACACACAAATAATATAATAATAGTTATTAAAAAAGATATAAACTATGTATATTTTTTTTGGTTTTGATTATCAGAATATTATAATAATCTATAAAAATTATTAAAATTTTATTGAAACATAAATTTTATACATTTATAATTATTTTCTAGAAATGAATAATCTATTCCCCCATCACATTTTTATGAATTTTGGTTTGTTAACATTATTCAAAAAATGTCCTCCGTCAATATTTATTTGTAATTTGGTGTAATATTTTTACTACATATGAATGTATTTATATCCCATTAACACACTACTATTTAGAAATAAAGTTTGTGTCATTTTTTATGACCTTTTTATTTCCCCTTCCATTTTATTAAGTGGATATTTTATTAACCATTTTATAGTTTGGGTTTCTATAATGGAATTTTTCAAATATCAAAACCTTGATTTTAGTGAACATGTTCAAATTGGGTGGATGAAATTATAAAATATAGGGAGAATGTTACACCCCTGATATATCTAGGGATTCTCCTACCATTTTTACAAAAACTCTTTCTCTTATTCTAATGAGATTTTCATTTTAATTACTTTTCAACCACATAAAAGTAAAAATACCACCAAAGATTATGAAAATAACATTTCAATAAACTCTGTTATTCTACTATATGTTTTTGAATGGATTTAACACTCTCTAGAATTTTCATTTCTAAATTAGATCCAAATATATTTAATCATTTCATTTCAGTCAAGAATGTTGCAGTTCATTACATCATTCAATATATGGATTCAAAATAATCAATTTATTTTCTAAAGTGAATTTATTTTGTATGAATATTCCACTAATAGAAGGTTTCAATACCAAACACCATTTAAATCCATAAAACATCTCTTATAATTTATTATAGTGTTCAAATAGTCCTCCCATACGGAACATTTTTTGGGGATGATACGTAGTACCAAAACTAAATTATTTATTCAGAGTCTGTTGAATATTTTCAAGAACATAATGGTAAAACATAGTTCCTATCAATATACATTAACATTTATCACTATATGAAACCTTACCACTTAATTAATTTATATCCATCAATGGGAATTATGGGAGAAATATTTTTGATGGTAATGAAATGCACTGATTTCATAAGGAGAATGACTACTTCCCAAATAATATAGCCCCAATTAGATATGTTGGGGAGCGTAATGAATAAATACAATGTAATATTTTACCATTTCTATTCTAGTATATATATTTTTTATAACATCCTATTATAATTTCATTACATGGTCTAAGCATACAATAATACTATACTTCACGGTATATACTCTTCAATGTCGCTTTTCATGTTATTCCACTATAATTATTTTTTCATATAACTATATATCTTAACACATAAATGGTGAATATAGAATGATGAAAAATGATCTTCATCCTATAAATCCATAATTAGATATGGTAGTTAGAGGAAACATATTTCATTTATAAACCTTATTATTCCATCAAAATCATTTTTTTTCTCCTGAATATTTCCCAAATTATTTTCCCTTCTAGATCTTCATTCATGTCACATTATTCATCACATATATTTTTGTTTGAAAATTCATCAATGAAAGATATAATCGACTCCCCTTAATAATAAATCGAAGATATATATTCTAAATATCTAGAATTATGGGATTAATTTCAATTCTCTTCATGAAAAAACTTTCATGGCCTTTCTAACATATGAAATCATACACCTTGTTCACTTTTAAATGATCATAATGTATTAATTTTTCATAATATTAGAAAAAATCTAACCTTATTATTTATTGAATACTCAACACTTAATGAAAAAACATCCATGGCCTTTAATATCTTCATTAATGTTTTTTTATCATCTAATATATATTCATAATAACACATCGGATTATCTTTATTGATGAATCACTATAGGTAAAAACCCAATATATATTGTAAATTAGTGAATGTATTGGTTTTATAACCAACAAACTTTTTGATCCTCTATTTTTTTCTCAAAATATTCTATAAAAATGATGTTATATCTTTTTTAAGTCAAAATAGTTATTATATTTTATATCCATGATAAATCCATATAAAATCATAGGTTTTACCTAGATGACCGATTAACACAATAGATTTGAGTTACAGTTTTTGGTTTAGGCCATTGTTCAGTAACTTCTATTATTTAAGGATAAAAAATATAGTCTATATGGGGATTATGTAGACCATTAATTCAAATTTATGTATCCCAAGACAAAATAGGTATGTTAATTATACTACTTTTTATTCCTCGTCGACTTGAGCAGAATCCTCAACTAGTCGTCATACTCATCCATTCTCATATAATTTATAACAATATCATCTACGTAAACTAATGTTGGGAATAATTAACTACCCCAATAATTTAATATATGAAGATAGTATGATAATTGGTAACACCAAAACAAATTACTATAAATTATTATTTAACATACCTCATAGAGAATGTTTTCTTGGGTATATTTTACTTTATGACTATCAAATGATGATATCTAAATCCAATTTCAATGTAAAAAAAATAATGATCTCATGTAATTAATTAAACATATCATTGATACATTTTATAGAATACTTATTCATTAATGGTATCATGTAATGTTTTTTGTAATCACAAGGAAGACACATTGATGTATATTTAATTTTAATAAGAAGAACATGTAAACCCCATAGTGAAAAAATGAAGTATGAATCCCATATAAATATTACCCTAGAGATACTTCATTCATTATTTTAACTTAATCTATTTTATTCTATATAGAGCCTTCAAAATAGGTTTATGACCATGTATGAATTATATTGAAGACAAAACATTAATAATAAGGGGATTCTAGGTATTTTATTAGGAAAAAAATCATCTTCCAAAAAAACATATCTTCAATTTTGATATTCTCCCAAACCATTTTAAATAAACAAAACATACAAATATGTAGTAGTACCAATTCAATGGATATAAATTCTATTATATCTTCATATTAATCATCATACTAATATAATATATTATTTATATTTAAGATATTAAATGTGACATTCTTACTACATAAACTTATTTAGAATCTATAAAGAGAGAGCTAATAAATGATTAAAATCATATATAGTTCCACTTAAGATTAACAAATATTTTTTGAATGTTAAAATTCAAACAAACATAAGAATTCCATCCCAAAAACAAATAGTGTAGGGTAGATTTTTTTATCCATCATGATCCCCATAAATTAATGGTAAAAATGAGACAATCCATAGTTTATTATTTAGCCATTCTATTTGGATATATACTTAAATAATGACCATTTTCCACAGACATAATCCACAATACAATAAATGGTACTTTAAAAAGTATTTTATTAACCCCATTTTTCTAATTATCATTCCACTATAAATAGTTTATTTTTTACCATATTTTACACACACAAAAATATATTCACATTTCCTTGGGGAATTTTTTTAGGTGCTTCTTCTGAGGTTCTAAAAATATAGAAAGTTGAATCTTCTTTCCATCATGGTATTTATCACAAAAAATCCCATAAAATTCTATTTGTTTACAAATTTTTTTATTAGTAAACTGAATTTTTTTAGAATGATAATTATATATTTAGATAGATTATTTTGAATGAATCAACATATTTCACATTCTAGCATGTATTTTATTTGATTTCTTATGTGTACAATAATTTATTTACCAAACAAATTCAATTTTAACATGATTTATATTAGTAAATTATATTGTGTAATACCATAAAATATTGCATATGATAATATAATCATAGTGAATAACCATGTAATCCTGGGAAATTAATCATAAGATATCTAAATCATGACAAATTATTTTCAATCTATAACACATTATGTTTAACCGATGTAATTCTTAGTCATAATGTATTCAAATATTACATAATGTTTTATCATGAAAATGTGAAATATCCTAATCATATCTCCAAGGAGTGTCAAAAAAGTTGTGAAGTAGTGTCTCATTCATCGTGGACCAGAATTATGTCCTAGATTTCCTCAACCGACTGTTTTTAGCGTTACTTATCTTAGATGAATCTATTATAAAATCATCCACTTACAGTAAGAGTATGGGAATAAATTTATAGTAAAAAAATATGGACTTTACCATAAAAATCATTCTATCCTATAATTAATATTTTCACCTAAGTTTTTAAAAATATTTACATATCCTTAAATCAAAAATATAACTATAATGTGTTACGAATCCAACTAAGGAAACCCAATAATTATATATAGATATATTAAATAATTTTAAAAAAATATTCAAGATATATAATAATAATATGTCCGTAAAAACAATTAATGTTATCATTCTTTGTATACATCATATATAATCAACATATCTCAAGAAATATCATCAATATCTCACATAATATTCATCCCATATAGAAAATTTCTTAGATATAACCTAAATAAAACCATTCTTCAAAACCGATGAACGTAAAATATAACAAAGGATGAAATTTATCACTCAATGAGGGTAGAAATAAGAGATATTAATCAATTATAATAATTGAGACTAATATAAGAATAATGATTCGATATAATGATCAAAAAGTAGTGTAATCATAACAAATAATTCATCGATAATTAATCATAAATCAAGGAAGAAAAATTCATTAAAAATTTTATAATTTATAATTGTTTAGGATAATCAATAATCAATAATGCGAAACATGAACATATCATAATAATTTGAAATATTATTTTCAAATAAAAACTAATATATATATATATATATATATATATATATATATTTACTTGCTTCTTTATTTTATATTCTATAAACTATCCTTGAGGAAAAATTCCAAAAAATGCGAATGCTTATACATGTCATTTCAATGATTCACAAAGTAGTAACCTCTATATAGTAAAATACTGTGTCTATTTGGAGTTTACTAATACCACAATATCATATGAGTTTCTAGACTATGTCATTATTACCTAGTGCATAGGATGAATATATAATTTTTCTCCACCCTGTAGATAGTCGTAATCTATTCATATTTATTCCCAAAGAGATAAAATCTTTCACAATTTCATCATTTCATACTCCATGGAAAATAAACAATTATCATTAAAATAACATCATAATTGTAGTCAATAATATAAATAATTAATAAATATAGTATCATTGGATCATATCCCTAGTAAAACATCATTAACATCAATGAATTTTATAAAAGATGATAAATTCTAGAAAGGATCATTGGAATACATATTTTTTAGATTAAATTTTTATATTCAAATAGATTATTTAAAATATAAAAAAACTAAAAAATTTGGATTTGATTTTGTTTTATAATAACCACAAAATATTTTCTAAAAAATTATAATATTATAATGTTCAGGAAAATGTGAAATTCCATTCATTCCATAATCCTTAAAAACAATGATTTTATTTAAAAAATATATATAATGTACATAATTAAGATAAAGGGAAAAATTCATATTAAACATATTTACAGTAATATAAATTTGGGTAATGAATAATTTTTTAAAATCATTTGGTCATTGAAAAAAAATTCTTAAAAATAATTTATTGAATATAGATATAAAGGATAATGATTTCTACACAATATATAGTAAATAATTATCGCATTCATAATAACATTTTTTCAATCATTTTGAGTACCAATGATTGTAAAATGGGACTAAAAAATGAAATTACCAAAAACTCTGGGGATAATAATATAAAATATATTTATTATATAAGGATCTTATAATTTCCCTCAATGGTAACTCCTTTATAAAAAACCCTGATTAAAATTATATTATTACATAAATAAAAAAACCATTTATTATGTTGTTTCATAAATGTTCACAAAAACTCTATAATATAACAATATTTATAATAAATCCATTTCATAAATATTAATGAATACATTCTATGAATCATTCCATTGTAATATCCAATTTTTCTTTTAATAACAGTTTCTTCTTAAAATAGACTTTCGGGTGAAAACTGGTTCAATATCTAATAATCCTTCTATTTGATTACTTTGGTCTATCACCCTGGATGTGGGGTCTTCATATAAAATATCATGATCTTGGAATATGTAAATTATTTATTCATTAAGTACACTTTAATAATCATTAATATAAATTGGTAATGAAAAATTAATTATTCCACTTCAAAAAGATATTAGTCTGTATGTACATATGAGTGACATATTCAAATTTGGATGGATTGAATGTGATAAAATTATATAATATTTTACATATTAAGAAATATAATAATATTATAAATATAATATATATTATTTAAATCCTTCCATATAACCATCAATATAAATAAGGGGAGAAAAATGAAACGCATCCCTTCGTGGAAGTGTCAGTGAACATGTATACATGAGCGATGATTTATTTTCTCATTAGATTAAAAAGATGTGGGTAATGGTTGATCCATCATAATAATAATTAATAATAATATTTATCATAAAAAGAACACAATTTTGTAATGGATATATTATATTTGTAGTAGGTTTAAGAATAAATACAATTGAAAAATCTCATTTATGAGTTACACCACATCATTGAAGAAACACCTTTAGATTATACCATATTCCTTCAAATGAAGGTATTTTTTAAATTAAAAAATCTATAATAAATGGGTAATGAAACTCGGATTTAATTATGAAATTTATCTTCCAATATAGTGGGGTCAAATACGGTGAACAAGTGAGGAGATGTGGTATCATTTAATAAATGCGGGAAATGACACACATTTATTTATATTAAATATGAAATAATATAAATAATTATTTATCATAATCATTTCATGTGGAACCATGGAAACCCAAATTAGTGAAAAAAATACATATAGTAAAAATTAATTCTAACTGTCACATTTAGAGTAGTTTTCAAACCATTTTAGGCCTTATAACCAGGTTAAGTAGTTTTAAGCCCACTATATCCTAAACCATGATAAAATATATTTTTAACGTAATTACATTTTTTAAAGACAATAAAATAAATGATGACATATGAGAAAATGTGAACACAATGACTCAAAAATTTTATTCTAATTTATGAAATTCATTTTCTTTTGGTTGAATAAGTTGCATTTAAAATAAAAACATTGAACCAATGAATTTTTTTTATGAAAATAACTGATTTAAATTTAAATATTATTTCACCATATATTCGATTCATAATTTTTTATTAATTTATTTTTTAATTAAATAAGAATCAAATGAATATTTTTATATTTCTTAAAAACAAACTAAATTGAATCTTCAAAACATTCCAAAAAATTAAATGACTGAAAAATAATTATTAATTATAATAAAATAAAATCTATTTTTTAAGAAAATCATGAATTGGATCCCAATTTCAAAATAATAATATAAAAAATAAATTATTTAAATTTTTAAACATACAATTTTCCAAAAAAAACTAAAAACATTTTCTAAATACAAGTGTTTGAGAAACTATTATGCTTTTACCCATAGTTTTATCCTTGTTTTGACTCTTTTCATGACATTGTAAATCATTACCATATGTACTATTCATGAAGAAAAAATTATGTTTACCCTATTTTATTATAATAATTAAAATTATCCAATTTATTTACCCCTTTATTAAGATTAAATTTCTATATCTAGTATAATGTTTTTTTTAAAATAAGACTACAATATAAAATGAAGACTCTTCTCAAGAAAATGATTTTTAAGCATAAAACATCATTTATAATTAAAACATGCCTCTTAAATAGATTTATTTTAATACTACAAAATTTACTTTATATTATAATATAGAAAAAATTAATTAAAATAATTCATTAATAAATAAAATTAATTTATTATAATAAAAATGATTACGTGTATAAAAAATGTATTTCAAAAAAAAACATTCTTACTACCATAAAGTACTACTAATTTTTTACTAAAAAATTATAACCAATGAATTTATTTTATACATGTGAGAATCATTTTTTTACAAACAAATTAAAAATTTTTATTCATACCCACCATTCCAGCATCTAAGAGATCACTATCAATTTAATTACTGATAGATCAATAGTATATCAGTGATCATTTAAACACAATGTAACATTGAAAGGAATATATCAATGAAATTAGCTTTATTTAAAAAAAATATCATAAAAACAAGGGGTGTTAAATTATCCTCCCTTATCATACTTTTTATATTCAAATTTCATTGCTATCATAAGAAAACAACGATAATTGTGTTTCATCACATCATTAGGATTCTACATTGATTATTCAAATTTATTGTTTTTCCACAAAAAATAGAATAGTTGACGGTGTCATTTAGAAAAAAATATCCATTTGAACCAAAATATCAACATTATTCATAATATAAAATATGTTTCTATTATGGTTTGACATATGATTTCATTACATGTGATAGATCAGGAATGTCCTTCCTTAGAATACAAATATTCCACACATCGTGAACCTGAGAGATATTTCTGTGATGTTAAAAGTGATAAGAAACAATATCGATATGATTATTAATTGCAAAGGGATTGATATGTAAAAGTATCAAAAATCCCTATATTAAAAATAATAGTGCCTTATTCCATGAAAATATTCATTAGAATTCAATGTCACAAACATAAAATATAGATTCTACTAAAATTATTAATTAAAACTTTTCTACTAACTATGAAATTCCAAGTTTCTCTACATAGATCAGAAAGTCATCTTTTGAGCCCAAAATGGATGATATTGATGATGGGTATCATATACCCCACCCAATTGATAAATTTTCATTATGAATAGTGTGTGATATTTCGGAGTAGGTTGGGTGGATACACATATAATCCGACACATGATGACTATAGTGCATACATTAGTATATGCTCTTTTAGTATGACTTTGGATATACCCCAAATATTGTTCTCCAGTTATTGAACTCTATTAGTATGTATTATAGGATGAATTCTGTAGTCATGCCTTGACTAAAGAGTTGAGTTAGAGATAAAAGGCACACAAAGTAAAAATCCCATCTCAATACACATTATCGTATGAAAAATGCTGAGTCAAGGTAGTTTAATGTACTACTCAGTGACTTGAAATTTAATGGTGTAATCAATTTGAGTACATCATCCTTAGGTAGACCTATTTTTTCTCTAAGAATATGGAAATTTGTATTTTAATCAGTGGAAATTAATGAAATATCAATTATGTGAAAATGTTTAATATGTACCATAATACAAGGATCTGTGATCTACTTGATTATCTATCAGGTACCGAATGATTCTCTATGATTTATCTATGATTTTGTTATCACTATTTTTTGGTTTTAGAGGAGGACATCCCAAAGACATCCTTTGGGAGTAATTATGGGCTATATGAGTACTTTGTAATGTTTTTTGGACTAAATAATGCATCATATGTGTTCATGTCTATCATGAACATTATATTCCTCCAATAAGACGACTCATTAAACATGGTGTTCATTTACAATATCCTCATTTACTAACATACATTTTAGAAACATCCCAGACATCTCAAGGTCTTCATGAGTACATTTTATAATAATTATTATATAAATTTTTTTCAAATTATATCATTTTGATTTGGAAGGAGTATTTTATGGGGAATATGGTTCTTGATACTTGTATATAAGTGGTAATTATGACTGTGATGGTGGTTATATCATGGACACATCCCCATAATGTGTTGGATTTCTAGATATTTTGTGGTTCATAATGATACGATCAATGATTTTTCTCATATTGGTCATATCTTTCATCGCCGATGAATATACTTTTGAACAATGGGGTGAAGCTCTAGTGGAATAACTAGTGTGAAGATGATTTTCATGAGTTGATGAAGAGGGTGACTATAGATCTAGTGTTGATTAATTATGGACATAGTTTAAGATATGTTTTATTTTTCAATTCATCCAGAGTTGTTTTGGGGGTTTATTTGATTGAAATATAGTGGGTTGTAGTTGATGGGTCACTTAAACTATAACCCCATATGTTAAAAAGTCCTTCCTATAACATTGTTAAAGACTTCCTAGTCTATTCTCTAACATTTTAGTGATTCTATCTATTTTGAGATTGGATTGCTGTGTATACAAACCACAAGATCCATCACAATATCATATTACCGGGAAATCTAAAATTGAGATAGACACAATGTGGGGATCTCCTAAACATTTTCAACATTGATATAGCCTATAAAATTGGTAAATGTAACATACTTATAAAATTTAATATCTCTAAGAAACATTAGATAAATATCACAGTGAAAAGACACTGAAAGAACAGTGTAACATGATAAGAATGATGTCTGATTATATGATGGATACTTTTGAAGACTAAAGATATTCGAAATGTAACGATTGTGGATTCATTTTCATTAATAAACAAGTTGAATACAATTCAATAATAAAATCCATACTATGTTTTGATGTGGTGCAATCTATCATGTGATGTATAATTGCCTATTTTGTTATGGAATGATGGTGATGTGATCCCTATATATGGGAATTTTTTAGTAACTACATACATAAGTGATTATTTTATGAGTTAACTCTATATACCTATCTTCATATAAAATCTTGGAGTGAAGGTGATGTACCATGAAATTAGGTGTCGGTTCTAGTGTCCAAGGATAGAGAGGGATAATGACATATTCATTCCACAATTCCTTACATATAATAATTTAATGATCGAGCAACAAAATCCTAGTTATTTGATAAATCCACATCATGTTCCCTTGGAGAAGTGGTAAGATTTCATGATGATCATTTTGAATGGGATACCTAGGAGCTTTAATTTATGTAACATTGTTTGGGTGATTTTTTAATAGATAACAAAAGATTCACATTTCATACTGATCCATGAGATTCAATTAGTTAATGATATAGAAATAATATATCTCAATTATATTTTACTCTCTGAAGAAAATCCCTTGAGAATTTTTTTCTAATAGAGACTAACATTCTCTATTGTGAATGTGTGATAGGTTAAAAAGGAATTAGTGACTCATATTGGATTGAGCATAGTGTACCCTGCCAAGAAAGACAAACAATAAGATGAGTACCCACAATACAATATTTACTATAATTTGATTTAAATTGTTCATATGTGGGTTCTTATGGAAGCCTATATCATTCACTACATTGTTTTAATGATTTGGTGAGGAATTACTTGTGAGGATTATTGTCATTCAAGATACATCCAGGAGAATATCATTGTTTTAGATGAGGCTGATCACAATTCAGAGTGGGTAGTAGTCTTATGCAAACCATTGTCGGATTCCCTTGTAGTTATATATATAAAACAATGTCTTCAACAACTGAATCCTTCATTTATCCTGTAACATTATGGGAATAAAGGGAATATATCAACCAATTTTGTTACACCCTTTGAGATCAATATGTTGATTCAAATAGAGTACTACCATATGGATCTACCATCTGAATGCTTTATTATTCATGATGGGTTTCATATGTCATAAATCCAATGTTATAGGCCCAATCCTATGAATTTCATCAACTATGATGATATTAATATGGATCAAGTAACATTATTTGTGGAATTACCATTATATACTTTAGCAGAGGATACAAAAGAATTTTATTTGTAGATAAATCCACTTTTCGATATTTCATGGTGTAATGGATGGTTCTAGGAGGATAACAGGGAGTGAGAGGGAGATGGTTTGGTTTAGTGGCATGGTTTTTTAAATAATCTTATAGACACTTAACAAGGATGATATCTATTTAGATGGGATGATATTAATGAAATAAAAAATAGATGTTTTACCATTTAATTTCATATTTTAATCATTTGTTTTTGACCTATGCATAGATTTTATAGATTTTTGTGTGATTATAGAGAGTTATATAGAGCTTCAATGTCCATTTTTAAGGTTCAGTAAATTCCAAATCCATTATTATTATCCATGAAACAGTGTGCCTTGTTGTAGAGTCTCTTGGGAGATGTATATTTAAGTTGCATAGTTTGAAATAAGCTTAATCCTCAAATGTAATTATGTGAAACATATAAATAAATAAAAATTCCTTGATGCTGCACCAATTAAAAAACAATATTCCCAATACATGTAGGTTCCTAAGAGAGGGATAATTCCTCACATAGTTGGTGAATGTTTCTTCAAATCAGTTACCGGAACTATTTTCATGTGAATATAATGATTGAAAATACATCGAACCACCATTATATGATATTTCTTCTTGTTCATCATTCTATATGAATCCATTTTAAACCTTGTGATTCTTGTAAATATACTTGATAAAATACACCCCTCTAAAGCTTGATTCTGAATGATACATGTGATTTGATGAATATTAATATATGTATTTATGGAAAACATATGTTCTTCAGGTTTATTTTAGATATACATATATTCCCTTTAGAAAAAATTTAGATCCCATTAATCATTACAAATTTATTTATTATTTTTCAATCTAACATTGAATCATTGGATAATTACATGAACAGATGTAGTTTCTAACATCTAAAAAACAACCCCTTTGAAGTTAATTATATGTCTCGAGAATGGTGGATGAATTTGGATGCGTTAACATAATAGTATTTTATTGATACTTTATTCTTATATGATATCTTCTGTAATATATATTAATATAATGATTTTATTGTGGACCAATGTTCATTGACAATCAATAGGGATCTCTTCTAGATTACAAGATTATTTAATTATACATTATTTATTAGATAATAGATCTAGTTTAATGATGTCAACTTCTTCAACATATCATATAACTACATATGTTAACAAAATCAAAAAATATATCAGTCAATAAGTATGTTGATGTAATGGAATCTCCTAGGATACCCTTTAAAACCCATTTCCTAAATGAATCTGAACCTAAGTTAACCATCCATGAAATTTGAACTTTCTTTTCATTATCATGAAGTGTGATTTGGGAATCTATTATATGATGAATATTGTAGTAATTTATTATTGATGTTGTGGTAAAATATTCTATACAATTTGAGGAACTTATATACACCCTTTAAAATTTTTAAATTATGTTTTGTTATAAATTGCTTGATAATTTTTAAGAGTGATTTAATTTTATTTTCTTTGTCACCCATGTGACCCATTTAGTATAATTGTTTCCCAGCGCATTCTTATTTAAAATCATATCACATTAGGTGTTGATCACCAATTTTTTAATTATTATAATAATTTATCCTAATTAAATTTTTTATTCCTCTATATTCTATATCCTATTGAATATATTCACAGTTCTTGGAGGCATCATTTTTTGAATTTTGATTAGGTGGATAATTATCTTATGTTTTCCCCTGTGAGGGGTATTTCACAGAACATGAAATAGTGATGACATTAGAAATGTACACATATTATAGTCATAATGGCATCGTGGCCTAACCGGAGAAGAAGAATCATAAATTGATAGCCTTATTTACTATCATGTGGGAGTTTCATGATATACCATCATTGTGGAAAAATGAAGACAATGACATGTTATCTTGATTTCTAATAAATACTAATTAATTTTTCCATATTCTTTTTTTCCTGGACATGAACAATCTTGACATCCATTATGACTCTCATTTTAGAATGTATCCAAATGAGGTATGACTAGGCCCTGTGGTTTCTTGGTTTGAAAAATAGTGCTCTGTTAATGATCATTTATTATTTCTGGAACATTATTTTTTATCATTGAAATAAGATATTATAACCATTCACACATGTAAAGGATGCATTTTTGGTGTCTAACTGGGTTCATTACAAAAACAATTTTCCAGGGAATCTCAATGGGAATGAAAACATCTTATATAGAGATTAGAGTAAGGGATGTGTTACAATAAAAGATTATAGAGAAGTGGATAATGAAGCTAGTAGAAGTATCAATAGAGACTCTGAAGAATCCTATTGTGTTTTATAATATTCCCCATAAACCTTACATACTCTAGTTTGGCCTAATGTTTTTTTGGATAGATTATTTATTTATATATTTTTTAAAATATCTTATTATGTTCTAATGATTTATCTTTTACCTTTATTACTCTATGCAGTTGAAATTTTATTTATATTTTTTATGGATATGATATTGACTGTATATTCACCCCATTGTAAGCATTCAAACCATTTGTTTTAAGTGGATAGAATCATTCATGTGTAGCGAATTGTATGAGGTCTTATGGATCTCTTAAATAGAAACAGTGGTAAGGATTATGGAGTAACGTAGTGGATGTGGATGTATTTACTGAAAAAATAGGTAAATAATTTTAGAACCACCTAAAATCTACGGGAACTGTATGTTGAAGAGAAATGTTCATAATAAAAGGAATTTTATCCCCAAATTTATTAGTTGATGGAGTAACCAAATATACACATCTATAATTCCCATATTGAGGATTAGATTACCTTTGGTATTATATAAATGATTTTCAACATGTAAATAATTAAGGAAATGTTTGAAAAAATTATTCAAACCATGATCTATAAACAGTGACACACAATGAATAGTTCCATTCACATTATAATTTTTTAGGGGATCTTAAGATGCTATAGGGATGGATCCTCATCTGTTACCCAATATAAATCCTGATAAAATTTTGGGAAATATTTCAAATGATGAATAAAAAGTTGTTAAATTCTCCATAATAGATTAGGTGTATCTTAATTAATAAAATATAACCACATTAATATTTTTATCACGTTAAACCATAGTAATATTGAATAAGAGGGTGAATGAATCAATCATGATGATGAGTCAAAGGTTCACTTTTGAGGTTTCTTATATTTGTGGCCCAGTATATAAATGTTTCCATTCTACTGGGCCACAAATCTACGATTCTTTCACTCTCTCGTTCATATTATCATTTTTTTAATAAATTATTCCCACCACAAAATTCATGATGAATATTTATGTTCATGGAAGTATTGAAGTATTAATAAATCATACTATTTAAAAATAGGATGATTTTGATGACCTTGAATATATATTTTGGGGATACATTTAAAATATTCCAATTAATTATTCTAGATAAAATTAAAATAGTTGAAATAACTTTTTATAAAGAGAAGAAAATTTGTATGTAATCTTATAGAATCCTCCTAGTATATGAAAAATAGTTCTACACAACTATCATGGTGGAGACAATGTTCACATTTGATATGGATCCTTCATCATGATGGAAGGGGATGCTTGATGGAAAGGGGAGGTAACCATTTTTTACTTTTATAATTTAGAGTCATTATATGTTAATAATAGAATTGGATATCTCATCGCATAAACATATGCTCTAACTATGGTTAAATACAACATCTATAACCATCATACTACGTTATATGGTTTGATCATTTATTTTAATTCTCAAATCCTTATTTGGATGTTACTTTTATATTCCTTTTATTGATTTGACTTATAAATTTCTAAAAAGATAATATTAAGCACAGATCTTATAGAAATATGAAGCGACTGAATAAAATCCATTGGGATGTAAACCTATCTCTAGAAAATTAGATCTAAAAAATTGGAAAAATCTCGTTCCAAATTATATTCAATGGAATTTAAATTGTATTTTTCTAATTAAATCTTTCATTTAATCATGTGGAGTGGATAGTGTGGAGTAAGAATGTTTTATTATTGTCCTTCCTTAAATTTTTGGATTAGAGAAGGAATCATCCATGCATTTACTAATAAATGATGGAGTCAGAAAGAATGTAACTAGGAATTATAATATTCATAAAGGTCCTTATAAGTAATCAAAGGATAGAACTATCCTAGTGGAAATAATGTTTCATTAAGAAGAACACGAGACACGAAAATTAAGTTAATTGAACCATTCTATAAAAAATTATTTATTTTTAGTCACTAATATTTTGGAATTGATTATATAGGTGTTATAATGAATATAATTTGGATCATGATCACCAGTATTTTGTGGACTATAAAAGAGTGTGTCCATGTTCGGTTTTTTTCGGATAACATTTTCTCAATAAATTATAAATCATTTACTCCAATAGCTTTGTTTAATTTATTTATGATGAACATAAATTATATCAATCTTAAAATTAACTACTATAAACTTGTGATATTACTAGGTTGGTTTTAATGTAAAAAACATTAGTAATTTTATTGTAATTGTATACTATAATTCACAAAAAAAACATGAAGAGAACTATTGTACTGAATGTGGTAGGAAAGATAATGATATGTATTTAGATGTTTTAAAATAGATTAAATGATAAAATATGATATCTACAATTAAAAAAGAATCCATTTAAGACTTAATTATGATGGATTTTGAAAAACTAATTCTGTAACTGTGCTACAATGAATTTTTTCTAATATGAGGTTGAATCTAGAATGATAATCTAGAAACAAACTAAAGTTCTCTAACATGAATATTTAGATACCACATGTAGTTCTAAATGTGGCTTATGTGGGTCATGATTGTTTTCTAAAGTCGAAAAATAAGTTTTGAGGTTATTTGAAGTAATGTGAGAACCCCTGTGATGTTTTGATAATGATTTTAGGATTATATGAATTATTTCTAGATTTTAGAGTATGATAATAACAAAAATAGAAATGAATTATACTCTATGATAATAAGACTTATAGTTTAAAGATCATATATTTTGAACCTCAGATATTTTAACATGAAGTGGATATGATTTTTTCATTTGAAATATATGGATCTTAACAAAGCAATTAAAATTTTGGAAAAGTATAATTTTTTGGATAGGATAGAATTTCTGTAAATAATGAAGTACACCTTGGCATATATGACATTTATGGAATCCCATTTATAGCTTTGTTATGTGGTGTAATACATTAAGTCACACATGACAAATAAATTGACATAGATTTTTTATTCATAACACTATCAATAGCGTCGTATAATTTTATTCATATATGTGTATGAATTTTAAACCATATAGAATTTATTCATTCATGTTCATATGTCATTATATATTCCAATATGTGACTTCAATGTTCTTTTTATTACTTATGTTGGAACTTCATTAGAGTTATCTGAAAATATTATGATATAGAATATATATCTATTTATAAGACTCTCATATCAATTGTGCAAGATAACTGGATCTATGGATTACTTTTTTTAAGAAAAAATATAAGAAAAGTAGAAAATTAATCAATTGGAAATTTTTATAGATAAATGACATTTTATGATTCAACAAATATTATTTCCACTATAAAACATTATTAATCTCTATTTATCCTTGATTGGAGATTTAATAATAGATGATAACTTTTATATATATATATGAGGATCACTATTTTATTAATATCTAATTGTCAAAATATAATAATTTAAAATAATCACTGGTGATCAAAATATGAATTAATTAATTTGGAGTATAAAAGTAACATTACGTTATTCAATATAATAGAATAAATTTTGATTCCATAGGTCTAATATAAGAAGAATTTGTTTAAACTAAAAAAAATTCAAGGTTAAGAAGAATATTTCTGAAATTAATTATATTTTTGTGGAGAAAATCCAAGAATAATATATAATAGAAATGAAGAAAATGTGTAGAGATCCTTTTATTGTGATTCAGTAGATTAAGTTGTCAAAAAATTATTCTGATTCCCCATGTGGATGAGCATAATAATGATAAGATTCTATCTTCTATTTTTAGAATAAATCTTGATGTGTGTATTTATTTTTTGAAAATCTTAAATTGACAATAAGATGAAAACTTACCCAACAATCATCTGATATATGATTTTTGTTCATCCATTAAGGTGTTTATATATGAGGTTTCTTATGGAGTAATTTTTAGAATAATATTATTATATATATAATTTTTAAAAGATTATATGTATGGATAAAAAATGAGAATGAAGTGAATGAAATTATACTCCTATAATTTGTAATAAGATAACGATTAGAATGAAATAATAATTTTGAGATTTTGGGTAAAAACATAAATTTTCCATTGAAACGTTAAAAAGGTTAATTATTTGATGGTAGTAATACAAAAATACTTTGATATAATTTCTATATTTAATATATTTAATATAATATAAAGTGAAATAAATATAAAATGATGGAAAATAACAATGTAATACTATTATCATGACAAAATCACAAAGAAGAAGGGCCTAAGATCTATGTAATATCATAAAAAATCAAAATCATGTATTAGAGTAGATATAAAAATAATTTGTAATAGAATAAGAAAAGAAAAAAAATTATTTTTTCCAAAATAATTTTTTTAGAATAAGTCTCTACAAATTACATAAAATTATAGATTTAGTTAAAAAAGTAAAAGAAGAGATTGAGAAGTGTGATGTGTTGAAAAGGTCACTAATAATCTAATATCCACGATGACCATTGGATTTTATGTAAGATAATCATTTCAAAATATTCTAATTAAGATATATAGGTAAGGATCTCAAAAAGAGTCTCAGCTAAAAACAAGTATTCATGATGAGAATAAGTAATATAATGAATATTTCCAAGATAGGAATAATATTTTATTCAATTGATGAATTGGAATCATGATCTAAAATAATATCTATTTTAGATGTTTTATTTAGGAATAATAAAAAGTATAAATAATTGTACATATAAATATTATTTCTATTGGAATGATGGACATAGGAATGTAATTTAAACGATACATAGACCCTATGAACTTTAGGGTAGACACATATATTGAAGATAATCACCTCAAAACTCTAATTTTTTACTATAATAATATATATTTGAATCTATTATTAAGAAATATCATGGAAATTATGCATTATCTTTCCCATTATTTATTGTTCCATATAAAACTATTATGCAATTATATACCATTATATTTCACAATTCATGTGGTATTATGGGATTAGATAAAAAAATATATCCATTCAAATACAAATAGGTTATAGAGGTAAAATTAATAAACAAGGATATATATTAAAAGAGAAATTTTAATTTGGAAAATATCAAGAAACACCGAATTCACATTATTCTAATGTATCTACATCGATATGTTGGGAATTCTAAATTTTTTAAGATCTCACTCAGTTCTCTCTAGAATGATCTATGTTGATGTTCTAGTTGTTTTATTGATGAAAATATAATAATTATTTTTAGAGTATTTAGAAGTTCCATAGAAGTAGGATAGAGATAATATTCATTTGGATACTAAAATAGAGGTTTCATCGAATAATATGAAGAAGAATAAAATGGAAAAATAAAGACTGTGAGGATGAATGTAGATGTGAAATAATAAAAATATATATTTTTTAATGTGTATGTAGTGAAAAATTTTCTATTAAATCTATTTAGCATGGCACATCAGATGAATCATTATCCTGTTGAAATAACGATGTGTTCAGTGAATTGCATAGTTATATCTACTCAAAAAAAATTACTCAATAAATTTCCAATTTATGTTCCCACATAAAAATATTTCTATATCAATTTACTACATGATGTAAAGTGATAGCAGGAATAAGAAGATGATACAATGGAAGATACTTTGGTTAAAAAATATAATTAAATAAAAATCCATCATAATACTAGTTAATGATAAGGATTAATGTAAATAACATTAATTAAATTGATATTCACAATCATATGGAGAATTTAAAAGAGTTATTTTTGTAAATGGGATTTTCGGGGATGTTATTAATGAATTGACCACTAAATTTGAAAAATTATATTAATCCTCAATTAATATGAAAGATGTACAATAAGAGGTTAATGAATAAATAATCAAGGGGTGTATTAATTTCAATTTTGGAGAAGTATGATACAAAACAATTAGAATGAAAATATTAATGTGGAATTGGATGATAGAATGAGATTATTCTTTATGATAAGAACACACAAATAATGAAGTTTCTTCGACATGATGCAAAATTGTGAAATAAAGATGATGTTTCGCCTAGAACATCCCAAACATTTTAGAAATGATGTGTTTCCAAATAAACTTATTTTTTGATTATTACCATAAAAAATAATATCACATAGGATGTATGAATAACATTTTATCATTTCTTGTTGAACCCTTAAGATAAAAATAGAATAATGTGATAAATTTCGTAATAAAACATGCTAAAATAATTTTGAAAGAAAAACTACACCTGAAATAAATAAAAATATAGAGTATTAAAGAATTAAGAAAATTATATGAAAACAACCACATCATCAACTATAGAGGTATACATGATAATGAATTTAATACCCATACATAGTTGCCATAATAACAGTTTATCTAAAAAAAATAACATACTTGAAAAATTATCTATAATGAATGTTCATATAAAAATGGCTTATATATAACTGCATGTATTTCTGGAGGGTTGGATATATATCTATTTACTAATAGAAAGATATGTAAAATTATGAAAATAAAAAATACCTAAATCTATAGGGAATTGTTGAAATTCATGAGATCCATTTTGTAAAAAATAATTATTCAAAGAATGGGAGAAATTATTCAATATATAAGGTTTTTATGTACTTGGAGAATATACATTACAATGTCAAATGAATTAGTTCCTTTTTTAAAGATTATTTCTTCCTAACCCCCAATTCTAACTCTTACACTAATGTGGGGAGAAGAACATAACTCAAAATTAAACATGGAGACTTGTCTTCCTAATGGAGTAACCAAGTGAAGAAATTTTTTATGAAAAAGAAAAAATATGAATCATTTAATCAAATTAATTTACAAAAGAGATATGTTTTTTTAAGTCATAACAATATTTAAAAATTATTTTATTAGGGAATAAAATGAACCAACTAGAATCATTGAAATATTTCCATGAATATTAAGTGATTGGGAGCTAGCTGTAACCAAAAATAGGACCAATCTATGAATGGGATAAAAATATATTTTTTATCTATAGAAATTACTAATGATGTGTTTGAGAGGGTACCCAATAAGGGTTACCAAAATTATACTAATAGTGTGTGTGGAAGTTGAAGGAATGTTTGAAACATTGTTACCAAATATGCTAAATGGTTTTTTAAATAAGGGAAATTTTTGGTTAGATAATGGAAATTTACCAGTGTCTCCCACTAAAATGTAATATTCTAAAACATGGTTTTTTATAACAAAAACATGAATGGGATGTTAAAAAATAATTCCTAGTACTATTGAAATGTCATTTATAGTATAGGTTACATCATATCCACACTTATGGGACTTGTTCTAGAAACAAGTAAACTGAACCTTGAATTGATTCCATGTGAGTGCTCCCAAAAAACATACATATATTCAAAAATATATTTATTACATATCATTATAATCATAAAATCCTAAAAAACATAGGTTTATTTTATTTTAGGATCTGTTATATAAGGATATTTTTTTTAGTACATTTGTCAACATTTCATGATAATAAAACTAAAGTATAATCTTTAATAGACTAATTGTAAGTTTTAATCTCCTTAAAACATAATTGATGGAATCATATGAAAGAGTGAGATCAAATGATTGGTGTTTATAAAAATAATAAATAATAAAAAAAGATAATTAGTGTAAGCAACGTAATCAGGTTGGTATTATAAAATAATCAAAATATGAGAACAAAACAACATGATGGTATATCAAACTAAATCTACAACATAGTTCATTAAGGGAGAATTTTATCATTAAATACGGCATAATCCAATATAACATGACTATAATCTAAAGAATAATAATGAGGAGAAAACAGAGGCATTGATATCATAATATACTTGAGTAGGAATCAGAACCTATTTCCCATAACACTGTAGAGAAAATATCACAGCATGATTCCCATATCATGGTAAATCCAAATTAAATGCATGATTTCTATAAATATATTAGAGAAGATGAAATTACCTAATTAAAATTTATAGTAGATCTATAATCGCTACCTAATTCAAATATCAATGAAGATTAGAGTTCACTTCTTGATTCCCCTAGTTCAGATAGATTAAATACTGAATTCCCAACATTATTTCATTACATATTGATCTTTAACCAATTATTAGAGTACTATATAGGAACCACCTAGAATGTAGAGATATATAATACATATGTTTTTTAATAGAACATGAAAATAGAAATAATTAAAAAAACATAATTAACCCATGAATATGTGATGAGTTTCTTGAAAACATTAATATATTATTTATTAATCCATATAAAGAATGAAAATGTATAATATCGATATAAAATATCTAACTAAAACACAATTGATGAAAATTGTTGTTGATATTGAAATAGAATGCACTTTATAAAGTAATTTAATTGTTTTATTTGAAGAATAATAAGAAAAATCATATTTTTGAAATTGTTAAAAAGAATAATAATTATATAATATAAATAAAATACATTGAACCTATAATTTTTTATCAAATTTAAGGACTAAAATTATTAAATTTTTTCAAGGAAAAAATATTTTAAAGTAATTATGCACAGGAAATTATTCATTGAGAAGACATAAAAAATTGAATAATTATTTTATAAAAAACTAGACATTATAATAACTATATTAAATCAAAAAAAATTAAAAAATTAAATAATTTACTTTTGATAAATATAAAATTGTATCTATTTATTTTTAAAAATCATTAATTGTTGATATCATTTGGAAAAAAAATTTAAGAAAAATCGATTCATTTTGTGGTGAATTCTAATGATTATGTTAGATTATTATCAATCTTTAATGGGATTAATGAATCCTAAAATATAACTTTTTTAAATGATATCACATGGTAATCCTTGTATTCATAAATGGAAATAGGATATTTTGATATATGAAATGTGATTTTCCAATTTCACTGATTAATATGGATTTTATGTGGATGTAACCAATAAAATTCAAAAATCATAAAAAATTATTTAGAAGGATGGATTCAAATACAAAACAACATCAAGGATATTTATATAACGTGGATATTGTAATATTCTAGATTTTCAAATAATTTTCTTCACAATATTCATTTTAATGGAAATTATAAATGAAGTTTATTCATTTTAATAAATTATTCCAAAGAGTAACACATTTAGTTACCATTATGTTTTGTAGGATTATAAATTTTTAATTTAATAAAGAGAATTATTTATTCATATTTTATATTAAAAATTAACATCTTAAAGGCTAGGTGACAGCCCTTTCTATTCAAAAGGGTTTGGGGGATGGAATCCATTATTGAAGGACAATATGTATGCAACACCTTCCTCTAGTCCACAGGTTTCCCTGGTTTCATATTACATATTACATATATATATATTCATTTACTAAAATTAAAATAATAATTTCTTATATTGTTTTATTATATATTTATAATACCTTTTAGTTTTATTTTTTTATCCTTTTTGTAGTGAAGTCATTACAATTTAATGTTTATCATGTTTTGTTACATGTTTCTATAAGATCCTAACCTTTTATAGAGACGACTTGTGATACTTTTTAGGTAATATTTACCAATTTTTTCCGTATATTTTATAGGGTTTTATTTAAACTGTTTCAGTATAAAAATTTGAATTTTTTGTGAAAAGGGGGAATTGCATGTTTGGTGCATGGTCTTCCAAAACCATTCACCTACCCCCCCCCCTAGAATACTCTGAAATCCTAGGTAGATGGGGACTGCATGGTTGGTGAAAAATTGGACAAAATATGAACAATCATAATTTAAATTGTGCACCCAAGTGGTGTGGTTCATGGTTAAGGTTCAAAGATTATAAAATTATTCACCCATTCCCTGGAAACGATGAATGAATATTTATTTTAACTGAAATTATTTTTTAAAATTATCAAACCCCCTAGATTTCATAATTATTTTCCACCACTCTTTTTAGGAATTTTTGTTTCATTTTTTTAGGTTCTAGTGAGAATTTCATGAATTCTAGAGTTATTTTATTGATTAATCTATGGTCTGATTGAATGGTTTTCACATCTCCAAGTAATATATATCCTCTCATGTGGTTTTTCCACTCTCTCTCTATCCAAATGAAGAGGAATGCCTTATTTATTCATGAAATTTTTTTAGATATAGGTTATTATTGATTTAACTACATTTTATAATGGTTCTACATTTTCGTTCTACATCATATTTTTCTTTGTAAAATTTAACATCCTGTTTCAATTTAAGGAATTTACGTTGAGTGAACCCAGAATAATGATCTTGATGTTGATGGTCCAAATTGACAATCCAATAGTATTGATTATAATTTTTGGTATGAAGTTGTTATTTATAAATATTCATGTTTGTTAATCATATGTTTAATTGGATTAATTAATTGAGTAATTAATTAATATAATGTTGTGGTCATTGAATGGACTGGATATTATGAATTAGGAATTTATTAATAAAATGTTATTTTTTAATTTTCCACTTATTTATATTTGAAATTTATTGATAATGGGAACAAATGTATTTTTTGAAAACCATTTATTAGTAGTGGGTTGTTTGATTATATTTTTAAAAATGGTTTAAATGATTTTTTTTCTGTATTATTGCATGTAGTAAATGTGTTTAACTGTGATTGATTTGGATTTCATATTGAATGGAAAGATGTGCAATTTTTATGAGTAGGTTGGGGACGATTAACTTTGTTAAATTATATATATGTGATATATGTGATTGATAGATAAATGGGTTGTGGGACACAAACTAATGCTTCAAACACCCAAGGGGTTCTACAAATGGTGTCGTAGAACCAAACTAATTCATGTGATAAATTTATTTTTTACATGAAATGACCCTTAAAAATTAAATGTATAGATTATTTATATATGGGTTGTGGGACATGATTTGTTCCTTAAAACTCTCATTAGGTCCTATCCGTGTCATTATAGGACCAATATGTTGGAATTGGACTATGTTTCCAAGTAACAGTTATAGGAAATGAAATAAAATGGATAATTAAAATAGATGTGATAAAATTAATTATGAGTCCCGATGTGTTGTATGATTTAGAAATAATCATAGGTTATAGTAGGTAATGGTTTCTCAAGAGCCTTTAGGAACCCAAGGATTTATGTGGGTAGTGAAAAAATAATTGAATTTGTAAATTTGTTAGTTTATCACATGTCTTTTATTATTTATAAATTTTAATACATAGTTATTGATAGGATATTGTTTTGGAAACCATTGGATGAGGAAAACTGTGTTTTACTCACACCCTGTCGGATATTCCTAGTAGTTCCTTCAATAAACATCATGTATACTATATAGGATAAAGAAAGGAGCCTTATGATAGATGGTTCAGTCATGATGGATCATGAATTAGGTAATTGAGCATGGTGTCTGAACCAACATGGATTTTGTCAATGTCATCAATTTTGGGTTTTTCATTTGATACATAACACTTATGGAATTATATATCTACTTATTTGTTAGATATTGTTTTCATTTTCTACTTTAGTATGTATATATGGTTGGAACTGATAATGGTTTGATTCTAAGTATTTTTTATTATTAATTGGATATTGTTGTTCTATTTTTGTTATTTTAATAATATGGTAAAGAGATTATAGTCTCCCCATGTTTTGTAAAAGAACGTTTTTTTGTAGTCATCATCATGTGGAATAATGGGAAGAACACTTGGGGTCATATGGTGGTCTAGATTTGGGAATTAGTGAGTGGCACCTTATCCAATATATCACAATGTGGTTTAAGATCATGATTTTAAATCCCAATTTTTTCTATTACTATTAGGTAAAGGTATACATGAGACTAGGAATAAACTGGTCATCGTAAAATAATCATGATTAGGATTATTGAACCCATGTACGTGTAAACCCCCAAGTACCCAGGGTGGGTTTGTTGTAATTGTTTTTTCTTTTATAGTTTGGTTTTATTTCACCATGGGTGATGATTTTATTGTGTCAGGTTAATGATTATAATGTTTTTTGAGATTTTACTTATTTCAAATCATTGAATTGGATTTGTTTTTACATTCAACATTTTGAAACATAGGATTATTATATAAAATGCTTCATTTTCGGCACACATGTAAAAGTATTTTTTGGTTATTTTGATTAAAAGAATAAAAAATTATTTTTCTGTATGTGTAAGATGAATAAAAAGGTTATTAATTTGAAATTAATGATTTTAAAATTAAGATAATATGAAAAATAGAATAGGAAAATTTGTTTCTAAAGGGAATCCTTCAAAAGAGAATTTGTTTTACCATATGTGAACCAATACTCAGATGAGTGGTGGTTGAGTTTAGTGATACCGCTTTGGTTTTGAACATGTGGTAGGAGTTTAGGAATAAATATTTTTTATTATGTGAATACCTATTTTGAAAATTTTTTCTATATTGTATAATGTATCCTAAGGCGTGTTTATATCATTGTTGAGACATGAATCCATGATGTTTCTTGTTCATAGGATGATTTGAGGACACGTCAAGAAATGATCCTCACACTATTGAACATGAGGTACGGATTGTTCCAGGTGAGTGATACGGAGAGAAGTTCTATGATAACATGTATTTATTTATATATTTTTTGGAAAGAATCCTAGGGATGGTTTTTATATGTATTTATTACAAGACACAAGATTTTTAGTTGCAGCACCCTACGACCTTCAACAGGTAGGGTGCACTGGAGGTAGATGTGTTACAGATTGATTATATCCTAAAAATCCATGAAAAAACAACTAATTCTTATAGACAAGAGATTAAAAATCGATGGTTATATGTTAATTAGTCATGAAAAACATTGGTGGGACTTTCATAATCCATATTGATAGCTGAAAAAATGGATTGGAAAGACATTCAAGAGAATTTCATCTTGCTCTTTTACACTAATATGCTCGGTAAGGAGTGAAAAACAAATTTTATGATGTCAACTCAATGGATTATATTTTTAATGGACTATGATGGTTAGTTTATGGACCTGATGTAATTTTATATAGATTTGGTAGGAGATGGGGATATGTTATAAAAAAATATTCAGAATGGGATTAAATGTGGAATTATTTCCCAAGATAATAACATCAGGATAAAAACGTTATTAGAAGTGAAAAACAATTCTGCCACATTTGAGGGAAACAAAAGTAGGAACAAAGTATATGACATGTGGTTTGTTCTATATTCCTATGTTTTGTGTATTCCATGAGTAAGAAGTGTCAATCTAAATCATCATCCATGGAGATAGAGGGGTAGCGATTGGGCCATCATGAAAAATTAATGTCATGGGAAGTGGTATTCTACCCCATATCTATCTAGAGGTTATAGTTATAATTGAAATGGAGGTATAGGTATTGGATATGGTACTTCTAGAAAATAGAATACATATCAATAGAGTCATACATATTTTGGGAGTCATACAACAACACAAGGAATTGGAGGAGGATAGTTTCATGTAATTCATCCAACACTTATGGGTAGTGAGGTTGCTGGATTAATAGTAAGAGTTAAATTTCATGATGCATCTAATATTTCTACATACATATTTGATATTTTTTCTACCATGATTTTATATACGTACAACTTCTATAT
The DNA here is from genome assembly GCA_963277665.1 of Viscum album. Lineage (NCBI taxonomy): Eukaryota > Viridiplantae > Streptophyta > Magnoliopsida > Santalales > Viscaceae > Viscum > Viscum album. The sequence goes on from OY728127.1 coordinate 1,021,428,735, forward strand.
GGGTTTAGTCTGGTGGAAGAGTTTGTGAGTGGGGTTATAATGATTTATATACCATTTGGATTACAATCGAGAGACATTTGTTTCTTCAAGGGGTGTTATCTCAAGGTTGGGGGTTATTGTTTTCTATGGTAAAAATATATCAATGATATGATAGTTTTTTAATCTATTTTTTATGTACTAGTCAGTACCATAGCATTCCCTCTTACATTTTTACCTCAAGAGAGACACTTTTACATGTCTTGAGGGGTACAATTATGTTCGCTCCGGAGAGTGGGATATCATTGTGGTAAATAAAGGGCTTATTCATCTATAAATGGAGGAACATACATCGAAATTTTCATATATGTTTCTGGATGATGGAATTTTTAAGCATGAAATCATTCCACCCATAATGGATATGTTCAAGGATGTTTTGGTTGAACACTCATCTGATCTACCACCAGATAGATATGTGTTATTTTCCCATGAACTCATACATGACATTAGAATAGTATATATTCCAGCATATATAATTACACCAATTGAACATCAAGAAATTAATTCTAAAAATGAAGTGTTAATGGATAATGTGTTTGTCTATCCATGTATGTCACCTTGGGGTTCTCTAGATTTGTTTGAAATGAATGTTGAATGGACTTTACACGTACATGTTGATTAATATATTTTTAACAAGATAAATGTGTTGAACTAGTATACTCTTCAATGCATCGATGTCAATTTTAAGTATTTGAGGTGAGATTGTGTTTTCTCTAAGATTTAAATGAGATTAGTTTACAATCAGATGAGTGTTCAATTATCTGATATCCCGTAGAATACTTCTAGAAGAATATATGGCCTTTGTGAGTTTGTACTGATTCCTTTTGGGAAAACTAATTCACATGATGTGTTTAAAGACTTGATGGAATGAATCATTGACTCATACATAGATCCATTTGTGGATGTTTTAGTGGATAAAATCTTGGTGTACTCTATGACTCATGAAAATCCTGACAACATCTCAACAACATCTTGAGTACACTGACATATAACCGGCCATACAACAATATTTTTTAGATGAAATTTGGATTCATCGGGTATATTTCTTGGCTGACATTATATTAGAAGATGGTGTTTTAGTGGTCCAAAATAATGTAAAAGATTTCATTTTATGGTATTATCCTATGAATTTCTTCATATCCGAAGTTTCCTTGGATTAGTGGGATACTATCATTGGTTTATAATGAGATTTTCCTTCTTGGAATCACCTCTCCTAGGATATACCCAGAAGTGAGTTATGTTTTAATGTAATATATCACATTTTTATGATTTACCAGAGTTCATGAAGTGTTTGACAGCAACAATGATCTTCACAAAACCCGAGCTATTGGATGAGTATACAGTTTTTTGTGATTCTTCTTGGACAGGACTGGGAGTTTTATTGATGTAGGGAGATAGATTTGTGGTGTATGGGTCATGGATGTTATGGACCCATGAATGGAACTTCCCTATGAATAACATCAAGTTATATTAGTGGATTTTTCTAGGATGTTTTTGTGTACCTATCAATTGGGTGAGATTTTTACTATTTACACTGATCAGAATAGTTTAATTTATATCTTCTCAAAATGAGACATGAATCATCTGCAGTGGAAAAGTGTTGACAATAAGAATCATTATGTTTTGAGCTATCATATACACCCATACGGGTAAATAGTTGCATTGACACTTTAAGAAAGAAAAATTAGACTCAGAATGTTCAGTAGTCTAGTTTAATGTGTACAATGATGATGTAGTTGGGAGAGATGCATGTTGTTTTTCAGGAGGTCTATTAGCAGATGACCCTCATATATATATTAGTTAAGTACTCTCTTTTGATATGAATAATGGAATGGTAGTGTTAGGATCATGAGTATTTATTCTTGATGGAAATTATTGATGGTTTTGAGAATCCTTAAAATTATACCATAGTTAAGAATTACACCATCTATGTATGAAATCATGTGGTTATACCTAAGGAAAAATGATTGGAGTTGACATGTGCATTCCATGCCTCAAATTGGGTGTCGTAACCTGGTTTGACAAAAATGTATCGTGACCAAAATCAACTACATTGGTATCTAAACATGAAAATGGTATAGAATGTTTTGTGACATGATTCTATATAGGTCAATAGGTAATGCTTGAGCCTCAAGAACTCAGTTGGTTACAATAACCAATGGTCATTAAATAATTGGATTTAGATGACATTACCATATATTTCATGGTTAGTATCCCTACTAAACCACAAAATAATGATAAAATTTGGGTGGTTGTGGACCAATTATTTATGGTATGCAATTTCATAATGATACTAGATATTTAATCAGTTGATCAGTTTGGAGAGTAAACAATCAGGAAATAATCTACAAATATGGAGTTATAGGGAGTATTGTTTTAGAACATTAATCAAATTTCACCACAAACTTATATAGAGGATTGTTGATGTTTATTTTTAAACATGTATTGTTTTGTGTGGAATTCTACCAACTAAAATAAGAACAGTTAGAATGCACTATATATGTACATGAGGATATTTTTTTGAAGTTCATCCTAGACAATGATGGTTCAATTGAAAAGAAACTAGAACTTTTAAATTTTACCTTTAAAAATTGTTACTAGAAGAAAATATATATGGAAGCACATGTGGCTCTTTATGATAGGAAATAACGAATCCCCACTATGCTAGATGGAGAGAGGTGAGTTGTAAATGTTGGGATTGAGTCTCTTGAAGGATACATAAAAGTAGATTATGTTTATTTAGATAAATATTTATGTTCTTTAGAGATAGAATATATCATAATATGATTGATATTTATGACCAATAGATTTTATAGAGGGTGTTCATGTGTTCCTTTGGGTGTTTTCTAGGTTTTGTCACCGTAGGATTATGAGGAAAAGTGAGTTAGAACCTAGGATGGTTGAACCATTTGATGTTGTTGGGAGAGTCTATCCAGTGGCATACTGATTTTTTCTTACCTATAGGTATAGTAATATTCATGATGTTTTTCACATGATAGGACTTTGGTTGTAAGACCATTTCACTTATCATGTGGTCGATGCAGATGCTATTGAGCTTTAGACTGATTAGCCCTTGAGGAGTATCTGGTAGATTCTCTGGATCATAGTGGGAATGTGTTTCCGGGAAATATCATGATGATAGATTTTTTATTCTGGAAACATGGTCATGTTTAAGAGGAATCATAGTATGATGAAGAAGATATGTGGTATGAATTGTCCTATTTTTAACCTTGGAATCATAGATATTATTTTGAGTACTCCTTGAGGATGATCTGTTACATTGAGAGATATTGTAATATCCTGACATATATTTAGAGATATATCATTCTGATTTATAGTTTTTATTTTACCCTTATTTTTATGTATCCAGTGTTGGGTTCTCTTTCGGGTTTTTGGAAAAAAACTGGGAATTTTGGGAGACAAAGGTGCAGGGCATAATTTTTCGAAATCGTACACATACCGAAAGAAATATGAATTACCATAGGGAGAAAGTGATAGAATGATTGGAACATTGGTTTTCAAGCCTTACACCCTCTTATGATAAATCATGGTCCTCTAAGGGGGATACATGTTTAAGCTGCACTATTTGTTTGAACAGATTCCCCTACCTTGGAAAATCATTGTGCATAATTTTTTTCTACAAATTCTTAAATTAAAATTCATTAATCCCCTCTGATTCACCATAATTCACTCCCACTGGACCATAGATGTTATATATCAATTTTTGGAGGTTCTATTGTGGATTTTGAGGCCTTCCAAACATTGTTATTTGGGAGTTGATGATTTGATTGATAGATATGGATGGCTCCCAATCAAAGGTCTCCTCTTATGTGGTTTTCTCTATCTCAAAACTCTTATAAAATGAAAATGAATGTTTTATTTGTTTTTAAGGGATCAACTATACGCGATGATAGATCTATCTTCATTGGATCTTTGATATAGGTTTTCATTATAGATATCGTTCTTCATTGAGAAATTTAACTTTCTCTTAAATTTATAGAAATTATGTTTGGGGGACACTATTTATCAATTTTGAGATAGGTTGTCTCAATATAAAATCCCATAATCATGAATAAAATTGTGTAGGTGGCATTATGATTCAATAATTGCCATGTTTTTGAATTGCATCACAAGTAGTACTGATTAATTAAAAATTTAATTAATAGAATGGCATGATAATGAAAGTGAGGTGATATTGGGATTGTGGAATTGGTCAATAAATAAAATTATGTATTTGGATAATTATTGAGATATGGAATTGAAGGATATTGGAAATAAATGGATGTTTAACATAACATTGAATTTTCAATGGTTTATTTGAATAAATGTTGATAAATGGATTAAATAATGAATTGTTCATATTTTTTCATGGGATTAAGGTGTTGAACCATTATTGTGTGGGTAATAATAAGGGTTTGTAGTGTGTTAAATGACGATGATTATTTAATTCTGATTAAAATTATTAAATGTGATATATGTGAAATATGAAATTTATTAATAAATGGGGTTTGAGAAACTCAGTGATGCTTTAATTACCCATTAGGTGATGGACAAGGAGTTCTAGACCCAAATGCATGCATGCAATAAATTTAGTGGGACAGGGAATGATTCTTCCAAAAAAAATTAGTGAATGATAAATGGGTTGTGGAACATGGAATGACATTTTAAATACCCATGGGGTCATATCCATGAAGTAAAAGTCCCAAAATGTACTATGGTTCCAAGTAGTATTGGCGGTTAATGGAATTAAATTGATAATTGAAACCCATGTGTTATAATGAATTATGAATCCATATGTGCTATATGATTCAAATTCTTAGACGATATGATGCATGTACTCATTTCCCTAATGTTATCATGAATTTGAGAATTTATCTTTTTAAAGAAAGAAAAAAATATGAAAATTCTTTACTTTATAACATGTCCTTTATTATTTATATTGCATCATACATTGTTATGGACTGGATCTTGTTTTAGAAACCCCCGGTTGAGGAAAAATGAGTTATACTAATACAATAATATGGGTACCTAATCAATACCACAATTGAATTCTGGATTTTTGGTATGGATGACTGAAAGGGCCTAATTTTAGATTGTTGAGTCATGATGTAGCTTGGATTATGGAGCCGGACATGGTTATGGGACCTGTTTGGGTGTTTTCAATTTTCTTATTTTTGGGACTACATTTTACATGTTACACATATGAAATGACATGTCAAATCCTTCATTTGGTTGCTTTTTCTTATTTCGGTTCTCAATAAATATATATTTCGAATTGTTTATTGGTTCGTTCATTGAATTTTTTTTTATCACATTTTTATTGTAGTTGTATTTTCAATGTGGTATTACTCTGAAAAAGAGGGTATATCCTCTCTAGGTTTTATATTAGACCCTCACTATAGACATTATCCTCTCATATATGAGGAGGCTTGATTCATATCACGTTATGGTCCAGCTCAGGTCGTAGGTGTGTGGCACCCATATAAGGATGTCCTAGCATCCAAAGTCAAAATAAATATATCATATTGAAAATAAATCCATCAAAAAATATATGTAAAAGATATTTTTAATGGATATGTATTGTATTTACAGAAAAATAATACTTTATAATGAATTTTTCATTCAACTATGGCTCATTTAAATTATAAATAGTTTTTATAATATTTTGTTTACATATATAGTTAATCAAAAAAATTAAAACATCATGTAACATGTTTTATAATAATAATATAAAAAATTTATTATTTGAGAATGTGATTCATGTAACATATAGTTTTTGAAGATCACAAAGATGTTATAATGTTTTTAATATATATTTTTTCAATAGAAAATGATCATTTACATATTAATATGATAATAACTAATAAAAAATGATACATTTAAACTATAATCTATATTAGGTAATAAAAAATATATTTAATATAATTAAATGAATAATTAAAAATATTTATAGGTTTTATAAAAATAAATACTTATAAATCATATTATAATAATAACTATTAATGTAACAACACATAATCAAATTCATAGTTTTAATTCAATATGAAAATTTTCATGAATTATATTTATTAATTTTGAATTTTAGTTTTAATATTTTAAAATATTAATTTGATTCAATTATTTTCATTTTAGAAATCATCTTAATAATTATATCCAATGGTGGATTTTTTAAATTTTCAAAAAATAGTTGGGTATTGTGGGCTGAATTGTGGGAAACCCTGATTTCAGAAAAATTGTCACTTTTATAACATTTTTATGATTTTAAAATGACTTGAATGTTTATGAAAAAAATTTATAGTCTAAAGATATATTTAATAATGAGTATAATTCATTGAATAATATATTTTTAACTTAAAAATCTATGTTGGATAATTTAGATGTGTATATAACATTTTTATTCAAAAAAATTATTTTGGGTTCGTATAATTTAATAATTAATTTTAGAGTAAAATTAATTTTTTTTATTTAATACTACAATAGTCCCATTGAATAAATAAAATTTAATTAATATAATATTAATTTTCATTATACTATTTATTTTTTTTAAATCAATTTTAGTCTTAAAAATTATACATTCCCTGAAAACCTATATTTTATTATTTTCCCACTATTATATAAGAATTTACCTCCACCACATATATAGATTGATACAAGAAAAATTGATTTTTGATTTAGAATATTGACCAAAAAATTTAATAATGAGTTTATATTCATTTTTTGTCATAGTCAATTTTTTTCATGTAAAAAATTATTTACAATATTAAAAGTTAAAAATGTTAATTATAATGAAAATAATGTGAAATGGTCATAATATATTATATTATTTCTTATAGGTGGAGAATAAATATAGAACTATCATTTAATCTCTAAATTTAATTTTTTATTGACACTTCCCATTACTACGACAATTATTATATATATAAGTTATGAATAATTACAAGTATGCCACTCTTATCGCATATAAAGTGGAACCTCATCTCCTTATTTATTAGAAAACATTGGGAACATTATGTTAAAAAAAATTCAAAAATACCTCTTAATCTCTATTCCCCAAATTATATATGTTCTTGTCTCACTAAATGTCATGCCTAAAAGGCATAATGTTTAATCCAAAGGATATTTCTCAAATATAACTTAGTTTAGATATTTAATATTTATTTCTCCTTATACCTCCTTCAAAACTATAAAAAATAGTCTTATATAATAACATCATAATCTTAAAATTAAAAAAATGGTACTAAGATCATCTTAAAACCATATTACTCTAATTTTCTTTATATGGTATCTGATAACGTTCTATATGCATACATTTAGACTACCAATATCATGGAGAAATGTAACTCATTTTCATTACAACGTAACATGGATGCTCTAAATGATATTAATATTGAATAATTATGACACATATACAAATTTTATAATTCTAAAGAGTTGAAATAGTATTCACATTATTTTCTTTTCATCTTGGGGAAAAATGAAAATCTTGCATGTGTGTACGTATATACCAATCTCTCTATAATATTTTGAATTCCATTTGTCATGAACATTTTTGGTGGAAAATTATTATGATATTTAAAATGTTTGAAAATAAAATTTATAACTTTATCATGATATGGGAGAGGTTGAATCCGTAAACAAGGTGAAAGTTCATTACCGTCTAATCGAATCATGTATGGAAAATAGAATGGTGAACGCCATATATTGATTTTGAAAAATAATTAATTAAAAAATTGGTAATGATAAATTATTAATTATTATAATATATTATGATAAATAAAAATATTATTCTGAAATTTATTTAATAAAATATTAAATTTATTTTCTATGAGATAATAATATTGTTAATTATGGTAAAATTATAGGTAAGGGTTTATTTCATAATCTTAATATTATTTTAGATCGTTGATGTCAAGTATATTTTGAGGAATTTTATGATATTTATCTATAAACCTTCTTATATTTTATTCTAACATATAAATTTTATGAATTTTCTAGTATTATTTCTACTCTCCCCATCTTTGGTGCTCAAAAATAAAAAAATTAAATAAAAGTTGACCATATTTATTTTTTGGATTGGAATATTTTTACTATATATATACTTTAATAAAATAATTACATCGAAGATATTATCAAATAATAAATAATTAAAATTTTTGTTTTAAAACTATCTTGGATTGTATTGAATTTTTTTTAAAGGAATCATATTATCTTTTTCTATACCAGCAATTTTTTTCCATTTACAATAGTAGGAAGAGAATGTTTTTAACATTTAAAGCATGAAATAATTTTCTTCATATAACAGATATTATTTTTCAATGAAATTCATATTAAACATTCAATAATTTATCAATGAAAACTATATTCCAATGATTCTATTAATTTTTTATTTTAATTGTTTTTCAAAAGAAATGGATATATCATCTTGTTATTAAAGTTACTTTCAAATGTTTTTATAAAAGATATATCTCATATTTGTGATCATCAATTAATGATACTTTTGTTTCAATAATGATATAATATAATTATAATATAATACCCATTTCTATATATTTCATTTCATTAGGCTATTCTATTTTTTTCTTATGAGAAATAGTTACATTACAGATGATAGGTTTTCAATATGAATGTTTGGGTTACTTATGTATAATATTGTTATTAATTTCATTTATAAAATTATTTAATTGGAAATATAAAACTAATAGGTGTTGAATGATATTAGATATCCCCTTGATTCATCACAACGTATCATGAGATAAACAAGATTTTGTATTTCTCATATACCTTGCTGAATCATGTTTAATGTCTTGGAAAGGTGAAATTTTGGAAAGATTATGATTACCAAAAATATGAATTATATCATTATAAAACCTATTATTTTCATCAATGTGATTATTTATGTTTATATATAATTTTTAGATATATCACCCATTTTGATATTAGTTAAATTGGATATTTTATTATAATTTATTTATAACAAATTATTCATCCCTTTTTAATTTTATGACGGTTTTCAAGGTACACATTCTATTGGTAAGCATCTGAGATCGTCGTTTGATATGTTTTCCTTCCACCAAGGTACAAAGAATTTATTTTTGAATTACATTAATGGTTTAAAAATGGAAATGATTACATTATTATGTTGTTTACATGGTATAATTTGTATTTAGATAGTATTATATGGTTAATATATATATATATATATATATATATATTACCCCTTGATTGAAAATGAATTAGATCCATAAGGATGTGATCTCCTATATGTACAACAATATAAAAGAAACCATTTCATCTGGGTTACTAGATTAAAGGTTCTTATAGTCGATATCAGATAAATTTTACTAGGTCCATTGATAATTAGATTTAAGAAAACATATAAAATATAAATTATAATAAACAACCATATGGATTATTGTAAGCATAAATAATTTTACTCAAATTTTTGTGACATATATAATGATGGGTTTCCTGGAAAGATTATCCTAATATGGATAAAAACATGTGGATTGTAAATCTTACAGAGACTCCCAAAAGTCTGAGAATCCTAAAAAATTATTTTCATATATTTACATGATATTTTATCGCTTCATAACAAGAGGGAATAATGAAACACTAGGCTTGAAAATCCAATAAGATATAATGGAATTTGTTTATATTAAAATCCCACTTTTTGATTTTGTAGTAACTAGAACACTATATGAGATCCAAAATCCATAGATGACCAATTACAATGTAATATATTGGAAAACGACATGCATAACCAAAGAACCCAAGGGCCCAAAACAGAATGTGAGGAGCTAATAAAAAACATAAATAATTGATTCATCACCACCATAAACCACACAAATGACCACCACCACAAGAAAACAAGAGGAAAAAAACAATAAATACAAATCCTATCCTTCACTAAATGCATTAAAATGATCAACCTCCACATAATATGCAAAAAAATATTCAACAATGACTTGTGGAAGAAATCAAAAGAACCAAAACAATAAGCTCCCAGCCTTAAACATTACAAATTCTAGTGTTGTTTAAACAATAATTCACATTTTAGTACATTTTCCCATCTAGGTTCTAGAGAATTAGAATACTTCTTACAATTGACCAACGCTACAAAAATAAACAATCCACTACGCTTCATTGTGCTACACTAAAAGAAGTGATGTCTGACATAGATATTTTTTAATTTCACGAAAATATATTTTTTCAAACATTGAATGAGAATACAATTTCACGACAAGGGTTTTAAAATCCTTTGATAAATACCATAGAAAATATTATTTTAAAAATAAAATATATAATACATTATAAATAATTTTTTAAATCATCATTGAATTAACTTCTGCTGGAAAATAATTCTATGAATAGAGATTAAATACATGTAGAAATAATTTTAAACAAATTTCCATGACTCTTTCTAAAGACAGTCAAACTATTTCATTAAATAAAAACGCACAAGGCACTTGAATAATTGAATCCTATCTCTATCCTACCCACTTAATGATGGGAGGGTTCACTCCCTAATTCCATACCCTATTTTCAAAGTAAATGAATTGATTTCCTAAAAACATTAAAGCACGCTTTTCATATTTATATATTTTTTGGGTTTTCTACTTTAAAATTCCTGTAATCATATTCATAAAGATATATTCTCAAAAAGATATATATATATATCATAATAGATCTTTTTATATATTTTTATTTAATGGATCGTACCACATATAATAATTTCTTAAGTCTAAATAAATAAAAATTAATATTCATGAATCAAAAAAACTGATTTAATATTTCATTCACAAATAATAACTATTAGTTTATATAAATTAAATGTGTGTTATTTCATTAGTACACATAGAATATGTCCATGTAATGTATAAGATTAATAATATATTAAAAACAAACTGAAAAAATTGTTTTTCTTTGTGAAAATATTATAATAGATTTAAAATAAATCCTTGGATCAAAATTTTTACATGAAAATATGTTTTCTAAAAAACATTTGGATTAAAATAATTAATCCATTATCATAAGATTAAAAGAATGAATGTATTTAAGGAAAAATATTTTCAAATAAATAAATAAATAGTTTCATTTATATCTTATGCACATAGTTCTTCATCTTCATAATGCAGCAGTCTACTCTCCATTACTCTCACAAAATTATTATCATGGATATGACACTTACTACATCAACAAAGTCCCACAACTAGCCTCAAAAACATAAAAAAGAACACATTCCCCTCAAATAATGACTCAACAATGTCCCCTACGCAAATAATTATATAAAAATAGAAAATATAAGGTAAAACTAAATTTAGTGACAGCAGCAAAAAAATTGGTTCCCTACACAAACTGCATAACAACCAATATAATTCTAAAGGGTAGAGAAATGAAAGAAAAATTGATTCAACACATTAATGGTGGGAGTCTATATATCTCAACTAAAAATAAACTCTTTCAATAAATGAGTCATGGGACAAAGAAATCGTTATACAGTAACCCTTTAATTGAATAATGATATTGAAATGAATTGGATATAGTAAGGCTTCGTATTAAAAAATTAAGAACTAACCAAGAAATCTCTGAAAAAACATCAAAAAAATAGTTCAAATATTTAAAACAAGAATTTATGAATCATGAAAAATTGGAAGGAAACAAGCTCATGAACCTTATCTAGAAAATTAAAAAATGCACATACCTACTTGTAGATATTGAAATCAGAGAAAGGAGGACATCGACATAAATGAATAAAAACATCCCTCAATCAATCCATAAATCCAATTTCAAACCCATGATTCAACTAAAAATACAGTCGATGACATTAATTAGAGGTCTCCATGTAACACATATTAGAATACGGACTCCATAATCCGATTTGAACCCACATATGGAGGTGATCCTATGCTTGACTTTCCTCCATCTCACTCACAACCTTTCTCAGGCATACGTTGGTCTCGAATCCTGGATATAAACCTTCACCGAGCTCCCAGTCTCATTATTGGTGTTCAGTTTCATCCTAAGAAGACCGACAATCAGATTGCACCATGAAATTAAATTCTTATCATAATAACATTATTCCAAAATTCATATTTTTATTTATTCATTTTTTTATTTTAAAATAATATATTTATATCTTTATTATTTTTATTTATTTATCTTGATTCATAAAAACGTATTAATAATTCAAATATATATAAATATATAAATATATATATATTATAAATTTAATTTATAAATGTAATTTAAAATTTATAAATCATAAGATATAATATTAGGATTCATTTAAAAAAAATTATTAATTTTAATCATTATTTTTAATGTTGTTATGTTTACCTTTACTTCAAAATTTTATTTTCTATAAATATTATGTTGATTAATAAAACAAAATTCATAATAACATATTAGTTTTAATATTACTTTTGATTGATTTTATTTATTAAAAAATTATTTGAAAATATTATTTCATGATTAAGTGTATTTAATTTATATAATTTTAATATGTCATCATGTATTTAAAATGTGAAATTTTAAAAAAAATACAAACCTGAGTAAAATAATATCATTTTGATTAAATGAAAATATTTAGTTTTATAAAAAATATTCCATACTAATATTTATTTAAAATATAAATATTTTATTGATAATATAATATTTATTATAGACTACAAAAACATTTTTATGGCATTGTTTTCCTCCTCTAAAAGCCTCCCAATGAAAATAACAACACCAATATCAGGAATAAAAATTGCATTCGCAGTGAGGGGACCACAGTCAACATCCAAACCCGACATCTTAAAACCTCTAGTTAACCACAACTATAGATCCAACATGTATAAGGTATATGGAAATTAAATCGGTGGAGGTATTTGAATTTTGAAGGCTCCAAGTGATGAAAAAACTATCAAAATGGAACTATAAGATGAAGACAGGATCGAGCCGATATGGTTGCACCTAGAAAATAACTGATTGATTAACCTCAAATCATAAAAACACTGAGTTAACATCTCACAACATACAAAATAGAGAAGTGTGATGGAATTCTAGGTCCGTGTAGGGTTTTGGTGGATAAGGGATTCAACCACAGTTCACTTAGAAACATCTCCATAAAAATGACAAAGAAACAAAAAACAGAGCACCAATGAGAAATGAAAACAAGATTGAGAAGGGAAATAGGGGAGGATGTAAAGGGAAGGTAGAGAAGAAGTTGCAGGATCCTCCCCTCCAAATGCAATCCAAAGAGAAAGCATAGTTATTGATGAAGGAGGGATACACTCCTATGGGATTTCATTTAATTTATTCACATTACCTTTATCGAACATTATATAGTGATAACAAATTATTATTATGAGTTTATTATTGTCCCAAAGGCATAAATCATAATATTATTGAATATTCTATAAATAATGTTTTAATTTATCTTAATTCATGACATTTATTTTGAATTATAATATTTGATTAAAAACTAAAAATATTATGAGCTAACAAATTTTCCAATTTTTTTTTAAAGATTATTTTTAATTAATGGAATGGATAACCTATTCACACCCATATTTTATGTAGAGATTTCCCACTTAAGATTATCTATAATACATGATTTGCTGATAAATAAACTATAAAGATTATAGGGGAATTAAAGTGAAGTATTCCTAGTTATATATGGAATCTTGCAGTTTCAAAATTCCATAATATGATATTTGAATAGTAAATACAGCAGAAACCTCAAGAAATACAAATATAAAAACTTATATTAATATTTTCTGAATATACCAAGTTCCTAGTGAATACATTTCACACTTTGGAAAGTATATAATGAAAAAATGTTTCTTTTTATTGTTTTTACAAATGTATTATAATTAATTTGGGCTGTTATTTAAAAATTCTAAGGAGTTTGAAGAAAGAGATGGTGTGAAATATATTTTTTAGGGGTATTTGATTAGAAAAGTATATTCCTTATAGTAAACAAGAATAAAAGGAAAGGTAATTTTTTAATTTTAAAAACAATTAATGGGAAAATTCTATTATGCAAGAAGAAAACATTATAATATTATCAAGGCATACCACAGACTATGAATTTAATCCATAAAGTAAGATTAATTATTCATTTAAATGGATAATTCTAAGACATTTAATTAGGATTTTTTTTCAAATATTTTAAATATATAATAATTTTTTTCTTATTCCCTCATGGTGGAAAAGTAATTATCCAATTTGAATATTTTCAAAGAAATAAATCAGAAAAATAAAATTAATAACCTCTATCTGAATTGAAATGTGGAAAAATGGAAAAAGGGAAAAGTGAAATTTTAAAATTCTAATAATTATAGAATGAAACATCATATTTATTACATAATATTAATTTTTTTCTATTATAAGTGTTTGGATAAATCCCCTAAAGTTTATTGACAAAGAAGAAATTGGAACTGAGTAATATATAAGGAGATAAGAACCTACTCATGTGAATTCCCAAAGAACAAAGAGAAGTTACATAAACAAAATATAGTGGCATGTTTATGATTATAAAATCACAATGGTTGATTCTTATGTGTGAAACAACAACGTGGAATGTACATTGATCATAAACTTGAACTTTTCAAACACTTCATTTGATTATGAATCCGCGGTAACATTTATCTGTAAAAAAATGTACTCATCCCTTAACACAATGTCAATATAGTTTCCAATCATGTCATTTTGTGAGAAAATGAATATTATGATATTTCTACATTAATATTCACAAGTAATATCTAGTTAAAATCACGTTGTTATACCAACGAATGAATTTGGAAAAAATAATGTTTTTATAAAATTATACACGTATTATTGTATATAGTAAATTATGTGTTAATGTGTTATATCTATTATTTGGGTGTTAATATGGACTTTTTTAATTAATCACATGATAGTTTACTCATATTAAATATTATCTTAATTTATTCTCACCATTTTTGGATTTAGAAATTTGGAATAAATTTTCTTAATTTTTTTGGATCTTATGATTCATTATATGTTGATCATCATGAATTAGGATTAAAATTTCAACTTTGTCAATAATTATTTTAATAATAATTGGAAACATCTCAAATTAGTCATTAAGAGGAAAAAAGTAACTTATAAAGTTGAAAGGAATCATGTATGTATTTTTATCATATTCTATTAGTTTTATATTAATATAAATATATTATGCGCTAATCATAACTCTGCTAGGAAATTTTATAAACTAATTATAAAATATATGTTTTATAATTATGTATATATAGTTTTTATAAAATATTTATAATATGACTGATATTCCTACCATAGAAAGTGTGGTTGATATGTGGTTGAATATTATAAATTAATTCAAATATTTTTTAATCTGATGACCATGATTATTTTAATTAGTGTATAATAATAATAAGTATTATTTATTTATTAATGTATGTGAGGATTAATGTAACATACAATATTTACAAAGAAAAAATTATTAAATTTTATTTCTTAATGAAATATCTAAAGGAATTTCTATTATTTTAATAAAATTATCCAAATATACATACAAATTTTTATCACCTCTATCGATTTCATATATATTATAAAATTTAAAATGGAATTATTTACTAAAATTTTTTACTAAATAAGGGGATGATAGAGGTCAGATAAAAACATGTTCCTTCGAATTAGGATACTGAACTTCAACCCACGACAGAAGGGAAATAAGGGTCAATCGCCTACTAATAGCCCATATAATGTCTTGATTACATCTCCTTTTTTCCTAAATATAATTTTACAATATTTATGGTCTTTTTTACATAAATAGTCATATATTATAACTGATTTACCTTTTAATTTTATTTTAATATAATCATAGAATTTATTTCATTATAATATAATGAACAACATAATATAAAACATGTTTTCAAAGTAATAAATTGTAGTCGAAAATTAAATGTAATGAAATATAACATTAAATTTTAAAAATGATGAATGTTCATTTTAATATAAAAATAATACTTTATTAATAATTTATAGTTACATAATTGATCATTTATATTCTTAATGAATTTTTCATGCTCTGTATACATATTTAATTTGTTGAATAACATCGTAACAACAAGTAAATATTTTTATTGAAACATTATGAAAATTAATTTCTTATAATGTTATTCCTATTATATATAGTGTCTTGTTATCACAAAATAGTTTTAATGTTTTTGATAAAGTCAGTTTTAAAATTAAATGGTCTTTTCTATATAATTTTCAATAAAACATGTAAAATTTGTTACATTAAAACCATTTTTACATTATGAAATTCAAAAATAGATTCCATATAATTAGTATGAATTTTTTTTTAAATATTATATATTATATATATATAAATAAGAACCATTTGTATAACTAATTATTGAAAATTAAAAATCTAAATTTAATTAATAATAATAGAAGAAGTTTTTTTTAATTTTCAATAAAAATCATTACAAATAATTATTATTATTTATTTAAAAAGTAAATATATATATTATTGATATTTTTTCTCATGATATTAATATATTAATGTATATAAACCCAATAAAAATATAATAGAGGAATTTTTTTGGATTTATTAGAAAAATCATCTTTTTTTTGGTGAAAGGTGAAGAATATTTATTTTACAAACAATGTTTCTTTGATGACATTATCATGATCTAGTAAAGTATAGTATGTTTATTAATCCTTATTATCGACAAAATATTTATTTATAAATTTCTATACCTCATTTATAAACATTGTTGTCTACTTAAATATCTATGTTTCACATTTCGAAAATCTAAAAAATTATTTTGTTAAAAAAATTTTTTTGTTATTTTCTATTAGTTATGTAATTTATACAGGGAATTATAATTATGATTAAATTAAACTTAAAAATACCCCCATTATATTAAAATAATAAAATTAATTCTATTTTAATTCAAATTATACTTGTTTTTTATATAAATTCATTTTTCTATTATAAAAATATTTTTCCAAACAAGTGTTCTTCATTGAATTTTATATTCTTATATTAAAATCAACTTTTTCCACTTCAATATTTTAATGATGAAAAATATATTTTAATTCTAATTGGATAGATAATTTTTATTAATATGTTAAATTTCTAATTTTTCATATTGAATGGAATCCAATGTATAAATTAGTTAGGACAGTAAAAGATAAAACATGTTTAGTAATGTAAAAAATATGTTATAAGATAAAATATAAAATATTATTTATTATTGGATGATATTATTTATACAATTATCACCTAATATTCTAATTTTATTTGTTTATATTTACATGATGATGTGTAACAAATATTTTATATTTTAATAATAATAATTACATTGGTGCCACTCCCTCGAATATAAAATTAAACTCACACTCCTCACATATTAAATAACATTGATCACTATACATGAACCATGATATACCATTATTCTTCTATTAACCATACTACGCATGTATTAAAGGTTTTGGTTACACAGAAATTACATCCTAACATGGATTTAGGTAAATGAAAAATGAGGTTTTCTATAGAATAGGTATATCTCTTAGTCGAGTTCTTTCTTATATATTTGAACAGATACCTCCTTCAGACCAATCATAACCACTAATAAATACAATAATTAGTATCCTAAATATAAATAAATGTTATTATATTTATGGTATAAACCTATTTCATCAAATAATAATTTATAATGTGTCTCTTGCATACTTATATACTTCACTTCCATGAAGCCATATGTTTCCTTTTTTCAAAAAACACTCATAGTAGTATAAAATTATATATCATATGAATATATATTATAATTATAAAATATTATTGATATAGGAAAAAAATAATATATCAACAACATTCTTGCCCTTTGTCCATTGGGAAATGATTTTCTCATATGGATTATCACCTCACCGAACTGATTTGAATCATTTTTTCATTATCTCCTAAAATAGATAGTCATAAGGGTGGAAATAAGGAATAAATTATATATATATAATATATTATTTTTTAATTTTACTATATTACATGATATATTTATATTTCCTAGATTATAAAAATTAAAAATTCATTCATTATTACATATGGACTATAGTCTCTAAGAAACACTAATTATTTAAAATACTCTATTTAATATTATTTTTATATAAAAATATTCCATTTATATTCAACCGGTTATTATATTCATTTATAAATAATCTGCAACTAATTAATTCATTTTATATTTTGTGAAAAAAAAATATTTACATAAGTTATTTCATAATATTCAAAAAATATAATTTAATATCTAGGTAAAATCTAATTATATTAAAAAATATTAGTTTAATAATATATTATTGTCCACTAATCCTTGGTTATGTGTGTTACGTAAGAGATTAAGGATTTTCATGGATATGTGTATCGTATGAAAACCTCAGTGTTCCATTTAGAGAAAGGTAAAATGTATATTGTGGGTATTACAGGTAATCCAAACATCGTTCATTACTATAAAATAGTCTATTTTCAGTGTTTGGTGAATTGAAAAATATCAAAAGTAATGAATTAATTCAAAAAAATGATTCACAAAAACTCAGGGTATTATAAAGGTGTTTGTGAAACCTTTGAACACTAACCTAGATCTGGATCATATATAATATGGTTATTTCATATAGGAAACACCTTTGTATAAATTTTACTGTCATTCAAGTTTAGTTATACATTTACACACTAATTTCTTATGGTGAAGACCATATTCCTTGAAGTTGATGGTTATATAACAAGAAAAATATTCATAAAGTATATTTTAATGTGACGAATATTTTATATTAAAATTTAGATTAATCTAACATGGACACTCTGAAGTAAAATTTAACATATGTGTGATATTTCCTAAAAATTTTCCTAGAGTTGGGAGTCATCATATTCTCTCCATTAATTGAAATTATAGAGTTTTATAAATAGTATTATACATTGTGTATGATGTAAAAAACATTAAAAATATTTTTCATTTTGTATACTTTCTTTCCATATTTTATTTTGGTACTTAATTTAAACACCAATTCAACTTTTATATATTAGTAGAGGTTAAAATATTTGTTTATTATCCCTGAAATTTTGTTTTTTATGAACATCAATATTACTCTATTCCTTATCATTTTCATTATAATTTATTAAAATTTATCAGACAAGATAAAAGATCATGCATCATTTGATAAATACAAATTGTTATCCAGAATGAAAGAATCAAAATATTGGTGATAAATAATTCCTCTATAACATACAATAGAAAATAAAATTTTTTATGTGCATGTATGATTAGTAGTTTGATAACCCAAAAATGTATTACGGCCATATTGAATCTAATAATTTTTATCCATATCTTTTCTTCATTTAAGTATATTAAATAAATTATTATTTAATTCCTTTTTGTATCCATTTAGAGCTATGTGAATCATGAAAATTTTATTTGGCTAAATATTTTACCCCGAATAGAATTCCATCAATTATGAATCACAAAATTAGATACCATTATTATAAGGACCCGGCCTTAAACATTACTTATTATTGAATTAAATGAATAATTAACATAAAGGATCTTTTTAGGTTTAGTGTTTTAGAGAATTAGACCACAAATATTACATCTCAAAAGATTACATAGTATACACTTCTACAATGTTTCTTGTTATCAACACATTTACTCCAAAAAAAAGTCATTTCTAGTTCCATGTTTAAGAAATCATGAATTTCTTTGATCCTATCCTTGACCCTATTCCACATTATGTCCTGTGAAAAACATTTCAAAAAAAACATGGGGTGACCATAAAAATCTCACTAAGGGATACACAAGGAAGGATAACTATTAGTTTTTCAAAACAACAAGTAAACCATGAATACTTTATCAAAGTAATAATTTTCATCTTTATGAAGCATAAAATACTCTTCATTGAATAAAATATCATTACATACCCTTTTGTAACCAAAATATTACCATAAAACCCATATAAAGTACACATAACATATAAAGGTAACTTGGGGCATAAACATACATAAATGGAATAACCATACGGTCATCTTCCATGCATATCACATAATGGAATAGCCATACGGCCGAGTTCCATACCCAATGCATTGGAGGTTATAACGTAACCACGCCTCTTGGTATTCACGGAACCACCCGTCATATGGTTTATCATGTAACCACCCATCAAATGTCCAAGTACCATTATAAAATCATAATACATAAAACAAATATAATGGAAAGAAAAAATTCCCACACTTTGATCCCAATATATCACATGAATATATTGACATAAAAAATCCATTATAAAAAAACCATTTTCAATACCAAAATACATAATAGAGTATATGGTATTTATTTCATTTTAAAAACATTACTACTTGTTGAGAAAGCCAAACACCAAATAATACTCGCGGCGGCGGAAAAGGTCGTTGTAACCACGTACGTTAAAGGAAACATTCTTTTTTGTCGTTTGGTAAAATGCTTCATAGAAAAAGATTCCTTTTATATAAAATTAAAAGTCAAAGGGGTTTATACACTGTATAAAATAAAGTCTTGTATTAGAACAATATATGCCTCAATGAAAGGAGATTGAGACGAAGTCCCTTACAAAGAAAGTATCCTTGGAGTAAGGATAAATCAATTACATAATTATGTGTGACAAACTAATACACCAAATATAAGTGCATATTTAGTGTAAAACAATTAGAGTTCATTCACACATATTCATAGAATGAGATATTCAAGGATTACATGTTTATCCCAATGAATCAAAATTGGGTTAAGAAGTTCCCTTGCAAAAAAATTGACAGCCTAACAACGTCACTTCAAAATTCAGAAAATGAGTTGATGAGAGATAAAAAGGGTATACTATCACTTGGACATAAAATTTACATCAATAAGGATATATAAGGACATATCTGAAAATTAAAATATGTAAATTAAATGACCCAACAAAAGAAGTCTTTTAAAAAGAGGAGGGTGAATGGTTCCCTTACCAACTTGACTGTCTTTCGAAACATACACACCATGAATGAAGGACAATACAACATTGATGTAAATACTAATAAATGAAAGTATATTACACAAATATTAGAATAATGGGCAGTACATATAACACTCAAAGGAAATGGTGGAAAATGTAGCATAATTCTCATGGGAATAAAAGTGAGATGAAAAATCCCTTACGAAAACTCTACAGCCTAACTGTGCCACTTAAAACATTCAAAAAAGGATTGATGAGATCAAATAGGGTCTCTCATAATATTAACATAAAATTTAAAGAAAGAGGAATATAAAATAACATCCCCCAACATCACAAAGAGGAGCTTAAAATAATTGACATAAAGGAGAGTACTTAAAAAGAAAGAGAGAGGTTGGATCTCTTACTAAAATTTGACAGCCTAACGGCGCCAATCAAAACTTTCAAAATGGATTGATGAGAGAAAATAGGGTCTCTCATCATATGAACATAAAAAGTACAGTAAGTGTAATATAATAGAACATCCCAATCATAATAAAGATTATCTTGAAAGGAATTCCATAAAAGAGTGTACTTAAAAAGAAAGAAAGGGGTAGGATCCCTTACCTCAAGTCTGACTTATCTTGTTCATTTAATTATATTCTTGAATAATAAACATTCATCAATTTATAATTTCTTAAGTACCTACTTTAAAAATTATTATTCAGTTCATATCACATATTATAATGTTATAATAATTGTTTAATAATGTTAGTTCATATCAGACGTTTTTGCCGATGTTTGGTACATGAGTAAAAAATGAACTTGTTTGAAAATGATTTCCCACATAGTTATAATTAAATAATTTCAATAATAGTATTAATGATTAAAATATCATATATATCCAGTACATATTCATTTTATACTATTTCATTACATTTGGAGATAAAAAATTAAAAGCACCGTTCATGGAGACGGTAGGCCGTACGTACGCATGAACGCTACTTTCATTTTTTTGTCATATTAATTGAATTAAAAATAAATGAGAAATATATATATATTTTAACTCCAGTATAATATATATGTTATATAGGTCACATATGTTCATTAATTTCATTCTTTATAAATTCCATGTATTGCATGAACGAGTCACATCACTTGAGGGGGCGGTAGTCCACACTTCCTTATATGAAATTATCGCATTTGCACAACACGAAAAGAATAAAGGTATGTTTTAAATATAAAATAAATAAGAATATAGTAAAGTTAAATACCATATATCTTATATAATATCAAATTACATCATAATGTACACCTTTAATGGTGTTAAAAAAATATTGAACAATCATCATTTCGTGAGGTAGAAAATCGCCAACCACAAGAAAGAGTATGTTCTTTAACCATTAGACGAAGGTGTGTGTAGGAGTAGCTCTAATAATTCTCATAAAAACAGACTAGTATATTTAATATACTGTTTTTGTTACAAAATAAAGGAATAAAAAGAGTTTAGGGGGTTGGAGAAGCAAAATAAAACATAAGAACACAAGAGAAGACACTACCTTTAAATCGGGTAACTTTTTTTTATTTGAGCTCAAAGGCTTCCTTGGAAAGACTTATGACCAAAGTGAGGATTTAGGAGTTAGAGAGGGATGTGAAGAGACACAATAGTAAGGGTTTGGCCAAGCCAAATGCTTTATAGGTGTGGGTAAGGTGGTAGAGGTGGGGGCCTTTTATAAGAGGAGAGGAGGGGCACTCATGGAATGTTATAAAAGGATACTTTATTATAAAATGAGTTTCGGTTTTTAAAGGTCCCAAAAATATATATTTAGACGATAAGGTGATAATAGTTATAAATCCACCCATCCAATAGGTTTTTTACAAGTTTAGGCCTTAGATTATACATTATCGTTTCATTTTATATAAATCGTCAAATAATGAGGTAATCGCTGCGTCATCATGGTGTCATAAATAATTTAATTTATATAATGTATAAAAATTATTAAAAAAAATATTATGATGTAGGAAATAATTTTAGATTTCTAATAAATATTTATAGTCAAAAATATGACTTGTATAACCCCATGTAAAAATTGTTTTAGTAAAACAACACATGTTTGTGACATTTTAATTTTAACATTAAATAAAAAGTTATTAATGTCATTTTGCAACCAAAGTTGCTCCATGGGGTCCCCAAGTTTACCCATGGATTTTATTGGTCGTATATGACACATAAAATAAGGGTAGGACATGTTTCAAGGTCATTTCATATAATTAAAACATTATTTTTACCTTAAATTACACTAATTACCTCTAATCGCGATTAAAAACTTAAAAGTTACTATTCCCCAAAAAATTATTTTAATCCAATTGAACCACATTTTAATTCCTAATGAAAACCATGTATGTCAGATTTTTGAAATTCAAAACACAGAGGAGGTAAAATTTCATTTAAACGAAAAATCAGTTTTTTTAAGTACCACTTAGTTGTTTCACTATTCATCAAAAATTGACGTTTTTCAGAAAAATACCAAAAATTAACCCTAAGATATATTTGATATTCAGAATTCAAATATGATGTCTATTTTAAAAAATTCAAAACATATAAGTTAAATTAATTAATTTAATAATTAAATCCGCTGTCAAAACAAATAGCGTGTTTTTATGAAACAATATATATCAAAAGATTGACACTAGTGTAAGTCAAATGTCAAAGTGAAATTAATTCCAATGAAACCTATTAGATTAAATGGTAAAAATATATTCTAATTTCACTTTAAAATCAATTCAAAATTTAATCTATTAAAATAAATAAATTAGATTAAAAATAGGTTTTGATTTAAAAATCTAACATTTTTCACTATTCATTAAAAAATGAACTTTGTCGGAAAAATACCAAAAATTTACACAAAGTAAATTTTGATATCCAGATTATAAAGTAGAATTTTATTTTTTCAAATATAACACATAAAATTGTCAAAATGTGGATTTAAAAGAGGTTCTCCATCAAAAGGCGGTTAATCGACCTTTTAAAGAATATTAGAATGTTTACGCATAAAATTGGATTTATTCACATTTTTAATCCTATAACATTTATTGTAAAAAGTAAAAATATTTGACAAACATATATAATAATTTTGTAGTTAGTTTTGTTCATTCTCATCATTACAATGGCTAGGTGTTAACTACCATTTAAAATAAAATTATTTTATTATTAGAGTGCAACGTAAGATTTTAAAGGAACTCGTTGTTGTGTATTGGCTAAGCCATCGAGCATAGAGTTCCATTTAAATTAATATTAACATATTATTCAAAAATAGGGATAAATATAAAAATGTCATATTCTTTATTTACCTGGGGTGTTAAAATTATTGGTTGGAATTTTGTGAAGAACTCCAATCAAACTGAGAAAAATGGGCATTAATTTTCTTATAGACATTATATTTATATCAATCAGGGTTATAGAATCAACGTGGTTGGAGAAGATTTTATTAATGATAATAATAAATTATAATTACTTTAAAGGGGTTAGAGAGTGTGGTTACATATAATTTATCCCCCATATGATGAATAGAAATGTGTAATTTGTAGTTTGCGACAACTCTAGGGGTTGATGGATAATGATAGTATGTACCTAACATTAGTGATTCCCCTTTCATAATTCCAATTCATAATGTATCATATATGGGAATTAATTTTTACATCATGAAATTTTATAAAATATCATCACTCATGTTTAGTTCAAAATGCACGTTCTAGTATGGACATCAAACATGATAATGAATGTGCTATTTCATCGATTCGTATAAGAATAACTATCTTTAAACAATTGTTTATATATGAATTTTTATAGATTGGAATAATTTCATTTGAACATAGTCTCACACGTCAATGAACATAATAATTTTTGGATCTTTCTTATAGAAGGATTTTACTTTGAATTTATTGAATTATTGGATAATTATATCAACTTTCAACACCAAATAGATCTCAGGATGTCATAAATAGTGGCATCTATATTTCATTATAAATATTTTGTGATTGAATTATTTTTTATTTCATCATTTCATCTCACTTTTAAAAAATTTCTTTTCTGATATATTAATGATTTTTTTCTGTAATAAAATCATTTATAAAGGTAATAAGGAAACTATGTGATAACTCTAAAGGACACACAAAGAGGATAAAAGGGTTTATTTCCTTGAAAGGCATCATGAAATAAGGGTGAATGAAATATTTTTTATTCATTAAAAATCCTACATTGTATATTTGTACTAGTAGTGGGTTTCAACTTCCATAAATTTTTTAATGCCCTATTATTTTAAAAGAATACTATTATAAATATATATATTAACACGAATCACTGAGAATTATGTGAATTACTATATACAATAAATATATTAACTTTTTAAATGTTGAAATTATAACAGTTATTAAATTTACTATATTAATAGGAAACAAAAATTATAGAAAATATATGTAGTTTTTTTAAATAATAAACATTTAGTAGATAATGTATAATAAATAATAACTCAATTTCCATTAATTTCATTTTATGCTTCAAGAATACGTTTTGTTTAAAAATAATTATTTCTTTCTATGAGAAAATATTAAAATTAATTTTTTCCACTAAATAATAATAATAAAAGAGTTTTATATTTATTGTTTGAGGGTTTTGAATTATTAAATATTTCTACATTAATTTTTTTCATAATTAATAGAAATGATGGAAAATATTTTTCACATCGGTAAGGGTAAATAAGGTAATTAATGCTAAAAATGTGATAAGGGAAAAAATCTAACTAAACCACGAATTATTTATATTTGTTGTGTTCAACTCCACCACCACCGTCAATTATTAAAAATTATGGAATTTTATTTCTATTTTTATTTAATAAAGACATTTATATTATTTTATTTTAAATAAAATTATCTTTTTTCATACGATTGGATAAAATTTATATAATTATTTATCATTGTTATTTTAACAATATATAAATGAATATTAAATTTTATTTTTAAAATAATTATTATAATATCATATAGATACTTTTTTAAAAAATTTATTTATGGTATAATTACATAAACTTCCTAAACATTGAATACAATGTACATGAACAAGTCGTAGAAAATCAATTGTAAATGGATATATATATATTCCATTATTCTTTTATAAGAATTATGATAACTAAAAAATTATGTTGGAATAGTTTATATTGAAATTACATACCTGTATCTATATCATTAATTGAAAAATATGTAAATTGTCTTTAAATGACATTAAATCTAATAAACATCGATTAATATAATATCAAATTTATTAAAAATCATAAAAATATTGAAATTATACCAAAGGTATGGGAAATAGTTTAAAATGCTATCCCATAACAATTTGTATCAAATATTTAGCTTATAAGATATTTTATAACCCCTTAGTGTTGAAAATATTGTTATTATGGTTAAGGTCAAGTGGGTTAAGGAAGGGGTTAAATCAAAGGATATGTTGTAAAATGAAACCTGACCTAGTATAATATTTTTGGTTGAAATTATTTCATCATTAACATATATTATATTCTAATTTTTTCTACTTAGTTCCATATTCAAATTAATTATGACTTATTGTATTTAAATATTTTATATAATTCCAAGTGTGTTATTTATATCACTATAATAGGACACCACATTTCCACTATTATTCACACTACCTTGAGCTACATACCAAAATAATAACATCATAATAATCCTACCAAATTCCATATCCATGTTCGAGTGGATCTGTTCTATTCAATATAACATCTATAGGGTCTTTAATGAGATATCTAAATGTAGTTATTTAAAGATGAGTTAATGTCCCCAACAAGAATTTGAATTTTCTTCTTATACCATCTTAAATTATATTCTATAATTTACAAAATAATAAAATTGGTAAATAAAATATAAATTTATGTTATAATATTAATTGAAAAAACTCAATCATCACCTATCCTATCATGTGGTGAATGGATTCATTGTTCACGCTTTCTTGTGGGTACCGGCTACAAGATGTGATGTGTTTCATTTTCTAGCACATAAAATTGTTATTTTTTACTAATATAAATTTTTTTATATTTCCAATTCATGTAATAATTTTCATTATTATGTAAAACTTTTTACTTACCTTATTAACCTTCCACTGTTTAACATGTTATATTGTCCATCGTTTATAGGTGTGGCATGTCTCCACCACGATGCAATATGAATCATTTATCATGGTTGCATTTCATGATTTATTATAATTTTTTTATTATATAAAAATCATAATAATTTCTCGGTTATTAATTTTTTATATAATTTAACAATCTCCCACTTCACCAGGTTCATCCCACCAATGTTAATTTTCAATTTTGATCTTAACATCCTCAAAACACCCAACATGAACCTAATAAAAAATGTAATTAAAAATGTTCTAAAATAAAAAATTTAAAATTTATAAAGATAATTTAGCAAGACTATAAATTTTTTTTAAATAGTTAAATTACTAATATATGTTTACTATTCAATAATTGAAGAACACCAGTAGCGAGTTGGGACTCACGGTTTGTGCTTTTGCCTCAATTATCATTCATTCAAGTATGTTTTATTGATATACACTTATTTTATTTAATATTGTATATATACAGCCCCCTTATACATTATATAATAATATATAATAAATCATTATATTCTAATATTATCTCATGTTATTTCATGTAAGCGGTACTGATTGAGATGTTAATAAAGTGATAAAGGATCTCTAAACTCAATATCCATTCACTGAGTTATAATACATCTTCATCATCATTTATATTACATTATGATGAATTAATTTCAATATAAATTTATTTATTATGAATCTAAAAACTATTTTACATGGATTTATATATTTTTTGGTAATCACTTCATTGATTAATTATCACTTCAAATATTATTTTCTATGAATCAGTTTTCTCTTTCATAATCACATTTTCATGAGGCTTGATACATATCGCACACCATGTATTACATTTATAGTGTGATTACATATTCATAATTATTTTTTCACGTATTTATTCATAAAATTCTTATAATTTACAAATAAATCATTATAATTATTTTAAATAGTTTTGATTCAAATTTTAGAAAAGTGAAATAGGATTTATATCAAAATATCATTTCATTTTTATATTGTTTACATTAATGGTTATTTTCAGGGATATTTTTCGAAATTAATTTAATGAAAAATATATTAATTCTTCTAAATTGGTTGGTTTTTAGATATAAATGATTTCTATTCATTGTTATCTTTTTGGACAAAAAATTATATAGAATTTATTTTAATGAAAAACAATCTATATTTCTTTTTTGGTTGATGAACATTTTCAACCATGTCCAAAACCATAAAAATGATTTTATGAAATATATTACCTACACAGGAAGTCTATTAGAAAAGTTCATTTTTACCACCATTGAATTAATTTATAGTGTTTTAAAATGAAATCTTCACATAATATTTCAATACAAGTTATTTTTTATTTTTTCAAAAAATGTGAATGAAATATATTATTTTATCATATATGGGATAAATATTATTTCCAAACATTATGACCATTATTTTCATTGAATATTACATTAATTGATTCCTTGGTTATTTACAGTAAATTTCTATTCTCAATATTTTTATTATTTTTAGTTTTAAAATATTATTTTAAATATAGGAAGGGTGTTACCCTTAAAAAATTAGTAATGATATTTTTTTGATATTTCTATTCAATAATGAAACAAACCACAATGATAATTTCTCTCAATTTGTTATGTGTTGTAATGATTCAAAATTTATTACTAACTAGAGTGATTATGATTGTTTCAAAGTCATTATCATGGAACCCATTTCTATTCAATAGGTAAACTATGTTTGGAAGGAACATTTTCTATTGATATATTGTAAATGGAAATCTTATAATTTTTTCTTCTTATTGTTAGGTAATTAAACTTATGAAAGATTTATTAGTGAGAGGTTATATTATAATAAAAGGATGGTTTTTATAATATAAAACATGAATTAGTGGGTTTCTTATAGCCCTCAAAAGAATTTGGTAAATATATAGATTTATCCAGTAATTGGATTCTATTATGATATTGTTGGAGTTTATTGTGTATATTATTTCATTTTTAAGGGTAATTATAAGAATGAGATGATAATGATGTTACAATTTACCTAACATATTTCATACATATTTTTATAAAATGTTAAAGTTACATTTTATCAATATTTACATCACATGGTTTATGATTATTAATTATTATAAATATTTCACATGATAAAGAAATATGTTTCCTCAAATATTGATTGATCAAAATTTATATGGGAATGAATTACCTTACGATATAATTTTCCACTTTGATAATTTCATCCTACCCTTATTCTCATATTATCATCATCAATCAGATTCATTTTTTAATTATTATCATTAAATTTATTTGGAATTTTATATATCCCTTCTTATGTACATTTTATAAAGGATAAAAAGAGTGATGTAGAATGATTAAAATCTATAAAGGTTTTACATGTGAAAAAATTTATGAGGTATGTTGAAAAAATTATTCTTAATAATAAAATATTTCAATTTTATAAAAAATTCACATTTGTGGACATGGTAATTATTATGTATGAAATTTTATTAATTCTATAAAAATATGTTCATTAGTGGTCTATGGGTTTGTAATCTATCCAATATTCCCATTTATTTTTATTTTATGATTTGGTTTATGAAATTGAGTCAAATTTATTTGTATCAAATATTGAAATTTAATTATTATGTTTGAAACACCATATTCTATGAGTACCACTTTAGGGATGTTGTTATTTATATAAAAGGTAAACTATTTCAAATTAGGATTTAAATGAAGAACCTAATGTAGCCATGGAACCCACGAATTACACTACATTCATAGAGATTAAATAGAGGGTAAATTTCATGTATTTCATTATTTATCATGGTATCATCCTCAAATCTACAGTGATAATATAAAATGATAATGAACTATATTGATTTCACCCTAGATGAACATCCCAAAAAAATTATCTACAAGATATGTGATTATTGGTTAGATAAGAATATATCAAGCTCATCCAAATATTCTGGATAGTAATGTGAGAAAAAAAGTGATAATATACATAATATATCAATGTTTCACTCATGAGAGGATTGAAAATGCGATGAATTGTCATTTGATATGCGGAACAATCATTTATTATTCTGTAATGAATCACTTTGTAAAAATAATCCCTTTGGATACATTGACAGTTGTTTCTTTTTCATCTTTAAAATCCATGGGGATTTGATAATATATTTAGTATCCATCAATGATGAATAATTACTAGAATCTATGCATTACAATGATAAAAAAAATCCATATTAATAATAGGTATTTCAGGTTTTTGTAAATGACTACTAAAACCCAAAATGGTAACATAAAATTTTATTTTCCCATTTTTATTTTTAATGGGATCAATGATGGTGTTCCATTTAGGGTATTTTAATTACGTAATAAAAATAAGATAAAAACGTATACTCCATAGAATCAACCATGGTACCATGTATTGGATTTATCATTCTTTCATATAATTTAAAATATTTTATGATCATCCAATAAATCAAAGTAACAAACAAATACTCAAGGATATTTTCCTGACATTTCTGTCTAATTCCATGACTAAGCATCCCTGTGTTAGAAATTAAATGCAATATATTACTTCTCCTCTGATAGTATCCAAGATTACTTATTCAATGTGGAACATGTTAAATTATTAGTACATAAATTTAGTTTTTGTGTTCATTAATTTTTTTTAAAACATCCACCTCAATATTAGGTGACTTTTTTCCAATATATTCCCACGCGTTGACATTAAAATGGGTGTTTGGATTCATTACTGAGCTCAATTAAATTCATAGAGTAATTATTATTCTCAATAGGGTTGAGCTCATTTAAAAATTTTCAAATTTAATATAGCCTAGACAATTCCAAAAAAAATAGAGTTGAATTAATCTGTTCATAATGTCACCTTTTGATGGTGTTTTTCCACGTGATAAAAAATTAATAGATGTGTTTACCAAATATTATTCAAACTAGTATTTAGTAAGTATAAATGACATAAATCACATTTGAATCACTCCTTATACGCATGGATGTGGATTGATAGGGGTATTTCCTTATTAATCATAAAAAAATTAGTAGTCTAGTGATATATTACTTTCCAATGAAAAAATATTGGATATTAAAAATATCAACGCCATAATGAAATTAAAATGATGCAATAAAGATTATTTTAAATTATCAAATTAGAAAATAAAATTATATTCTTTCCCAATATTGGTATTGACTAGTGTTTTATCATTCATTATCACATATTTACACTTCATTTTATTGTACATTTCATCAGTATACAACTCCTCACAAGAAACAAAAGTGAAATTTCACTTTATTATTACAAATGTTTTTAATGGAATAAATATGAAATTGTTTATAGGAAAAATGAATATCTATTTTACTATGAATCCATGGCCATCATAATTATATTATGAAAATTGTATATTATTAGACAATCATAAACTCCAAATTAGATACAAGGTCCCCAAATTTGATATTTAGTATTATAATTCCAATGGGTTTTCTTAAAACTTTTCATATCCTGTAATTATCAAACTACAAAGAAATATATTGTCATGAGTTTTTCCAAGTTGATAATGTTTCTATATCAGGGTAATATTAATTAAATGTCTAATTTGTATCAATAAGTGATGAAAACTGATTTCATAATTATTCCTAGATATGTACAATAGTTTGATGTGCCCATATATAGTTTTTTTATAATCCTACATAATAAGATATGATTATGTGAAATTTAGTATATAGCATATCATCATGGTATGCTATGGAATCCACAACCTTTATCTCAAATATTTAATGATTCTATAAGACATCAAGAAGGAATTCTATAATATCATTAAAGAATACATAAGATTTTGAATTATGAGGTTCATTAAAATGTCATAGATATTATTTAAAGAATTATACTTCATTCTATAAATTAATGTTTCATACTACATGAATATTCTTGATATTCAGCCTTAGGATTATAGATTGTTTTTTTTTGGAAAATGTTACTCTGCAATAAAAATTTATAGGTGGCATTTTATTTCATAAAAAATTATACCATCTTTCCTACATTCCATGGTTTACTACAATACTATTTATAAGAGAATCGATAAATTATTGAAATAGTCTATGAATGAGTCAAAAATAATTTAGGATCAGACAAATTCACTCATTAATCCCTTTAATGGTAATTTGTATTACTTTTGACTATGTATATGATTTCAATGGGGATGTTACCTTGGATCAATGGACTATGTCAGATTTGTCTCATACTATCTAAGAGGCTCGATCTGTGAGATTTTGAGTTATGATCTATTTTAAAAGAATATCCTTAATCATAATGATTTTATCATATGGATTATAACCAAATATATATATTAGGGTTATGCATTAGAAGAATGTCTTATTTAGAGGTATGGTTCCTATTATCCCTTCGATAGAGGAAGTTTGTCAATAATGTTTTGGTGTTGTTTGGGTTCCCAAATGGGATCCTCATTATGTTATATAAATTGAATATGACAGTTATTCATTTATTGGAAAGTGGTGGAGTAGATGATGATTTCATATAAATTTTTATGGGAATTAGGGTTACAAATAATTAATTTAGTTATGCCTTGATTACTCCATGTACATGGTTTACAGAATTTTGATTCTCCCAATCATCATAATTCTTTGATTTTCTTGATATTTCTCATCATGTATCTTATTTTTATAATAAATTATTGAAAATATTTATGACCTTCATATTAGAAAAATTCAATTAATTTTTTTTAACATCCTCTCATTATAGATTTTTTTGATTGAAAAAAATTAAATAGCATATTACATGACATCAAAGGTAAGGGTTTTTTTAGGGTTTTTATTGAACCATTCCTTATTAGGTTTCATAAACATCTTTTAATGACATAATTTTTTTCCATATTAGAGATTAAATAGATAGGTAATTGATTATTTTAGAATTAATACACCTTGTTAAATAAATTTAAAATGTTCTAGTATCCTTTTTCCATTGTAACATCTTATATATTTCAATTAAAATTTTGGTCTTACTATGTGTTTTTAGGATGGGGAACTATGTTTAGTCAAATATTATTTTTATTTTGGAAAAAAATAGTACTAGGTGAATATTGATAGGGGTGTTTTTATATTTACCTAAATATAGTTCCTAT
Source organism: Viscum album (assembly GCA_963277665.1). Lineage (NCBI taxonomy): Eukaryota > Viridiplantae > Streptophyta > Magnoliopsida > Santalales > Viscaceae > Viscum > Viscum album. The sequence continues at coordinate 1,021,462,040 of OY728127.1, forward strand.
GGCCACAATGTTTACCAATATTTATTTCCAGTGCGTTGGAAGGAATCCTCCAACCACTGTGCTTCTACAGATAACTCTAGTAATCTACTTGTATTTATATATAAATTGAAAAATTTATCTTAATAATTCTTTAGATTCTCCATGTAGAAATTCTATAGGTTCTTTTGTGGGTTCGCTATTTCAAAATTAATATTTTAGAACCTTCCACTTGAAAATGAATTTATTAGTTCTCATTTTTACATAGTAACAATTAGAGAGGTCAAAAATACTTCATTCTATCCATGTTGAAAAAAATTGTTAGATTATATTCCATAATATATCTTCCCAAATGGTCAACAATCGAACTACTATAATTTTATACTACATGTATGCATAACAATTCAGAGTCTACATAATGATACTAAGATTTTACGATTCTTACTATATTGTAATTATCAAAAATACATTATACCATGATGAAAAGGGTGTCACAATCAATTAAATATAAATAATAAATTAATAATTGTGATGTTAGAGTTTAAAATGTTTTGTATATGAGGATCTAAATTCACCAAATAAGAATTTCTCCCCCCAAAAATAGAACCAGTACGTAGGAGACATCCATAGACTATATTTTTGCAAAAAGGTTATCTAATATTTATTCTAATGAAACATATTATTAGGATAATATAGGATCATGGGTATTTTCTCATGATAGATATTGTATTCACTCTTCATCCTAGTGGTTTATTTTTTACTTAATTTTTTCTATGAGGTTTTACCATAATTGGAAATATTTAGAATTCAACATTTCTATAACTAAAGAGAAATTTTAGTGTGACCTAAAATATATTAGGATATTATATTCGAATTTTTTGGGTCATGTAATATCCTCTATATAAGTATGTTCGAAAATACTGAAAATGGTTTATTCCTCATAAAAATCATACATGGGGTATGTTTGACATTGGATTTTATAAAATTAATTAACCTATATTTTTATCTTTTCCTTATATATGGATTATAATTATTTTTAATATTTTGTCTCAGCATATTAAATTGGTGAGTTGGATGTGGATGTTGCCACATATTTTCCATTTTATTTGTCGATGACATATTAATTGTTTCTCAGAGGAATGTTTCGGAGAGAACCAAAATGGTCACCATGTCTCTAATTATTGTTACATACCCCTTATCCCCATAAAATAGGAATAAAATTTATTTCTTGAATTATTCATCTTTTACAACCATATTTTCAGTATGATTATATTAGGCATCCAATGTGGATGTAAAAATATAAAAAATTAGTGAACCCTCTAGATAGAATGAATAATTTTTACATATACTATATACATAGGGTCTCATCAAACATAGAATAATTTATAGTGTCTATATCATTATACCTCCCCATTTTTGATTATTAGATAAGCCTTTCTATTTTTTCCCTAGTGAAATTTAGCTTTTCTAATTAAAATCCAATTAATATGAGGTGGGACATTTTCCATAAATGATAATTCTAAGTATTTTCTTATTATAAAAAAAATTATCTTAATTATAAATTGATTCATGATTTATTACATAAAATAACACATAATGCCACCCAAAATATCGATAAGTCTACTATCTCTGAGAGTTATAGACACATCACAATAGCTTGGACATGGGATACATCAACATTAATGGAAACATAATTAACATGATTCAAAAATTAAATTGCATTTAAAATTGAATGGGATAACCTCGGGACATTCGTAAAAAATGGGTGAGTTTTAAATTCCCATAATAAAATAAACATGGAATAAGGAAATAAAATTTAGGTAGTAGGAATATAAATGGGTAATAAAATGAACACGAATAATAAGGCATGGCATATAATGATAATAAAAAAATTGGAAATGTAGAAAAAAAACATAAAACACTACATCATAAAACATAGGTCATGGATAGACCAACAAGACATCATTGTGAAAAAATATCCATAATATAATAAGGATCACTCCATTTCGAAGATAAATTACCATTATACTAAATATTACCCAATGCATTGGAGTGCAATATAATTTCAGGTGTACCTGTCATATTCATTTCAATCTCATGCTTAAGTGTTCCACATAGATCATACCACATGGATTCACTCATCACCATAAATTATTCTACAATCAAGGAGAGAAGAATGAATTTACGTTAGTCCCTAATAATATATTATATATGAATAAATTTGAACACCTTTTTTAGGAAATATTTATGGTTTTCAATACATAACTTTTTTGGAATGGAAAAATGAAAGTCAAATTTCTACAGCTTAATATTGTCACTTTTAAATTACTTAAAATGGATTGATGAGAGATAAGTGGGTCTACCATCCCATATAAATAATATTGTTAGTAATTGGTACATGTAAAAACATATCGAAATATTATAAATTAAAAATTTAAGGAATATGTCTATGAATAAACATGAATAAATAGAATAATCCTAACTATATTTTGGCATAGTAATGGGTGTACATAAAGGTAACGGTAGAATTAAAGTGAATGAAAGGGGGATACCATAATTTATACATCAAATGTAATGTGTTGGGAATCTATTATACCATATACCAATGTAATAAAAAGTAATTTATGATACATATCATAAGATAATTTTTCGAATGGAAATGAAAATAGAGAAATGAATGATTAAATTTCATCCAGGAAATGGGTGTTTGTAAAGGATCATGGTAGGTGTTAATTATTGGGAAATGGGTAACTAATTTATTATAAATTAAATTCAATTTATTTTTCTTTTCAGAAAAAATTCCCAAATTACCAAAATTGGAAACTAATAATCGTGACATAAAAAAGTTTCATGAATGGAATTGAGAAGAGAGAAATCTCATAATAAATTTTGGCATAGTAATAGATTAGTTATGGGTAAAATGAGAGAGAATAAATGGTCTCTCATTAATATAGACATAATTTTACAATAAGATAATTGTTATAAATGAATGGAAATAAGAAAAATTGAAATTAAAAAGGCTAATTCCTGATAAGGTTCTTGAATTGAATGGAGGGATGAAAGGTCACTTACTTGAGTGTCTGACTCCAAATACTTGGGAGCGGCTTCGTGAGAGATTTTGAGAACTATTGGAGGTCTCTTTATAATAGAGTTAATATTATGGACATGATCTAAGGAGATTTAGTGAAAAGAAATAGTATCATGGGTGTGTTTATAAAGGGAGTGAGTGGGTTTCTTAATTATTAGGTTTAGGAATCTACAAAATAAAATAATCAAAACCACAAGCCTTTCCATGGTTTTTTCGATGTTTTCAGAAATTGGGAGTTCTTTTCATTATTTTATATATAATATTGATGAACATAATAAAATAATTCACTTTATCCTGTATTGGTGAGTTATATTCTTAATTAACTGATTTAAAAACCATAAAATATATTAATAGTTCTGAAGGATTCATAATTTGTTTATAAAATTTATCTAATAAACATAAATATCAATATTATAAAAATAAAATTTATATTTTTTATGGATACTCTTTATTGTATTTATTACATCACTTTTGGGTAATTATGATTTCATAATACACTATGTATTTTTATACAGTATTGATGTTTAGGTGAAAATTAGAATATCTCAGTACACTATGAAAATTCACCCTAGAATAATTTCAATGATATGATTCTAAAAATAAAATTCTTTTTAAATAAATAATTTTAAAAATATATCAATTTATACTTTTAAAAATAAAATCATCATTTATTTCGAAATTTTGGGGTTTTAAAAATAACAGTATTTGAACCCTTATAAAATTGGATTTGACATCATAAAAATTATACGATAATTTATATATAATAAAATTTATTTATTTTAATATTTTATTAAAATTTGTATTTATTTCAAAAAAATAAAAAATTCATAAAAATGAACATCTAAATAAAAATGACCAATACTTAAAAAATTATATTTTTATTTTTTCATATAAAAATATAATATTTATCCAAATTACTACATAATATTTTATAATTTAAAAAAACAAATCAAGAAAATTATGGAAAATCCAAAAATGTAATCCCATGTTAATATTGATTTGATGATATATAAATGGAGGAAATTTTATCAAATAAATTTTATAAATATTTATTTAACTAATTAGAATATTTATTATTCAAAAAAGGAATTAAAATAATCATTTTGAAGGTAACATATTTTGAAGAACCAAATGAATCAACAAAGAATTTAATAATGATTTTACTAATTATTTATTAATATAAGTAAGAAACACACACTCACACACACACATATATATATATATCATAAATTAGATTCTAATAATCAAATCATAAAATATATTAGAAAGTTTAAATTGGTCATTCATTAATAATCATTTTCTCTTAAGTTCCGGTGTTGTGTACCGTTTATGTTATCAAAAATAGATGACACTTTTGAAAAATCAAGGTGTTTTTTCTTCCCTATAATAGAAATTGTTTCGTCATAATTTAAACATGAACTCAATAATTTTAGTTAAGCCTTAAAATATTTTTACTGAAAAAAAACATTACGAAGAAAAGAGTTAATAAAAAATCCTTTTAAAATGTGGGAAAGGGAGGTATAAAAGTGACCATATTACTAGAATTACAAGTAAGATAATATTAGTGTAAATTAAAAACATATATGTTAATGATAAAACAAACACAAATGAATTAGTTTAGTATGATTTAGAACACGTTCATGATAAATTCAATGACCACAATACTATAAATCGGGAATGGTTAAAATGACAATTAATTCATCGTAAAAAACCATAATATAAAAAGTACTCATGTTTATTTTCCTAAAGGGTAATGGAATTACTTTATCATCTAGACTTGAAACATATGGAAATATAATTTATAGTGGAATATAAATAATTTCCAATAAAATATCATATTATTTTACAAATTATGAGAACTAAAGATGAATTTTGTTTATGATCAAAGCAATATAAAAATCAAATGAATAACCTAAAACATCAAATAGTAACAATATATTCTTCTTTTATTTTACAAAATACAAAATTATTTGCCTAAATTATGTTAATAAATTAATATATTAATCACCCAAATTACACAAATATTTATAAATTTTTACTATGGTTCATTCATTAAATAAATATCCATAAATAACACTAATATCCTAAGAGATATTGAGTGTTTTAAAATGAATAATTGTCTCATAACATGTATCTATGACCTCCCAAAATATAATATCATTCATATCAGATAACCCTAATGGGTATATGTAAACATTAACTTAATAAAACATCTCTTAAATTATTATTAATCACATCAAAACTAAATATATTTTATCAAATAATATGTTTCCAAAAATATAATACTAGAATTCCATCATATAAATAATCAATGGTTGTTTCGGTGATTTTCGTCAAATGATTATCCTTATATATATAATCCCAAGACTCTTTAGGTGTGTCCCAAAATCAATCACCTAATAATTCTGATCAACCCATCAATCAAGTGTTTTCTAAAATATCACTTTATCGCTATATCTATTTTATTGGTTATTGGTACCATTCTATGTAAATTTCATATCCTTAAAGAAAACTGAAAAATATAGAACAATACATGGATGTTTTATGACTATTATATTCATAAGTTCATTGATATACCACTTCAACAACATAACTTTCAAATACCCTATTGTTCAGAGTGAAATCTCAAGAGGGGGGGGGGTGAATTGAGTTCCTACTTAAAATTTATATTAGAAACATTATGATAAATATCCCTTATTTTGAAATGGCAAAGTTAATTAAGGCAGTAGAGATATAAATGTTTAGTTTGTAAATAAGTTTCTCAATGGGTGATTAGTCATCTGTTGAATTGGTGTAAAACACTACAACATTTGAAGCATGTTTACTGAACTAAACACAAACACACACTAACCAAAACTAACAATAAATGTTAATGAAAAACAAAGTTTTATTATAGAATTAATGAGTAGTGGAAAATAGATAAAAGAGAGTATTACAATATATAGTACACAATAGAGTTAAACATGAGGTTTAGCCTAAAGCTGATACTTAATCCTCTCCACATGGTGATCACCTACAACCAAGGAGGTTATATTAATAATAAACATAAAACATATCTTGTATCGAGATTTACAACAATTTTCACAAACTGTCCAGCTTCACACCCTCTACTAAAGTAATTTGTGGGAAAAACAAACAATACAGACCACACACAGTCTCTTACATAGTTATAGGTGGGAAATAGATTGTAAGTGATGTTTTTTTGTGAGGATTTTCAGTATCATCTTGTTCAAGCACATGAGATAGTGAGTGTAACAGATAGACACACACAGTTCTCATAAATGTAAAATGAAGGATCAAAATAGAGATAGTATTATGAGATTTAGTTGGAAAAGCTCAATGTGTTTTTAGTTCAGCTCTTGACTCCCTGGGATGGAGAATTAACAGTTTGAGTCTTTCTCTGGAGGTTGTTCTCAAAACATAGTGTCTCAAATATAGGTTCTAACATCATGAAACTGAGTATTCGACTTCTTGTGTTGATCGAGAGTTGATGAAGCATAGAAGGAATATTTGAAATTGTACTCCTGAAATGATCTTCTTGATATTATTAGGTTCACAGTGTAAGCATCGAGTGTATCTTCCTTGTTCTTTTTGATCTAATGAGAAACTTCTTTTTCATGCATTCCTTTGCACTATGACATGCCTTTTTACACACACTTCTTTGGTATTCTATGTATGGTTTCTTCCTTGATCTTCTCATTCATATTAGAGATCCGATAATAGGAATAAGTAAACAATGTGTGGTCCCCCTTGAACCTCATACTATCCCCAGATATGGCTTCTTGATATGTCTATAGTCAGCATTAATTAATGTCAGACGCATTAAATTTACCAGATATGACTGTTAAAATAATCATAAGAATTTGAAAAGTTATAGAAAGGTAATCATTGGTAGACTGGTAATAGTATCTTTCACAATGGTAGGATTCAACAGTAGTGTGCATCGGTAGCCTTCATCGAGAACCTTCATCAGTAGCCTTGTATCGGAGACCTTCATCAATGACCCTTACGTATGTAACCTTTTCATCGGTGACCTTTGCATCGATAACCTTTGAATTGGTGACCAATGCATCAGTAACCATTGTATCGGTCACCTTTGCATCGGAAACGTTTGCATTGGTGACCTTTGCATCAGTAACCTTTACATCGATGTCCTTTTCATCAGTAACCTTGCATCGTATGCTTAAACAAGAGAGAGGTGAGATTAAAGAAACATAGTTTTCACTTGATAGAAACTACGAAAAATAATGACACACGATTATCAAATAAGTGAAACATGATTTAGAATTATCAAAACAGGTGAGTCCAACATACCCATACATAAATATTTTAATCTTTACACATCAATTATTTCTTTATCATATGTCCTTCCATAGTACCAAAAATTTTAGATAGGAATGCTTTCATATAGTGAAATAATATACATAATTAACAGGTTTCATCTTCCTCTTATTAATTTTAAATTATATAATGGTGGTACATAGTCAATAGGGTGTATTTCTACTCTCATCCATTGACATTGGGTTTATATAAGGAAAACCGTTATATATCCATGATAACATCAAATTTCATTAAAGGAATACTAGTAATATTTTAAAGAAGAACATTCCCCTAAACATGAACATGATATATATAATCAAATATATTCTTTCTAATAAAATTTTGGTTGGTGACATTATGTTATTATAAATCATACATGAATAATCAAAGGGTATTAATTGAAATATAACATGACTAACACTACTTGTACTTTATTCATCATGATGCATCTCATCATAGAAAATTCATTATTCTCTCTATAATGGAGATTTTTCATTCTCATCATTACTCAAAATGATTTGAATATAGCATTGTTGTAGATAATTTCCATCTTCTTCACATTTGTGACAATGAACTATCTTCGGCACTTTATATTGAAAAATATTTCCATCCATCTCATTATCAATTTTTTCATGAAAATTGAAAAAAAATATTCACCATATTTTCCCAATTAAATCATCTCCTAGTTCCTTTGTGTAATTTACCTTATTGATGTTTCAACACTTTTTGTATAATTCAAATATGGTATTCATTCCCTTTTCACCTTTACCAGATGAACTTCCTTGAGATTTCATCATCCCCTTCATTGAAGTCCATGGGCCTTTAAAAAAGTAGCAATTTTTAGTTGTTAATTTTGATTACTAGGTTTGAGAAATCATGATATGTCTATATTATCTTCCACCACTTTATGAATCTCATTTGGGTAGTCACCACATTTACCATCACATAATTTGTTTACAATGTTCCTCTTATTTCCCATAATTGGCATGAATAGAAGAAAATAATTGGTGACTAATTTTACACGGCTGAACCCATAAATATGAATCCATAATAATAATGGGATAAATTATAAAGGAAATTTATTCCTTATCTTGTGAATTTGTACAATTAAATCAATGTTATGAATGATCTATTTTCTAAATAAAAACATAATGTAATTTTTTTTATTAATAATTTTTCATATTAGGCATATGAATTTACCAAATTATATAACCTAAGAGTGTCAAACCTGATGTTAAGTAAGGCCCATTATTATGTACAAGGTTACACTAAGTCAATTCCCATACACCTTGTCAGAGTTGTAACCCCTTTGTAAATATATGCCAGAAACACATCCATTTACAGTATCAAGAAATATGTATTTTTTTTTAAAAACCGACTTACTCTATATATACCAATATTTAGGGATGTTTTATTATACATAGTCTTTTCCCTTTGTATTTCACTAGATTTTTCTATACTAATCCCAAAAATAACTAAATATTTTCAATTATACCATCTATAACAACCCTAATATTTATTAAAAATTAATTCATTAATTATTGTGTAAATGTATCCATAATGAGACTAACAATACTGATATGTCTAATATGTTTTGGAATTACATATATATCATGAACACTTGTAAATGGGATACATCAACATTATTGAAAATATCCATAACATGAATCTAAAATTCGGTGGCATTTAAAACTACCCAGATAACCTGGATACATATATAATAAATGGATGAGTTATAAATCCAAGTATGGGAATAATCATATAATGAGGTAAAAAATGATCCACAATAAGCATAACCATATGGAATAAAAGTAACATGAATAATAAATATTGTTATAACATTTTCAAAAAATGGGAAATGTGGCAAAAACATAAAACAGCGCATCAGAAACATATTTCCAAGATAAACCACCAACACATCATGGTGGTAAAATTACAATAAAACAATTTGTTTTAATACGTGTCACAACATTATATATCATGAAACTAAAAATTACCCAATGAATAGGAGTGCTATACAATTCTAAGAACACCATTCACATTGATTTCATTCTCCTCTATAAGTGTGCCACATAGATTATGCAACACGGATTCATTCATCATCATAGTTTATTACAAGATCATGAAGTGTGGAATAAATTAATTTAACAAACCTTTAAAAAATTATATGGGAATAAATGTGAACACACATGGTAGGAAAAGGCTATGGTGTTCACTATGTAATTGTTTTTCGAATGGAAAATCACAGTGTAATTACAGTAACATAACAACATCACATAATGATTCATAAAAATGTTTTTAGGAGAGATAGGGGGTATCTCATGAAAGAGACATAAAATGGGTAGTAATATGAACATGGGAAACATACCCTAACATTCTAAATTTTAATTTTAAGGCATAAGTCAATGAAGAAACATGAATAATTAAAAAACCCTACCAATATTTTGACATGGTAACAGGTGTACATAATGTATCATGGCAGGATTAATGAGAGTGAAAGGGGGATGTAATCAACTATAAAATAATTGGAATTTATTTGGAATATAGAGAATCATTTCCAAAAATAAGATATTTTAATATAAGATAGATAACATAAAATATGTGATTAAATGGAAATGAGAATAGTCAAATCCCTAAATATTTTTCGACATGGTGATTTGGAAACTCCAAGGTTCACAATATGGGTTAATGAGAGGTAAATTAGTATATCAATATTTTATGTTCAAATCGAAATCATGCTTATTATATTAAAATAATCCCAAGAAAATAAAAACTGAAACTAATAATCATAACATAATAGAGGTTCTAGAAAGGAAATGAGAAAAGAGAAACGTCGTACAAAATTTCAGCATAGTAAAGACTTAGGTAATGGCCCAAATGTGGGAGGATAAATGGTATATAATTCAAAGAAAATTAAATTTATAGAAATTGAATATTTAGTAATGAATTATTATATAACCAATTGAAAATAAAAATACTAATTATAAAAAAAGGTTCATGAATTGAAAAGAGGAGATGAAGGTTCCTTAAACCAATTTGGGACAACAATAGCTTGGGAAGGGATTCCTGGGATGTGGGGGCACGTTGGGAGGACTATAGAGAGTTGATAAAATATTATGGACGTGTTCTAATGAGTTTTAGAGAAAATATAAGGGATATTGTGTGCATCTATAAAGGAATTTTGTGGTATTTTCTTGTTATTGTGGTTTTGGACACTACAAATTAAATAAAAAAGAAAAAAAACGTTACCAGGGTTTTTACCATTGTTTATAAAAAATAGTATTGTTATTAATTATTTTATTTGGTCTAGGTAAAAAAGTTAATAATATAATTATATTTCTTATATGGAGGTGTGTCATTCTCTTCAAGAAATTATTTTAAAACCATTAAAGAAATTAATGGTTTTGTAGGATTCATAATGGAAATATAAAATTAAAAAAATCTCATTATTTTATAGATAAAGAATTAATTTTTTCTTAGATTACGTTTGAAGTTATTATTACAACTTTTGGGGGGTAATTATGATTTCATAATACACAAATTATATTTATATAGAATATAATTTTATCGTAAAATCTTAAATGTCTTAGAAAATTATGTAAAATTAACCATTGGATGATTCTGATATACTGATTAAAAAAAATTTCATTTTATTTATATATTTCTCTAAGTATTTTAATTTTTAATTATTATAATTGAATCGTCATTTATTATGAAATGCTTGTTTTTTTAACAATAATTGATTTTAAAACCTTATAAAATTTCCACATGACTTCATAAAAATTATATGATCACTTATATTTAATAAAAATTTAATAATAATAATATTTTCATTAATTAATTATTTATTTCAAAAATACATTAATTCATCGAAAGAAACTTTTTAACTAAAATTCAACTTACTTAAAAAAATAAAGTTCGTATATCATAGTATCAAAATATAATATTTATCAAAATGATTAAATAATGAATCATAATTTAAAAACATATTTAAATTAATTTAAAATATAAATATTCGTACTATTATGGTTAATTTGTTTCTAGTATTTGTGAAATTATTTTTACCATTAGTTAGGATATTTTCATTTTTATCATGGTAAGTTATATTCACTGTAGATACTATTGATATTCATCAAAATTATAGTAAGCATATTACATCATATTTATTCTAACTAATCCAATATCACATCAATTTATAAATGTAGAATAATTTAATTTAATATAAAACCACGAATCTTGATGCAATGTGGTCTTCCAAAACAATACATTTTTTATGGAAAATATTATTTTACTTTAAAACTATAACTATTAATCTTCATTATATGAAATTAAATTCATAAATATATAATCAAAAAATTGTACTTTTACCATTTCCAATAAGGGGTTGTTTTAATTGACTAAAATTATAAACCATTGTACATATTACAATAGTCTTCCTAAAAATGCATTTTTAATCATAAAAATAAAATTATACTAAAATCCAATATATTGATCCATGAAATGTAATAAATTGAATTATATATTAGTAAATAATATATAGGACACATTTTAATAAAATATAAATAATATTGGGAAATTTATATTAATTAATTTATCAAAATGAATGAGAATATCACTAAAAATGGTACTTTTTACAATTCATTGAAAAAACTATAAGTTCCAAAAATACAAAACAATAACCCTATGTTAATCATGATATAGTGATATAAAATATGAAATAATTTTATAATAAACACATTTTTAATGTTCAAATTAATAATTAATATTTTTTTAATAAAATGAATTTCAAAAGGATTTTTAAGGAAAAATTATTTCGGACAACCAATAGACATTACCAAAAAATTGATTGATTATTTTACTAAGTATTTATAAATATATTTACGAAATATATATATATATATAATATAAATTATATAAATTTAATAAAACCCAAAAATATTGTGGAATGGTTTAAATAGTCATTTTTTAAATAATCATTTTTTGATTATGTTCAGTTCTGTGTATCACATAATCTATCAATCATAGTCTACTATTTTAAATACATGGGGAGGTACTATTACAACAACCACTAAACAAGATCTACTTTAAGGGATTAGTTCATTAAATTTTAATGGATTTTTTTATTTCTAAATAGCCAACCCCACTTTTACAAATAAGGAATTTTTTGGCAATATAAATCATTAGTAGAAATATCATCATGTTTTATTGATGTTAACAAAGATGTTCATGGGGTAATAATTTCAGAAATAATATTCCATTATAATACAGTTGAATTATTAAAAATATAGTTCCATACATTTGATCTAATTCTATGGAATATACCAGAAATTATTAATTTACTGATGGGTTTTAATATGAAATGATAAAGGATGTGGGTTTTTTCTCCCTGATTCTATTCATCTAAAATTTATAGTTTGTTTTTGATGAACTAGAAGATTGATGTACAATCCTTTATATTTACCATTCCAATAATGTATACCTAATCTATTTTTTATTCAAAACATTGGTTGATTTTTTTAACAAAATAGATAACCCAAATCTTGGATATTGAGCATTGTATTATGTAATTACATTACAAAAAACCATGACGAACCCACCCGATTGATCAATGAGTAGGGTAAAGTAAAATTTTACAAATTCAACAAAACCTAAGATCATTATAAGAGGAGGATATTATTATATAATTTATAACATCATCATAAGAATAATAATTTCATCCATTTATATAAGTTCACACTATTTATTAGATTCTTCATTCATGTATATTAAAATTTCATCCATGTCTACATGGAGAAACTTATCATTCAATACGCTATGGTTTTCAGAATATCATTCATATCATTTATATTGGAAATTTAAATATATGAATACATTCCTGGATTATAAAAAATATAGTTGTTGTATTTTTATTTATGAATCATTGGATTTTCATACTGATAGGTACATAAACTTTTGAGAATGGTAACTATTATTTTTGGAAAATACTTTTATATAAATATTGTTTATTCCTTTACATTGTTGAATTTTTCATCATATATTCCTAAATGTAATATCACTTATAAATTATTTTACTAGGATGATAAGTATACATTTTGTTACCAAAAACTATATAGAGGTTTTAATTTTCTAGAATAAGAACTAATGATGTTCATTCCCCTGGATCACCTATTAATCGTGATGATATATTAAACATAATTATGTATTTTCTCATTTTTTTGAAATTTTTTTCACAGTCACATGATGATACGTGGGAAAATTTAAGAATAATATGATATACTATGAACTTTTATGTAACATACTTTAGAGAGGAAATCAAGATTCATTTTTTTTCTTTTCATTATGGGGATAACTTATTTTTTAGATAATATTTTGGTTTCAAGCATAGGGATGAACTTATGGGTGGATACATTGGGGAGGAACAAAATGGTTGAAAATTTCATATTCTCTTTCTTATGGAGGACCTCTATTTTGGTTAATTTCGTGATCATCTCACTATTAATTTCCATGATTACTAATTTATGTATTTTTAGTATGGACATGAAATTAATTTGAGATGCCATGTTGAAAAACTCAATATATAAAAGTTTATTATTCAACTTCATATGGAGGACCTCTAATCCAACATTTTATTGATCACAATTGGGAGTACCTTCGTGGTTACTGATTTTTCAACATTTTGGATAGGGAGGATCTTTTTTCCATATAATAGTGAGAAACTCCTTAGTAACAATTTCATTATCTACCATCATGAGGATAATATCCACTCAAACTACATTCTTGATCCCCAATGGGATAGCCTTAGTGGATATATATTGTATGATTTATAATATTAGAAGGACCCTTATAACTACTACCATGGAGAGGGCCTCTAGTGTTAGGATATACATGTTCATCATAAAGGTGTGGACCTATACTCGAAATAGTTTCTTGATCACTATGGGGATAAAAAATATTGTCACTAATTTTTTCAATTCCATCATGGGTATGAACATTGACTAAGACAATTTTAATTTTATGGGTATTATATACAAAACATATACCCTAGGTAAGACATTAATAGTATTATATTTGATCCTAGATATGGGAGGATCCTTGTAGATGGTCTTCATGTTTTCACTTGAATGATATTCATGATGGGTTATCTAGGGAGGACCTCTAAATTATCGTTATATGTATCAATATGGAGTAACTTTGTAATGCTTTTAGTTCCCTATCACATGTGAAGGGATGGATGCAATTGAAACCAACTCTCACATTGATGTAGTTTGATACATTTTTCTAATGGTGACATGAAATTACCCATATGATATTATCATTAAATGATGACGGGTCTCAAGGATACTAGTTGCAATAATGATGTGTAGGAATATCCAGAAATTTGACCATATCATAGTTATATAAAATAATTAATATAATTAATTACAATAAACCTCATGATATTTTAATATTGGAGTTTTAGATAAATAAAAAAATAACTAAAAATACTCATGTCTGTTTTAAATAATGGATATTATTCCCTCAATATAAGAAAATTATTGATCTGTAGAATTTATTCAATGCCTACCACAAATTATACACCCAAGGATCACTTTTAAAAACATATAAAAAATTAATTTTCTTTATTACCGAGTGAAGTGGAAGCATATGAAAGGGTTATGCTCATATGCTCAGTAAGGGTAATCATATGGGATAAAAATAAAAGATTATAAGTGAGAATAATATGGGAATATGGGTATAGTCATGAGATATAATAATGTTATTCCCCATAAAACATAGATTATTAATCATGGAATAATTCTTTGAATAATATACGAATATATCACTGATTTACCACATATTAATGAGGCACAACTATAATAACATTGCATTGATGTTTAAAAAAATAATCCAATATCATTAGAAAATAAAAGTAAAAAATATCATAGAAAAGATCCATTAAATTAAATATTACTAATTTTGAAAATAAAATTAACATAAAAATGTGGTATAATCCCAAATGAATAAAAACTATAGTGACTCAGGTCTGGCCCAATCAAACATTGTAATAATTTTACATATAATTCCAAAGTGGGGTGTAGAGAAATCATGTGATTTCATGGCCTAGTGGGCCCAAAATAAGTATTATAAAAATATTATGTATTTATATACTATACATGTGGTGAAAATGGGTAATATAATAACAGGTAGCTCGGATCAGAATCCTAAGGCCAAAATAGTGTCTGGAGCAAGTTTTTGTTCCTAGGCATGGTATAAGTTCTGCAGGCATAGGCTTTATGTGGAAAAATGTTATTAGGTTCATTTCTGTAAGTAAATTAATTAAATTTATTTAGTACTTTGTATCTAATAACTCTTTAATGGAGTCTTATATTGAATTTATGATACTGTAGTTGAGTCCGGAATGCCATGATTTATGGCATCCTGACCATTTTAATACATAACTTTTCATTACATTTTATATACAGAGGATCATTAAAGTCTAGATTCTTGGAAATCCGGAAAATAATACATGAAAACAACATTAAAAGTTCTTCTAAACCACTTTTAAGGCTTCATAATTGGTTCATCCAATGTACATTTACTGCACCTCTTATCCTTGAGACATATATCAAAGGAAAAGGTGAGCAGAAAGCCCAGTAAGGGTAAATAAGTGAATCAATGTACTTGTGACATCAATAAGAACTTGAATAAAAACATAAAGACATGGACAATTGAAAATAGGAATATCGTAATGAAAATAATTTAGAACATAACTTTAATATGTGGCTTCAACATTTCATTTGGACATTCAAAAACATATCACCATGGTCCATCCCCAAGGTTTCATAAAAATTACCAAGGATATTCACCAATGTATTGTGATAATTTTCATCTCTAGAGATTAATTCTTTTCCCAATACATTCGAACGCTATCAGGGTGCACCCTTAATATGTCTTTACATTCATTTGATCCACATAGATCATAATAAAAAAATTCATAAATAACCCAAATGGAATCATAGAAATGGATTTCATGTCAAAATCGTGACGTTTAAAAAGAGCTTAAAAATAAGATCATTATGTCATTTATAACCCATGGAATGGGAGTGAGGGTTATATGTGTTTCAATTACAGAATAAAATATCATATTTAGATAATTATGAACACCCATGGAAAAGAAATATGTTTGAGTATTCCCATAAATAAATAATAGAATTTCATGACATAAAGTGATAGAAATTTTTAGGCGAAATTTCTACATCATAACGACTATATAACATGGTTTTAGAAAACATTTAAAAGATAGGGGAAAAGATTCACCCACTCATAAATTATTAATAATAGATTATGAGTACTTAATAAGATCGTGGTATGGATATTTTAATGACATACCACAAGAAAAAGGAAACATGAAAAAAAAATTGAAGATGCGATTTTTTTACCAAAAATTATGCAGCCTAACGACGTCACATACAAATTCAGAAAAAAAATTGATAAGAGTGGAGAAGGTATCTCAATAATTAAATTGACAGAAATGAGAACATATAAGAACTTACCCTCAACATAAATATAATGAAATTAGAATACACAACATAAAAATGTCGTAACTTAAAAGATGAGGATGAAAGGATCCATTACCTTGAAGAGTAACATCGAAAGCTTGAAGGGCCATGGGAGGCTTGAGGGAACCTTGAGAGGACTCCTTGGGAGGGAAAGATAACAGAAATTCGTTGGGGAGGATTTTGAAATGAAATTAATGAGGGAATGGCATGGTATTTATAAGAGAAGTGAGGGGACAATGCATTAATTACCAAGGGACACCTCATCGGTGGTATGGGAAAAACCAAGGGCTTGACCATGGTATTTTCCCATGGTATTGGCCACTTGAGACACCTCATACCTTATCTAACAATTCATAGGTCGACCAGAATTATTGCATAATTATTACATCCTTAATGATGTCATTAAACACCCGAAACTCAAAACTATATTTTCACTATTCACCGAAAATTCAACTTTCTCAGAAAAATACCAAAAATTCACCTTAACCAAATATAGAAACTCTGATTTAAAAAATGAACTCCATTTTAAGAAAATAATTTTCTAAATATTTTAAATTTAATTTTTAAATAAAAATACTATTCACTAAAAATTCAACTGTTTCAGAAAAATCCCAAAAAATCACTTTAACCAAATATCGATGCTCGGATTTCAAAAATAAACTCCATTTTATGAAAATAATTTTCTAAATATTATTAATTTAATTTTTAAATAAGAAACACTATTCACCCGGAAAAAAACAAATACTTAACCAATAATTTCTGAAAAAAGTTATTTACCTGTTTTATTGAATCACTTTAATTAATCAAGGTGCCTAAATTATATTAATACTTTCTTATGTGAAGTTACTTAATCTATTTGGTTACATTACTAATCATAAGCATAAAATCACTATTCATAATTTAATATTCATCAAAAATTAAGTTGATCTTATTAGACTCTAAATTTCTTACAGAACATTACTGTAGAAGGTAATTTTTTTAAAATCATTACACATTATTAATTATTTAAGGTTTACATATATAAGGCCTCAACCATAAACCTTACATAATATTGAATTAAATGAATAATTCACATTTAGGATCTTTTCAGGTTTAGAGTTTTAATGAATTAGGACATAACTATTACATGTCAAAAGATTACAAAGAAGACACTTCTACTAAGTTTCCATAAAATAAAAACTCTTATAAAGAAACATGTCTAGTTCCATGTTTTATATAGCATGACTTTCCCTTGATCCCATCCTTGACCCTATTCCACATTATGTCCTGTGAAAAACATTTCAAAAAAAACTTGGGATGAGCATAAAAAGCTCAGTAAGGGATACACAAAGAATGAAAACTGTTAGTTTTTCCAAAAAAATAGGTAAACCATGTATAATTTATCATGGTAATACTTTTCAACTTAATGAAGTAGTAAAAAACTCTTCACTGAATAAAAGATCATTACATACCCTTTTGTAACCAAAAGATTACCATAAAACCCATATAAATAACACATAACATATAAAGGTAATGTAGGACATAAACATACTTAAATGGAATAAACATACGGTCTACTTCCACACATACTTAATGGAATATCCATACAGCCAACTTCCATACCCAATGCATTGGAGGTAATAACGTAACCACTCATCCTGGTATTCACGGCACCACCCGTCATATGGTTTATCACGTAACCACCCGTAAAATGTCCAAGTACCATCTTGACACAGAAAATATCGAAAATATAAACAGTTCAATAACAACATTTCTTTTTCAATCACAATAAGTAATTCCAAAATATTAAATTAATCAATATATTTTCGAAAAACAATTTAAAATATATTTTTGAATCAATGTGTCCCATACAACATTGAAGCTTTTAATGGAATTATAATTTTAAAACATTAATGTCCATATAAATAAATACTGAAAACCATTTTGGAAACATTGACATTAAAGATAAAGATTTAGAATAATAAATCTTTAAAACATTTAGAACTGTATTTTTTTTAAAAGGTTTTTAATAAAATGAGAGACTCTTGAATACAAATAATTGTGGAATAACATTTAATCCGAACTCAATAATATCATGAGAATAAAGGGATTCATGATATAATATGTCAAAGGACAGTATACGCACCATATAAGAGTGAATTGGTGCATACCAACAATGAAGTCTCAATGGAAATGTAAATTGAGATGAAACCCATTATAAAGATGGTATCCTTAAATTATGGATAAATCTATCACATAATTATGTGTGAGAAATATAAATACACCAAATATAAGTGGATATTAAGTTTGAAACAATCAGAGTTCATTCACACATATTCATAGGATGACATGTTCAAGAAGTACAAGTTGAACCCAAAGAAATCGAAATTGGGTTATAACGTTCCCTTGTAAAAATTCGACAGCCTAACGGCGTCACTTCAAAATTCAGAAGATTAGTCAATTAGAGAGTGAATGGTATCTCATCACATGGACATAAAATTTACATCAATAAGTATATAAAATAACATATCCCAACATAATAAGATGTAAATTAAAAGACATAACAAAAGAAGTCTTTTAAAATGAGGAGGGTGAAAGGTCCCTGTACCGAGTTGGGTAACATTCGAAACATACACCCCATGGAATAAGGGTCATACAATGAAGATGTAAATACCTATAAATAAAATTATACTACAAAAAGTGTATAATAAGGGGCATTACATACACCACTCGAAGGAAATAATGGCAAACGTAGCATAAATGTCACGGGAATAAAAGTGAGATGAAAATCCCTTACGAAAACTCGGCAGCCTAACGGCGCCACTTAAAACATCCAAAAATGAATTTATGAGGTCAAATAGGGTCTCTCATAATATGAACATAAAAATTAAAGTATTATAAATATAAATTAACATCACCAAACATAAAAAATATGAGCTTAAAAGAAATGACATAAAAGAGAGTACTTAAAAAGAAAGAGAGAGGTTAGATCCCTTACCTCATGTCTGACTTGTCTTGTTCGTGTCTTTATATTCCTGAATAATAAAATTTGGTCAATTTATAATTTCTTAAGGACCTATTTTAAAGATTATTATTCACTTCATATCACATATTATAATGTTATAATAATTGGTTAATAATGTGAGTTCATATTTGACGTTTTTGTCAATGTTTGGTACATGAGTAAAAATTGAACTTGTTGGAAAAGAATTCTCCATGTAGTTATAGGTACATCATATCTAGAATAGTATTTATGTTTTATATATCATATATATACAGTATATAATCATTTTATACTATTCCATATCATTTGGAGATAAAAAATTAAAAGCATCGTTCATGGAGACGGTAGGTCGTACGTACGCATGAACGCTACTTTCATTTTATTATCATATTAATGGCATTAAAAAAATGAAAGATATATATATTATAATTCCATAATAATATCCTTCATTTAGATGTAATATATTACATATATATCGATTATATATATGTACTTATAATAGTACATAACATTTGGAGATAAGAAATGAAATGTACCGTTCATGGAGACGGTAAGACGTATGTACGCATGAAAGCTACTTTAATTTCTTTTTTTTATTCAATGGAATAAAATAATAATGATATAAAGGTATATTATAATTCCAGTAGGATATCATATTTAATACCATTAATTCCATCCTTTATACATTCAACATATGACATTAACGAATCAAATCACTTTGAGGGGGCGGTAGTCTGCACTTCCTAAAATGAAGATATCGCATTTAACCATAATGGAAACCATAAAGTTATGCCATAAATGAAAAATACAGAAGCTTAAGGAAAACATAAACATATTATATATAATATGTAAATATATTGACACCTTAATGGCCACCTTTTAAGGTGTTAAAATAATATTGAACAATCATCATTTCGTGAGGCAGTAATTCGCCATCCATAGACACCGTATGTTCTTTAACCATTAGACGGAGGTGTGTGAAAGTGTAGCTCGAATAATTCTTATAACAACATCCTGGTATATTTATGATACTGGTGTTGTTAAAAAATAATAATCAAAAGAGTTTATGGGTTTGTAGAATAAAAATAAAACAAAAGAACACAAGGGAAGACATTACCTTCAAATCGGGTAACTCTCTTTGATTTGAGCTCAAAGGATTCCTTGGAAAGGATTATTCCCAAAGTGAGGCTTCAATGATGAAGATAGGTATGTGTAGAGATGAAATGGGAATTGTTTGGCTGAGCCAAAGGCTTGAGAGGTGTGGGTAAGGTGGTAGAGGTGGGGGCCTTTTATAAGATGAGAGGAGGGGCACTCTTGGAAAGATATCAAATATTACATTATTATATAATTATTTTTGGATTCTAAAGGTCCCAAAAGGATATATTTCGGGGATAAGGTGATACGTTTTCTAAATCCACCCATACAATAGGTTTTTTAAAAGTGTAGGTCTTAGAGTTTATATTATATTTTCATTTTATTTAAATCGTTAAATAATGAGGTAATCGCTGCATCATCATGGTGTCATAAATATTTTAATTTATTTAGGGTCTAAAAATTATAAATAAAATATCATGATGTAGGAAATATTTTTGTCTTTCCAATGAATATTTATAGTAAAAAATATTGAATTGTATATCCCCATGTAAAAATTGTTTTAGAAAACAACACATCTTTGTGACATTTGAATTTTAACTTTAAATAAAAAGTTATTTATGTCATTTTCCCAAAAAAGTGGCTCCATGGGGTCCCCAATTTGACCCATGGATATTCTTTGTCGGCCATGACACATCCAATGAGGGTAGGACATGTGTCTAGGTCAATTCATATCATTAAAACATTATTTTTACCTTAAACTACACTAATTATCTCTAATCACGATTAATAAACTAAAAAGTTACTATTCATGAAAAAATTATTTTAATCCCATTGAACCACATTTTACTTCTTAATGAAAACCATGTATTTCTTATTTTTGAAATTCAAATCACAGAAGTGGTAAAGTTTCATTTAAACGGAAAAAATCAGTTTCTTTAACTACCACTTAGTGGTTTCACTATTCATCAAAAATTGAAGTTTTTCAGAAAATTACCATAAATTCACCCTAAGCTATATTTGATATTCCGAATTCAAAAATTATGTTCATTTTACAAAATTGAAATCATATAAGTTGCATTAATTAATTTAATAATCAATTCCCGCTGTCAAAACAAATAGCGTGTTTTTATGAAACAATAAGTATCAAAAGATTGACACTAGTTTAAGTCCAATTTCAAGATGAAATTAATTCCAGTGACCACTATTGGATTAAATGGTAAAAATATATTCTAATTTCACTTTAAAACCAATTCAAACGATAATATAATCATATAAATATATTATATTAAAAATAGGATTTGAATTAAAATACAACATTTTTCACTATTCATTAAAAATGAACTTTATCGGAAAAATACCAAAAATTTACAAAAAGTAAATTTTGATGTCACAATTCTAAAGAATAATTTTATTTTGTCAACTATAACACATAAAATTGTCAAAAGTGGATTTAAAAGAGGTTCGTCATCAAAAGGCGGTTAATCGACCTTTTAAAGAATATTAGAATGTTTACGCTTAGAATTTGATTCATTCTAATTTTTAATCCTCTAACATTTATTGTAAAAAGTAAAAATATTTGACAAACATATATAATCATTTTGTATTTAGTTCTGTTCATTCCTGCCATTACAACAGCTATGCGTTAACTATAATTTAAAATAATATTATTTTATTATTAGAGTGCAACGTAAGATTTCAAAGGAACTCGTTGTCGCGTTTTGGGTACGCCATCGAGCATAGAGTTACCTTTAAAGTAATATTAATATTTTATTCACAACAATGGATAAATATAAAAATGTCATATTCTTTATTTACTTGGGGTGTTACATCCTTCCCCCCTTTTGGGAATTGTGTCCTCGCAATTTTTAAAATTGGGCTTGGAAACATCATTGAAAATCCCATATTTGAACAAGAGTCTGTAAAACTATCACTTTAAAATAAAGAAGAAGAATTACAAAGGTCTCTCGAGTTAACCCATACTAGGATTACATGTAGAAAAAAATGTATATGGAGGAAAAAATAAAGGGTCATGTTCTGAGGGATAGTGATAGTAAACATGTCTATGAGAAAGTTAACCATAAGAAAATCACAAACTTGTGACGGGTTAAACGGTATTCGATTTCCCAGTAGGAAAAGTTAACAGACAACATTTTTGTTTTAAGTTACTCTTCATTGAGGAATTTATTTTTGAGATTAACTAAATCATAATGAAACATACTTACTTGTCGCGTAGACTTTTAACTTTTACTTGATTCCTTAATCAAACTCATATTTTCTCCAAAAGACGAGTATTTAGGAAGACTTGTTTGCATTAAGAGTATTATAATCAACTTCTTGAAAATCACCTAATCCACAAAAGAGAACTATATATTTCCCATGTCTTTAGATAAAAACCAAAACCAAAATTGTTAGTATGAGATTAGATAATCCAAAAAATTATAATCCTTTATAAAAAGAAAAATCTATTCTTAATCTCCAAGATTTGTCCCAAAAAAACCCCAAAGATCAACGAAGACCATTCGATAAAAAATAGTCCATAAAATTCTTCAAAGTAAACCAAACTAAGATTGAAACCAAAATATTTGAAGGATTTAATCACATAGTCTTACAAGGTACAAATTAACTTTTATCTCCAAATAACATCAGTTACTCTTAAATTCTCATATTGAAATGTAATTAACCTAATCACATATCCTTGATGATAGGTTAATCATTTCCTTATATAACCCAAAATAAACATACTCTTGATTCCTAAAATAATCTAACTAAAAAGAATTAGTCAAACTAACCAGGGACTTTGCGTAGTCCAGTGGTAGGCAATAAATACCAGTCGCACTTTGGTTATGGGTTCGATTCCCGTAGCTTTTTCCGACGCGACGGGTTGTCGCACGGTCTACGTGTTGTCCTTTTTCCAAAACTATATAATTCTTAAAACATTCCCCAAAATGAGGTAAAATCTTCAAAAATAATCATAACATATTTTAACCTCAAGTTTATCTCATGCCTTTCATTTTCCATCATAACATATAATAACCCATAATTACCTCAAAAGTAAGGATCATATAAACCCTAATGGTTACCTTTATAATTATTACCTAAACATCCACATCGATTGGTCATCTCATACATGATAAATTACAGAACATACCAAGGTACAAGTGGTTTATCATTACTCCTTGATAGTTGGTTTAGAACAACCCTGAGTTTCCTCATTGAATCCCCCATTTCATCCAGTCTCTTAATCAGAGAACCACCACAGTTTCCTTCAAAGCTATTGTCACTTTGGTGCCTACTAGATCCATCCATTCACTAAAAACAGAAATGTCAGTGTGAGTATATCAACAAAACCATCATTTACTAATGAGGAAGATAAACACTAAGATATACTTACTCATTCAATTTATCTAAAACTAGGACTCGTTCTGAAATCCTTCCCATTATGGTAATGTCACTTATGCCTAGAGAATACCCTAACCTCTAAAGTTATCTAAACCGACCTTTGATACCAACTATAAGTCCCTGACCTTAAACCTTACTTAATATTGAATTAAATGAATAATTCACATTGAGGATATTTTCAGGTTTGGAGTTTTAGAGAATTAGGACATAACTATTACATCTCAAAAGATTACAAAGCAGACACTTCTACTAAGTTTCCATAAAATAAAAACTCTTAAAAAGAAACATGTATAGTTCCATGTTTTAGATAGCATGACTTTCCATTGATCATATCCTTGACCCTATTCCACATTAAGTCCTATGAAAAACATTTCAAAAAAAACTTGCGGTGAGCATAAAAATCTCAGTAAGGGATACAAAAAGAATGAAAACTGTTAGTTTTAAAAAAAAACAAGTAAACCATGTATACTTTATCAAATTAATACTTTTCACCTTAATGACGTAGTAAAAAAAACTCTTCACGGAATAAAAGATCAATACTTACCCTTTTTTAACCAAAATATTACCATAAAACCCATATAAAGAACACATAACATATAAAGGTAACATGGGACATAAACATACTTAAATAGAATAAGCATACGGTCGACTTCCACACATACTTAATGGAATATCCATACGGCTGACTTCCATACCCAATGCATTGGAGGTTATAATGTAATCACTCGTCCTGGTATTCACGGCACCACCCATCACATGGTTTATCACGTAACCACCCATAAAATGTCCAAGTACCATCATTACAAAGAAAATATTGAAAATATAAACATTTCGGTAACAAAATTTCTTTTTCAATCACAATAAGTAATTCCAAGATATTGAATTAATCAATCCATTTTCAAAAACCATTTAAAAGAGATTTTTGAATCAAATTGTCCCATACCACTTTGAAGATTTTAATGGAATTATAATTTTAAAACATTAATGTCCATATAAATAAATACTGAAAACCATTTTGAAAACATGGACATTAAAGATAAATATTTAGAATAATAAATCTTTAAAACATTTAAAACAATATTTTTGTTAAAGGGTTTATTAATAAAATGAGAGACTCTTGAATACAAATAATTACAGAGTAACATTTTATCCGAACTGTCTAATATCATGAGAATAAATGGATTCATGATATAATATGTCAAAGGAAAGTATACACACCATATAAGAGTGAATTTGTGCGTAACAACAATGAAGTCTCAATGGAAATGTAAATTGAGATGAAATCCAATATAAAGATGGTATCCTTAAATTAAGGATAAATCTATCACATAATTATGTGTGAGAAATATAAATACACCCAATATAAGTTGATATTAAGATTGAGACAATAAGAGGTCATTCACACATATTCATAGGATGACATGTCGAAGAAGTACAAGTTCAACCCAACGAAATTGAAATTGGGTCAAGACGCTCCCTTGTAAAACTTCGACAGCCTAACGGCGTCACTTCAAAATTCAGAAAATTAGTCGATGAGAGAGTGAATGGTATATCATCACATGGATATAAACTTTACATCAATAAGGATATAGAAGAACATATCTGAACATAATAAGATGTAAATTAAAAGACATAACAAAAGAAGTCTTTTAAAATGAGGAGGGTGAAAGGTCCCCGTACCGAGTTGGGTAACTTTCGAAACGTACACCCCTTGGAAGAAGGGTCATACAATGAAGATATAAATACCTATAAATAAAATTATACTACACTAAGTGTATAATAATGGGTAGTACATACACCACTCAAATGAAATAGTGGCAAACGTAGCATAAATGTCACGGGAATAAAAGTGAGATGAAAAATCCCTTACGAAAACTCGGCAGCCTAACGGTGCCACTTAAAACATCCAAAAATGGTTTTATGAGATAAAATAGGGTCTCTCATAATATAAACATAAAAAATACAGTGTGAGGAATATAAAATAACATCCCCAAACATAATAAATATGAGCTTAAATGAAATGACAAAAAAGAGAGTACTTAAAAAGAAAGAGAGAGGTTGGATCCCTTACCTCAAGTCTGACTTGTCTTGTTCGTTTCTTTATATTCCTGAATAATAAACATTGGTCAATTTATAATTCCTTAAGGACCTCTTTTAAAGATTATTATTCATTTAATATCACATATTATAATGTTATAATAATTGGTTAATAATGTGAGTTCATATGAGACGTTTTTGTCGATGTTTGGTACGTGAGTACAAATTGAACTTGTTGGAAAAGAATTTTCCATGTAGTTATAGGTACCTCAAATAAAGAATAGTATTTTTGTTTTCAAAATCATATATATCCAGTATATAATCATTTTATACTATTCCATAGTATTTGGAGATAAAAAATTAAAAGCACCATTCATGGAGTCGGTAGGTCGTACGTACGCATGAACACTACTTTCATTTTTTTGTCATATTAATGGAATTAAAACAAAATGAGATATATATATATATATATTATAATTATAGAATGATATCCTTCATCTAGATGTAAGATATTACATATATATCCATTATATATATGTACTTATAATATTACATAACATTTGGAGATAAGAAATGAAATGTACCGTTCCTGGAGACGGTAAGACGTACGTACGCATGAACGCTACTTTCATTTCTTTTTTTTTTGTATTCAATGGAATGAAATAATAATGATATATAGATATATTATAATTCCAGTAGGATATCATATGTAATACCATTAATTACATCCTTTATACATCCCACATATGGCATTAACGAATCAAATCACTTTGAGGGGGCGGTAGTCCACAATTCCAAAAATAAAGATATCGCGTTTACCCATAATGGAAACCATAAAGGTATGCCATTAAGGAAAAATACAGAAGCTTAAGGAAAACATAAACATATTATATATCATATATAAATATAGTGTCATCTTAATGGCCACCTTTGAAGGTGTTAAAATACTATTGAAGAGTCATCGTTTCGTGAGGCATTAATTCGCCATCCACAGAAACATTATGTTCTTTGACCATTAGACGGAGGTGTGTGAAAGTGTAGCTCAAATCCTTCTTATAACAACATCCTAGTATATTTAAGACACTGTTATTGTTACAAATAAAAGTAATCAAAATAGTTTAGGTGTAACACCCGAGGCTTTTATGTTACATAAATCATTAAAGAAATCTTTTTCTACACACAACACTTGCTTGGCTTGCTTTACACAAAATCACAACCTTCCTCAATAGCTTGCGTCGTACGCATTACCGAGTTTCACTGAACAATGATATTCTAATAAAATATTATTAAAACTAGCCGTTATGAATAGTAATAACCACTTTTTGAGATTTTATAAATTTTTATTTCAAAATTGACTTCATTTTTCGATTCGGAATATCGAAATTAGCCTAGGGTGAAATTTTGGTATTTTTCTGAAAACATTCAATTTTTAATGAATAGTGAAACCACTAAGTGGTAGTTAAAAAACGGAATTTTTCATAAAACATAATTTTACCGCTTCTGTGAGTGGAATTTTGAAAATCCGAGAGACACGGTTGATGTCAGTAAGTAAAATGTGGTTCAATGAGCTGAAAATAATTTTTTGATGAATAGTAACTTTTTATTTTTTTTACCACGGTTAAAAGTAAATAGGGTAATTAAGGGTAAAAATGATATTATTATTACCCTAAAACATGTGATAATTCTATTGGACAAGTGTAATTCGACCAAAAAAACCTTAGGAATAAAATATGACCATTTAGGGCCACTTGGATTAGATTATGACTTTTATTATTAATTTATTTGAAGAAGGGTTAAAATAGTTAAAATCAATGTTTAATAAGTAAATCATTTTTAAAATGGGGATATAAATTAGATAAAATCGACTATAAATATTAATTAGAAATCTAAAAAGATTTCCTACATAATGGTATTTTATTTTAATTTTTAGACATTAAATAATTTATGTTATTTATGACACAATGATAATGCAATAATTATCTTATTAATGAAATATTGACATAATTGATCTTATAAATACCCAAATAAATGTAATTTTAGCCTTTTTCTGAATTAAACTAATTTTATAGGTTAATATGACATGTTAGTATTGATTTAATTAACTTGGGTCGAACTAATCATTCTGTTATGAATTTCAAAAAAATCAATTACTAAATAGTGTCAAAATTGACATAAAATAGTTTTAAAAACAAATATTATAATATTAATTTAAATTTTATTCCTAAAAATCTAAGGTTCGGCCAAATGACTTAGATAAAGTTATATATATATTAATAATAAACAAATTGGGGTTATTTTGTCTTGTTATAGTAATTTTGTTAACCTTATAGTGTAAGAACACAAGAAGACACGGTGAAAGTTAAATTATCAAACTTATGTTAAATCTAAATGATAAGGTTAAAATTGATACCTAAACTTGTCTAAATTATATTGGATGATAGTATTTCGACCCCTACCCACCTTATCTTCTAAATATATCAATTTGGAGCTATTAAAAACCGAATATGACTTTATAATAAAATAATATTTTTTGTTATTCTAAATGTGCCCTCTCCTTCCTTATAAAAGGGCATCTCCTCTCCCTCTTCCTCACACCACTTTGAGCCTTAAAGCTCGGCCAACCCCTACCCATTTCTCCTCTCCACTTCCCTAGAAACATCCTAGAGGTTCTGGTCTTCTTCAAAGACCTTTTTTAGTGCCCTAAAAGGAGGTCTCAAAGAAGCACTTAAAAAAGTGGTAATGTCTGTTATCGATTCTTTCATCTTTATTTCTTCTTCCACTTATTCTTCTTTAGTTGTTTCGTTATGAAGTAATAACATCAGTATCACTCATATACTTATATGTTATTATAAGTATAAAACAACCCTATTTCACCATCTATCCATCCTACGGAAAAAGAAATCACCGCACGTGCGTACGTACGGAATACCGTCTCCACGCCGTGGTGTAATCTATTTTCCACCACCACCTTACTTGGATGGGTATAATTGTGTAAATAATGACTATATATTACTATTATAAAGTGATATTTATTCTGAAATAGTATACATACACTCCAATACAATTCCATGATCATAGGAACGATATCATCACTCATGCGTACGTACGGAATACCGTCCCCATGATGTGATGCGACTCGTTCTACATGATCTTCATTGCATAATGATTATATGAATGAATTGAATGAATTAATATGATATATATTACACTAATACCATTATGGAAATGAGGTATCTATAACCTAAAGATAATAATAATAATTTATTCGACAAAACACGCATAAGAACAAAAAGTAATAAACACCCGAATAAAAGTAGTAATGAAATATTACTAATAAGAAGCTAACAATATGACCATATATGATATCATAACAATATTTATGATTCTAGAATAAGTCAATAACATTATTTAAATCATTATACAGGAGGTTTGGACACTTACGAGGCAAATCAGACTAAAGGTAAGGGAAATATCATAATCTCATTTTTATCTGAGATTGTTTATACTTTAGTATTTACTGGGGTGTATTTTATCATCCCCATCCATGTTTACTCAATATGTAATATTATTTCCATCCACCTACAATTTTTTAAATCAAAATTTACCCTTCGGTGAGTTTTTAGTAAAGGATATGAAAGGAATCTTTTGTCGTTTTTCATACGAGGTACTTTTTCACTTTTCCGACAAAAGTACGAAGAATGTTTTTTTAACTTGTACGGCATGAATGGATTTTTAAAACATTATTTCAAAGAAGCTTCCTTTACAAGCTTTCAAGTTTATTTTTAATCAACTTCTTTTAGTTTAGAATTGTATGGCTTGTTAAGAAAGGAAAAGTGTTTTTGAATCAGAAAGGATATTTTCCTCAAGAATGGAGTTCAAGTGTTTTATCAAAATTATTTTCCATCTAAGATAATAAAGGGTTCTGTTTCTATCCCTATTATTACATTGATTTGATTATGTTGTGATGGAATTATATTTTTATGAATTCCTTTATCTTATATGAATTTTTTTATGATGTCAAGATGTTTAAGATTCCCATTTTTATTACATGGGTTATGCTATGATGTATGGTTTCTGATTTTGTGGCACACATAAGAATGGTATCATTATGAGATGGGTGGGACCTATATCTCCCTCCAATGCATTGGGTAATGATTTTATATCTCATGAGACAGACATGGCTGGAACGGTAGGTTATACCGGTTCAGTGAAACAGGACTGAAACGAGGAATGAACTCGGTTAAAAAACGAACTTTGTCCACTAAGATAGTCTTGGAAATGAGTCTTGAGTAACAAGAAGTGATTCTCTATGATTATGTGTGTATGACACAAAGTTTCATGTTTTATGTTATGATTATTGGGATTAAATTTCACTACTATTATTTATCCCATGTTATGAAATTATGATCTCTTTTGCAGGTTGAGATTTCCAAAAGTTATGTGCTTATCTATATGATGTGATTGATATTTCTTTTTTTTACTCTTACTGAGCATTTCAGCTCTCCCTTATTTATGTTTTATTTACCCAGGTCAGGAAGAAGGTTATTAAGTAGAATATGCCAAAAAAGGGACTCTAGATATGATGAAATAAATGGGAGGCAAAGTAGATGTTTTATGAACCAGTTGTTTATGCTTTCCAGTTTCTAAAGACACTATACCTATACGGTCCTTTCGTGGTTTTGTTATATGTTGTAATAAGTATGCTTGAATTTTGAAGTATTAACAATGTATGTAAAGTATGGGTCGTTATAGTTGGTATCAGAGGAAAGGTATAGTCAACCTTTGGAAACAAGGATGTGAAAGCCTTTGTAAGAACCCTATGGATAATTTGAAGCATAGAACACAATCTTAGTGTTTTAGAAATGACCACGAATAACCTAGGATAAGACCTTAAGTGTGAAATTTTATTCTTGATTATGTGGTTTTACTATTATAATTAGTGTTGTTCACACTATTCTTCTTGGTTTTAGTCAATGGCTGGAACCCGAAGTAACCGTGTTAATGCGAAATGCGATGGGAAATGCAATGATTGTCCCCCTGAGAAACCAAACGTTATGGGAGCAGGAATGAAAAATCTTGTATCCATACTCACACAACTTTCTCAAGCTATGAATCATGTAGGACTTCCAAACGAGCAAAGTAAGGAGCAACATTCTGTTGAATCCTTCATGAGACAGCGTCCACCTTCATTCAGCATGTCTACTGATCCATTAGTTGCTGAACAATGGATTAGTACTACTTAAAAGATATTTCCAGTTCTTCAATGTTCTGAGCATGATATAGTCATCTTAGCAGTGTATCGTTTGGAAGGTGATGCTGATCAATGGTGGCATCTTATTAAGAATACGAGGCAATGGGATGAAATTGAGTCCATGGAATGGGACGAGTTCAAGAACTTATTTTTCAATAAGTACTTCCCTCGTATTCTCCGAAAAAAGATGGAGAAACAGATCCTTGAACTGAAGCAAAAGGATGATGAATCTGTTGGTACCTATGAATCAAATTTTACAAGACTTTCAAGGTATGCTTCTGGTATTATTATCTACCAGAGAGTAAGATCGATCGATTCTTTAGTGGCTTAAAACCAGGTCTTCGAATGGCATTATCCATAAGGAACTTCAATAGCTACGAGGAAATCGTTCGATGTGCTCTCAAAGTCAAGATGGAGATTGGAGTAACCCATCAGTCATATGGGTTTGATAAGAAGAGGAAATGGAATTCAAAGGAAAATCTAAAGAGCACACTGAAAAGAAGATGAGCTTTCCCTTATGCTCAATGTGTGGAAAGAAACAAAGAGGGAGTTTTCTTAAAAGGACAAGTAAATGTTTCAAATGTGGAAAAGAAGGTCATCGGGCATTTGAATGCCACGATGATGGGAAGAAGATGTCTAATGATGCAAACAAAGGAAGGGATACACAGAATGAACCTACTACACTTCAATGTTTCAAGTGCAAGGAGATGGGTCATTATGCTAATAAATTCCCTAATCCAAAGGTTGATGATGATGGTCGACGTCAACAAACTCTTAAGGCTAAAGATAAAGGAAAGTCACATACAATTTCTATCAGCGATGTGGAGTACGATAACGATGTGGTGAAAGGTACACTTACCATCCACTCTAAAGTAGCAAATGTTTTATTTGATTCTGGATCCACCCACTCATTTATTTCTGAAGAATTTTCCAAGGGTATCATGGTATTACCTCAACAATTTGATGGTGAGTTATCTGTGACAACACCTAATGGCACAACAGTCGCATCAAAAGTTTATAATTCTTCTCCGATTGAAGTTTGTGGGAAACTGCTTCCTGCAAATCTTGAGATCCTTCCTATAATGGAATTTGATGTGATTCTTTTCATGGATTGGCTTTCTCTACATGGATCTCATATCAATTTCCAAAGAAGGGAAGTCACATTTCATATTCCAGATCAATTTATGATCATCTATCGATGCAAGGATGAACATAACCTTCCAGTTGAAATTTATTCCCTTTTATGGGTATTGATTCCACTAAATGAGGGTTATTTATCTCAAATGGTTGGTGAGAAACTCACGATTAATAATATGCCCATTGTACAGGAGTTTGATGATGTCTTGCCGGAGGAATTACCAGGTCATCCACCAAATCATGAGGTTGAGTTTTCAATAGAACTCATACCGAGTGCTTTGCCTATTTCAAAGACACCTTATAGAATGGCCCCAATTTAGTTTCAGGAATTGAAGAAGGAACTACAAGAGAATATTGATAAGGGATTCATACGCCCTAGTGCGTCACCTTGGGGAGCAACTGTTCTATTTGTTAGGAAGAAATATGGATCGATGAGACTCTCCATTGATTATCGAGAACTTAACAAGATCACTATCAAGAAAAAATATCCTCTCCCACGCATTGATGACTTATTTTACCAACTACGCGGAGCTCAATACTTTTCCAAGATTGATCTTCGTTCAGGGTATCACAAATTAAGGGTCAAAAGAGAGGACATACCAAAGACGGCTTTCCGTACAAGGTATGGAAACTATGAATTTATAGTAATTCCATTTGGTCTTACTAATGCCCCTGCTATCTTCATGGATCTGATGAATATAGTCATTAGAGACTATCTTGATCAATTTGTGGTAGTCTTGATAGATGATATTCTTGTCTATTCAAAGAGCAAGGAATAACATGCAGATCACTTGAGAATTATATTGAAGACCCTGAGAAAGGAGAAGCTTTATGCCAAATTTACCAAGTGAGAATTTTGGATTCAAAATGTTTCATTTTTTGGTCACATAATCTCAAAAGAGGGGATATCTGTGGATCCAGAAGAAACAGAGGTTATCGAAAGATGGTCAAGACCAACAATAGTGACTGAGATCCGAAGTTTTCTTGGTTTGGCTGGATATTATCGATGTTTTGTGAAATATTTTTCACGATTATCTAATCCACTCACCAAGTTGACTCGGAAAGAAGTTAAGTTTGTTTGGACGGAAGAATGTGAAGAGAATTTCAAGGAGTTGAAAAGAAGGTTATCCAGTGCACCTGTGCTCACCCTGCCTTGTAGTGGAGAAAGGTTTGTGATCTACAGTGATGCATCCATGAAGGGATTGGGGTGTGTTGTTATGAAAAATTATATGGTGATAGCTTATGCCTCATGACAGTTGAAAATGCCTGAGAAAAATTACCCAACTCATGATTTGGAGTTAGCTGCAGTAATCATTACATTAAAGATTTGAAGGCATTACCTTTATGGTGAAAGGTGGGATATTTATACTGATCATAAAAGTTTAAATTATATTTTCACACAAAAGGAGCTGAATATGCGCCAAAGAAGATGGTTGGAGATGATTAAGGATTCCGACTGCTCAATTCATTACCACCCTGGGAAAGCAAACAAGGTGGAAGATGCATTAAGTCGACAAGACCATGCCAGTTTATCCATGATGAGGATAAAAAAAGATCCAATATTTATGGATTTACAAAGGATGGATCTTGGAATTATAATGGAAGGGGAAAAATATTATCTTTCTCGAATGAATGTTCAACCATCTATACAGGTGAAGATTAAAGAGGCACAGAAAGAAGATGTCGAGTTACAAAAGAAGGTGAGAAATGTTCCTAAATTCAGCCTTGATGGTGATGGAATAATAAAGTTCCGGAATCGGGTTTGTGTTCCTCCCATCCCGGAATTAAATAAGGAGCTGCTGGATGAGGCTCATAGTTCATCATTCTCTATTCATCCTGGAAGCATGAAGATGTATAGGGACCTGAAAGAGTACTTCTGGTGGGATGGCATGAAAAGAGATGTTGCTGAATATGTCTCTCGATGCTTGGTTTTTCAGCAAGTTGAAGCTGAGAGACAGAAGTCTAAGGGGATGTTACAACCATTACCCATACCCGAATGGAAATGGGAAAACATCACTATGTACTTTGTCACAGGACTTACTAAAACATCCAAAGGCAATAATGATATCTGGGTCATAGTTGATCGTCTTAAAAAGTCTGCACACTTCATTGCTATTAGAGAGGATTTCTATCTGGATCAGCTTTCCAGGATATATGTAAAGGAAGTGGTAAGATTTCATGGAGTACCACTTTCTATTATATCTGATCGGGATCCGAGGTTTACCTCAATGTTCTGGCGAAGTCTTCAGCATACTCTGGATATCGATTTGAGTTTCAAAACTGCTTATCATCCTTAGACATATGGTCAGTCTAAGAGAACAATTCAAACTCTAGAAGATATGTTGAGAGCTTGCTCTATGGATTTCAAGGGTGGTTGGGATCAACACCTACCTTTGGTGGAATTTTCTTATAATAATAGCTTTCACTCCAGTATTCAGATGGCTCCTTATGAAGCTCTCTATGAAAAGAAATACAGGACTCCAACTTGCTGGGATGATGTTGGGGAAAGAAAGCTATTAGGACCTGATCTTGTTGATGAAATGGCAGAAAAGGTCAGATCTATTCAACAACACATAAGAGCAGCTCAGAGTCGACAGAAAAGTTATGCCGAAAACCGAAGAAAAGACCTAGAGTTTGAAGTGGGTGATAAAGTGTTCTTACGGATATCTCCCTGGAAGAGGGTCATGAGATTTGGAAAGAAGGGGAAGTTGTGCCCTAGATATATCGGTCTTTTCGAAATACTGGATCGTGTTGGGAAGGTAGCATACCAATTGGGGCTTCCACCGAATCTCTCTCAAGTTCACGATGTGTTCCATGTATCTCTCCAGAGAAAGTACATACTTGATCCTTCACATTTACTTAGCTCAGAAGTTGTACCGCTGGAGCAGGATCTCTCTT
The DNA here is from genome assembly GCA_963277665.1 of Viscum album. NCBI lineage: Eukaryota > Viridiplantae > Streptophyta > Magnoliopsida > Santalales > Viscaceae > Viscum > Viscum album. Next base: position 1,021,497,763 of record OY728127.1, read on the forward strand.
ATGAATAACATTCGATAGAGATTCTGGATCATAGAGAAAAATTCCTACGAAACAAGACCACTCGATTGGTGAAAGTTTTATGGAGGAACAACCAATTAGAAGAAGCTACATGGGAGCTTGAGGATATGATGAGGGAGAGGTATCCTCATCTGTTTGTTACAAAGTGACGAATTTCGAGGGCGAAATTCATTTTAAGGGGGGTAGAATGTAACACACGAGACTTTTATGTTATATAAATCATCAAAGGAATCTTTTTCTACACACAACACTTGCTTGGCTTGCTTTACACGAAATCGCAACCTTCCTTGATAGCTTGCGTCGTACGCAATACCGAGTTTCACTAAACAATGATATGCTAATAAAATATTATTAAAACTAGCCATTATGAACAGTAATAACAACTTTTTGAAATTTTATAAACTTTATTTTTCAAAATGGACTTCATTTTTGGATTCGGAATATCGAAATTATCCTAGGGTGAAATTTTGGTATTTTTCTGAAAACTTTCAATTTTTGATGAATAGTGAAACCACCAAGTGGTAGTTAAAAAACTGAATTTTTCATAAAACATAATTTTACCGCTTATGTGAGTATAATATCGAAAATCCGAGAGACACGGTTGATTTCAGTAAGCAAAATGTGGTTCAATGAGATGAAAATAATTTTTTGGTGAATAGTAACTTTTTACTTTTTTTTACCACGGCTAAAAGAAAATAGGGTAATTAAGGGTAAAAATGATATTATTATTACCCTAACACATGTCCTAATTATATTGTACAAGTGTTATTAGACAAAAAACATCCTTAGGAATAAAATATGACCATTTAGGCCCACTTGGATTAGATTATGACATTTATTATTAATTTATTTAAAGAAGGGTTAAAATAGTTAAAATCAAAGTTTAATAAGTAAATAATTTTTAAAATGAGGTTATACATAGAATAAATTCGACTATAAATATACATTAAAAATCTAAAAAGATTTCCTACATAATGGTAATTTATTTGTAATTTTTCTACATTAAATAATTTAATTTATTTATGACACAACGATGATGCAGTAATTATCTTATTAATAAAATATTGACATAATTGATGTTATGAATACCCAAATAAATGTAATTTGAGACTTTTTCTGAATTAAAATAATTTTATAGGTCAATATGACATGTTATTATTTATTTAATTAACTTGGTTCTAACTAATCATTCTGTTATAATTTTCACAAAAATCAATTACTAAATAGTGTCAAAATTGACATAAAATAGTTTTTAAAACAAATATTATATTATTAATTGTTATTTTATTCCTAAAAAACTATGGTTCGGCCAAATGAATTATATAAGGTTATATATATTAATAATAAACAACTTGGGGTTCTTTTGTCTTTTTTATAGTAAGTTTATTAACCTTATAGTGTAACAACACAAGAAGACACGATGAAAGTTAAATTATCTAACTTAAAGTTAAATCTAAATGATAAGGTTAAAATTGATACCTAAACTTTTCTAAATTATATTGGATGAGAGGATTTTGACCCCTACCCACCTTATATTCAAAATATATCAATTTTGAGCTATAAAAAATCGAATTTGACTTTATAATAAAATAATATTTTTAGTTATTCCAAAGGTGCCGCTCTCCTCCCTTATAAAAGGGCACCTCCTCCCCCTCTTCCTCACACCACATTGAGCCTCCAAGCTCGTCCAACCCCTGCCACTTTCTCCTCTACACATCCGTAGAAACGTCCTAGAGGTTCTGGTCTTCTTCAAAAACCTATTTTAGTGCCCTAAAAGGAGGTCTCAAAGAAGCACTTCAAAGAAGAGGTAATGTCCGTTACCGATTCTTTCATCTTTATTTCTTCTTCCACTTCTTCTTCTTTAGTTTTCTCATTATGAAGTAATTACATAAGTATCAATCATATATTGATACGTTATTATAAGTATGAAAATACCCTATTTCACCATCTATCCATCCTACGGAAAAAGAAATCAATGTGCGTGCGTACGTACGGAATACCGTCTCCACGTCTTGGTGTAATCTATTTTCCACCACCACCTTACTTGGATGGGTATAATGGTGTACATAATAACTATATATGACTATTATAAAGTGATATTGATTCTGAAATAGTATACATACACTCCAATAAAATTACACGATCATAGGAACGATATCATCCCTTGTGCGTGCATACGGAATACCGTCTCCACGATGTGATGCGACTCGTTGTACATGATCTTCATTGCATAATGATTATATTAATGAATTTAATGAATGAATATGATTTGTATTACAGTAATACCATTCTATAAATGATGTATCTATAACCTAAAGAGAAGAATAAGAATTTATTCAACAAAACACGGATAAGAACAAAAAGTAATAAACACCCGAATAACAAGTAGTAATGAAATATTACTAATAAGAAGACAAGAATATGACCATAAATGATATCATAACAATAATAATTATTATAGAATAAGTCAATAACATTATTTAAATCATTATACAGGAGGTTCGGACACTTATGAGGCAAATCAGACCTAAGGTAAGGGAAATATCACAATCTCATTTTTATTCGAGATTGTTTATACTTTAGTATTTACTGGGGTGTATTTTATCATCCACATCCATGTTTCCTCAATATGTAATATTATTTCTATCCACCTACAATTTTTTAAATCCAATTTTACCATTTGATGAGTTTTTAGTAAAGGATATGAAAGGAATCTTTTGTCGTTTTTCGTACGAGGTACTTTTTGACTTTTTCGACAAAAGTACGAAGAATGTTTTTTTTAACTTATACGGCATGAATGGATTTTTAAAAAATTATTTCCAAGAAGATTCCTTGACAAGTTTTCAAGTTTATTTTTAATCAACTTATTTTAGTTTATAATTGTACGGCATGTTAAGAAAGGAAAAGTGTTTTTGAAGTAGAAAGGATATTTTCCTCAAGAATGGAGTTCAAGTGTTTTATCAAAATTAATTTCCATCTATGATAATAAAGGGTTCTATTTCTATCCCTATTATTACATTGAATTGATTATTTTGTGATGGAATTATATTTTTATGAATTCCTTTGTCTTATATGAATTGTTTTATGATGTCACGATGTTTAAGATTCCCATTTTTATTACATTGGTTATGCTATGATGTATGGTTTCTGATTTTGTGGCACACATAAGAATGGTATAATTATGAGATGGGTGGGACATATATATCCCTCCAATTAATTGGGTAAAGATTTTATATCTCATGAGATAGACATGGCTAGAACGGTAGGTTATACCGGTTCAGTGAAACAGGACTGAAACAAGGAATGAACTCGGTTCAGAAATGGACATTGTCTACTAAGATAGTCATGGCAATGAGTCCTGACTAACAAGAAATGATTCTCTATGATTATGTGTGTATGACACAAAGTTTCATGTTTTAAGTTATGATTATTGGGATTACATTTCACTACTATGATTTATCCCATGATATGAAATTATGATCTCTTTTGTAGGTTAAGATTTCCAAAAGTTATGTTCTTATGTATATGATGTGATTGATATTTTTTTTGTTTACTCTTACTGAGCATTTGAGCTCACCCTTTTGTATGTTTTATTTCCCCAGGTCAGGAAGAAGGTTATAAAGTAGAATATTCCAAAAAGGGACTCTAGATATGATGAAATAAATGGGAGGAAAAGTAGATGCTTTATGAACCAGTTGTTTATGCTTTCCAGTTTCTAAAGACACTATACCTATACGGTCCTTTCATGGTTTTGTTATATTTTGTAATAAGTATGATAAAATTTTGAATTATTGACAATGTATGTAATTCATGGGTCGTTATATTAGGGGTTTGGAGAAGAAAAATAAAACAAAAGAACACAAGAGAAGACACTACCATCAAATCGGGTAACTCTCCTTGATTTGAGCTCAAAGGCTTCCTTGGAAAGGATTCTTCCCAAAGTGAGGCTTCAATGATGAAGAGAGGGATGTGGAAATATGAAATGGGAAGGTTTTGGTTGAGCCAAAGGCTTGAGAGGTGTGGGTAAGGTGGTAGAGGTGGGGGCCTTTTATAAGATGAGAGGAGGGGCACTCTTGTAAAGTTATAAAATATTACATTATTATATAATTATTTTCAGATTTTAAAGGTCCCAAAAGAATATATTTCTAGTATAAGGTGATAAGGTTTTTAAATCCACCCATACAATATGTTTGGTACAAGTGTAGGTATTATATTTTACATTATCTTTTCATTTTATTTAAATCATTAAATAATGAGGTAATCGCTGCATCATCATGGTGTCATAAATCATTTAATTTATTTAGTGTCTAAAAATTATAACAAAAATATCATGATGTAGGAAACAGTTTTACCTTTCCAATGAATATTTATAGTAAAAAATATGACTTGTATAACCCCATGTAAAAATTGTTTTAGAAAAACAACACATGTTTGTGACATTTTAATTTTAACTTTAAATAAAAAGTTATTTATGTCATTTTCCTACCAAAGTGGCTCCATGGGGTCCCCAAGTCGACCCATGGATTGTATTGGTCGTCCATGACACATCCAATGAGGGTATGACATGTGTCTAGGTCACTTCATATCATTAAAATATTATTTTTACCTTAAACTACACTAATTACCTATAATCACGATTAATAAACATAAAAGTTACTATTCAAGAAAAAATCATTTTAATCCCATTGAACCACATTTTAATTTTAATGAAAACCATGTATTTCGGATTTTTGAAATTTAAATCACAGAAGTGGTAAAGTTTCATTTAAACGAAAAAAATCAGTTTCTTTAACTACCACTTAGTGGTTTCACTATTCATCAAAAATTGAAGTTTTTCAGAAAATTACCAAAAATTCACCCTAAGCTATATTTGATATTCTGAATTTAGAAATGATGTCCATTTTACAAAATTAAAAACATATAAGTTTCATTAATTAATTTAATAATCAATTCCCGCAGTCAAAACAAATAGCGTGTTTTTATGAAACAATAAGTATCAAAAGATTGACACTAGTTTAAGTCCAATTTCAAGATGAAATTAATTCCAACGACCACTATTGGATTAAATGGTAAAAATATATTCTAATTTAACTTTAAAACCAATTCAAAAGATAATCTAATCATATAAATAAATTAGATTAAAAAGTGGTTTTGAATTAAAATACAACATTTTTCACTATTCATTAAAAATGAACTTTATCGAAAAAATACCAAAAATTTACAAAATGTAAATTTTGATGTCCCAATTCTAAAGAAGAATTTTATTTTGTCAAATATAACACATAAAATTGTCAAAAGTGGATTTAAAAGAGGTTCATCATCAAAAGGCGGTTAATCAACCTTTTAAAGAATATTAGAATTTTTACGCTTAAAATTGGATTCATTCGCATTTTTAATCCTCTAACATTTATTGTAAAAAGTAAAAATATTTTAAAAACATATATAATAATTTTTAGTTAGTTCTGTTCATTCCCGCCATTACAACGACAAGGCGTTAACTACAAATTAAAATAATATTATTTTATCATTAGAGTGCAACGTAAGATTTCAAAGGAACTCATTGTCGCGTATTGGGTACGCCATCGAGCATAGCGTTCCCTTTAAAGTAATATTAAGATTTTATTCACAACTATGGATAAATATATAAATGTCATATTCTTTATTTACCTGGGGTGTTACAACATAAATATTTTAAAATATCCTTTTTTCTAAAATTCATCAATAATATGCATGCTATATTTATCTGGACATTTGAAAATACACAAACATCACCATAATGAGAAATCACAATTTTTATTTAAATAAAAGGATTGCACAAGACAGTTATGGTCTCGTTACACAGCACATTATAACACCAACTCAGGACCTAATAGTAAGGTGTGCTAGGGTGATGGAATCTTGGTGCGGCTCGGCCAACATTGCCCGAGTAGTTATTTCTATCAGCTTGAACTTCTCGGAAAGGCGATTATGTTCCAGCTTAACATGATGAAGTTTGGGTTGGGCGTGGTCCAGAGAAAAGCCCAAAGGTGCTACCTCCTTCCCAAATTGTGTAAGATGGGCTTCGATTGGTTCGAGACTACTGGATGGGCCCCTCAAAAATCTTCTTTCTAAATTAATTAATCATGATCTCTTGTATTTATAGACAATAAACCCAACATTTAGTTTCAAAAAGTCATATAACTGTCAAAACCCAACAGTCTCATTTTAATTATACTCATTTTATTAAATGAAACAGTTTTTTTGAGTATAAATTAAATAACACAAAATGTTAGGAAATAAAATTTATTCAAAAATTCAGGTTGTTACATTCTTCCCCCCTTAAGAAATTGCATCCTCGCAATTTTAAAATTGGGCATTGAAATTTCATTGAAAGTCCCACATCAGAAAAAGAGTCAGTAAAACTATTACATTAAAAAAAGAAAGTGAAGTACAAAAGTCACCCGAGTTAACCCATACTATGATTACATGTAGGAATGCATGGATATAAAAGATAAAAAAATGGGTCATGTTCTGATTGAGAGTGATAGAAAACATGATTAGGAGAAAATTAACAACAATAACATCACAAACTTATGATGTGTTAAATGGACTTTGATTACCCAGAAGGAAACATAAACCAAAAAATATTTTTTATGTTCCTTTTCATGATTTTGAGGAATTCATTTACTACATAGAATAAAAACATAAGGAAATATACTTTCCTTCAAGTAGAGTTTTATCCTTTAATATGTTTCCACAAAGACTAATCTTCTCTCCAGACAATGAGCATTCAAAAAGTCTTGGTCTCATAAAAATCGCAAAAATCATCTTCTTGAGAATCACATAATCCACAAAAGAGGAACTATATATTTCCCACATCTTTAGTCATCAACTAAAACTAAAATCGTTGGTATGAGATCATATAATCCCCAAAAGGATAATCCTTTATAAAAATAAATATGACTATTAATCTCCAAAATTAAACAAAAAGTACCCAATGTTCCAGAAACACCATTCAATATCCAATCATCTTTAAAATTATTCAGAATAATACAAACTAATATTGGAACCCAAAACTCAGAAGGATTTAATCACAGTCTTCCCCAATAAATCTTAACATTTACCTCCAAATAACATTGACTACTATTAAAGTCTCATACTAAAGTATAATTAATGTATTCACATATTATCTATGCTAGGTTCATCAATTTCTTAAAAAAACCCAAATCACGATATGTCCACAATAAATACATAAATTATTACAAAAAAAATCAATCATTCCTCCTGAATTTAAATCCTACAGTATTTTATTTCCCTTAGGCATATAGTACTCCAAAAGAGAAAAAATCATCAAAAATAACCTTTATCATTTAATAACCAAATCATTTTCCTATACAAATTATATCCATTTGATAAAACATAAGTTTCCAAAATCATCTTATTCTTGATCCATAAAAACAGTAGGTGCATTAGTCAGTCAGAACGACATAACAACAAACTCATAATTCCGATATCTTGATTGGAAGGCATTTTTTGGAATATCATCATTCTTAACCTTCAATTTATGATAACCATAATGATGATCAATCTTAGAGAAGAATTGAGCCCCACGAAGTTGGTCAAATAAGTCATCAATTCTTGGAAGAGAGTATTTGTTCTTCACAGTGATCCCATTCAGTTCTCTATAATAAATGCATGGATGCATCGATCCATCCTTCTTCTTTACAAAGAGAAATGGTACTCACCAAGGAGACACACCTGGTCAGATAAACCCAGTCTCCAAAAGATCTTGGAGTTGTTTCTTTAATTCCTCCAGCTCCACATTTTACTTCCTATAGGGGGTCTTTGATATTGGGTGAGATCCATGTACGAGTTCAATAGAGAACTCTCTCTCTCTCTTTCTAGGGGAGGTCTGGGTAACTCCTCAGAAAATATGTCAACGTATTTCGGGACAATGGGGACATTTTCTAAAATAATAAATCCTTCGTGAAAAAATTATTTCATTTACGAATCTTTTAACTAAAAAGGATTTTATGTCTTAAAACATTATGCTTAGACAATTACATTTTTCTATAATTCCTTCATAATTATTCTTAAAAAGCTCATTATTGGCCAAACATATCCCCCAGGAGTGTCGTAACCAAAGGTTCAGCAAGTGTCGTTTTTGTCTTCCAGTTCCCGTTCTAGACCAACTCAAAGTAGTGTTTTCGGGTTTTACCCCTATGTACATCTATGCCAGAGCCACCTCTACCTGCTCGTATCCAGACAGGGATGTATTAGCTTGATAAAACACTTAGTCAATACTCACAAAAATACTAGGAATATTTCCTATATTGAAAATCATTTATAGGGTTCTTCCTAAGGTTTTTATATCCTAATTTACATAAATAACTAAACTATCCTTTGATACCAACTATGTAATCCCGCCTTTTTAATACATACAATTTCATTACATTTTACAAACAGAGTATATTTAAAGTCCAGTGTCCTGGAAATAAGTAAAATAATACATGAAAACAACATAAAACATTCTTCTAAACCAATTTTAAGGGTTCATAAGAGGTTCATACTATGTACATTTATTGCATCACATATCTTCGATACATACATCAAAGGAAAGGGTGAGCAGAAGGCCCAGTAAGGGTAAATAAGGGAATCAATGTACTTGTGATATCAATAAGAACTTGAATAAAAACATAAAGACATGAGAAATGGAAGTATATGAATATATTAATGAAAATAATGTGGAACATAACGTGAATATGTGGCTTCAACATTTCATTTAGACAGTCATGAATATATCACCAAGCTCGATCCCCACGGTGTCATAAAAATTACTGTGGTTATTCACCAAGGTATCATGAAACTTGTCATCTCTAGAGATTAATTCTTTACCCACTGAATTGGAGCAATATCAGGGCACACCCTTAATATTTCTTTTCATTCATGTGACCCTCATTGATCATAATAAAAAATTTCCTAAATAACCCAAATGGAATCAAAGAAATTGATTTCAAGTCAACATTGTGACGTTTAAAAAGAGATTAAAAATAAGCTCATTATGTCATTTATAACCCATTGAAAGGGAGTGAGGGTTATATGTGTGTAAATTACAGAATCAAATATCATCATTATATATTTATGAACATCCATGGAAACGAAATAAGTTTGAGTATTCACATAAATAAACAATATAATTTTTTTAGAGAAAGAGATAGATATTTTGAGACGAAATTTATGCCGCATGAAGACTATATAAATTGGTTTTAGAAATCATTAAAAAGAGAAAGGAAAAGGATAACCCACTCATAAATTAAACATAATATAGTATGGGTCCTTAATAATATCATGGTATGGATATTTTAATGATATACCACAAGAAAAAGAAAATATGAAAGAAAAAAGAAGATGTTACGATAAATTCTGCAGCCTAACGGCGTCACTTAAAATTCAGAAAAAAAAATTGATGAGAGGGGAAAAGGTCTAAAAATAATGAAATATATAGAAATGAGAACTTATAATAACATTACCTCAACATAAATATAAGTAAATTATAAGACACAACATAATGGAAGTCCTCACTTAAAATATTAGGGTGAAATGACCCCTTACCATGAAGAGTAACTTCGAAAGCTTGAAGGTCGGGACCTTGGGAGGCTTGAGGGCACCTTGGGAGGACTCCTTGGGAGGTAAAAAGGCCAGAACATAGTTGGGGAGGATTTGGAAATGATATTAATGGGGAATGGCTTGGTATTTATAGGATAAGTGAGGGGACAAAGCATTAATTGCCAAGGGACACCTCATCAGTGGAATTGACAAAACCATGGGCTTTCCAATGGTATGGTCCATTTGGGACACCTCATATGTTATCTTACTATCCATAGGATGACCAGAATTATTTCGTAATTATTACATCTTTAATGATGTCATTAAACACCCGAAAATTTTCTAAATATTTTAATTTTAATTTTTAATCAAAAACACTATTCACTAAAAATTAAATTGTTTCAGAAAAATCCCAAAAATACACCTTAACCAAATATTGATGCTCTGACTTCAAAAATGAACCCCAATTTATGAAAATAATATTATAAATATTTTTAATTTAATTTTTAAATAAAAATCACTATTCACCTGAAAAAACTAATACTTAACCAATTATTTCTGAATAAGTTATTTACATATTTTATTGAATCACATTACTTAATCAAGGTGCCTAAATTATATTAATACTTTATTAAGTGAAGTTTCTTAATCTATTTAGTCACATTACTAACCATAAACATAAAATCATTATTCATAATTTACTATTCATCAAAAATTAAGTTGTTCTTATTAGACTATAAATTTCATACTGCATATAACTGTTGAAGATAATTTTTTGAAAATAATTACAAATTATTAATTATTTATGGTTTACATAAATATTTTAAAATATCATTTTTTCTAAAATTCATCAATAATTAGCATACTATATTTATCCAGACATTTAAAAATTCACAAACTTCTCCATAAGAAGAAATCACAATTTTTATTTAAATCAAAGGATTACAAAAGGCAGTTATGGTCTTGCTACATATCCCCTTATAACACCATCTTATGATCAAAGAGTAAGGTGGGATAGGGTGATATAATCTTGGGGAGGCTCGGCCAACAATGCTTGGGTAGTGATTTCTATCATCTTGAACTTCTCACGAAGGCGATTCCGTTCCAGCTTCACACAATGAATTTCGGCATGGGTTTGGTCCAGTGAAAATCTGAAAGGTGCTACCTCCTTCTTATGTTCTGTCATATGGGCTTCTATTGGCCCGAGAATAATGGATGGGGATATTGAATATTCTTTCTATATTAATTAATCAAGATCACTTGTATTTATAGAAAATAATCGCAACCTTTATTTTCCAATGGTCATATTGACCAACGGTCATATAACAGTCGAAACCCAACATTCTCATTTAAATTATACTCATTTTTTTAAATGAAATAGTTTTGTTGATTATAAAATAAAATAACACACAAAGTTATGAAACAAAATTTATCCAAAAAATTTGGCTCATTACATTATTTTCCAAGGTTCGTAACAATTTTAATCAGCATACGGTGATGGGTTGAAGGTGAGTCGTTGGTGGGATGTTAGGTGGATACTTTTTTTATTAAATAATGAATATTTTCATTTATCTCCCCCACCATTTTGGTGCTCACAAAATCCCCTTCCCCCAATATAGTGGTCTAAAAAACCAAAGTATATATTTCATCAGCAGTTTCCTATGCTGGTCGTCTTCAGATCTGGAATCATCATGTTGAGGCATTGTTCTACAACTGAAGATACAGTGTTTCCCCCACGAGGAAGGTGGTTTGAGTTTTAAGAATGTCCCCTTCATTTTTTATATTGAATTACTAGTAAATAATATATTTGAGTGTATAGAAGTGTTGACCTTGAACGAAGGATCACAGATCTAGTTTCAAATTTGAATTTGGAGAACCAAGGTGATCCTAGTGGTCCTCAAAAGGTTTTATGACTTGTGGCGGATCTAGTGGCATTCCGACATGAAACGAAGGCGGTCATATTGGAATTGATGGGGGTTCTATAGGTGGTGGTAGAGGTCTAGCCATGGGTGGTGGCTGTGGTGGCAAGTTAAGGGAAGAAGAGATTGTTGGGAAGAGCAAAGGTGGGACGAGGTTCATGGTGGAGGGTTGGTGGTAGTGGCGGCCGGGTCTGCAGAAGCGGCCTGACCTAATTAGAATGGACCGACTAGTGATGGCCAGTCATGGAAGAATATACTTGGGGTTTATTAACCCCCCTTAAGTTTCGCACTGAGTGTCTGATTTGTGATTTGTCTGTGGATATGTGTCTCTCTAATCGTGAAAGAACATTTGAGGCTAGTTTCAGACATAAATAGTCAGGTTTGTGTCCCAGGGTAACAAAAATTTTAAATAATAATTATATTTTATTATAATTCAACTTCGACACACCATATATTCTGTAGGGAGAATCTGACTGATGAAATATTAGTGGAGTTGTGACCTTAATCGTAAGGTGGATTGATATAGATAAATTCTGGGTACATAATTTGAAGTTGGTTTGTGGGCCCCACAAGTCCCTTTTGTGGAATTTGTGCTGAAATTTGACTTCTTTTATGGGTTATTATTTTGGATGGAAGGATTACCTATTCTGTCAGTTCTTTAAAGAGTATATCTATGTTGTGACAAGTTTAATGTGTTCCATGATTTAGTAGTGGGCCCCACATGACCGATTTTAGCTTGCGATAGTTAATAGTTCTATTTCCACCAGTTCTCCATTTTGAATGAGAAAATTGTATACCCTTTGTGTTTTTTCATGTGAAACTTCATTGAGGCCTCGGTATGGGCCTTAGCGATGTGAGGTGAGGCCATGTGATGGGTTGTTGGTTTTAGAGATGATTGGTATAGAATAATTCGAGTAAGCTCACGTAGTCTGCGACATTGAGGGTCTATGGGGAATTACATCCTCTATACAAGATAGTAATCCCATCGATAGGATGAGATGGATAGTATTTAAGAAGCCCTCTGAACTGGTCGGGGTATGATTCTCCTGTATATCGTTTTCCCTATATTGGGTTCTTGTAATCACAATGACCAACACTACATAGAAGCGATCCCATATCAAGAAGGATAACCCTGTAGGGTCTTTGTAATTGTATGGTATACAATCCCCTAGGAATTACGTAGTTCCAATAGGGTTGTGGCATTTTCATGTATATGTTTTACTACTCTGTAAATTTTTTATGTAGGGTATATGGTATCATTGGTTGAATGATCCCCAAGTGCATGAGTTATCCAAAATGGGGTTTGTGATATCATCGTGACCAATATTAGAGGGGAGACAATCCTCTATCATAGTGATATGATCACTAGGATGTCGGATTCGGTTGTCGTATCCCCTAGCAGATCCAGGGTGTGATCCTATCAATGAGAGATTGTGGGATACTAGTTAGGGTCATGGTATCCCCTAAAAGAACCTAGGATTCATCCCCTATACTAGTATTTTCAGTTAACGTATTTCCAGTTGGGTTCGTGGTGTCCCCAAGTGATTCTTGGAAGGTATCCCCTATCTGAGGATTTAGATCCACTGAGTTTCAGCATGTCATTCTTTGTTGTGATATCCGATGAGGGTGTTATCTTGGTTTTGTGTTTCCTTAAAAACTCATGTAGGAACCTATTGTTGTAGATGTGTTCATACCCCCATGTGGCTTTGTGCTTAAGATGAGTATATGAGGCTGATTTCTGGCCTTCCCTTACTATATTGTCACATTTTTTATGACATGCCCAATAGTTTGAGATGACTATTCATGTTTAGGTATGAACAACCGAGAGATTGAGTATCTATCACATTTGGGTTCCCTTTAGTTGGGATAATCAGATTGTTTCTTTTTACTTTCCTCTTTTCTTTGGTGGGGTTTGGGGTGGTTACGGATTATATTTATACTCACTCCTGCCTTAGCTTTTTCCACACATGTCTTGTGTATTTTTCATACAACTGGAATTTCAATAGAGTCTGAGGAGTACCTAAAGTAGGAAGAGCATAGTGAGTTTGACTGACCTAGATTTCCATCGGATTGTGGCTGATAATCTTACAGGAAGATGTTTGACAGTGATCCCCACTTTCAAAGTAGGTTGGACATTATTGCATTTTTTATTTTGTGGGCCCTAACTTTGTCCTTTTTTTACATATTCTATACTCTTGTTGGTATATTATTATGCATGAATTTCATTTTAGTTTCTATTTTTTGTTACTATTAGTTAAGGTTGTATGATGGGTGTGTGCGTACCGGTTGATAGGATTAGGACACCCATGTGTATGATGGCCTACTCAGCACTGGTCTCCCACTGCTAGAATATTGGAGGTGGGTTTGGGGAGTCCCAGTTGGAGACCCGTTTGGTTTGGTCATGATAGAGTGTTATAATAGTGACTTCCACTTTGGGACCACAATGTCATGAAATTTTTTTAGGTTGCATAATGATAGTATAAAAGATTTTGTGTTTGGATTTCAGGACCGAGACTCTAGTGTTGGTGTGGCAGCCGATGTATCAATTCACTAGGACTCTGATAACATACATTTTGTCTAAGTAAAATTGAATTTTTTTTGCAGGGAATTAATTATAGACGCAACATATAAGACTGTGTTTTGGGGTTTTCCCTTCCTTTTTGAGTCATATCCCCAGATAATCATTTTGATTGTGGTGTGTCTTGATTGTATTTTTTGATTCCTCCATCAAAAAAGTTATAAAGTGTTCCATGGTGGGAATGTGGTGATTATCCGCCCAGGGGATAGGATTTGGATCTAGGACTATATTCTAGGGTTGGGCCTCCATTTGGTCTGCTAGATTAGCCCCAACCAGAAAAAAGGCCGGTTCTACTAGCAGTGTGGTAATAGGATGCATCCAGGCTGTTTGCACTACATGTTTTTTGAGAGGAAGGAACCTCTGAGGTTTTAGGGTGACCAAGACCCACAAGAATTTGATGATGGGATGGAAATAGTCGCTTGTTTTTTCTACCTAGGTACTACACCTTCTGATCAGATGTTAGTCCTACCTGAAAGCTTTTTCCGAGTGTACTATGTGAACTTGTGTAGTCTTATGATGTATAAACATGATGATGATACAATTTCAGGGGAAGATTTTTTTGTCTCTTTGGGGAGGAGTTCTACCTAGAAACCCTGAGGTCTATGTGTATCTAAGAGCTTCTGCATCTTCATCCGGAGAGCAGGATAGAGGAGGATCACACGACAAGGATTAAATACCTATTACATTACTCCAGGGATATGGTTTGAGGTCCATTTATCAGGGATCCGACATTCGATCAGGGCCCCTATAGAGATGTCTGAGCTGGTGTGGTCTCATTGTTCCCTGCCACATATGATGGAGTGTTGGAGCAGGTCGTGGTTGTGGTGAGGTTTCTAGTTGATTAGACTATGACTGTTAGTTTTGGGCACATAGGAGATGAGACCACAACAACTAGTTCAGTAGCTGGTATTCACGATAGGCTCTGGGGTCTTAAAATAAGTGATGTTTCAAGAGGCGACCCCAGGATGGAGGATCTGAGACTAAAGTGTCTCAGGGCTTGAGGTAGGTTTTGTTCAGTTGCAGTTGAGGTGATGTTCTTCTTGTGAAAATTAGGGACATCATTCTAGAGATTTTCTGACCTATTATTAAACATAGAGGGAGATGATCAACAAACGACCCTTGGTAGGGGCATCGTTTCAAACCTAGAGGACTATAGGACATCAGGCATGGAGAAGGAGTGGGTGTATCAGCGAGAGGTGGCAGGCAGTTCAAGTTTCCACCACCACCACATTGTAGTCCACAATAGGTTTATGGAGCTAGTGGATGTGGGCGGGGAAAACTACAAGATGTAAATTCCTTCGATATAGAGGCTTCATAGATGGATATAGATACACTCTATGTCCTTTTTACTTACTGAAGTAGCATTGATAAACACTGGTATGAGGTACAGTTTCCTATCATTTTTTTCATGAATATTTTTTGGGTGTTTTTCTTTAATTCATTGAATGAAAGATGATGGGGGAACCTTTCCCCATTGAGATATGTTTTTGTGATGTGATAAAAACTATGCAGGCGTGTCATTTCCACCCATACTAGACAATGTTGAGGTGTGGTGGTTAAGTCACTTCGCCATGTGTGTTCTGGGTAGGGATTAGTGTTGGAGCTTATGTGAGGGACGGTATGACCTAGTGTGTGTTTAGATCCCGATTACTTTCTTTTGTACCTTCACATTTTTGGAGTCTTCACAGTACGTGAGTCACTAAATGGGGCTGCGGTATGGTTTGACATGGCATCAAACACACAAAAATGAAGGACAATTTCCCCACTCTGATTTGTTCTTGAGACACGATTTATAACCATGCAGGTGAGACATAATCATCCAAAGCAAATAGTATCCAGTTGTGGAGGATGAGTCCCATTGGATTGTGTGTTTGGAGTAGGTGTGTAAGACTCAACGTCAGGTTAGCGGGGTTCCATATTACTAGACCCTATGACTGCAGAAAACCAAATGATTCTTGTTATTCCACCTATCGTGGATGGGGAGACATGTGACTAGTTCGAAGAAAATCAACCTAGAATATGATGTAAAAGGTGTGGGCCCTTGTAGTTCCCAGGAGTGTGTGCTTGTTGGTAGCACAAAAACCCTTGGTGGCTTTGTGGTGGTTTCTGGTGAACTCGATATCATGGGATACCAAGTTTATAGTTCAGTTCCTCTGCATTATGTCTATACTTTCACCTTTAAGGGACAAAAATTATTTAGGTGTGGAAGATTTAGAAACTTCTGTTTAGCCATATTAGACTTTGGAATATTTCTAAATATAATTCTAGAGCTGGGAACTAAGATGACGTATGATTCCATGGCCCTGTGTTCCCGGAATAAATTTTATAAAAATACTAATCCTATTTATACCCTTAATGTTTCAGAAATGGGTTATCATTAAAAGGGAGCTCAGATCGGAAAAATTAGGCCAAATATACCTTTTGGTCATGTGGTTTACACTAGTGGGGCTATATGTTTTTTGAGCGCATCCTTCTGTGGAAAAAGGCTATCAACGGTGTTTTTCTAAATAAATCAATTAAAATTATTTTGGATGCAGGATTGAATAAATCCTAATAGGAGTCTCATATTGAATTTATGAGACCTCATTTGAGTCAGAAAAACTATGTTTAGCTTTGGTGCAATATAATTTTTGTCAGTTCAGGGTGTTGGGTTGGAGATAAGTTGTTGAAAGAATGTTATATGGATGATATTTTAATTAAAACTAAAACAAATATATTCCTTCCTCTCCCCCACCCAGTTAGTGTGCACAGCTGCCCCCTCCCCCTCTCTGATAGAAAAATCTAACCAAAGAGGGGCTTCCATCATCCTTTTTCAACACATATCATTTACATATTGGGAATCATCATGTCACAAGCGTCATTCTTCAGCAGAAGCTTTGGCGTTTCATTGGAGAGATGGGTGTTTTGAGTTTTATGATCGTTCACCCCATTTTTTTCTATGAGTGACCAGATAACCATTAATTTGAGCATACACCAATGTAGATCAAGATATGAGGATCCCATAACTAGTTTCAAATTTTAATTTGGAGCACCGGGGTTCTTTCGGTGGTCCGTGGAAGGTTTTCTGGTGGATGGAAGCTCCAGCACCAATCTGTCTGCTGGTGGCGGTGACGGTTTGGCCACTGGGCATTGGGGTCATAGAGCGGGGTATGGTGGCCAATGGAAAGTGAATTAGTGTAAGGAACTGGCATGCTAGTACTGGGTGATATGGATCGGGTGACTGGCTAGTGAGGGCCAACCCACATGTGGGGAGAATATCCAGTGTGGACCGGTCCAGCCTTAATGGGACGAGGGTTCCTTAAACCACTATAATTTTCAAAAAGGGTGTCTGATTTGTGATTCGTCTGATGTGGCATGTCTATCACGTTAATAAGAACCATTAATGGTTGATTTGGAAATTTTAATAATCAGTTTCATGGCCTATCACCTCAAAATGATGAAATAATAATAATGTTTTATTATTATTAATCTTTTACCTTCCATAACATCTGAATAGAGCATCCAACTGAAGCACTATGAGCATCTTTTTACCAAATGGTAAGGTGGTCTTTTATATAGAACCTTTAGTTGCTTAATCAAAAATCAATGTGTCGGCCCCATGAGGGCCGTTTTTTGGCCTTTTTCTATGAAATGTGACTTCTTTTCAAGGTCTTCTTTTTTCCAAGATGGATAGCTTATTCGATGTATTTTTTTAAAGAGTATATAAATGGTGTGATGTGTTTGATGTGTTTTAGGATCATAGAGTGGGCCCTGCATGACCCATTCATCCTTGTTGTATAGAATAGTACACTTTTCACCAATTCTCTATTTTGTTCTAGTAAATAGTCTAATATATGTGTTTTTTATAGAACGTGATGGTCGCATTGTTTTGAGACTTGGAGATGCGAGGTGAGGTGGTGTTATGGGTTGATGAGTTTAGTGTTGTTTGGACTAGTAGGGTTCTAGAGATCTCCCTTGCTCTGTTCCTTTAAGGTTTTGTGTGGAATAATGTCCTTATAATAATATTGTAATCCCCTTTATAGGATGATCTAGGTAGAGTTGTGGTATCCCTCGGGAGTGGCAGGGGTAGGATCCTCTAGCATATCGTTTTACCATGATCAGGTTCTCAAAATATCTCTGACCAACACTATGTGGGCGGCGATCCCCAATCTATTAGGATAGCCTTATAAGGTTTGTGGAATCATTTGGTATATGATCCTATATGAAGTGGTTAGTTCTAGTAGGGTTTTCGAATAATTGGTTATACGATCCCCTAATCAACAGATTTGTTATATAGGGTTTATTGTATCATCAGTTTTACGATACCCTACTACATGAGTTATCCCAGATGGGGTTTGTGGAATAGTCGTGATGAACATTACATGGGAGATTATCCACTATCTGAGTGATATGATCATTGGGATTTGGTATCCCCTAACATATCATGGGTGTGACCCTCTCTCTAAGATATTGTGAGATTTCAGTTAGGGTCGTTATATCCTCTAGCGGATCCTAGGAGTTATCCCCTATCCAGGAAGTATTGTTTTATAGTTTTCTAGTAGGGTTTGTGGTGTTCCCCATTTGATCTAGGGAGGGATATCCTCTATGATGACCTAGATCCGCTGAGTTTCATGGTATTTTTTATAGAGATATCTGGTGGGTGTGTTCTATTGGTTTTTTCTTCCTTAGAGCACCGAGTAGGAACCTTTCACTGGCGATGATGTAGGACCCTTATGATGTGTGGTTCCTAAGATGAGTATATCTAGCTGACATTTAGGATTCCCTTACGTTTTTATTAAAACGTTGATGACACACCATATGTTTTTAGCCAACTAGACGTGTTTAGCTGAGGTTGGTCTCGAGATGTAGTTTCGATATTTTCTGGGTTCCCCTTGGATGGGATGATAAGATAGTTTCCTTTCAATTTTTCCTTTTATTTTGGGGGTTTTGGGGTGCCTACTGAGTATCTTCATTCTCACCCCTACATAGTTTTGGCCTGCACATGTCTTATGTCTTATGGAGACCACATGACTTTGAAAATAGCCCCACATGGACCCATAATAGAAGGAGTTTAAGGAGATGGACAGACCAGGGTTTCCACTGGAACATGGCTAAGGAAGTGACTGGAAGGTATTTTCCGGCAATAACCACCTTCTATGTGTGTTCAATTGTTTTTTAGTTTTCTTTTGGTGGGCCTAGTATTTTCCCTTTTTATACATCTATTGTACTCTGGTTGGGATAGTTGTATGCATGCCTTGATTTTTAGTTTTTATTTATCGCTGTAAAATTTCATCGAGGTGTGTGCTGAGTGTGTCAGTGTACAGGTTGATAGGATATGTCCTCCCCTATGTGAGATAACCTACTAGACTCTGGTCTCCATCCCCTGGACTATTGGAAGTGGGCTTATGGAGTCATGTATCAATCCTCGTTTGGTTATGTCATGATAAAAACTAAGAATAAAATCCTTAGGCCCATAATATTAGTAGCAAACAAATCATTTCCATTCAATAATATGTACCCAAAATCATTATTCCCACACCTTTGTGTAAACTCAATATGTCATTACTTTAATATCTCATGAGATATAATGCATATTAAATGAAATGGTTGGTTATATATGAATACAACCATCAACATCCATATATATGTGTGACACTAAAACAAAATCATCATCATATAAAAAATGGAATGAAAATGCGTTTTATATTCCACTTAAATATAATCTTATATAGATAAAATTCATAAATCCATTAATAAAAAAGATAAACCCATCCAACAGAAATTGGTATCAAATGAATTTAAATATATTTCTTAGTAAATAAACATTACTGAAGTATATAGTCTATAAACCATATAGATAATGGGAATATAGTCAAGTAAATAATTTCCATAATTAATCGATGTATCGAATCTTGGTGAACACAATTAAATCACAGAAAAAATATAGTATTCATTAATGAAGAGAATTTGGATAAATGTTATTCCAATTCATAGTTGAAGGTTATGAAGAATAAAGAAAAAAACGAATCCCAACTAAATAGAACATTTCATGATCAATCTTGATAAAAAATGGTGTATGATAACATTTGAACAATATCCTTGATTGAACCAAAAATATTTTAAAAGATGTTCACATAATTGAGAAATGATTTAAAATAGATTTAGAAAAATCTCCATGGAAATTATGTGTACCATTAACATTTAAAAAATTATTTATTTAAAAATATCTTACAAATCATAGGGGGATTATAAATTATTTTAGAATCCATTAAAGTGTGTATAGGATGATTTAGAGAAAAACTACAAATTGGTAGAATGTTATGTTAACATGGAAAAAATTATAAAGAGATTATTTTCACACAATGATGAAAACTATACATTTAGATTTTGTTGAATAGTTCTAAATATCATTTCAATTATATTAAAATTATTAGAAAATCAATTTTAATTAATTGTTTGCAATTTAAAATTTCATTTTAAAATTCTTTTAATGAATAAAGATATGGAAAATATATGTTGCCAGTAAAAAATATGATACATGGATGGTCTCAATTATAAAAAATACTTGGGAAAAATAATGAGTCCACATTAAATGGAATTTTAAAGGGATATATAAAACCCCATAAATAATTAAATATAATAATGGTGTATTTTATAAATAATAAAAATTCCCTATATTGATTATCTTTTCAATATATCATCATTTGACTATAAATTTGGGAATGAAAAACATACAGTCTATGTAAAATTTTAATCAATAAAAATATAGGAGATAGACAAAAATTGAACATGAAACACTACGAATTAATGATAATGTTTTATATATTATTAAAAATGCGTGTTTTATACATGATATAGTAATATATTGAGCACAAAATGAAACATGTTTCATACATTTGATAATGATACAAAGAAACCCATAGAGCATTGGTATATCTTCAATAAAAATTATTTTAAAGAGACAACATGGTATAGATCTTTAAACCCCATATATTCAATTAATATTTTAAAAAATATTAATTAGTATTTAATCACACTGTATTAAATATATCATGGTTCATAATATGAAATATATATCTGGAAATTTATTTTTAGACCAAATTACCCAATACATTAACTCCCAACATCCACTAAGGTGCTTCAATATCATGTTTAAAAAAATAATTATGTTAATATTTTATTTCTTAACCATATTAATATATATATAAACATTAATAAAACTTATTTAAAATTATTTTCTAAATATATTTTTTATTTTATTATCAATATTGGTTGTCAGGAATCTTGATGCTTTTTATTATTTCCATTATATGGAAGTTATTTTGCATTACTCTTTTGAAGTTCATTATTCCAAGATCATACATGGTACATTAAATGATTCAATATGATATTTTTATAATTTTATAGTTTTATTCTATGTTAGTTTTGGTTATGATCCTTGATGAGGAAATTTAATAGGTCTATGTTATGGTGATTAATGACGAATGAATATCAGTATCATAAAAAGCTACTTTATTATTAATAATACTTTCGAAAAAAATAAAAATCAAGATATAATTTAGTTATTGATATTTTATATTTTCAAAAATTAATTTTTATAGTCATTCATTATGTTATATTGTAGAAACATTCATGTGTGTCATTAAACCAACACAAACTCAAACATACCATAATTGAGGGAGGATTATGGAGTGACATAGTTTTAATAACATTATACTAGAGTCATAATGATAGTATATATGAATTATTAATGTTATAAATAAAAATTTAAGAACTTTATATGAATAGTTAATGGATACAAAACTATAACATATTATGACTGATGAGTTTTCCCCTTAGTATTCTCAATTTATAGGGTTAAATTAAAAAATAATGTTTGTTGAATTTATTATTAGTAGTTTTTTAACTTCTTCTACCAAAATCCTAATAATTTCATTAACATAATCGTTGTCCCTTAAAACAAATATAATGACCATCCTCAAAAGGTGGTGTTTAAAAAGATAATATATAATTCATTGGAGGATGTATTCCACAAATCATAATGGATAATTATTTCATTTTCCTTAGAATGACTTAAATTTATAACCAGAATTACAATTTTACATTCTAAAAATATTAAAAAATATATTAATTATCTATTAAATTCCAAATTATGACCTTCTAATTAATGTGGTTAAGTAAAATGAAACATTATTTTTTTGTGTAGGTGGTAGTCTTCACATAATCATTAGTTTCATTTTAATTTTCCATATGGTTAAATATTCAAAATAATAATAATTATTATATGAATAATACCAAAATATTATTTATACCCTATGTACTGAATTCATAAAATAAGATTATAAAAAATAGATTTGAAATTTAGGGTTATTAATGAAACTCCATTAGGTAAAATTTAGTTTCTATGATTTGAACATTGAGCTTCAATTGGTGGATTTATTTTAAAGGCATGAATTAGGATTTTTTTCAAAAATTTAGAAGAGTTTAAAAAGATGTATAGAATTTAGTGTATTAATGAGGGGATGGTTACATTGCACTTTTATAAGTTAGGATTGTGACACCCCAGGTAAATAAAGAATATGACATTTTCATATTTATCCATATTTTTGAATAAAATATTAATATGACTTTAAAGGGGATGCTATGCACGATGGTGTACCAAACACGCAACAACGAGTTTTTTGGGAATCTTATGTTGCACTCTAATAATAAAATAATATTATTTTAAATGGTAGTTAACATGTAGGCGTTGTATTGGTGGGAATGGATAGAAATAACTAAAATCTGATTAAATATGTTTTTATATGATTTTACATTTATCCAATAAAAGATAAAGGCTTACAATACGGAAATAATTCAATTTTAGGCGTATATGCCCTAGTTTTCACTAAAGGTTCACTTATCTCCTTTAGATGGCGAACCGTCATTAAATATAGTTTTTTCACTCTTATACATTATATTGGACCAAATAAAACTCTTCATAAGAATTGGGACATCAAAATTTACTTTGTGTAAATTTTTGCTATCTTTCCGATAAAGTTCATTTTTTTAATGAATAGTATAAAATGTTGTATTTTAATTCAAAACCTCTTTTTAATCTAATTTATTTATATGATTAGATTATCTTTTGAATTGGTTTTAAAGTGAAATTAGAATATATTTTTACCATTAAATCCAATAGTGGTCGTTGGAATTAATTTCACTTTGAAATCAGACTTAAACTAGTGTCAATCTTTTGATACTTATTGTTTCATAAAAACACACTATTTGCTCTGACAACGGGAATTAATTATTAAATTAATTAATGTGACTTTTATGTTTTGAATTTTGTAAAATAGACATAATTTTTTATTTCGGAATATCTAACATAGCTTAGGGTGAATTTTTGGGATTTTTCAGAAAAACTTCAATTTTTGATGAATAGTGAAACCACTAAGTGGTACTTATAAAAACTGATTTTTTCATTTAAATGAAATTTTTCCATCTTTGTGTTTTGAATTTCAAAAATCTGACATAAATGGTTGTCATTAAGAAGTAAAATGTGGTTCAATGGGATAGAAATAATTTTTTGGTGAATAGTAACTTATTATGTTTTTTATTGCGATTAGAGGTAATTAGTGTAGTTTAAGGTAAAAATAATGTTTTAATAATATTAAATGAACTTGACACATGTCCTAACCTCATTGGATGTGTCATGTCTGAACATAAAAACCCATGGGTAATCTTGGGGACCCCATGAAGCCACTTTGGTTGGAAAATTACATTAATATCTTTTTATTTAAAGTTAAAGTAAAAATGAGACAAACATGAAATGTTTTACTAAAACAATTTTTACATGGGGTTTTACAAATCAGATATTTGACTATAAATATTCATTAGAAATATAAAAATAGTTCCTACATCATAGTAGTTTTTTTAAATTTTATACATTAAATAAATTAAATTATTTATGACATCATGATGATGTAGTGATGACCTCATTATTTAACGATTTAAATAAAAAGGAAATATAATGTAATATCTAAAACCTACACATGTCCAAAACCTATTGTATGAGTGGATTTCGAACCCTTATCACCTTATCCTCGAAACACATCAATGTTGGACCTCTTAAATCCGAATACCATTTTAAAATAAAGTGCCTTTTCTTTACCTTCCAAGAGTGCCCCTCCTCTCCTCTTATAAAAGGCCCCCACCTCTACCTCCTTACCCACACTCCCAACGCCTTTGGCTCGGCCAACCTCTTCCCATTTTGTCTCTCCACCTCCCTCTATTACTCCTTTAATCCTCACTTTGGGCAGAAGTCTTCCCAAGAAGCCTTTGAGCTCAAACCAAAGGGAGTTACCCGATTTTAAGGTAATGTCTTCACTTGAGTCCTTTTGTTTTATTTTGCTTCTCCAACCCCCTAAGCTATTTTAATTCATTTCTTTTGTAACAACTCCAGTATCATCAATATACTAGGATGTTTTTATAAGAATTATTTGAGCTACACTTACACACACCTACATCTAATGGTTAATGAACATACTGTTTCCGTGGATGGCGAATTTCTGCCTCCCGAAACGATGATTGTTCAAAATTATTTTAACACCTTCAAAGGTGGCCATTAAGATGTAACTATATTTATATATGAGATATAATATGTTTATTATTTCCTTAAGCTTCTGTATTTTTCATTTATGTCATACCTTTATGGCTTCCATTATGGGTATACGCGATATCTTCATTTAAGGAAGTGTGGACTACCGCCCCCTCAAAGTGATTTGATTCGTTAATACCATATGTGGTACGTATAAAGGATATATTTAATGATATTATATATGATACCATACTATAATTAAAATACTATTATGTATCATTATGTTTTAATTCCATTAAATATGAAATAGAAATGGAAGTAGCGTTCATGTGTACGTACGACTTACCGTCTCCATGAACGGTACATTTCATTTCTTATCTCAAAATGTTATGTAATATTATAAGTACATATATATAATGGATATATATGTAATATATTACATCTAAATTATGGATATAATTCTGGAATTATAACATATATATATCTCTCTCATTTTGTTTTAATTCCATTAATATGAAAAAAATGAAAGTAGCGTTCATGCGTACGTACGGCCTACCGTCTCCATGAACGGAGCTTTTCGTTTTTTATCTCAAAATGATATGGAATAGTATAAAATGAATATTTAATGGATATATATGATATTTTAATCATTAATACTATTATGGAAATTATTTACTTATAACTACATGGGAAATCTTTTTTCAAACAAGTTCATTTTTGACTCATGTACCAAACATCGGCAAAAACGTCTGATATGAACTAAAATTATTAAACAATTATTATAACATTATAATATGTGATATGAACTTAATAATAATCTTTAAAGGAGGTACTTAGGCAATTATTAATTTACCAAAGTTTATTATTTAGGAATATAAAGAAACGAACAAGACAAGTTGGACATGAGGTAAGGGATCCTACTCCACTCTTTCGTTTTAAGTACACCCTTTTATGTCAATCCTTTTAAAGCTCATATTTCTTGTTATTGGGATATTATTTTATATTAATCTTACTGTAATTTTTATGTTCAAGTGATGAGAGACCATATTCTCTCTCATCAATCCATTTTTGACGTTTTGAGTGGCGCCGTTAGGCTGCCGAATTTTCGTAAGAGATCTAACCTCTCTATTTCTTTTTAAGTACTCTCCTTTATGTCACTTCATTTAAGCTCCTCTTTTTTATGTTGGGGGATGTTCTTTTATATTCTAATTTCTATAAACTTTATGTTAATATGATGAGATACCCTATTTGATTTCATCAATCCATTTCTGTAAGTTGTATGTGGCGCCGTTAGGCTGCCAAGTTTTCGTAAGGGATTTTTCATCTCACTTTTATTCCCGTGATATTTCTGCTACATTTGCCACAATTTCCTTTTAGTGGTGTATGTACTGACCATTATTTTACTCATTGTGTAATATTCTATCATTTATGAGTATTTACATCAATTTTGTATTTTCCTTCTATCACGGGGCGTATGTTTCGAAAGATACCCATGTCGGTAAGGGAACCTTTCATCCTCCTCTTTTTAAAAGACTTCTTTTCTTGGGTCTTTTAATTTGCATATTTTTATGTTGGGATATTTTATCATATATCCTTATTGATGTAAATTTTATGTCCAAGTGATGAGATACCCTTTTTTTATCTCTCATCTACTCATTTTGATGTGACGTTGTTAGGCTGTCAAGGGAACTTCTTAACCCAATTTCGATTTCTTTGGGTTCAACATGTAGTTATTGAATATGTCATCCTTTAAATATGTGTGAATGACCTTTGATTATTTTACACTTAATATCCACTTATATTTGGTGTATTCGTTTGTCACACATAATTATGTAATTGATTTATCCTTAAACCAAGGATACCGTCTTTGTAAGGGACTTCGTCTCAATCTCCATTCGTTGAGGCATATTTTGTTTTATACACAACCTTCTTTTATACGGTGTATAAACCCCTTTTACTTTTACGTTTATCCAAAAAGGAATCTATTTTATACGAAGCGTTTTACTAAACGACAAAAGGGAATGTTTTTGTCGTACGTATGTGGCGACAACGACTTCTCCGCCTCCATAACCATTATTTGAATTTCGGCTTCCTCTACAAGCCATACCTTTTTTTAAAAGAAAAATAAAAACCAAGTTTTACTTTTCTTTTATTTTGGTATTGAAAATGGTTTTCATAATGTTTTTATATCAATGTGTTGTATTGATATCTTGTGATTAAATGGTGGAAATTTTATGTTTCCTTATGCATGTTTTATGTGATACGATTATGTTCATGTTCTTGGGAATTGTTATGAAAATGGGTGGTTCCATGATAAACTAAGGGTGGGTGAGCCCGATATAGCTCTCCAATTCATTGGGTAACGAGAAGGAGTGTAATGTTAAGGTTTCTCCGAAGAGATTTAGGGAATATACTGTGATGGGTATTCCAAACGTAACCAAGAGGGTTACTCCCTACGTAAGAATGTTATGAATGCCTCAAGTTTCCTTTATGTCTTATGATTTCTATGATTTATTCATGATTTGATGAGGTATGTTAAATGGCCTATGTTTTATGGGTAAAGTATGATTTCATTCTTATGTATATATGAACTCATGTTTCCTTTCCATATTTTTATAACCCTTACTGAGCTTTTTATGCTCATCCAAAGGTTTTTTGAAATGTTTTTCACAGGTCAAGGGAAAGGTACCTGATGTGATGATAGTGTCAAGGATGTGTCATGAAAGAATCCATGTTTTATTTTAAATATGTTTCTGTTGATGGGAAGAATGAATACTATCTTTTATGTAACCAATTTGTTTAAATGTGGAATGTAATGCAGGTTTCATGATCTAATTCTCTAAAACTCTAAACCTGAAAAGATCCTCAATGTGTAATCTTGTAATAATTCAAGATTACGTAAGGTTTAAGGCTGGGGCCTTATAGTTGGTATCAAAGGTCGGTTTAGATAACTTTAGAGGTTAGGGTATTCTTTAAGCATAAGTGACATTACCATAATGGATAGGATTTCAGAAAGAGTCCTAGTTTTAGATAAAGTGAATGACTAAGTATATCTTAGTGTTTATCTTCCTCATTAGTACATGATAGTTTTTTTGATATACTCACACAGACCTTTTTGGTTTTAGTAAATTGCTGGATTTAGCAGGCACCAAAGTAACAGTGGATGTGAAGGAAACTGTGATAGTTTTTTTGAGCAAGCAACTGAAAAACATGGGAGCTCCAATGAGTACTCTTATGATTATCCTCAACCAACTATCTGGAGTCATGATTGACCACCTAAACCTTGTCGATTTCTCTAAGGCATCATATATGCGAGAAAAAAATCCCTATGGAAGTACAGGTAATAATCATAAAGGTAAGTGTGTTTAAAAACCTATGTGTCAAAGATGTGGAAAGAAACACCTAGGAAAATGTTTCAAAGGGACAGAAATATGCTATAGATGTGGAAATGAAGGTCATAAAGCAAGAACCTGCCATGGAAAAAGGAAGAATCCAGTTGACTCGAGGAAAGGGAAAGAAGTTCTTTCTGAGGGACCAATTGAATGTTTTAAATGTGGTGTGCATTTTCATTATGCAAACACATGTCCTATGAGAAAAGTTTTGTGAATGGGATCACCAAGAGCGTACAAATGTTCGTTTACCAATACCTATTGCCATTCTGATTGAGGATGAAGAAACTGACAATGACCAATCAATGGTATGTATTATTTCATGACTATTTTTTTCCTATTTCGGAATCATAGGATATGATACATGATTTTGTTTGTAGGAAAGAGGCATTTCGGAATATGTTGGAAAGGAATGGTTAATGGATCACGAAGAATGTTGAATGAGTAAGATGTCAACATATAAGGGCTTCAAGAGATATGGTGAAATTCTTAAGAGTATTAAGTCTCTTTTGATGATGGGGTTACATTAGAAGACTTTTTATATTATGTGTAACCCTGATGTTTAATATAGTAAAATTTTATTCAAGGAATAGTTATCTTTTCTTTTGTGGACATAGTTATAAAGAACTATTTGGGTTTATATTATCCTTACTTTTGAGGTAATTATGGGTTACTATATGTTATGATTGAAGTGAAAGAAATGAGATAAAATTGAGGTTAAATTATGTTATGGTTATTTTTTACGATTTTAACCCTTTTGGGGAATGATTTGGGAATTATATAGTTTTGGAAAAAGGACAACACGCAGACCGTGTGACTACCCGTCGTGTCGGACAAAGCTGCGGGAATCGAAACCACAACCAAAGTGCGACTGGTATTTATTGCCTACCACTGGACTACGTGAAGTCCCTGGTTAGTTTGACTGATTCTTTTTTTAGTTATATGATTTTATGAATTAAGAGTAAGTTGATTTTGGGTTATTTATGAAAATGATTAACCTATCATGGAGGAAATGTGATTAGGTTAATTACTTTTCAATACGAGACTTTAGGAGCAACTGATGTTGTTTGGAGATAAATGTTACGATTTAACTTGGAAGGTTATGTGACTAAATCATTCAAATATTTGGTTTTCAATCTTAGATTGGTTTACTTTGAAGAATTTTATGGACAAATTGTTTATCGGATGGTCCTTGTTGATCTTTGGGCTATATTGGACAAATTTTGGAGATTAAGTATAGATTTTCTTTTTAATGGGTTATCATTTTCTGGATTATCTGACCTTGTAATAACCTTTTTGGTTATGGTTTTGGTTAAAGCCTAAAGACATGGGATGTATATAGTTCTCTTTGGTGTATTAGGTGATTCTCTAGAATTTGATTATAGTACTCTTAATGCGAACAAGTCTCCCTAAATACTCATCTTTTGGAAAAAATATGAGTTTGATTAAGGAATCTAGTAAAATTTGAAAGTCAACATGATAAGTGATTATGTTTCCTTATGAATAAATTCCTCAATAAAAAGTAACTTAAAACAAAAATATTTTTTATTAACTTTTCCTACTGGGGAATCGAATACCATTTAACCCATCACAAGTTTGTGATTTTCTTATGGTTAACTTTCTCCTAGACATGTTTACAATCACTCTCCCTCAAGAACATGACCCTTTTCTTTTTCTTCCATGTCCATGTTTTTCTACATATGGGTTAAATTGGGTGACCTCTGTACTTATCTTCCTTTATTTTAAAGTGATTGTTTTACCGACTCTTGTTCCGATGTGGGACTTTCAAGGATGTTTCCTAGCTCAATTTTAAAAATTGCGAGAACGCAATTCTCAAAAGGGGGGAAGGATGTAACACCCCAGGTAAATAAAGAATATGACATTTTCATATTTATCCATATTTGTGAATAAAATATTAATATGACTTTAAAGGGGACACTATGCCCGATGGCGTACCAAACACGCAACAACGAGTTTCTTGGGAATCTTATGTTGCACTCTAATAATAAAATAATATTATTTTAATGGTAGTTAACATGTAGCCGTTGTATTGGTGGGAATGGATAGAAATAACTAAAATACGATTATATATATTTTTAAATATTTTTACATTTATCCAAAAAACAATAATGGCTTAAAATACGGAAAGAATTCAATTTTAGGCGTATATGCCCTAGTTTTCACTAAAGGTTCACTTATCTCCTTTTGATGGAGAACCGTCATTAAATATATTTTTGTTCACTATTATACATTCTATTGGACCAAATAAAACACTTCATAAGAATTGGGACATCAAAATTTACTTTGTGTACATTTTTGGTATAATTCCGATAAAGTTCATTTTTTAATGAATAGTGTAAAATGTTGTATTTAAATTGAAAACCTCTTTTTAATATAATTTATTTATATGATTAGATTATCTTTTGAATTGGTTTTAAAGTTAAATTAGAATATATTTTTACCATTAAATCCAATAGTGGTCGTTGAAATTAATTTCACTTTGAAATCAGACTTAAACTAGTGTCAATCTTTTGATACTTATTGTTTCATAAAAACACGCTATTTTCTCTGACAACAGGAATTAATTATTAAATTAATTAATGTGACTTATATGTTATTAATTTTGTAAAATAGACTTCATTTTTGATTTCGTAATATCAAATATAGCTTAGGGTGAATTTTTGGGATTTTTCTGAAAAACTTCAATTTTTGATGAATAGTGAAACCACTAAGTGGTACTTATAGAAACTCATTTTTCCGTTTAAATGAAATTTTGCCATCTTTGTGTTTTGAATTTCAAAAATCCGACAGACATGGTCGTAATTAAGAAGTAAAATGTGGTTCAATGGGATAAATTTTTTTTTTGGTGAATAGTAACTTATTAAGTTTTTAATCGCGATTAGAGGAAATTAGTGTAGTTTAAGGTAAAAATAATGTTTTAATAATATTAAATGAACTTGAAACATGTCCTAACCTCATTGTATGTGTCATGTCCGACCATGAAAACCCATGGGTCCACTTGGGGACCCCATGAATCCACTTTGGTTGGAAAATGACATTAATATCATTTTATTTAATGTTAATGTAAAAATGAGACAAACATGAAATGTTTTACTAAAACAATTTTTACATGGGGTTATACAAATACTATTTTTGACTATAAATATTTATTGGAAAGATGAAAAGATATCCTACATCATAGTATTTTTTTATAATTTTTATACATTAATTAAATTAAATTATTTATGACATCATGATGATGCAGCGATGACCTCATTATTTAACGATTTAAATAAAATAGAAAGATAATGTAATATCTAAGACCTAAACATGTGAAAAACCTATTTGATGAGTGTATTTCGAACCCTTATCACCTTATCATCGAAACAAATCAATGTAAGACCTCTTAAATCCGAATACCATTTGAAAATAAAGTGACATTTCTTTACCTTCCATGAGTGCCCCTCCTCTCCTCTTATGAAAGGCCGCCACCTCTACCTCCTTACCCACAATCCCAAAGCCTTTGGCTCGGCCAACCTCTACCCATTTTGTCTCTACACTTCCCTATATTACTCCTTGAAGCCTCACTTTGGGCATAAGTCTTCCCAAGTAAGCCTTTGAGCTCAAACCAGAGGGAGTTACCCGATTTTAAGGTAATGTCTTCACTTGAGTCCTTTAGTTTTATTTTGCTTCTCCAACCCCCTAAACTCTTTTTATTCATTTCTTTTGTAACAAATACAGTATCATAAATATACTAGAATTTTTTTATAATAAGTATTCGAGCTACACTTACACACACCTACATCTAATGGTTAAAGAACATACTATTTCCGTGCATGGCAAATTTCTGCCTCCCGAAACGATGATTGTTCAAAATTCTTTTAACACCTTTAAAGGTGGCCATTATGATGTAAATATATTTATATATGAGATATAAAATTTTTATGTTTTACTTAAGCTTCTATATTTTTCATTTATGGCATACTTTTATGGCTTCCATTATGGGTATACGTGATATCTTCATTTAAGGAAGTGCGGACTACCGCCCCCTCAAAGTGATTTGATTCGTTAATACCATATGTGGTACGTATAAAGGATATATTTAATGATATTATATAAGATACCATACTGGAATTAAAATACTATTATGGGTAATTATGTTTTAATTCCATTAAATATGAAATAGAAATGGAAGTAGCGTTCATGCGTACGTACGGCTTACCGTATCCATGAACGGTACATTTCATTTCTTATCTCAAAATGTTATGTAATATTATAAGTACATATATATGATGGATATATATGTAATATATTACATCTAAATTATTAATATCATTCGGTAATTATAACATATATATATATATATCTCATTTTGTTTTAATTCCATTAATATGACAAAAAATGAATGTAGTGTTCATGCGTACGTACGGCCTACCGTCTCCATGAACGGTGCTTTTCGTTTTTTATATCCAAATGATATGGAATAGTATAAAATGAATATTTACTGGATATATATGATATTTTAATCATTAATACTATTCTGGAAATTATTTACTTATAACTACATGGGAAATATTTTTTCAAACAAGTTCATTTTTGACTCATGTACCAAACATCGGCAAAAACGTCTGATATGAACTAACATTATTAAAAAATTAATATAACATTATAATATGTGTTATTAACTTAATAATAATCTCTAAATGATTTAATTATTCAATTATTAATTGACCAAAGTTTATTATTCAGGAATATAAAGAAACGAACAAGACAAGTTGGACTTGAGGTAAGGGATCCTACTCCACTCATTCTTTTTAAGTACACCCTTTTATGTCAATCCTTTTAAAACTAATCTTTCTTGTTATTGGGATGTTCTTTTATATTAATCTTACTGTAATTTTTATGTTAAAGTGGTGAGAGACCCTATTCTCTCTCATCAATCCATTTTGGAAGTTTTGAGTGGCGCAGTTAGGCTGCCGAATTTTCGTAAGAGATCTAACCTCTCTATTTCTTTTTAAGTACTCTACTTTATGTCACTTCATTTAAGCTCCTCTTTTTTATGTTGGGGAATGTTATTTTATATTACTCTTTCTATAAACATTATTTTAATATGATGAGATACCCTATTTGATCTCATCAATCCATTTCTGTAAGTTGTATGTGGCGTCGTTAGGCTGCCGAGTTTTCGTAAGGGATATTTCATCTCACTTTTATTCCCGTGAGATTTATGCTACATTTGACACAATTTCCTTTAAGTGTTGTATATAATTACCATTATTTTACTCATTGTGTAATATTCTTTCATTTATGAGTATTTACATCAATGTTGTATTGTCCTTCTATCACGGGGCGTATGTTTCGAAAGATACACATGTCGGTAAGGGAACCTTTCACCCTCCTCTTTTTAAATGACTTCTTTTGTTGGGTATTTTAATTTACATATTGTTATGTTGGGATATGTTCTCATATATCCTTATTGATGTAAATTTTATGTCCAAGTGATGAGATACCATTTTTTTATCTCTCATCAACTCATTTTGATGTGACGTCGTTAGGCTGTCAAGGGAACTTCTTAACCCAATTTCGATTTCTTTGGGTTCAACATGTATTTATTGAATATGTCATCTTTTGAATATGTGTGAATGAACATTGATTATTTTACACTTAATATCCACTTATATTTGGTGTATTCGTTTTTCACACATAATTATGTAATTGATTTATCCTTAAACCAAGGATATCGTCTTTGTAAGGGACTTCGTCTCAATCTCCATTCATTGAGGCATATTTTGTTTTATACACAACCTTATTTTATATGGTGTATCAACCCCTTGGACTATTACGTTTATCCAAAAGGAATATTTTTTATATGAAGCGTTTTACTAAATGACAAAAGGGATTTTTTTTGTCCTACGTATGCGGTGACAACGACTTCTCCGCCTCCGTGACCATTATTTGAATTTCGGCTTCCTCAACAAGCCATACCTTTTTTAAAAGAAAAATAAAAACCATGTTTTACTTTTCTTTTATTTTGGTATTGAAAATGCTTTTCATAATGTTTTTATATCAATGTGTTGTATAGATATCTTGTGATTAAAAGGTAGAAATGTTATGTTTCCTTATGCATGTTTTATGTGATACGATTATGTTGACGTTCTTGGGAATTGTTATGAAAACAGGTGGTTTCGTGATAAACTAAGGGCGGGTGAGCCCGATATAGCTCTCCAATGCATTGGGTAACGCGAAGGAGTGTAACGTTAAGTTTTCTCCGAAAATATTTAGGGAATATACAGTGATGGGTATTCCAAACGTAACCAAGAGGGTTACTCCCTACGTAAGAATGTTATGAATGCCTCATGTTTCTTTTATGTCTTATGATTTCTATGATTTATTCATGATTTTAAGAGGTATGTTAAAGTGCATATGTTTTATGGGTAAAGTATGATTTCATTCTTATATATATATGAACTCATGTTTCCTTTCCATATTTTTATAACCCTTACTGAGCTTTTTATGCTCATCCCAAGTGTTTTTGAAATGTTTTTCACAGGTCAAGGGAAAGGTACATGATGTGATGATAGTGTCAAGGATGTGTCAAGAAAGAATCCATGTTTTATTTTAAATATGTTTCCGTTGATGGGAAGAATGAATACTGTCTTTTATGTAACCACTTTGTTTAAATGTGGAATGTAATGCAAGTTTCATGATCTAATTCTCTAAAACTCTAAACCTGAAAAGATCCTCAATGTGTAATCTTGTAATAACTCAAGATTAAGTACGGTTTAAGGATGGGGCCTTATAAGGATAATGTAATTACTATAATTATATCATCTTAGTATAAAAATATAACATGTAACACACATCAGGAAGGATCCAAAATTGAAAATAATAGGACATAGATTAGTGTTTATTGAACCATACATCACCCACACAATTATGAACTTCTTTTTAACATGTTAGACCTTTTACCAGATTGGTTAACCCTTTTTACCCTTTTGGGTTTTACTAGTGTAACGTGTTTTTACCAAAGTAATTCATATTTTAGACCAATAAATAAAATAGTCTTTATTAAATAATATGGACCTTATAATTCCAATTTTTAAATACATTTATCTATAATAACTTTCATATAGTTATGAAAAATAATATTAAAATAGGACATGTTTAACTTATTGAGAATACTTTTATGGAATAGTGTAATAAAAGTACAAAAATATCATTCATAAGATTGTTAGATGAAACAATATTATATAATTGTAAATGTATATTAAAAAAATCATGAAAAATCCCTTCATAAATATCCATGTCATATGTATATAATAATAATTTTTTAAAAGTTATGATATTTCAATAACCGGAAGATTGAAGAATATGATTAAAATAATAATTTCAAGAAAAATAACAAAATTCTGAATATCTTATTCTAGGAATAATTTAGAAATTATTTCCATTTTTATATGTCAATGTTCTACAATATATTATTTTAATATTTAAATAATATACTAAATAATTATGTATCAATATTTTGATAGAAAAATAAATTTTTTTAAATACAATTGATTATTATACATAATTTATATATAACACTAAGAAAATAATTATTTAGTATGCAAATATATCATATTTTATTAATCATCAATCTATAATAATATACATAGGTATGTTTAATAGAATATACATGGCATAAAAAAATATTTAGTAATATTAAATTTTATGCTGAATATTAAATATGTAAATTTGAATAAAATTTTCATTATATATATATATATATATTATAATTTCGTTAATACAATTCATACTCTTATTTAAATGGCTATGTATTTTTAAGGAAAATATATAGGGGTTTTTTTTTAGTTTTTTTTTGTGTGTTAATCGTGCTTTTCAAAATTATATATATTTGGGGTGAATATATATGTAATTCCAATAGTGTTAAAGTCTCCCATCCATAAATAAATTTCATCATTGGAATTTTAATTATTTCTAACGAATAAAATAGTGTCGGATTTTAATAATATCAAAATTACTCACTATTTAATTTTAGAAGTGTTTTCATCCTTATTATCTTGGGTATGACCAGTGAACTCATATCAACCATCCCAATTGGAATATAACTAATGTTGAGTTTTCCTTTAATTATTTTTTAAAAACCCTAATTATAATGTGTATATTTTTTCTATAGGGGCTATATTGTAGGATTTTATATTTTTTTCATGGGTTTATTTTTAGTTATGATTTTGATATCATGGAAATTATCATGGCCTTTATGTAAAGATATAAAATCCATTCCTAATATCAAAAAAAATATTAAAAAATTAAATAAAGTATGATTTTATAATAGAAAAATTATACTAACATGTTTTATAGAGTAGATACATTCTATAGATACAATAATTGTAACACTTGATTTTTTTACTAATAATTAAAAATCTTGTCATCATGGTGTTGTTTTATGTCCATATGTAAAAAGGAGTATGTTGTACAATATATGAGTACAACCTTCACAGTTCATAAATGGGTGACCCATATACCTCATTCCATAAAAAATTTTAAATTCACTTTAATATTTTTAATTACATATGCTTTTCCTTTTCCTAGAAGTTATTGGTTACTAGAATCCTTTTTCCCTTGGATTAGGGCATTGTCATAGATAATTTATATGTTCCACAAATTTTTGAAATTTACCTAATAGTGGAACCCAATAGAATTATCTAATTCCATTCACAATATCCATAGTTCTCTTACTATTTAACTAGAAAGTAGTTTCTCCATTTTCCCATTTTCCATACATAATACATATCTCAATTACTTTAAGTCATTCCCCCTGGATATTCTTACCACCTATTTTACACAAATGAAATTGATCCTTATTTTATTTTATCATATCCATATTAGAAAATACTAGGAGACTCTATCATTCACTTATTTGGTTTGTTTCTAAAATGAACTATGTTTACACTGTTATTCATTATTTATATATCCTCAAAATATTTCTCACCAAAACTATTTTCCCATTAGTTTACTCACTGGGGAAATATTTGAATTATTCATGAATTACATTGTTAACATGGATCATTTAGGCTTGTACCATCACTAAAACAAATATTAATTAATCATGAGTGATTCCCAATTAACTCTATAACATAATTATTTGAAGATAATGATATGAATAAAATAAACATCAAAATGTTTTACTATATAAAATTATTTCAACACCTTTCATCTAAAACTATGACACTCCCAATTTTTTTTATTATTAGGTTCAGATATCTAATATTCATTAAAAAAATTCCTTAACATACCAGATCATTTAGAATGTATTGTAAATATAATATTATTAACAAAACAATTACCCCTAGCATTGTAGGTCTATGTTGTAGTATTGGTCCCACTCGTTGTTCACTATATTGGATATTGATTTGATACTCAATTATGTTTTTATAGATGATTACCCCTAGGTGAATTTTTCCCAAAATAACATACACAATAAAGTATATAAAAAGAGATGTATTATAGGGTGGAACAACACAATATCTACTTTATAAAATCATTATAATGAAATATTATACTTAGAATGATCCCATAAAATTATCCATATTATTTTCCCTCATGTTATCTAATCATAATTACTAAAATATTAAATCATAACTTGACTAAAAATAAAACATATCTGTTACATTGATATTATTATCAACCTAAACATATCACCCCTTGATGACATTTATATCCTCAACCAATAACTTCTTAATAACTAATGTGTTATAAACCCTTATTTGATACCTAATATGATATCCCACATATATGAATATCTCAAAGATAAATTTTAGAAAATAAATCTTTAAAATAAATTACAACAATATTTTAGTTTTAATATTTTATAGTATTATGAAAAAAACAAAAAAAATAACTGTTTATTTATATATTGTATAAATTTTCAGAACATTTAATGAAACTGATCAATCCATAACAAGTCTTAAATATATACAATTTCTTATAAAAAATAGTAACTCTTTCATTCACATCATACTAGTTACATTTAGTTATTACCAATTGACAATACACATTATCTCCATAAATATGTGATAAAACTAATTATATCAACTCATAAAATACTAAAAATAATTATGCACACACCTTTATGAACAAACTCATTATATCAACAAATTAAAATAACTTGACATATATTACATAACCAATCCAATTAATGGTGATATAATAGCCCACACATCATCATATTTAAATATGTGTTCAACATAAAATCAATATCCATCATACCATAATGGACCCATGGGAAGAATATGGATTCTATATCTCTATAAAATATAATAATATAATTAAAGAATTCATAATTCCATAAATAAACATGTTAAACCCATGGAATTTATATGAGTATCCATTTGTACTGTAAAAATCATTAGATAAAATCCATTTAATTAAGTATGTTCTGTGTACAACATACAGATAAATGGTATATGGTTTGGTCAAAACATTCACAAATGATTCTATATTTGGAATCTTAGTGAACATCATTCATTAAATTGAATTAAAAATAGGGTATTCCTAATTAAACTTCATTATAAATTTGTTTCATATTTATAATTGATGGTTATGTATGAAAAATACAATAGTACATCACTCCTCTGATAGAAAATAACATTTCATAAATCATTTAGGGAAAAAATATTTATGATATCATTTAATAAATTTCCATAATCTAACATAAAATATGAAAAAAAACATATTGATGTAGGTGGAATACACTTTTAGGGGAATTTAAAAATTTCAATAGAAATAATGAATAACATTAGAATTTATTAAACAATATTTATTTTAAAAATAAGAATCCCATAAATCATATAGGGTTATAATTTCTTTTATACACGTCTAAATCTTTTTTATTGATTTTTTTTAAATGATAAAATGTTTGAATTTTTTTCCCTAGAAATTGTCAAAAAAATATTCATTACACACATTGATGAAAACTATTAACAAAAAAAAATTAAAAATTTTATATAAATCATATTAATTGAAGTTAATGTTTTATAAAATTACATTGATTAGTTGTTGATCCATTAATAAAAAAAATTTCCAAAATATTATAAGGAACGCAGACATAGAAAATAAATGTTTCACACTAAAAAAATGAAAAGGGTTGGTTTTAATTATATGAAACTCATTGGGTAAAAATGGGTTCAGGGTAAATTTAGTTTTCGTCATACATTTAAATAATAGTGTATAAGAAAATAAAATTATTATGGAGTTTATCCAAAATAAAAATTCTTGAAATGGATTATCATTGAAATACAATATTCATTTCAGGATAATATTAGAAATTTATCCTTTAAATTTGATTAAATTTTAATTTAAATAATTTTTTGATATGGTTCATGAAATTGAACATAAAATACATTGAATAAAATATAAATAATGATATATCCTATAAAATTTATAATGTATACACCATATAAGAAACTTGGTGGGAGAAACCAAACATGCATCGTAGACATTAATTTGACACAAAGCAAGCCTTATAGCGTTAGTATATTTGTAATTAAAATTAATTCAATGATTGAACGTGATTTAAAAACTCAAAATCATGAATTAATTGAATATTATAAAATAAATTCATTTTTACATTATCACGCCATTTGTAATATTTAATTGTTAATGAGAATAAATATATCAGTAGAATTTAAACTTCAGACAAAGAACACCATACATTAAATTATAACTTCAAAAAAATTTATTGAATCTCAGGGATTATAAAAATAAATATCATAAAAATATATTTCAAGAATTAATTAATATATATAACCAATTATATTATTTATTAAGTACTATTCCATATTTTGATAATAGTTGTTTTCTATTTTAATTATTGGGTTTGAGTAATAATGATCATTTTGATGAGTTTCACAATAGCAGTTGTGTTTTACATTATTTTCCCAAAGATAACAATTCACATATCATAAAATGAACAATCAAGGAACAATTATAATTATTTCCAATTAAATAATTTAATTATATGGATTTATTTTGTTATGATCATTAAATATTAAATTAAAGATGACCATGTTTCTTTTATTTTTGATGAATAGAAATTGGTATGTTAATTATTGATTTTGATATAAATATAACCTTTATAAAACAAAAAAAATAATTATTATATTATTTATATCATATATTATTAGTAATGTAGTTCTCTTATTCATCCATAAAATTATTTAATAGTATTATTCATGTAGATGGCTAGACATACCCAATTAGGAATATACTAGAGCTAATTAAAGAACATGAACTGAATTACTTTTAATATCATTATTTTAGAGGCATAATTATATTTTCATATAATTTATTTAATTTATAATTCCAAATTTCCTAAATTTATATAATATTTTTATGAATATGGGAATATTACATGGTATGAATGAATTATTCAGCCACATTGTACCTTATTTTAGATGGTCAGATTTATAATGATAATTTGATTCTTATAGTGTTAATAGTTTTAAAATTTCAATTAATAATATACTAATAAACATATAATAATATTTTTTATTTTTTATAATCACTCATGTTTCTATTCAATAATGGAATTGAGGAAAAACATATTTCACCGTTCCAAAGAGTGGGTTGTTCGCCCGTAAGCTTGGATAACGATTGGTATTTCCTTACAATGGAAGAAACCAATAAAATTTTTAATTATTTAAAAATATAATCATTTTCATTATATATTATATATATTATTTAAATTACATATTGGGAACATCTATTTTTAGTGGTGATGAAAAAGGAGACATGATGCTTCATGGAGGTGGTAGTACGCTCATTGTCACATATTTCATTTTTATAATCCTTAAGTGAAATCAGTTATTAGGTTCAATGTTTATTAAATAATATAATAAACTTAAATTTAATATAATTAACTATGTCTCTATTTATGAGTTGTATTTTTTTAATGGTAACGATTAGAATGAATCAACATTAGAGAAATGTTAATACTTATGTAGAAAACATCGAGAAAGCCTAGGAGCATTCTTTACAAAGGGATAAGATAGACCAATTTGTTGTATATTGATGATTAAGGAAGATGAAATGGATTTATTAATAATATTAGGCTCCAAAACTCACAATGAAACAAAAATTTTGAGTGCACTTAAAGGGGTTGTGAGATGTTTCTTTTATATGTGTTGAAAAGGATATTTTTTTATTTATTTCACATTAATATAATGATATTTGATATTTCACAGATCAATAATAATCTAAAATATAAAATAACTGACCAGAGGTATGGTATTTTTTATCCCAATATCATTGACAAATTTAGAAAATGTTTTCAATATCTTAATCTTTTCACACCTTTGGTAAACCATTTTCGCAGAGTTTTCCTTTTATTGTGGTAAATATTTTTTAACTATGTAATTATTAATTTATTCTCCAAAATAAATTTTTTTATATTACCCAATATTAACCTTGTAATTATATATATGAAATATATTTTTTAATACTTTCACTATAAAATTTATAATATTAAATTTCAAAATTATAAAATTTATCAGAAAACTGTTAGAGAATGGTGTAAATTATGATCTAAATTATAAAACATAGGTATATAAACTAAATTTATTATTTTCATATTTGAAAATAATATTATAAATGTAATATTTTTTTTGGAAATGGGTTTCTTTAATTTAAATGTCTATATTATATAATAATAAAGTCATAATATTCACAATACTTGAAAAATGTACTTGTACACAATTCACCTAAAATGTTTTTTACAAAAAATAAAAAAAATATCATAAACAAATATTTTCAAGATTAATCAATAATGGATTTTATTTTTTGAAATTATTTTCTAATAATTATATAATTTAAAATTTCAATGAAATCATAAAATATAATGGAAAACTATTTTTAACAAAAAATAACATTATAAAATATTAAATATTTTTATTATAATTTTATATAAAATATAAATTAATCACAAACTAATCATTAAATATATTTTTTATTAAATTCATCATTTAATAAATTATACATAGTTTGGTTTACTAAAATATACATCACATGAAAATTTAAAATGAATGCATTTTTGTTGAATATGTCACTCATTAGGGGAGCTCCTAGCATTTTCCAATATCTAATCCATGTTTTAAATTTTTATTTGTTCTAATGAATTTTCTACTACTTACTCCATTAATACATCAATAAATGGTCGAAATTGTAGCAAAATGATTAAAGATGTGTTTGTTCATCAATATTTGAATATAATAGATCCTAAAAACATGATTCTTAAGGGTAATTTTAGAGCTACATGAAATTTAAATGATATATCAATCAATGAAAGTATTTTGGTGGAAGGTTACCATGTTTTGGCTTTTGAGGATTTGAAACATGGCTCCAAATTCTTTAATGATTCTCAGTTTTCAGCATCATCTGGAAGGATGACTAAAAATGGTTCACTAATCATTATGGAGGACCCTATTTTAATCAACAAAATATTGGTAATTATATAATGGAGATATGGATTAAGATCATTGGACTTAGTTGGTATCATTGGAACCATTGAAAATTATGGGATGTTGCCTCAAAATTTGGAGTAGCAAATAAATATTGAAAAGAAACTAAATGGGAATGGTTTGGTTGTTATTCTCATTTCCATGTTGAGACTAAAAAGAAAAAATAATATTATTCATACAGTTTTTATGGAGGATAATGATTTATAATATGATTTTGATATTAATGCTGAAAATATGATTAAATTTTTTAATAAATATTGTATCATTTGGAATTGACATGATAAATTTCACAACTGTTTACATGGTTCTAATTCTATGATGTTCAGTCATGGGATTGATATGTTTAAACTTAAGCCTCCTATAGGGCCATTGAATGTGGTGGTCAATAATTCTGTGGGAAATAGGATCAATGGCCCTATATTATTTAATAATGAGGGGAATTGTACTTATTTTGAAG
Organism: Viscum album; assembly: GCA_963277665.1. NCBI lineage: Eukaryota > Viridiplantae > Streptophyta > Magnoliopsida > Santalales > Viscaceae > Viscum > Viscum album. The sequence continues at coordinate 1,021,540,786 of OY728127.1, forward strand.
ATTATGATGCTATCAATAAGAATGTTGATCTTATTTTGGTGAGGAAATAGTGAATTAGAAAATCAATTTTACAAATATCGAGGATATAATTCCCACATTCCTATTTGATGATGAAAATAAGAAGAAATGTGAACCTTTATAGATCTTAGTTCATGATGTTTCCATGGGATTTTTGTTGGGCAGTTAATTCTATGGTATCTATAAAAGATGCTACTATTTCTATATTTGGTGATAAGATATTTCACACCAAACTATATTTAGAAAATGATACTAATTTAATGAATACAAATGAAGATTCTATATGTGGTATTAATCCTAATAGAAAATATAATTATTTCAAAGTGGGTCGAATTGATTATTCTATTTATAAGAATAACTCTATTGATGATGTCTCCTTTGGGTATTTAGAGTCAATGACTTCAGTGGTGCATGTTATAGGTATTGGACTATTTGTATCATATTTAATGGTTAAAGAACATGATGATTATTTTAATACATATGTATTGGATTCTATACATTTAATTAGGCTATTAATATTTGTCACTCTAAGGAAAGGTTATAGGATGTGTTTGATGGTAATTTGATTGATTATGATAATGACTCTACTAGTAAAATAGATCCTAAGGCTTTTGTTGTTCAGGATGTATGTGTTCAAGATGGATTTTATGGGTTTAACAAAACTTCTAATACTATGTATAGTCAATAGGATGTGAATCATAATATTCAACAGATTTATGTGGTCCTTTTGGATGTAGGGTTTGTTATGACTGTTGAATATGTTCTTCTTAGGGCACCATTTTTTTCACATAAAATTGATAGTTATCATAATGATTCAATTATATATGTTTCTTTTTTGGTGTCACTAATCTCTTTAGATGATTCTCTACAACCATTTCAAATATATAATACTTGTAAATGAGGATGAAATCCTTATGGAAGACCAGACATTGTAGGGGTATGTTTAGCCCTAACCACACTAATACGGTGGATATTCCATATTTTTAGATAATTTTATAGTTAGTTTATTTGGAATCTTATGATTCCATTTCTAGGGATTCCAAACCTTTAATTTTTCACATTTTTCAAATTCCTCGTAATAAATTAGATTTGGCCTTTTTGTCCTATCTCTACTTCCCAAAAAATTAAAAAAAGCATGATTTAGTTAAATGCATATTTAATGCTAAAATTAATTATAAAATTTTTATAACATAAAAAATTAATATTTATTTATATATTAATTTATTTGATATTTTGGTTAATCCTATTCATAGACAAAACTTTGGAAGCTAGTTTTTAATGGTCATATTTTATCTAAATAAAATGTTTATCTTTTCCATTTTATTTTAGTGTTTTTTATAAATCTAATTATTCAATATTATTTTTATATATAGACATAATAAAAAAATGTAGGTAATTAAAATATAAACATTGTTTTGAGATTAATTTAATATCTAACTGGTTGGGTCCTCCTTTTAGGAGCCCAAGTCTTGATGATTGTGGTTGCCATAGTTCATTAGTATCTTCTAACAGAACATTTTTTCCAACGGTGGAAATGATAGTTATTTGTCGGATACCTCATAGCTGGATTCATGGTAGCATTCCAAAATGATTGAAATTAAACTTTCAACTCTTATAAATATAGAAGAATATAATTTTTCACACTTGAGAGAGGATAATGTCATGTTTTTCAGTTTCATTGATGTCCTCCTACCCCTTTCTGATTTTGATTGAGGTGATTACTATTATAATATTTAATCCATTAGGCTGGAAAAAGTTCTATCATAGGTATCCATGATACAATTTTAGATGTAATCATACACCATGGATCAAACCAAACAGTTTAATAGGTGCATAGAGGGTGATATATTTTTTTAACAGTTCAGATCTATGGAAATAAAAGGAATAAAAAACATCTGAGGAGTCATTGGTTTCTGAACTGGAACAACTTTGGTCATCTTATAACTACACCATCCATGCATGTGATCCTGATCCCATTAGTTACATTAACTATATATATGTTTGGGATTTAGATGGATAATTAAAAAATACATATGTTTAGTAACATAAATTGTAATTTTTTCAATTAATTTTTTTTAGTAGTGGCCAATTTCATGATGTGTTAAATATTTTAATGTTTTATGTGATTCTATCAAGCTCTAAGTGGATTTCATTTTGTGGAGATTTTTATGGAATTCAGTTTGTAATAACTAGCCATCAAATAAATGACCTATTGAGATATGGATATTCTGTTAAAATAATGATGTGAACCTAATAGTCACATAAATTGGATTAAATTATTTCCCTCAAAAAATGAATAAACCATAACTAGGGAATAAACTACAGTAGGTGAAATGGATATTATGGAAACAGACACTAGTATAAAATTTATATTGAATACAAATCAACCATCCCAATGCTAAAATGTAGAACTTTTAATACCTCAATTCATTAATAATAACAATTAATATAATAACATAAATAATTATGTAACCACCAAAAATTATATGTATTGTCAATAAAAAACAAAAAAATTTATAATTCCAAAATTACCATTATAATAAGAGGATGAAAGAAAATCAATCAAATGTATTTTAAAAAAATAGGAATTTAAAAAATAAATCTCAATGAATTCCTTGGAAAAAATTAATGAATTGAAAATTACTTATCAAGCATCTTTTAGGAATGAAAATTTTTCATTCAAATATAACATATATATTCAATTAATAACCCAACTTTATGAAATAATAATTTAGAATAAATAATAATGAATATAATAAAAAATATATAAATGTTGATATGTTTTCCAATTCAGTATAGTTATTATAAGTAAATTGAAAACAGTAAGATTATTCAAAAAAATTGAGGTCTAATAGAAAAACCTAAAGAAATATAATGGAGATTACATGATTTCTCTAAAAATAATTTTTAGGAATAAAAATACCATTATAACCCCAATGATCCTTGAATTTTATGATTATACATAACCTATTAAAAATTATCATCCACCATTAAAATATAATGAATGAAAATGATAAAAAACATTAAAAGGGAATAATAAGAAGATGAAGAAAATAGATGTTAAGTGTTGATGTTACACTAGATAATTACATGAGATTTAGAGAGAATGAAATGAGGGGAATTAAAGTGACGATAGATGTAGTTTTGAGGGTTTTTATAGAGGCTCTAGAAAATGAGAGGAAAAATAAGAAAACCAATAAAAATAGTTAAATGAAATAATATAAATTTGTATGAAGATAACAAGATATTGATGAGTGATTCAATAAAATGTGCACTATAACTTGTATAAAAACAATATTTTTCATCATGATTTTAGTTATTGGGTTTTCTAGAACATATTTTAATATCCAAATGGGTAGGATTTTAACATAGTTAATTCAATAGTAGATATAAAATTCAATATTTAATAGTAGTAAATGTTATAACCATAGATAATAATGTTTTGTGTTGAATTTTATCATTGCCTCAGAAAAACACTTATGTTAAAGGTGGAATTTTAATGTAGGACATATGATCATCAGTGTTAAATTTTCAATTTTAATGCCACTTATGTGATAAATGACAATAGAAATAATAATTTAACATAGATTATAGAATATGAGATATTTAAATAAATTAAAAAAATTAATACACAAGATTTATTTTCATTATTTCAACACAAACTTTTACCAAACACTAATCCTATAAACTCATATCCATTGTCCACCCATTCTCCATCATTTTCATTCAATTAATTTTCTACTAATGTTTTCATTACCTCGACATATGTCCTTCAACATACTACAAGTATGATTTTTTATTCATCCTATTAAAGTTATGTTCAACATGTATCATTCATGTTCCACTATCTTCAAACATCAATATCGATTTTCAGTCCCATTCATATATCATTACATGTAATATAAGGACACTAATATCTATTTTGGGTCCCATTTTCATAGATAATAAACATAAATCTTCATATTTTTCATGTAGAAATATTATTTATAAATATAAAAAAATTATATATTATTATATAACGATAAATTACATTTAATTATTAATTTTTTTATAAATCTATATTTTCTAAATTTTTTGTGGTTATATTTTTTTCTAAATTTTCTTTATAAATACAAATTTATTTTGATTATAAATTATGTGTCTATTTGGTTTTTGGAAATAATTTTTTGTATTTATAATTGACTTTATTTATATATTATTTATTTTTATAAATATTTTGTGGTATATACTTATTTTGTTAATAATTATTTTTGTTATAAATTATTATTTTCATTATAATTGATTTTTTTGTCATATATTTTCTCAGATGAAATTTCTTTTTCTCAGATATAAATTTATTATATATCTGCAACCATATATTAAATTTTTTCATAAGTATATATTTATAAGAATATATGTTTAAAATTTATAAATATATATATATTAATAAATAATTAAATATTTTAATAAATTTATTTATTATATTGTATCTTTTGGTATTTAAAGTGTTATAATTTCATAAGTACGTGAATAACTAGTAATGAATATGAGAATGTGGTTGAAAAATACAAGGAATATTCTAATTTAAATATTAAAAACAACGATCTTATTTTCTATCCATTCTTGATGTGTTTGAATTTGTGAAAAATCAGGTATGGAGAAATCAATGAGTATATAATTTTATCTGTTTTTAATAGTAATTATAAACATTATTTCATTATATGTGAAATACCAATAAATTCATGATGTATTCATGATGAATATGTTAAACAATTGTTAAAAAATCATTTGAATAATTAACTCATGATGTTGGAATCAAATCCATTAAAAATTTAACATGTTTTTAATGATTTTTTGGAGATGATAATAAAACGCTTTTTCAAGGATATAGTATATTTATAGTTTTATATATAGTGTTAATATATGTTAAATTTAAAGAATAAAATTATTTTAGAGATTAATGTTTCCATAAATTTCCAAAACCTTGAAATGAGTTATATCTAATAGGAAACAAGATTTGTTATTTTATATAAGAATATACACGTTGTTCCCAATGGTACTGGATTATACAAAGATAAATTATTTAAAAAAATTATGTGTTTTATTAGAAGGAATATAATAGTTTATCATAATATCCTAAATGTTAGACATCGAGAAATAAAATTTATTACAAATCCAACTATGATTCATACTCAAGAATATGTATAAAATATCCAAAAAAATACGGTAACATTAAATAATTTCTAATTTTAAGGATCAATTAAAAAATAAAAATAATGTAAAGATATTAAAATGTGTAAAAATGGGTGAAAATGTTATAATAACCCATGTCTCCCAACTAATTAGACACAATAGAAAATTTTTTATCAAATATTTGTTAATTTTCGAAATGAATCTAGAAATAATAGAATGAGACTACGATGAAATGGAAATACTCCATATAAGATATTTGGCAGCCACTATAGTTTATTCTATATTATATTAGTATTTTAAAACATATCAACACAGATTGTGTTTAACATAAAATATGTTATGATGGCCTTTATGACTTCCAAACCAAAATAAACTATACATTATAAGGACTTTTAAGTATGACTATTTTTTGATGATATATCATCCCCATCCACAATATCTTGGAGTAGATTCCAGCATTATCACATTGTCCTATGTTACAGGGAATCACAACCCAATGGACTGAATAGTTTATTAGTTTTGGTAAAATATATTCATACAATATGTCTTAAGTTAAATATGAATACATAAATTACATCATAATTTTTTTCATTCAAGAATAAATTTATTCCATATATAATATATCAGTATATTATTAATTGAAATATTCATGGAATTGATTGTAATGGAAGAAAAATATGGATGAAATAAAATTCCCACTATGGGTTAAATACATCAGAATATATCATGAATCAATAAGACTAATAAACATGTAAATTTAAATAACTAAGAAAACATGATATTGAAATAACTAGATATGCAATAATCAATATGAAAATATAAATAAATGAAAGCCCATTTTATATAATCAATCAATTGAAAACTAAATTCATCAAGACATAATGAAATAATAAAAATCTCACGTATAGTAATTATAACTAAAATAAAATCAATGAAAAATAATCATCACTCATATTTCTTAGGAACATGATATCGTTACCCTCAAGATCATTCCTTAATATAGTTTAAAAAACATAGGTTCAAACTAATATAGTTTTTCCAACTATATCTATATTCTAATGATTTTTCCTCAACGCTATTTTAAACATTTGATTACAAATTCATCGTATTTGGCTAGGAATATTTAGATCAAAGTAAATTCATATGAAAAATGATCACATGAATGTATTTGTTTTAATATAATCATGATAATCACAAAAGAATGTGAGATTGTACATTAACCATTATAACATGGTAATTTTCATGTCAAATCCCCATATATGAAATAATTAAAATCTAAAGTTTAAATACCATCAAGAATAATTTATTTAGTATATTACATGTCAAATGGGCAGTATATACACCTCATAAAAGTTAATTGGTTCATAATAACAAAAAATCAAAACGGATTATGAATTGAAATGAAATCCCTTACCACACACATCGTTTGGATTAACATTCATTATCCTCCATTATAGTGGTTTTAATAATGTTTTTAACTTATTCTATAAACATATTATTATCTAGAATATCACATTTCTTCCACTTATAACATCTAATTACCTGTTCATTAATAATATTTCATTATTTTTATTGTTTCGAGTGTTAATTTTTTTCATTTCCTAATTCATTTAAAATCATTAATGATATGGTTCAGGTTCATATTATATTGTTTTATCATATAATTAATATTAATAATAACATCTTTATCATATTTATATATCAATTATATAATTAAAAAAATATTTAATGATTATTATGAAAAAATTATGTATGTTACAATCACGGACACAGTAGGTGGTACACATGCATGAGTAATGTGTTCATTTTTAAATGATCATTATATAGATAAGGTAAAAAATAGTTTAAATTTTAAAAATTATCAAAATATATTATTTAACATACTATATATAAATTTATATCTTCTATGTCGTGTTCTTTTAAAAAAAAGAGTCAAAATGCTTTGTGAAGTCGATAGTCCACATGATCACGAGCGATGCTATCATCTTTATATGAGTTAAACAAAATGACATAAAGTGATATATATAATCCTTAAAAATAATGATAAATATTTCATTAATAAGAAAATTATTTCATTTATATCACATATAATCATTTACATTATCTTAATCACATTCCATGTGAAGCGTTAGTGAAAGGTGAATCACATCACTTCGTGAGACTTCAGTCTTTCGTACACACAAGCGACGATTTTGTCTCTCCTAAAGAATTTTTGATAAAAATATATAAATTAAAAAACTATTAAACAATTATAAAAAAGTTATAAATATCATATATACACTACATGTCCATCATCATACCCAACCTTATGTTGTGGAAATGGAAAAACAACCAACATCGCTTCGTGGGGAGGTAATCTTCCATACAAATTGATGATGATTTCGTAAAAAATTTGAAAGAAATGTATATTTTATTAGGTCATTATCATGTTATAAAAATATTCTATTATATGGGTGATACATAGTTTTTGGTTATTTAATTTATATTAAAAATTTATGGATGTGTAGAAATCAGTAATTTAAAGATGCTCGTTGATGAACTCTATCTCTTCTTCAGGTGTCCTCCATAGGTTTACACTAAATAATTACTAAGTTGAATTTTTTTCACAATCCAAGGAATATATTAAGAGATGATGGAGTTTTAGAAATTATTTGAGATGTTTTGGGGTAATCGATAGAGGTTTTATGTTGTGAATAATTAGAACGAGTGAGTTACCTTTTATAATTGAGGACAACTCAGATTCTTGTAATACACAAAAGAACTCACTGTGTTGGGGAATCACACACCTCATATGGCTCCCAAATAAATTAATAAATGATGGGAATTTTTATGTGGTCCTAAAACACCTCCAATATAGAAAAATTAACTCATTTTTATCATGTTATATTTTAGCCTCAATGTTCAATCAATTTTTTCCATTTTTTACCTTGGTAACTTTTATCTTTTTATTTAACTCAGTAATTAATCCTATAATTTTATAAGTAAAATAATATTAATTATATAATTTAGAACTTGTTTTTATGTATATAATTTCAAAATTAGTAAATAAAAATGATTTTTATTGGTAAAATTAAATTAATTACAAACAGATGTATACTGAAAATCATAGTTAAAACATTAACTAAAGTAATGAATTTTGACTATTTTAACTAATAATTATGTCAAAAAAATCAAGTTGTAATTATTTCATAATATAATTTATAATGATTCCAAATATGGAATTCAATTTTATAAATTCAACTAACATAATTGGATGAATTAAATTAAACATTAATCGAACATATATGATGAGAATGTGGGGTTTTCTCGTGAAAATTTTCATATGATTACAATGATTTTATAGGAATATTAGATATAAAAATAATTCCAATGACCTAAATTCGAATAATTGAAATAAAATTGAACTAATTTTACAATAAATTTACTATAATTATAAATTAACATTAAATATTACTTAATGGATAATTGTTTTGTTAATTAAAATATAATATGGTTCAATGATTATTAAAAAATGAAACATCGTATAAGAATTACAAAAAATAAGCATAAGATAATTTTTGTATTAAAAATTAAAATATTAATTTAATTTTTTAATATATATTTTCTAAATTTTTTAAATATTAATTATATATTATGTTCACAATCCATAACTAATCATTCTATTATAAAAATATAGTTTTTTAGAAAATATATATTTTTCTTTTAAATAATTCCATATTGATTACTAATCAACATAAGTAATGAACATCTGTAAAATATATATTTTAATATAGTAGTAAATAAAATTATTACCCTTCATTCCAATGTCTTAGAGATAATTTTAATAACCATATATAGTTGTTCTGTAAAACTCGACCTTACAGTTATCACAACCTTTATAAGAAACCCAATTTTTCCATGCAATTTAAACATGTTCTTAGTAACCCATGGATTTATAGTTTATAATTAAATTGATGAAAATTATATCATCATAAAATGTTTAATAAAATTAATATTAATAAGATTTAATGGTGATTACAAGGTTCAAATTGAATAACACATTATTAGGATTCTACATAAGAGATAATCAGTGGAATGTGAGGATGTGGTTATTGATGAAATGTGTATATTATTCTAGAGAGTGAGTGAAGTAATTGATCATGATAAAGTGAATGATAAATGAAAATATAAGGGCCTAAAAACCATAAATAATTTATTATACAAAATTCCATTAGATTCCTAGGATATGAATCTAATAGGATATCATTTTTCATCCAAAACAGATTTCCTAAAGTTGATGAAATTTCATAAGAATATATAATTACATGATTTGTTTCTAATTCATACTAACAATTTCATCATTTGGTTTTTCTTTGATAAATTTTTAATTCAACCAATGATAAATGAAATTAATATCCAAAAATTAAATTTTTATGCAAGCTGCACTAAAATTCACTTTTGATAGACCCTAAGATCCATAAAATACTAACAATCCTTTCTTTCTCTCTCTATAACTATGTTAAAAAGCCTAAACAGTTAGCATAATTTATGAAAAATAATAAATTAATCTCTATACACAAATAATAATTCCACTAGTTCATCATTAGTATTACTTTTTCAAATCATTCGACTAAAATATAACATATTAACTAGGACATCATGCAGTCTAGTGGTAGGCACAAAACCATTATCATCCTTCAGTCAAAGGCTCAAGCCCCACTACCTTACTTGATGAAATGGGTTGTAACCTAGCATGTTACATTTCCTTTTTGTAAAACCATATAGATATAATTCATATAACACTTCCAAAAAATAATGTTGAAATATTTGAATTAAAATAAATTATTAAATAAGACTTTATCAATGGTTTTCAATAAAAATATATTTTTAAAATGTCAAATAATGATATTTCACTATTAATACAATGTCATTAATGATCATAATAACCCCAATTGATGTAAATATAATTATAATTTTGACCATAAAATGCAGAAATATTATTTAAGAAATAAATTTTCTACTAAAATATCTATATTACATATATTTCTCTAGAATTTCCACAATCTTGGTAGAATCCAATATCATAAAAACTAAACATATGGATTTAAGACTTTTTACAGATGCTCAATACACTAATCATTAACCCATGATATTATCTGTAACTCTGAATTTAACTAATACACATATCAATCAAACTCAAACCCAATATGTTTCATGATTCATAAAAAAATTACCATTGGTAAAAATACATCAAAAATTTAATTTTTTATTCCCAAAAAATAAAAACTTCTCCCCTTTTATTTCGACATTGGTTCCTCCTTGGTCATTTTTTGAACTATTTCATTCATTTTCAATATCAATTCATGTCCTTAATAATTATTATTAATGAAAATGTGAATTATTCATAAAATACCCCACTGGAGTGTCAAAACAATTAAACAACTATCCTATTTTCATGTATTAGGTGATGATCGTGTTAATACCAATGTTCCCTTTCCAAATCTACTACTCCTAGGTACATCTATTCTCAATCCACATACACTTCTTGTATATAGGCATAGATTTATTTTCATGGCGGAATATATAATATCTTGCTTACCAAAAAATTAGGTTGTTTTTATATAATTATCCTCAAATTCAATCTTAGTGTTTTTTTACATAATCAATGTTTTCCTACCTATACTTACCAAGTATTCTAACAACATTTTCTGAATAAAAAATATGTATAGTAATTGCTTTTCCCAATGGTATATCCCATTTTGTAGATTATTTTCTATTTTTGGAACCATTAATGTTTCCCAATGGAATCAGGGAAGTTACAAGTGAATCATGGTCTTTTTCATAGCCCAAAACCTGGGATTTTGAAAGTTTAACTGGGTCGCATAATTGATAGACATTGTGCAGGAAAACTCGCATGGTCCTACTAACTGTATGAGGTGTGGTAGAGGAGTTTAGGTGGCTACAATATTTTTCTATAACTAAGATGACATGTAACACAGTCTCATGAATAATCTTAAAATTTTGACACTTTAATTTTATATGGCTTGGACATGATTAGATAAACTGTGTGCCTAACCATTTGGGGTTCATTTGTAAAGTAGTGGCTTGGTGAATTGTTGGAAGATATTTCATTGAAATGTGCAGCAAAAATTTGTGCCCCTATATTTGTGGGGGAATATAGTACCCCTTTTAATTTTTTATAACCCCTTCTCCTTTTCTCATTTTCCTATGTAGTTCTCTTCCTCCTCCCTGCACAATGCCTCTCCTCCTAATCTCATAATGTTCCCAATAACTCATCCATCTAACTCTTATTTTCTCACTATTGGATCCATTAGGAGGTTAGTTGTATACTACCCAATCTTCCCCCTTATATTTAAAATTATTCATCCTATATTTTTCTCTATCTCAATTCAATAATATGTTCCTTATTTTTAGGGGACTTATTGATACCTATATTTTATTCCGATATAGCTAGAATCAATGGCTGGATCTAAATGATGGAAGCTCTAAAAGGCTAAGGGGTGTAATCTTTTCTCTTTTCCCCTATTTCATTTCACTTTTTAACATTCTCCTATAGGTCATGTGATGTGCTATTTCGATGAGGCTTCTGTTATATTAGCTAAATTAAATGGAAAGTCCTATCGTGACATTTTAAATCCGAGATATTGGAAAATCAACCACTTAGGTTGATTGCATTGAATTATTCCACCCCAATGGGTTCCCTTTTTCATTGAGGATTTACATACATTGTTTTTACATTGTAAAAATACACATTGAGGTGTTTTGTCACATAATTACTTAATTAAGATAAAAAAAATTAATTGTAACAAGTTGAATTTCCCATTATATTAGGCCATGTGACTAATTCTTTATGATATAAATGGATTCCAAAATAGGGTTTCCCTGAAAAATATGTCTCTCATGATGTAAAATATTGAATTAATGGAATCATCATTCCAGTTAGACTTGTTATAAATTCATTTCTTCTTTAAATGCTTCCATATTAGTGGAGAGGGTTATACAAGGGGTTTCAATTTTATGAACCATTGGAATAAATCATCATTCCTTATGGATAGAATTGGGAATTATTTGTACACACATCGGGAGAGACACTATATATTCCTCGGATGGGCTCATAAAGTGGTATTCATTTTACATCCTGATGAGTGACACATGTATCGTAGTGGAGAAACCAAGGATAGACTTAGTGGAATGATGGTTGTACCATGCTATGAGAGAGACTCGGGCGTCTATGTGTCATACTAAGGAATAAATCAATGGTTGGATCTTGATATTCTTACACCATTACTGGACAAACTCTTGGGACATAGTTCATAGGTAACCTTGGATTGGCTCTTTGTTAATTTTACATACATCAAGACCCTCAAGTGCTACATTCAAATTATAACTTAATTATCATAGATTGGATCACAGTGACTCTATATTCATTGTAAAAAAAAGTTAATTTAATTGAAAATAAAGAGAGGTTTTAAATTATGAAATGATCTATTGAACATAGAAGAAAAAGTTCCTGAATGCAATTTCTGATCACAAGATTGGGGATAACCCATCTTCTTACACATTCGGTTACACATAGTAGCTTCACAATATTCCTTAGTTCAGACTCACCATCTTATGGTGAATTGGAAAAATTGAATTGGTGTCATATTGGATCCCATTCTAGTTTATATATTTATATTTTGAATTTATTATCAATGGTAAAATGCTTATTTTATTATGAATATTCTATATTTGGATAAACAGTGTTGGTGGAGGCCTACTAAGATTGTGTCTCACACCCTAATTGGTTCATCATTAGTACCAATGTGTAATTTATGAATATAGGTATTGATAAATTGAGGTGTAATGATTCGAAAACATGATTTCTATTTTTAGGATGGAGTATTGGATAAAGGACTAAGCTTATTCTTGAAATGAGTGTTGTAGAAAATTTTCATCTTTTTCAAAAAAAAGTAATATGTGGTATATTTCTGTACCCCCTTACCATTGCATATTAATTTTTTTAAACATCATATCATTATTTTATCTAATTTTTATTCAGTTTCCACATTCCATCATACATTACATTATTTACTTCTATTATGACTATTGTTGTCTATTTCTTATTTATTCTTCAATTATTGTTTGTCTATCATTTTTTATTGTGCTCGCACTAATTTATGAGGTAATAGTAACCACATTGATAGACCATAATCCCTATCTTCTATTTGGTATACTCTAGCTATTGGGAAGTCATGTTTCAAGTCATGTGGCCACCATTATATGGAAAATAGGGTAGGATTCTATAAAGTGGTATCATAGCCTCTTATTTTTTTTCCTACTATTTGATCTTTAGATAGAATACTAGGATATTAGAATTTGATCATGAGCTTTTGGTTGGGATTAACTAACCCACATATAGAGGATACTCAAATTTCTTAAGATGGGTAAATGTTGTTATTTCTTATCCTTTTTTCAATTTTACAGGACATCATCATTGGGTGATGAACATTATTTGAGCTATTATTAATGTTTATCTTACTAAAAATGGTTTTCATAATTAACTATTGATATGTGGTCTTACCAAAAACTATCATCATAATAGGAACCTTAGGTAAAAATTTCATGCATTATTCCATTCCATATTTAGCATTCCACATGTCTTTCCTATTTTTCAATAGATTACTTTTTGTACCTTGATTGTTATTCCTTATAGTGCATAATTCTTATATATATATATATATATATCTGTGTGTGTGTGTTTACACTAATATCCTCTTTCATAATTGAGAAAAATAAAATGGCAGTTGAAGCATCATTCTTATCATAAAATTGTCTTCCTGTATGGGTTAAATAATATTCTTTAAGCATCCAATAATCTCTTGTTGAGCCATGGACCATCAGTCACATGGATTGGAATGTTTTATGGTAAGAATTAAATGGAAACCACCATCCAATTTAAATGGTATATAAGAATATATAAATAATATATAGAGATTCATATAATCAAAAAACATAATAGAAATTTATATACATCAATTAACCATGATTAATATAACCAATAAAATTAAATGGGAACCTTATATGAATAATACATGTCCTTAACCCGACCATTCCTTATTAGTGGAAATTAGGATGGGTATCCTATAATATTTCTATGACCTCGGTTGATCACTCGGACAAAACTCCAATAGTATTCTTCATATTTTATTATGCCTATAAATAGGGTTTGTACTTATTATTGAACATCACCTTCCCTATATTTTATAAATCTCGTCTAAGCTATATAAATGAAATTTGTAAATATATTCCAATGTGATGAAATCATTCCATATTCTAAAATTGTGGTTATAAACATATACCCACTATGTAGGGATCTGATCCACCTATGATACCTCCCATAGTTCTACCAAATGAACCTCCTCTTGATCATCCATTGGGTGTCGACACCCAATTCTATGAAATATTTTTGTTGTTCATCTAAACCATTCGGGGTTTACCTCGACCAGCCCACACAATGTTAGCACCGACCCTTGAGTTCTAGAAGTAGCATCCTCCCACCTTCTTGGTGATGGTGGAAAATAGACTGTAAATTCACTGTTAGAGCCCATCCAATCCGTCTTCCATCAGATAAAGATGCCTTTAGATATGAGGGTAAATCTCATGACTTAAATGAAACCAGAATAACTACTAGAAAACGAGGCTATATCCACAGTTTTAAACAAAACCGTGGCTATAGGTTTAATTTCAATGGCTATAGCCACAGTTTAGTGAAACTGTGGCTATATGTTTTTTTTTCAAAATCTATAGCCATGGTTTCACCCAAACCGTGGCTATAGGGTCTTTTTCAAAGGGTTATAGCCACGATTTGGGTGAAACCATGGCTATAGGGTCTTTTTCAAAGGGTTATAGCCACGGTTTGGTTAAACTGTGGCTATAGGGTTGGTCTATAGCCACGGTTTTGGTAAAACCGTGGCTATAGGGTATTGTTTTCATGAACTATAGCCACGGTTCATCAAAACCATGGCTATAGATCTCCCACCCTTATGCGGGAAAACAATTAACCCACGAAAAATGGTGGGAAGGTTTATAGCCACGATTTACATGCTATAGCCACAGTTTTTAATAATATATTTAACAATATATATATATATATCCCCAAATATTTCTGTGGAGTAGTGGAAAGGTGTTTAGTCTACATAGCGATGGTACATAGATCAAATCTCAGTGGGAGAAAATTAATTTTGGGCAATAGCCACACTTTTATTGGGCTATTGCCACGGTTATAAATTGTGGCTATGACCCTGTGGCCACGGGGGACAACTATGGCTATAGCCCAACTACCCCAGTGTACCGATATGAGGGTTATAGCCATGGTTTAGTGAAACCTTGGAAATATGGATATAGCCACGCCAATAGGTGACACGGATAGCTGGAACCGTGGCTATAGGTTATAGCCACGGTTTTGAACTCTATAGCCACGGTTTTTGACCGTGGCTATAGCCCAATTTTCTAGTAGTGAATCCACCATGAGATGGTGGGATATACGGACTCAGGCTGATCAAAATCAGGATATGGTTTGTACATACTTATACACAACATTCTCCCACTATTTATTTCCTCATACCTTAAGAATAGATCATGAATTGGAATTCTTGCACCTTTAGCATGGTGACATGTTAGTTATGGAAAAATCTACATGTTTATCTAAATTTCATCATTTTTCACCAATAATGTTTGGAGAATGGATGACTAATACAATTATATTTGATTATGGGATTACATATGTTATCCATTCGTAGGTGATCATCTTTTAGTTGGACCTCATTTCAACGATAGTGAATGAGGATCTCATCATAGGGAGGAACCTGAGGGAATCATGTGATGTGAATCATGTCTGTTAAAATTCAAGGTAAAGTAGTTATTAATATAATAGAAGTAAGCTAAAAATCTAGGGTATAAGTGGGGATGAGATCCACTAGATGGCATGAAAAAACTTCCATGTGGCATTTCACCAGTGTGGAAGGCCATTCCATCACAATACCTAGTGTACAAGGAACCCATTTCAATGTCAGGATTACAGTAGGATGGGTCACCTCTATAGTTTTGGTGTTATTTTTATCGAATTATATGTTAGTGAGGTTACATTACACCACACACATCATGTGTTGGTTAACAAATACCATGCTTCGCTAGATATTAGTTTTGGACGAGCCATTAGGTCCAAGGAGGTGGTTGTAGCCAATTCTTCCAAGGATCATAGTTTCAGTTTCAGTTTCAGTAGAGTGGACCTACACAGGCTACCCTGGTACCATATCAAGGTAGTGGTTCATTAAATTTTTATTCGGCAAATCTTATGCCATAGTATTGGAGGGCATGGATTTCTATAGGATGATGTTATAATATAGAAGCATGTACCTAAGTTTCATCCCTTTTTTATTCAGGTTAATATAAATATTTCTTATCTACTTCAACTATGGGAATTATGTGCTTAGTGATAGATTACTTTAATGGAGTCTTGACGCCTGAGTATCCATGAGAATATTGATCTAAGGAAATATTATAGTGAAAGGATATCCCTATTGAAATAGGTGTGTACAAATATCTATGTATTTTTTGATCCTCGAGATAACCTATTTTTCCGTTATTCTCTATGGGGTCACACTTATTCATTATCGACCCTCGGTGGAATTTTATAACCATTAGTTATCAATCACATCACCTGAGAGTAATAAGTATATATCTATTTTCAAATGGGACATCCATACATGTTGAGATGGACCCAATCATTCTTGGAAAGGTGGAGTGACAACCTTGATTATCAATCTCTTTATGAATGATCAAAGGATGTAAATTGTGGAATTTCTTCTTATTGTTGATATTTTCAAGGAATAATTACATGATGTTTTATTTGAATTTCCTCTAAAGAGAGAGGATAAAATGAAAATGAATATCATTCTCATTTTGTAATACTTTCCATTCCTCTGTATAGGATGTAACAAACATAGGTTTTTGAACTCAAGAAGTAGGTTGTAGATCTTGGGGCTAAATATTTTATTTGACCCAACATATCACCTTTGGATTCACAAGTCATTTTACCAAAGAAGGTAGATGGTACCCAAATATTTTGCAAGGATTACTATCGGCATAATCAACAAAGATGAATGATTTGGTTTCCAACTCATTAAATAAAAGACCTCTTCAACTAGCTCTGAGGAGTGATTGTTTTCTCTATGGTGGATTTGAGGTCGGGATACCATCATGGAAATGTGAGGAAATTAAACATACCCAGTACAACATTCTAGATCATGTATGGTCTCTATGAGTTTTTAGTCATATCATTCATTTTGAAGAACTCACCAGTATTCTTCATGTCTTTGATAAATCATGTTTTTCACATGTACCTTGATTTCTTTATAGTGGTATTCATAGACGATATCTTATAATATCTCACACCAGACACAACACATGAAAATAATTTCTTGAGATAATCTTGTGTACACTATAATAACACCATTAATATGTGAATATCAGTAAATGTCACTTTTGGATTAGAATGATTCACTTCTTGGCTCATATTTTATCCGGGGTAGGGGGATCAGTTGAACCAGGTAAGGTGGGCACTATGGTTTACTGGGATTTTCCTAAGTATGAGTTTGATACACTCATCTTCATAGGGATAGAAGAATATTACATGTGTTTCCTCAAAGATTTATAACACCTAGTAGAACCACATATAAGCTTGACCAAGAAGTGTTTGAAATTATACTAGACTAAATCGTGTGAGACATATTTTCATGAGATAAGGGGAATACTGAATTCAACATCGATCCTAATTATGTTTGAACAAGGTAAAAGCTACAATATTTAAGGTGATTCTTCCAAATTCATATTTTGTTAGTTTTGATTTAAGGTGATTGAGTGTATCATAAGTGTCGCCCCATATGATACCACATGATAATAACTTTCCTATGAAAAGCATATATATTGATTTTTTAGTTCATTCTCTACAGTGTTAGAGGCACTACTTGTTGAGAGAGTGATGTTTTGTCTACACGGATCATAAATGTCCCAAATACATCTCTTATCAGTGAGAGTAGAATTTGAGGTTGTGTACCTAGGGAAAATCTAACAATCTTTTGACATTTATCATTCATAATGAGTTTTAATAGGTAATGTCGTAGTTGATGAATTAATCCAGAAGACTCATTCACAATTTGTCAATGAGGTGAGAATTTACTTGAAGTTGGTGTCTCTATTTTTTGAGATTAAAATTATAGTTCTAGATCAACTTAGGAAACAAATATGAGAAGATCTAACCATCGCCTATTTTATGTATTGGGTCTATATGATTCAATTATTTGAATTTGAGAACCTTATTTCTATAGAGTGTCTGACATGTAAGAACCTGCCTCATGGTTCGGTTGTTAATAAATATGATACCCTAAAATTTTGTGTCCATTTCAGTATGCATTATGAAATACTGGATGTATTGAAGATAGATTCACTAACTATGTTTGGAATTTTTATCTAGGGACTACATAGATATAAAGACACATATGTCATGAGTATTTGTGGCCAGGTTTGAAGAGGTAGATAACATGATTTATCCCTAAGTGCTTCACTTTCTAGGAAGGTGAATGTACTGAACATGAGACCTATTGAACTTATATCTCCTCTATCCATTCCAAAGTGGAAAGGGAATAACATCACCATGTAATATTGGATATGCTTGTTATGAACCCATTGTGAGAGCGATGTGGTATGGGTGATCCTCCATAGGCAAGCTATTTTTTCACACTTCCTACCAATCAAAGAGAACTTCTTTAATAATGAGGAAAAGTGGATTTATATCTAAAATATAGTGATACTTCATGAAGTTCATTTTATATAATTTTGGGTTGATATTCCTATTTCCCTTCACAGTAATGGAAAGGGTTATAGAAGATATTGGGTTCACTTGTTTTCTCGATTAGGGAATATCACCCTCTGATCGATGGGTAGTTAGAGAAGATGATACAAATTTTAGAGGCTATACATTGAGTTTTCATCATTGTCTTCTGAGTTTCACAGAAAAATAATATCCATATTGTTTAGTTTTCCTTCAATAATAGAATTCATGAATAAGACTCTATAAGTTGTCCCCTATATTAGACTGGGTTATTCACCTATGTGCATGTTAGAGGTAGGTGAGGCAGCTTTATTGGATCCTCATATTATACAGTAGACATGAGAGAATATGTAGATATTTCAGAAATGTATGGGTATAGATAATCCTTGGCAGAATTCTTTACGCCGATCATTGTCGTTAACCACTACAGTTTAAGGTGGGACATCCAGACATCTTGAGTGTATTTCCTGTTGGATTTGGTGGTCTATAACCAACTACATTGTACTTTATTCATCAATAAAAGCCTTATCACATCTTGATTGTTCCTCTGCGTGACAATGCATGAGATAATGTCCTAAGGACGGCTGTTGCATTAATGGGTCATAGGGGATCCCTACTATGATGAGAACCCAGAAGTTCCATAACACTGTTCTTGAATATATGTTCTATGGCTGGATGATATTATTTGAGGGACACAAATAATACCTGTCATTAGGGGTGAGGACTCATAAAACTTTGAGGCACCTTCTCATGGTGTGCGCCCTTGGTAAAATCCAGGAGGATATTATGAGAACGAGACCCGCCAGTAGGAAATCCACATTTCATAGTGTTATTGTATGTTCCTATCTGCGGATGTGTGTATTTTTCCTTAGACTTTAAGATTATTATTAATCATTATTAAAACTCGTGCACTTAGATGTATTGACAAAAACTGTGATGACACACTGTTCGCAGTGAGGTAGGATACGTTGGGTGCATCATGAGTAATATATCATTAATAGAAAATGCGAGAAAGGATTTGTCCCTTCCGTTCCATAATGGAAGTAGATATCTCAGGCCCTTTGATGGAATTGATATAGCCTAAATAAATCCATATCCGTGGTAGGGTATGGGAATGTTCAATTATGGGAAGTCAAAGAAAGAATAATCGAGCACATGGGTTGATGGAACAAGCATGCAACCCGCTTGATTGGAGTTATCGAGACAAAGGGATTATATTACACGATAAGCGTTTGTAGGAAGTTACGCGTCATTGCAGCGTTAACTTTTTTCTCTATGGGTGCCTTGGTGTGTTTCTAGATGCTAACCTTGGACTTTAAGCAGGCTCTGCCTAATGCCACTGAGAAATAGGCCTAGAGGGTCACACACTAAGTGTGTCCATGTTTCTCAGTTAAATATTAATTTAACAAGTTAAATAAAGATTAATACTTACTGTGGTTTAATAATTATTTAAGGATGCCTGATCGCATTTATTTCAACACTAGTTATTTGAGAGAATATATTGTGGGAGAAATAATATATATATTTATTAGTGAGTAATGTACTTACATTTATTTAAGAAATAAATATCCATTACTCAATGTCTAATTAATATGGTGGAGGAAAGAAATAAAATGAAAATAAAAGTACACGCCGTGTAGTTTGTTTTTCGGGATTTGTGAAATAATATTGTTTATTTAATTAAATGGTATTAAATGTAATACTTTAGGTGCATGTCAAGTAATAATGATGGTCAATAGTCATTATTAAGACATGGGGTATTACTAAGAATTAAACGAAATGGTTAAATGACTTCAGGCAATTAATTCATTTATTCTAAGTATTATAATCCCAATTACATTATTCTCATTGAGAGATAGCCATTGTTGTGCACAATGGATTGGGAAATACTCTCAAGCCAAGAAAGAATTCCCTTTCCACCAAGAACGCTTTCAAGTTACAAGAGCAAGATCCTCCACCGGATCAAGGCAGAAGAAGGCGGACATCATAGGCGAAGGTTCTTCTGCGCTAGCACCCAGAGATCCCTTCGGCGATGTCCAGAGATATTTGGAGCACTTGTGGATCACCACTATAGGATTCTTTTACTTGGATTATACAATGCAACGACGGATCATAGGATAGTGCCCGGAGACTCCAACGAAGAAAGAATTCCATCGAGTTAATTCTTATGAATTAATTAAATTAATTATAACCAACATATGATGATCCTATCTCAAGGGTTATGGACTCTTCTTTTCTTTTTCATTATTTGTTCTATTCCAAAGATTCGGCATTTTAAATCGTGGAGGATCTCGAATTGAACATTGTTCAATGTTACAATTAAAGTTGGTAAAACCCAGCAACACGATTCCGCTGCGCCCGGAACCTACAAGTGGTATCAGAGGGGTCATATAGTCAATTATAATTATTTCATTTTTCATTGGTGATTTACGCATTTAATTATATAGTTATTTCAATTCATGTTTAATCGTTTTGGAAATCGGAATCTAGAGATCTATTCCTCCTCCCTCGTTTCTCATTCACCTCACAGAAACAATTTTTTCTTTTAATTTTGATTAAAATAAAATAGAGGAACTCATTCGGAGGATCCAAACATTTCTGTCCGCACAACACAAGAATACACGGAGTGTATTCGGAAGTACACATCGTGTAGTCTTGGTTCAATGAATTGACTGATCCACCCAATCAGGCCGTGAATTAGATTCTTTCTAAGAATTTAAGACACTGTGTGTTGACCAGATACAGGCGGCACACGGTTTCCAGATTACACGTCGTGTGGTCCAATGAACACGGCGTGTAGTCCCTTCGGGTTAGGCTTGGGCCATGTACCCCATACATGGATTTCCAGGATGGAAACTATGTACCATTGAAACTACATGGCGTGTGTCCCACAGAACATGTTGTGTATTCCGAAAATTTCCGAAGTACATTCACACGCCCTGTCCCCGGGCGTGTACTTCGGATGGACGGTGAATAAAAGTACATGTCGTGTATTCGGAACTACACACCGTGTACTCATACAAATTATGTAGATTTATTAAAATTTATTATTATATTATACAAACCCTTGAGACGTGTACCATGGTGTAGGTGTAAAGCTGAGGCACAACACGTGAAAGGTGTTTTATATATATGTGTTTTATTTAACATCTGTGTAATGAACGGGAATTCACCGGGTTGCCTCCAATGTACAAGTTACATACAAGGGTAATTTTAAATGAATTTATTTTTTTAAAATTATGATGGATGAAAATCTCAAGGAAATTCAGAAAAAGGCTTTAAGATAAAAGGATTGATTAACTAAAGATAATTAATTAATTCGAGAGCGATTTATCATAAACAAGAACAATTAAAGAATTGGATGATTGTTTTATTTATGCATAAATATCGTTGCATGTATGGATGATCATGAGCTAGACTGAGACCTTTTTATGTGAATTGTTTCTTTTAATTTATTTATTTAAATTAAATTTGTTGGCCTGCGAGCCATCTCCTCATTAATATGTAGGGTCTGCGCACACAAGGATTATTTTATGTAAAAACCCCTTTTTACCCCTCACCTGCGTGTGAGATAAATGCATATGTAATGGATGGAGCTCCCAAGCTAGTGGAGGCGGCTCAAGTCAGGAGCCAAGGTGAACCCAATCCAAGGAGATACAAAGGTGGACAGGTGGAGAGGTGTAAACACGAACCCGAAAGGTTCAATGTGTTTCTCCCTTTGGTCTTGGGTTAGTTTATCAACCGCTAGATAAACTAACCAATAGAAAAAGCTCATGATCATACTATTTATTTTATTTCTGTCAGTTGCATTGTTTATTTATTGTGGGTGTGTTGTCACGATCACACAATTAATGAATTAAACGAGCATGCAAGATGGAACTAAAATAAAACTGGCTTATGCATAAATATTATCTTAGACATGGTCAATCACTTAAGTATATCCCACTTAATATTAACAAGAATTTAATCAAAGATAATAAAATGGGAATTTACATATAAGGATAAAATCCCTCAAAAGAAATATTAAGTCGACATAGCCTTCCATAATCTTGGTTAGAATCGAACCATAGTTCAAAGTGCTTGACCAACCCTAGTTGGGGTGATTTCAATTATCGGGGAATTCTAATTCATGTTTTTGGGTTGACATGGCTTGGTTCGCATCAAGGGTTGACTACTATAGCAGGAATTGGTGTGACCAATTGGAAAAGGATGAGGAAATCCAAAATAAAACGATTTCAGGATTGGGGAGTTCACTCAGCGGATCAAGGAGCTATGAGTTAATGTAGTCGGCATTTGGAATGCCTACCTAAAACCCTTCAATATGCTTGACCAACCCAAGTTGGGGTAATGCGAAGGGAAATATGTATCCTTTCCACTAGAATATTCAGGCAATAGAATTTTCAAAATCAATGGTGAGTGCTATTGGATTTCGATAAAATAATTGGAGACTAATAAGTGTTAATTTATTTATTTGTCTCAATTTTGTAATAAAGTTCTAAACATTTTCTCATATTAATTTGTAGAAACAGAAAGAAAATGAATTCAAACATATCATTGTGCACCATACTCACAAAATAAAACCTTCTCACCGGCACCAATTTCCAAGAGTGCCAGAGGCGTTTACGCGTCATCCTTAGCCACGAAAGGAAATTGTATGTGCTGGAAGAGCCTATTCCAGTTGCACCTGGGAAAGAGGATAGTGATAAGGAAATATCTCTCTACATGAAACACATGGATGATGCCACAAATGTCCTGTGTTTCATGCTATCATCCAGTTCTAATGAGCTTTTAAAGAAAAATGAAAACGTGGACGTGTATAGCATGATGTCTCATCTTAAAGATCTCTACCAAGGGAAGGCGAGATAGGAGAGTTATGAGATCTCCAATGCATTGTTTACCACGAAACATGGAGAGTCTGTGCCATCTGGGCCTCATGTAGTCAAGCTTATTGGCTACATTTAACACCTAGACATCTTAGGGATTAAATTACCGGATGAGTTGCATACAGATCTCATCCTATCATCACTGCCCAAGAACTTCTCTAGATTTATTGTCAACTATAACATGAGCGGAAATGAGAAGAGTTTGTCGGAGCTTCTGAACTTGATTCTCCATGTAGACAAGGACATGGGGCATGAAAAACCTGCAGTCCTTATGGTGAACAAGAAAAGGAAGGAAAAGTAAAAGGGGACAAAGACTTATAAACGGTCTGAATCCCCCGAGCATCATCCCTACAAGAAGGGGAAGATCCAGAGGCAGGGAAAGGAATGGGAGGTGGTGTGTTTTACATGTGGCAAGAAGGGCCACTAGAAGAGGAACTACACCCAGAATCATGGGGATGCTAAAGGTGCATTCGTTATTGAGTGCAATCCTTCTATTTCTACACATTGGGTATTAGATATAGCTTGTAGGGCTCACATTTTTATTCAAATGCAGGAACCAAGTAGATTTATAAAGATCACCATAGGAGAGGTGGATCTTCGAGATGCCAATGGCGCTGGGCTGGCTACGTTGGCTATTGGCGACTACCACCTCTCATTGCCGATTGGGATGATTTTGGTTTTACATAACTGTTATTTTGTTCCTAGTGTTACCAAGAACATAATTTTTGTGTCTTTTTTGGATATAGATGGATTTATTTTCTAGTTAGGAAATAAGGGTTGTCTCTTTTATAAGAACAATGTATGTTATGGTATGGAACATTTGAATAATGGTTTGTATGTATTAATTTACGAAAACCAATTGTTGTAAATCAATAACGAAACAAACTCACATGACTCATACATCACCCAGTTGTGGGATCACTGCCTTGGTCATGTGAATGAGAAGCACTTGACAAAGCTCTACCAAGATGGCTATTTAGACTCTACTAAGCTAAAACCACTTGATAGATGTCACGCTTGTTTACAAGGAAAAATGACCAAACCACCTTTTGGTGGACAAGGTGAAAGGGCCACAGAGCTTCTAGGATTGGTACACACGAATGTGTGTGGACTATGTCGAGTAGAAGCTAGAGATGGATATTATTACTTAATTACTTTTACTTATGATTTGAGTATATATGGCTATGTCTAATTAATGAGGTATAAGTCAGAGTCCTTAGATAAATTTATGGAATTCAAGAATGAAGTAGAGAATAAGCTTGGTAAGAAGATAAAGAAGCTTCGATCGGATCGAGGTGGAGAATATCTGAACCAAGAATTCATCGATCTTCTACAGGACTCTTGGATTCTATCTCAGCTCACTCCTCCTTATACACCACAGTGGAATGGTGTTAGTTAAAGGAGGAACCGCACCTTGTTGGACATGGTGAGGTCAATGATGAGTCATGCAGATCTTCCATTATCCTTTTGGGGATATGCATTACAAACTACAGCATACACATTAAACTGACTACAAACTAAGGCGGCAAATGGAATTCCATCTGAGTTATGGAATGGATAGAAACCCACTTTGTCGCACACACGTGTATGGGGATGTGAGGCATTTATTAATGCCTTCTAAGGAAATAAACTAGCACCCTGGGGCATGATGTGTATCTTTATAGGATACCCCAAGGAAATGAAAGGATATTACCTATATAACCCTTCACACAAGAAAGTGATTGTTTCCAGAGAAGTTGTCTTTCTTGAGAGGGAGCACATCCCCAAGAAGGATAATGGGAGAAACACTTACTTCGATGAAGTTGATGCTCAAGATACACAGGAGTTGGTACAGGAACAAGTTCCACAGGTCCCCATGGAGGATGTTCCAGAAACACAAGTATTGCGTAGGAGCTCAAGAGAGGAAAGTGAACCAGATAGATTTGGTTTCCTAGTCATCGAGGATGGTGAATCATTATTGTTGGACAATGAAGAACCTCTCTCCTAAAAGAAAGCATTAGAAAGCTCAGAAGCTGCAAGATGGCTATAAGCTATGAATTCTGAGATGGATTCCTTGTATCCGAACCAAGTATGGGTTCTGGTCGATGAGTCAGTTGATGTAAATCCTATATGATGCAAATGAGTATTCAAGAGAAAACTGGATATGGAAGGTAAAGTTAGCACCTATAAAGCAAGGCTAGTGGCAAAAGGATTCAAACAACACCAAGGAATTGACTATAATGAAACATTTTCGACAGTTTCCGTGTTTAAATCCATAAGAATCATACTTGCCATAGCAGCAAACCATGGCTATGAGATTTGGAAAATGGATTTCAAAACAACATTCCTTAATGGGAACCGTTAGGAAGATGTCTATATGACACAACCAAAAGGGTTTGTGACACCAGGTGAATCAAACGGGTTTTCAAGTTGCAGAAATCCATTTATGGATTAAAGCAAGCATCCAGGTCATGGAACAATTGATTTGATGAAGCCATAATGGAATTTGGTTTCATTAAGAACGAATATGAGCCATGTGTTTATAAGTGGTTTAAAGGTAATGTGATTGTTATCCTGGTAGTATATGTTGGCGACATATTACTTATTGGAAATGATGTACCAGTCTTACAGTTTG
Organism: Viscum album; assembly: GCA_963277665.1. NCBI lineage: Eukaryota > Viridiplantae > Streptophyta > Magnoliopsida > Santalales > Viscaceae > Viscum > Viscum album. The sequence continues at coordinate 1,021,567,343 of OY728127.1, forward strand.
TTAAGGACTGGTTGAACAAGTGTTTCTCCATGAAGGACTTGGGATAAGTAGCCTTTATTCTAGGGATCAAGATCATTCGTGATAGATCAAAAAGGCTGCTTGGACTAAGTTAGGGTACATACATTGACCAGATACTAAAGAGATTTAGTATGGAACAGTCCAAGAGGGGATTGGTTCCAGTGTCACATGGCTTACATATTTCTAAAAAAATGTGTCCCCAAACACAACAGGAGAAAGATAGAATGAGTAAGATCCCATACGATTCAGCTATAGGATCCATCATGTATTCCATGTTATGTACCAGGCTTGATGTTGCCTATGCACTGAGCATGGTAGGTAGATATCAAGCAGATCTAGGGGAATAGAATTGGACTGCTGTTAAGACTATCCTTAAGTATCTGAGAAGAACTAAGGATATGTTCCTGGTGTATGGAGGAGACAAAGATCTTGTCATCAGAGGGTATGCTGATGTTGGTTTTCAGATAGATCAGAATGATCTGATGTCACAATCTGGATATGTTTTCTGTCTCAATGGAGGAGCTGTGAGATGGAAGAGTTCAATGAAACTAGTTGTCGCCGAATCTATAGCGGAGTCCGAGTATATAACAGCTTCGGAAGCAGCCAAGGAAGCCATATGGATTCGAAACTTTTCCCAGGAGCTTGATGTGGTTCCTAGTAGTAAATATACCATTACATTATATTGTGATAATACTAAACGGTGGCTCTTGCAAAAGAACCAAGGTCATATCAACGAACAAATAACATACTCCGGAAGTAACACCTATTGAGGGATTTCTATCAAAGGGGAGAAGTTTTATTGAGCAGATTATCTATGGAAGAGAATGTGGCGGACCCCATGACTAAAGGCATATCTCAGTAGAAGCATGAATATCATGTGAGAGCTAGTGGGTTAAAGGTTGCTAGCAGTTGGATATAGTCCAAGTGAGAGTCTGTTGGATTTGGTGGTCTAGAACCAACTACTTTGTACTTTATTCATTAATAAAAGGCTTACCACATCTTGATTGTTCTTCTACGTGACAATGCATGTGATAATGTCCAAAGGACAGCTGTTGCATTAGTGGGTCATAGCGGATCCCTGCAATGATGAGAACCCAGAAGTTCCATAACACTGTTCTTGAATATATGTTCTATGGCCGGATGATATTATTTGAGGGACACAAATAATACAGGTCATTAGGGGTGAGGACTCATAAAACATTGAGGCACCTTCTCATGGTGTGCGCCCTTGGTAATATCAAGGAGGATATTTTGAGAACGATACCTTCCAGTAGGAAATCCACATATCAGAGTGTCATTGGATTTTCCTATCTACGGACGTGTGTATTGGTCCTTAAACTTTAAGATTATTATTAATGGGTATTACAACTCGTGCACTTAGATGTATTGACGAAAACTGTGACGACACACTATTCGCGGCGAGGTAGGATACGTTGGGTGCGTCACGAGTAATGCTGCATTAATAGATAATGTGAGAAAGGATATTCCCCTTCCGTTCCATAACGAAAGTAGATATCTCAGGCCCTCTGATGGAATTAATATAGCCTAAATAAACACATGGCCATGGTAAGGTATGGGAAAGTTCAATTCCAGGAAGTCAAAGAAATAATAATCGAGCACATGGGTTGATGGAACTATTATGCAACCCGCTTGATTGGAGATATCGAGACAAAGGGATTATATTACACGGTAAGCGTTCGTAGGAGGTGACACGTCATTACAGCAATAACTTCTTTCTCTATGGGTGCCTTGGTATGTTTCAAGATGCTAACCCTGGACTTTAGGCCGGCTCTGCCTAATGCCACTGAGAAAGAGGCCTAGAGGGTCACACACTAAGTGTGTCCATGTATCTCAGTTAAATATTAATTTAATGAGTTAAATAAAGATTATTCCCGACTATGGTTTAATAATTATTTAAGGATGCCTGATCACATTTATTTCAACACTAGTTATTTGAGAGAATATATTTTGGGCGAAATAATATATATATTTATTAGCGAGTAATAAAGTTACATTTATTTAAGAAATAAATAGCCATTACTCATGGTCTAATAAATATGGTGGATGAAATAAATAAAATGAAAATAAAAGTACACACCGTGTATATTTATATACATGCCATGTAGTTGGTTTTCGGTATTCGTGAGAAAATATTGTTTATTTAATTAAATGATATTAAATGTAATACGTTAGGTGAATGTCAAGTAATAATGATGGTCAACAGTAATTATTAAGACATGGGGTATTACTAAGAATTAATTGAAATGTTTAAATGCTTTCGAGCAATTAATTCATTTATTCTAAGTATTATAATCCCAATTAAATTATTCTCATTGAGAGAGAGCCATTGTTGTGCAAAACGGATTGGGAAATACAATCAAGCCAAGAAAGAATTCCCTTTCCACCAAGAACTCTTTCAAGATACGAGAGAAAGATCCTCCATCGGATCAAGGCGGTAGAAGGCAGACATCGCAATAGAATGTTCTTCCACACTAGCACCCAGAGATCCCTTCGGCGACGTCCATAGATACGTGGAGCATGTGGGGATCACCACTAGAGGAATCATGTACTTGGATTCTACAACGCAACGACGGATCACGGGATCGTGACCAGAGACTCCAACAAAGAAATAATTCCATCGTGGTAATTCTTATGAATTAATTAAATTAATTATAACTAACATATGATGATCCTATCTCAAGGGTTCTGAGAATATTCTTTTCTTTTTCGTTCTTCATTCTATTCCGAAGATTTGGTGTTTTAAAATCGTGATGGATCTCGGATTGAACATTGTTTAACGTTAAAATTAATGTTGGTCAAACCCACCAACAAGCTTCGATTTCTCCCAGAACCTACATTTCTGAGATTCTATATGATACAGATCAATCAATAAGGAATTGTATCACATTGGTATACCGGTCCTTTAATGGTAGCAGAGAGAATCAGTCTCCTCTTATTTCAGTTTCAAGAACCTCATAGGTACAATTCTAAGAACTATTTCTTCCTCATATCTCAACTTAAACAATATCATGTTAACATGTATCATTCATTTGACCTCATGGATATTTAGAAGGTGGTTGATGCATCATTTTAGGAGAATCTAGTTTGTATCATTGATCAGAGATTGGAGGCTCTTTTACAATGGTCACGTCATCTAGTAAGGGTGATATGGTAGTATAGAAGTGATCATGTTGATAACTTGGAGAAGGATGTTGATGTACGTGAGTTGTATCTTGAACTTTTTATTGATGACATTTCACCAACCTCGGAAGGGCAAATCAGGGACGAGTTGACTTTTGGAGGTAGGGTTATAACATCTTTTCCCAATGGTATAATCCATTTATTTTTGGATTAGTTCCCATGTATTGTCCCTTCTGAATTGAGTCATGGACTTCAGGAGGGGATCTGAGGATTTTTCTTTTCCTGGAAGCCTGGGATTTTGTAAATTTATCTTTGCTTCATGGTTAATAGAAATAGCATATCCCTACTCTAAATTACTCTACTAACTATATGGGGTATGACCGAGGAGGCCTTTGGGATGCATGGTTTTCCTATAACTTTGTGACCCAAGTAACAAGGCCATCTGAGTATTCTAAAAAATTTTATGGTGTCGTTTTTTAAGGATTGTACATGGTTAGATAAATTTTTCTCCTAATCATGAGGTGTTTTCCATGGGAGAAGTGGCATGGGATATGGATTCTGCACAGTTTGTCCAACTGTGCACCAAAACCATGGGACCCTATATTTTTGGGCGAATTTAATGTGTCCCCTAATTAATTCATTTAGAAAACCTTAATATTTTCTCGTTTTTCTATAGTGGTTCTCTCCCTCCACCGTTACACAAGCCCTCTCCTCCTCTAATAATTGTTTTGATAATTCCTCTATAAGAAACATGAGTTTCTCTTCATCTAATCTATCAGGAATCTATATTTAATGTCTTGAATCATTCCCCATCATTTCAGGTTCTTATTCCTATTTGTTTTGATATATTGGTAAAATATCATTTTCCCTATTTTTAGGTTATTTGATTATTTATATGTTTTCTTATAATAAATCACAAATCAAAGGCTGATGATATGTAAGGGAAACTCAATCAGGATAATTTGTGTGTTCTTGTACAATTATTCTTGTTTAGTTACACTTTTTAGCATGCATCATTGTGAATCGATACATACCATTTCTACGACACCACTAAATGTTTAATAATATTAAGTTGAAATACTTATCGTACCCGATCTATTGTCGAATAAACCACTTCTGTTGATCACCGTGAATTATAAAACCCCATTGGAGAGATCCTTCTATAAGGATTAATTTCCTTTTTTTTATTTTTCCAAACACCCCTTGTTGTATGTTGTAACATAATTAATTAAATGATATAATTAATTTAGGGGAATAATTTAAATGTTGCATGAGATTAAGCCATGTTCCTTATGCCTTATGACATAAATGGATATCAAAATTAGGGTGCACTGACCAAAATACCACTTAAGATATAAAATTATGAATTAAATGAATCATCCTTCTAAAAAGACGTGTTATTACTTCATTTCTTATGTTAATGCTTACACATTATGGTCGAGGGTGATAAAGGCATTATTACTTATAGACCAATTGAAAGAACTCTTAATGTATTTTTATTAGAATAAAAAATCCATTGTAAACACATCATGAGTGACACTAGCTATTCATGGGATGGGATCACCAGGTTTTACAAATTTTCCCTTAAGAGCAGAGATAGTAGTTGGATATAGGATACCCCATGGATGGACTCAATGAAATTATGGTTGTACCGTGATATGTGAGAAACCCGAACCCTACATGAAATATCAGGTAAAATCTCAATGGTTGGATAATGAAATTATAAAAACATACCTATAGTGAAACATAGTAATTCTTTCTTGGGTCTCATTATAAAAAATCCTTAGGTGTTGGCCATACACTGAGCCCCTCCAGTGATACTTGGAATTTCATTGTGAATTTCCATGGATGAGCTTCATGTGTCTCTATATATTTAATATTAAAATGTTATTAACTGAATCAAAAATAATTTGACTTTTTAAACTAATAAATGAACTATTAAACTGGGAAATTTAGGGACATGTCTGGCTTACCCAATCACATTCATGTGTATTGTCCATATTCATAAATTTTTTTATATAAATTTACCGACATTGGATTCCGTGATTCACTCTCACTGACATAGGCTGAAGCAGGTAAAATTAGTTTGTTTTTTTATTAGAAGACATACTTAATTATATATTTGGTTATTGTTATCATTTATTAACCAAGGCACACATATCATTTTATAATTCAAATACTATATAGATTTAGACACTATTAGTGGTGGCCTACTAATATATTACCTCACACCCTTCTTAGTCTGAATTTTGTACCCAAGAAGACTTTAAGGATGAGGGTACTGATAAAGGGAAGAAAATGAATTCTAATTACTGATTTCCAGTTCTAGGATCGAGTATGTGGTAAAGGAACCGGAATACTCATGAGAATCTTGTAATAGTAGTTTTTGGTGGTTTTCATATTTATTTAGAATGAGGTATATGCCTATATACCCTTCCCCATGAATATTCATTTTTTATAACATAAACTACATATGGTTTCTTTTTTTATTAAAAATCTATATTCCCTATTACATTTCTTGGTTTATATCCATTATCTCCACTATTTTATGTATCATAATTTATATTCCACAATTTATTATTTATTGCCTTTTATTTTTCTCACTCTGATTTATGAAGGAATATTCTCCCCATGGACACACCATAGTAAATATCTACTTTTCAGTTGCCTCAGGCCTTTGGGGAGGCATGGATGAGGTATTCTAGACACCGTCTTGAGACACTATAAAGTGTAATCAAAAGTGGGATGGTACAAACTGTAGAGACCCTGAATCTAGTATCCCAGTGCTAGTGACTGATTTATCGCATAGGCATAAATATACATATTTTCATACTGAATGACCTAAAAGATTAGTATTCATGGTAAAAAAGATAAATACATGATGATTGACATTATATTTGAATAAATAAAATAAAATATTTTTTCTAGACTAAATAAATTCTATATATATATTTTTAATATCATTCATTTTATACTTCATGGAATCTTATGTAATGGGAAAAATAATCTTGATATAAAATTCTCATTCAAGGTTTATTATACTTTAAGCTATCACGAATTAATTAAGGTAGTCAACATGGGAAAAAATAACTAAGCACAAATTCCTTGTATATATCTGTATAAGACATAATAAATTTGGAAATGTATATAAATCAAAATACATTCCATTTAATCAATAATATTAAAATGAAATTCATCCAAAGAAAATTTCATAATGAAAAAATCTCATTGAAATTGATAATAATGGAAATGAAGGAGATGTTTAATTATAAAAATCATGTTTACAATGCATGCGATACATTTTCCATTAATATATATCCCCATGTGATTTTAAAACATCTTGGTAAAAAATAATATATTTTTCAACAATATCTCAACTATCATGATCTATCCTCAATACTATTTAGAACATTTGTTTTCAATCACATATGGGTTAGAAAATTGATTTTTTTCTCATGAGACTACTTCATGCCTCGAGGGGATTTCCCTAAATGGTTCCAAACCCATTCTATAAAACATCAAACCATTCCCCATATATCAAATAATATTTTGAATTTGTAAAAGAATTTATTTTCAATAATATATCTGTTATAAGGACCCGGCCTTAAACATTACTTAATATTGAATTAAATGAATAATTCACATTGAGGATATTTTTAGGTTTAGAGTTTTAGAGAATTAGATCATAACTATTACATCTCAAAATATTACACAGTAGACACTTCTACAATGTTTCTTTTTTTATACAAAACATGAACTCTTAAAAAAAGAGTCATGTCTAGTTTCGGGTTTAAGACAGAATGACTTTTCCTTGATCTCATCCTTTACCCTATTCCACATTATGTCCTGTGATAAACATTTCAAAAAAACTTGGGGTGAGAAAAAAAAGCTCATTAAGGGATACACAAAGAAGGAAAAATGATAGTTTTTCAAAACATCAAGTAAACCATGAATACTTTATCAAAGTAACACTTTTCACCTTTAAGAAGCCATACATACTCTTCACTGAATAAAAGATCATTACTTACCCATTTGTAACCAAAATATTACCATAAAATCTATATAAAGAACACACAACATATAAAGGTAACTTGGTACATAAACAAACTTAAATGAAATAACCATACGGTCGACTTCCACATATATCACTAAATGGAATATCCATACGGCCGACTTCCATACCCAATGCATTGGAGGTTATAACGTAACCACCTATCCTGTTATTCATGGAACCACCCTTAATAGGGTTTATCACGTAACCACCCATCAAATGTCCGAGTTCCATTATAAAATCGTAAGACATAAAACAAATATAAGGGAAAGAAAAAATTTCCCTATTTCGATCACAATGTATCACTTAAATATATTGACATAACAAAACCATTATAAAAAACATTTTCAATACCAAAATATATAATAAAGTATATGGTATTTATTTCATTTTAAAAACATTACGGCTTGTTGAGGAAGCCAACGACCAAATAATACTCGCGACGGTGGAAAAGGTCGTTGTCACCACATACATTAAATAAACATTCCTTTTTTTCAGTTAGTAAAACACTTTGTAGAAAAATATTCCCATTGAATGAAATGAAAATTCATAGGTATTTTATACATCATATAAAAGAAAGTCTTGTATTATAACAAAATATTCCTCAATGAAAGGAGATTGAGACGAAGTCCCTTACCTCGTGTCCGAATTGACTTGATCGCTCTTTAATCTCCTGAATAATAAACTAGTTTTAATTTATACATTCATAAGAACCTTTTTAAAACTTATTATTCCTTTTATGTCACTTATTTCCATGTCATAAACATTATGTAATCATTTATGTTAATAATGTTTGTTTTCCCGATATTTGTTACTTATGTCAAAAATGGACTTCTTACAATTACATGTTATTCATGTAGTCAAAGGTTCATTATATCAAGAATGATATTCATGATTTGGATATCATATATATCATAAATATCCAGCATATACATTTATTTATAAGAGTATATAACATTTAGAGGTAATAAAGGAAATCCACCGTTCATTGAGATGGTAAGCCGTACATACGCTTGAATGCTACATTCATTTCTATTTCATATTTAATTGTCACGACCCGCCCTCGGGGTCCGTGCCGTGACTACCCCAAGCCCGCCTTCCATAGGCCAGGGGCTGGCGACTAGCACCAAGGCGTAAATCCCCGTAAAAAGGGAAGGCATTGCCTTTGTAAAGTAAACAAACACCACAGAGTAAACAAGCGGAAAGTAAACACTAAACAAAGCAGAGTACGACTGAAAGTGCGGAAAGGTAAATGGGCCAGAATACAAACCCAAACTGAAAGTAAAGTACAACTCAAAAAGGGAAAAACAGCAACTGAAAAGTAAAAGCCGCTACTCCGAGCTGTCCACTGGAAATCCCACCTGAAGGGTGGGTACAGATAGCTCCTCTGCTCCACGTGTCCCGCCGTCCGCTCCGCGCACGTCCCGCCCAGTGGTCCACCTCCGGGTACCGTCCCGCTCTGCAAGCCTCAGCTAAGGTCAACGCTGTCCGTCGTCTGCAACCAACACAACGTAGTGCGGGCAAAGCCCGTGCAGGGGTGAGTATAAGCTACACAGTAGGGACCCCGAGACCCCTGAAGGTCTCTCAAAATACACAAAGGATAAACCACGAAGAAATGTACAATCACGAAGTAACAACCGACACTGCTTAGGTATATGCCCATACATATACCTAAGTCATCAATTCAAATACGCTCCAACCTCCGAGCCCAAGTACAACTCAGTCCACACAGGATAGTAAACGTATTCCACACCGGAAAGCAAAACGTAATCCACACAGGATTGCACAACACAATCCACACAGGAAAGCAATAGGATTCAGCTCACACAGGTATACTTCTTCAAGGACGATAAAGATGACCACTGATCCATCTAAGTCGTCGGACCCACGAAGGATCGATAGGTAACTAACCCCCGCAAAGACCCACACAGGATCGGGCCCACACAGGACCTGTAGGCGCTGGCTCACACAGAACCGCTGAGCGCAAGGACCCACACAGGATCGGGCCCACACAGGACCTGTAGCACTGATCCACGTAGGATCGCTGAGTGTTGTAGTCGTCGTCGTCGAATCCACACAGGATCTCTGTACTGTCGTCGTCGCAGTCACAGTAGCAGTCGTAGCAGTAGTAGTAGCAGTAACAGTCGCAGCCAGCACTAGGGTTCCCGCACACAGCAAGCTCGTTCGGAGGGTCCGCTCCACGAGCCGAGAGGCTGATACATCAACTGTCACAAAGACCAGATTTGATGTATCCAAAAGTTCTGTATCGTCAATAGGAACTCAACGCAACAGACGGCGCGTCGATCGGACGCCCGGTCTGAGAGTTATTGGCATTTTCGTCTCCGGGGCCCGGTTGGTTTTTAAGGCTAAACCAACCCGACCGTACTCCACCTGCTTCCAAACCTCGGGCGGAGTATGCCAAAAGATCCGTCTCACTAAGAGGAACACAACGCGACTGACGGCGCGTCAATCGGACGTTCGTAGCTCAAGATATGAGCGTTTCCACTGCGAAGGCCCGGTTGGTTTCGTGAACGAACCAACCCGGCCGAACTCAAAGTAAACCGAAACCTGGAGTGCAATATACCGAAACGACCATCTCGATCCAAGGATCGCGTTGCCACAGACGGTTCGTCATTCAGAGGTCCGAGGCTCAAGATATGGCCCAAAAACTGATTCTGGTTTGAAACGGAGGGGTCCGGGTCCGGGCCGACCCCCCCCCCCCCGGGGCGGCGCGGCGGCGCGGCGGGCCGCGGCGGCCTGGCGCCGCGAGGGGCCGCAGGCGGCTGTCGCCGCAAGGTGGCCGCGCGGGGGAATCAAATCCCCCGCTCTTCCAAGAGGCGGCGCGGCATAGCCGCGCCGTTATTTTAAAAGCGCCCCCACCCCCCCACGTGGGGTGCCTGCTGGTGCGGAACCGGGGGGGGCCGGCTGCCCCCCTCCCTTCAAAGAACCGCCCCCCTCATAAAGAGGGGGGTTTTTATGAGGTGGCCGGGGGATTAATTCCCCCGGTTTTAATGGTATCCGGCCGGCCAGCTGGCCGGCCGGTTTTCTCTAACGGGACCGGAAATTCCGGTCCCCCCCCCTTCGGCTTCCGACGCCGGCAGCCCGGCCGCCGGTCTTCTCTTCCGCCGTGGCCCGGAACCGGCCGCGGTCTCCTCGTTCCGCCGCGGCCCGGAACCAGCCGCGGTGTTCGTCGTCCGGCGCGGTGTGACGGCACCGCGCCCCTTTCGCCGTGCCTTGATTCCTTTCAACGCGGCGTGACGGCGTCGCGTTCTTGAAGATTCTACCTCGGCGTAGCGCGACGGCGTCGCGTAAAAAATAAAAGCACGATTATCCGCGTGGTGCGACGGCACCACGCCACTTGCTTCCACCCGCAAGAATAAACAAGAACGATGGAGGGGGGGTTCGGCCGTGTTCGTGCGGTCCGGCCCCCTCACGTTAAAATAATAACGCAACTTTAAATAAATCAAGCCACACGTTAGACTTGCTATTCACGATCAAGAATAAAATAAGGAAACCAAAAAGAAATTAACAACCCCTACCTCGGGTATAAGGTTCGAAGATTGTCAAGGTTCCGCGGAAGACGACGTCGCGGAGGTCGGGCGTCGCGGTAGCCGTTCGTCAAATCCGATGACGAAGGGATGCGTTCGAAGAGACACGTTGTTGGCGAAACTTGTACGCCGACGAAGGTTGTCCGAGGAAGAAGTGGCGTCCCCTTTCATTGACACGGTAAACGAAGAATGGAGGTGCGGCGTTCTTCGTCGGAGCTTGAGCGTTCTTCGTCAAGATGAACGTTCTTCGAGTTCCTCGTCAGAGATGAAGGAGAAGAAGGAAAAGCTCTCCACCTCTCAAGAAGACAAACAAATAACCCCAAAATAAAATAAGACAAAATCTTATTTTATTATCACATAACACATTAGAATTTCAAAAGTTTGAAATTCAAAAGGTTTAACTCCCATAATTAAAAGTAACTCAAGTCATTTAATTAGGGGTTAAGAAAGTTGAGAAAATTTGAAAGGATTAGGGTTTCGTGTGGGCCCCACCACACTTAATCCTCCCAAGGGAGGTTAAGTGGGTGTGGGTCCCACTTCCAACCTCCTTTGATAGGTTTTAACAAGTTATAATAAAATTGTTCTACACAATTTTATTTAACTCAAACTAAAAACCCCAAAACTAACTTTCAACCCGCAACAAACGCAACTCCCGAAAAGGTCTCTTTAAGAGAATATCGGCGCTGCGAGTTCATCGGTGCCCTCAGATTTCAATTCCGAGCACCGAATCAAAAGTTAGGAATTCCCGCTCGTTCGTTCACTGAATGTACCCGAGCCAAACTTCGGAAATTAATTCCGGGCACTCCGGGCCTCGGAATCAGGTTCCGTCTGAAACCGCGCTCTTGTAAAATTCTAAAGAAAATTAAGAAAAAAATTCCCTAGAATTTTACGGGTCTTTACATTACTCCCACCTCAGGGCTTTACGTCCCCGTAAAGATACATCAAAAACTAGGGAAACAAATGAGGGTACTGAGCACGCATCTGAGCCTCCCGCTCCCATGTGCTCTCCTGGAGATTCCCGTGCTGCCATCTGATGCGCACAAGAGGAATCGATCGCCCACGCAGGACCCGCTCCTGTCGATCCTCTATCTCCACCAGGACCTCTGTAAAAGTCGCCCCATCGTCAACGTCAAGCTCCCCATGGTCAATGATGTGCGTCGGGTCGTGCACGTATCTCCTCAGCTGAGATACGTGGAAGACGTCGTGCACCCGGTGCAACTGAGGTGGTAGAGCCAGGCGATAAGCCACCTCACCAATCCTGCTGAGAATCTGGAAAGGTCCGATGAAGCGCGGAGATAACTTGCCGCCTCGGCCAAATCTCCGAATACCACGTCGAGGTGAGACCCGCAAGAAGACGTGGTCGCCATCCTCGAACTCCAGTGGCCTCCGCCTCCTGTCAGCGTAAGACTTCTGCTGGCTCTGAGTTGTCCTCATCCTCTCCTGGATGACCTGGACCTTCTCTGTCGTGGCCTGGACCATCTCCTGTCCCACCAGTGCTGACTCCCCAGGGTCTGTCCAGCACAAAGGAGATCTACATGGTCGGCCGTACAACGCCTCGTACGGTGCCATCCCGATGGTGGAGTGGTAGCTGTTGTTGTATGCGAACTCCACCAAGGGTAGGTGGTCCTCCCAGCTACGACCAAAGTCGAGGACACATGCGCGGAGCATGTCCTTGAGAGTCTGAATGGACCTCTCCGTCTGACCATCCGTCTGAGGGTGAAAAGCTGTGCTAAGACGTAGCTGCATCCCGAACGCCTCCTGTAACCCCTTCCAAAGCCGGGAAGTAAAGCGGGCATCTCGATCGGAAACGATAGATGATGGCACGCCGTGGAGCCGCACAATCTCCTGAACGTAGAGACGTCCCAAGATCTCCACTGAGCCCTGCTCTCTGATGGGTAAGAAGTGTCCTGACTTGGTGAGTCGGTCAACAATCACCCAGATGGAGTCGTGACCTCTGGAAGTGCGTGGAATTCCAGTCACGAAGTCTATAGATATGTCGTCCCACTTCCACTCCGGAACCTCCAAGGGCTGTACCAAGCCTGCTGGTACCCGATGCTCTGCCTTCACCTGCTGACAGGTGAGGCATCGAAAAACGAACTCTGCCACAGCTTTCTTCATGCCCGGCCACCAGTGCTGTCGTCTGAGATCCTGGTACATCTTCGCCACTCCAGGATGTACCGCCAAAGGAGAAGTGTGAAACTCCCTCAGCACTTCCTCTCGCAATGAGACTGGTACCATGGTACGTCCTCTGAAAAGGATGTCGTGCTCTGCTCCAAGGGGGAAACCATCAGGTGCTTGTCCCGAGGATATCTGTGCACGCCGTGTCTCACAGTCAGCGTCCCCGCGCTGTGCCTCCCTGACTCGCTGCAGTAGTGGAGGAGTGACTGTGAGAGACTGAAGAAAGGCTGCTCCATCTCTATCCACGAAGGATATCTGCAAATAGGCTAGCTGCTCCGTCGCCTCCTCGAGTAGCTGAATGCCCGTCCTCCTGCTGAGGGCATCGGCTACTACGTTCCCCTTCCCAGGAGTATAGACTATCTCAAAGTCATAGTCCTGGAGGAACTCGAGCCATCGCCGCTGTCTCAGGTTCAGGTCCTTCTGCGAGAAGATATACCTGAGACTCTGATGATCGGAAAAGACTGTAAAGTGCTCGCCCATCAGATAGTGTCGCCATGTCTTCAGAGCGAAGACCACTACTGCTAACTCCAGGTCATGGGTAGCGTAGTTCTACTCATGCGGCCTCAACTGACGTGATCCATAGGCGATCACGGCCCGCTCCTGCATCAGAACACATCTGAGTCCGGTCCCTGATGCATCGTAGTAGTCTACGTACCCTACTCCCTCCTCAGGCAACCTCAAGATAGGTGCGCTAGTCAATCTCTGTCTCAGCTCTTGTAAGCTCTGCTGACATCTGTCTGACCACACGAAGGGTTTCCCCTTCTTCGTCAAAGATGTGAGTGATGCTGCAACTCTAGAGAAGTCTGGAACGAATCTCCGATAGTATCCAACTAGTCCCAAGAAACTCCGAACCTCAGTCACGCTCCTGGGTGGCTCCCATGCTAACACAGCCTCAATCTTCGCGGAATCCACTGCAACTCCCGCCTCAGAGATAACGTGTCCCAAAAAGTGGACCTCACGTATCCAGAACTGGCACTTCGAGAGCTTACCATAAAGCTGGTGCTCTCGGAGTGTGTCAAAAACAACTCGCAAGTGATAGGCGTGCTCCTCCTCTATCGTAGAGTAAATCAGAATGTCGTCGATGAAGACTACGACAAACCGATCGAGGTATGGCTGAAAGATCCTGTTCATGAGAGCCATGAACACTGCTGGAGCATTGGTTACACCGAATGGCATAACCAAGAACTCATAGTGGCCATACCGACATCTGAAGGCCGTCTTCTGCACGTCCTCGTCTCTGACTCTGAGCTGATGATAGCCTGACCTGAGGTCTATCTTCAAGAACCACCGTGCTCCCTTGAGCTGATCAAAGAGGTCATCAATCCTCGGTAGCGGATACTTGTTCCTCACTGTCACCTGGTTCAGGCGACGATAGTCAAAACAAAGTCGCAAGCTCCCGTCCGCCTTCTTGGCGAACAATATCGGGGAAGCCCAGGGTGAAACACTGGGTCGGATGAATCCCTTTCCCTGCAAGTCCTCCAACTGTACCCGTAGCTCTCGAAGCTCGGCGGGGGCCATCCGATATGCTGGAGTGGATATCGGGGCTGTCCCGGGGTACAAGTCAATATAAAAGTCTACCTCTCTGCGAGGAGGTAGCCCTGGAACGTCGTCGGGAAAAACGTCCGCAAACTGATCCACCACTGTAGGAAAACCAGGACTCCGCACGTCAACTGCTCCAAGGATAAGGCTAGCCAACTGATGAGTGATGGGTTGTCCTCTCCTCCGCGGAAGTCCATCCTGTGCTGCTAAGGCTCCCTTCTCGCCGGTGAAGGTGAACCTGCTCCCGTCGGTGCGTACACATCGCACCTTGCGCCTAAAACAGTCAATCTGTGCATGGACCGTAGATAGCCAATCCATGCCCAAGATGACGTCGTAAGGCCTCGACGCTGCTACAAGAAGATCCCAGCCGAAGCTCTCGCCTCCTAGAGTAATCTCACACTGCCGACACCAGTGCGTAATTGTCGAGTCTGCTCCCGTAGGAGTCTCTAGCCGTATGGATCGAGCCAACGGCTCTGTCGGAATCTCCGAGCACCGAACAAGGGCAGTGGCTATGAAAGAATGACTCGCTCCTGTGTCTATAAGAACTGCAGCAAGGGTGGAATAGACACAGATAGTACCTCGAATCATCTCGGGTGCGCCGTGGTCGTAGGCCTCTGCTGCCTGGAGCTGTGCCTGTCGCTGCCCGCCAGCTCCCTGTGGTCGGGGTGGACCTCCTGGTGGTGGTGGTGGTAGAGCCTCAAAGCGTCGGCCACCACCAGCTGCTCGTCCAGCTCCTCTGCCTCGTCCGCCTCCTCCCTGCGGACCGCCACGGTCGATCCTCTGCCTCTGCCTCGATGGTCCATCAACTGTCTGCTGCTCCTCGGGACGACGGGTCGGGCAGTCACGAGCCATGTGGCCCTGCCCGCCGCACGAGTAGCACTGTCTGCCTCTCGTAAGACTGGCTCCGCGCTGTGTGCCCTGCACTGCTGAGCCAGTGCCCTGAGATCGTCTGCCTGAAGGTCTGGTCTGTATGGACCCCTGAGTCATCCGTCGACTGCCTGCTGCAGATGACTCTGCCACGTGCCGCCCTACGGTGGGTCGCTGTGCTGGTGTAGACTCAGCAAGGAAGCTCTCGATCAGAAGGGCCTGCTCCAGTACTCCTGTCTGAGTCGGTATGCTGAGGGATATCAGCGATGCCCTGATCTCGTGTCTCAAACCCTGCTCGAAGGTCCGGGCCCGGAAGAATGGGTCCCGTACCATGTCGGTCGAGTAGCGCGAGAGATCGGTAAATCTCGCCGAGTACTGAGCGACCGTCATGCTGCCCTGCCGCAGCAGTAGAAGCTCCTAGATACGCACCTCACGAAGGGTTCCTTGAACGAACTCCGAGCGGAAGAGGCTCTCAAAGTCCGTCCAAAGTAGAGATGCCTCATCGTGCACCTGGAGCATCAAGCTCCACCATCGTCCTGCTGCTACGTGTAGTAGGCTCGCAGCGAGGATCACCATGAGGTCTGCTGGTGTCCTCACTAGCCTAAACACTCGAACTACTGCCTCCAGCCAGTCCTCTACTGCCTGGGGATCCGTCTCCCCGCGAAACCTGGGCGGTCGCTAGCGCTGAAACTCATGCAGTGCGCTGAGACGACGTGCATCGTCAGCGGCTGCTGCTGGAAGCATCGGGGGCTCGGTGGGTAAAGCTACCGCCGGTGCCACTACTGGCAAAGGGCCCTGCACCGAGGCCTCGTCGCTCGGTGGGCTGTCGTCTCGCTCGACTCTCGGAACCCTAGCTGGCTGCCGTCGTGGGGCCATCCTGAAAAGGAAACAAGTGCACCACGGTCAGAACAGCATACCTGGTGAGCTGATATTAGTAATCACAAAGAAAACTTTCAAACACACACACAATCAATGTTTTCGTGCATTAAGTTGGAAATCAGAAGTCAGGGTCCTGGTGTACGGATACGTCGGCCGCCGCACCAACACTGGACTCCCTGGACTGATATCCACACTCAATACACTAAACATTATTGCTTCACATAGAAAAGATCAGAGTTCACGGTAGAACCGAACTCCTCTGATACCAATTTGTCACGACCCGCCCTCGGGGTCCGTGCCGTGACTACCCCAAGCCCGCCTTCCATAGGCCAGGGGCTGGCGACTAGCACCAAGGCGTAAATCCCCGTAAAAAGGGAAGGCATTGCCTTTGTAAAGTAAACAAACACCACAGAGTAAACAAGCGGAAAGTAAACACTAAACAAAGCAGAGTACGACTGAATGTGCTGAAAGGTAAATGGGCCAGAATACAAACCCAAACTGAAAGTAAAGTACAACTCAAAAAGGGAAAAACAGCAACTGAAAAGTAAAAGCCGCTACTCCGAGCAGTCCACTGGAAATCCCACCTGAAGGGTGGGTACAGATAGCTCCTCTGCTCCACGGGTCCCGCCGTCCGCTCCGCGCACGTCCCGCCCAGTGGTCCACCTCCGGGTACCGTCCCGCTCTGCAAGCCTCAGCTAAGGTCAACGCTGTCCGTCGTCTGCAACCAACACAACGTAGTGCGGGCAAAGCCCGTGCAGGGGTGAGTATAAGCTACACAGTAGGGACCCTGAGACCCCTGAAGGTCTCTCAAAATCCACAAAGGATAAACCACGAAGAAATGTACAATCACGAAGTAACAACCGACACTACTTAGGTGTATGCCCATACATATACCTAAGTCATCAATTCAAATACGCTCCAACCTCCGAGCCCAAGTACAACTCAGTCCACACAGTATAGTAAACGTATTCCACACAGGAAAGCAAAACGTAATCCACACAGGATTGCACAACACAATCCACACAGGAAAGCAATAGGATTCAGCTCACACAGGTATACTTCTTCAAGGACGATAAAGATGATCACTGATCCATCTAAGTCGTCGGACCCACGAAGGATCGATAGGTAACTAACCCCCGCAAAGACCCACACAGGATCGGGCCCACACAGGACCTGTAGGCGCTGGCTCACACAGAACCGCTGAGCGCAAGGACCCACACATGATCGGGCCCACACAGGACCTGTAGCACTGATCCACGTAGGATCGCTGAGTATTGTAGTCGTCGTCGTCGAATCCACACAGGATCTCTGTACTGTCGTCGTCGCAGTCACAGTAGCAGTCGTAGCAGTAGTAGTAGCAGTAACAGTCGCAGTAACAGTCGCAGCCAGCACTAGGGTTCCCGCACACAGCAAGCTCGTTCGGAGGGTCCACTCCACGAGCCGAGAGGCTGATACATCAACTGTCACAAATACCAGAGTTGATGTATCCAAAAGTTCTGTATCGTCAATAGGAACTCAACGCAACAGACGGCGCGTCGATCGGACGCCCGGTCTGAGTGTTATTGGCATTTTCGTCTCCGGGGCCCGGTTGGTTTTTAAGGCTAAACCTACCCGACCGTACTCCACCTGCGTCCAAACCTCGGGCGGAGTATGCCAAAAGATCCGTCTCACTAATAGGAACACAACGCGACTGACGGCGCGTCAATCGGACGTTCGTAGCTCAAGATATGAGCGTTTCCGCTGCGAAGGCCCGGTTGGATTCGTGACCGAACCAACCCGGCCGAACACAAAGTAAACCGAAACCTTGAGTGCGATATACCGAAACGACCATCTCGATCCAAGGATCGCGTTTCCGCATACGGTTCGTCATTCGGAGGTCCGAGGCTCAAGATATGGCCCAAAAACCGATTCTGGTTCGAAACGGGGGGGTCCGGGTCCGGGCCGACCCGGCCCGACCCCCCCCTGGGGCGGCGCGGGGGCCGGCGGCGGTGGCTCGGCGGGCCGCGGCGGCATGGCGCCGCGAGGGGCCGCACGCGGCTGTCGCCGCAAGGCGGCCGCGCGGGGGAATCAAATCCCCCGCTTTTCCAAGAGGCGGCGCGGCATAGCCGCGCCGTTATTTTAAAAGCGCCCCCCCCCACGTGGGGGGCCTGCTGGTGCGGAACCGGGGGGGGCCGGCTGCCCCCCTCCCTTCAAAGAACCGCCCCCCTCATAAAGAGGGGGGGTTTTATGAGGTGGCTGGGGGATTAATTCCCCCGGTTTTAATGGTATCCGGCCGGCCAACTGGCCGGCCGGTTTTCTCTAACGGGACCGGAAATTCCGGTCCCCCCCTTCGGCTTCCGACGCCGGCAGCCCGGCCGCCGGTCTTCTCTTCCGCCGCGGCCCGGAACCGGCCGCGGTCTCCTCGTTCCGCCGCGGCCCGGAACCGGCCGCGGTGTTCGTCGTCCGGCGCGGTGCGACGACACCGCGCCCCTTTCGCCGTGCCTTGATTCCTTTCAACGCGGCGTGACGGCGTCACGTTCTTGAAGATTCTACCTCGACGTAGCGCGACGGCGCCGCGTAAAAAATAAAAGCACGATTATCCGCGTGGTGCGACGGCACCACGCCACTTGCTTCCAGCCGCAAGAATAAACAAGAACGATGGAGGGGGGGTTCGGCCGTGTTCGTGCGGTCCGGCCCCCTCACGTTAAAATAATAACGCAACTTTAAATAAATCAAGCCACACGTTAGACTTGCTATTCACGATGAAGAATAAAATAAGGAAACCAAAAAGAAATTAACAACCCCTACCTCGGGTATAAGGTTCGAAGATTGTCAAGGTTCCGCGGAAGACGACGTCGCGGAGGTCGGGCGTTGCGGTAGCCGTTCGTCAAATCCGATGACGAAGGGATGCGTTCGAAGAGACACGTCGTTGGCGAAACTTGTACGCCGACGAAGGTTGTCCGAGGAAGAAGTGGCATCCCCTTTCGTTGACACGGTAAACGAAGAATGGAGGTGCGGCGTTCTTCGTCGGAGCTTGAGCGTTCTTCGTCAAGATGAACGTTCTTCGAGTTCCTCGTCAGAGTTGAAGGAGAAGAAGGAAAAGCTCTCCACCTCTCAAGAAGACAAACAAATAACCCCAAAATAAAATAAGACAACATCTTATTTTATTATCACATAACACATTAGAATTTCAAAAGTTTGAAATTCAAAAGGTTTAACTCCCATAATTAAAAGTACCTCAAGTCATTTAATTAGGGGTTAAGAAAGTTGAGAGAATTTGAAAGGATTAGGGTTTCGTGTGGGCCCCACCACACTTAATCCTCCCAAGGGAGGTTAAGTGGGTGTGGGTCCCACTTCCAACCTCCTTTGATAGGTTTTAACAAGTTATAATAAAATTTTTCTACACAATTTTATTTAACTCAAACTAAAAACCCCAAAACTAACTTTCAACCCGCAAAAAACGCAACTCCCGAAAAGGTCTCTTTAAGCGAATATCGGCGCTGCGAGTTCATCGGTGCCCTCAGATTTCAATTCCGAGCACCGGATCAAAAGTTAGGAATTCCCGCTCGTTCGTTCACTGAACGTACCCGAGCCAAACTTCGGAAATTAATTCCGGGCACTCCGGGCCTCGGAATCAGGTGCCGTCTGAAACCGCGCTCTTGTAAAATTCTAAAGAAAATTAAGAAAAAAATTCCCTTGAATTTTACGGGTCTTTACATTAATGGAGTGAAATCATAATGATATAAAGGTATATGTTAATTCCAGTATAATATCATATATAATATCATTAAATACATCTTTTATATGTCACACATATGGAATTAACGAATCAAATCACTTCGAGGGGGCAGTAGTCCGCACTTCCTAAAATATAATTATTCTGTTTACCCAGAATGGAAACCATAAAGTTATGCCATAAATGAAAAATACAGAAGAATAAGGAAAAAATAAACACAATATATAACATATATAAATATATTGACATATTAATGGCCACCATGAAAGGTGTTAAAAGAATATTGAACAATCATCATTTCGTGAGGCAGAAATTCGCCAACCACTAAAACAGTATGTTCTTTAACCATTAGAAGGAGGTGTGTGTAAGTGTAAATCAAATACTTCTCATAAAAACATCCTAGTATATTTAAGATACTGTTTTTGTTACAAAAGAAAGAAATAATAAGTGTTTAGTGGGTTTGAGAACAAAAATAAAACAAAAGAACAAGAGTGAAGACATTACCTTTAAATCGGGTAACTCCTCTTGGTTTGAACCAAAAGGATTTCTGAAAGAGCTTTCTGCATAAGTTAAGGATTCTATGATGAATACAAGGATTTGGAGAGATAAAATGAGTAGATATTGGCCGGGAAAATGGGTTGAGATGTGTGGGTAAGGTGGTAGAGTTGGGGGACTTTTATAAGAGGGAGGAGGGGCACTCTTGGAAAGTCAAGAAATGCTACTTTATTATATAATGAGTTTTGGATTTTAAAGGTCCCACGATAATATATTTCGAGGATAAGGTGAAAATAGTTCTAAATCCACCCATCCAATAAGTTTTTTACAAGTGTAATTCTTAGATTTTACATTATATTTTCATTTTATTTATATCGTTTATTAATGAGGTAATCGCTGCATCATCATGGTTTCATAAATAATTTAATTTATATAATGTATGAAAATTATAAAAAAAATATCATGATGTAGGAAATATTTTTAGATTTCTAATGAATATTTATAGTAAAAAATATGACTTTTATAACCCCATGTAAATATTGTTTTAGTAAAACAATACATGTTTGTGACATTTTTATTTTAACTTTACATAAAAAGTTATTAATGTCATTTTCTTACCCAAAGTGGCTCCATGGGGTCCCCAAGTTGACCCATGGATTTTCTTGATCGGCCATGACACATCCAATAAGGATAGAACATGTGTCAAGGTAATTTCATATTATTAAAACATTATTTTTACCTTAAGTTACACTAATTACCTCTAATCGCGATTAATAAAACATAAAGGTTACTATTCACCAAAAAATTATTTTCATCCCATTTAACCAAATTTTACATACTAATGACAACCATCTATGTCAAATTTTTTAAATTAAATTCACAAAAGTGGTAAAGTTTCATTTAAATGAAAAAACTGTTTTTTAACTTCCACTTAGTGGTTTCACTATTCATCAAAAATTGATATTTTTCAGAAAAATAACAAAATTTCGCCCTAAGCTATATTTGATATTCCGAATTCAAAAATGATGTGTATTTTACAAAATTCAAAATATATAAGTTGCATTAATTAATTTAATAATTAATTCCCATTTTCAAAACAAATAGCGTGTTTTTATGAAACAATATATATCAAAAGATTGACACTAGTTCAAGTTCAATTTCAAAGTGAAATTAATTCCAATGGCCACTATTGAATTAAATGGTAAAAATATATTCTAATTTAACTTTAAGACCAATTTAAAAGGTAATATATTTATATAAATAAATTATTTTAAAATGAGGTTTTGAATTAAAATACAACAATTTTCACTATTTATTAAAAATGAACTTTATCGGAAAAATACCAAAAAGTTACACAAAGTAAATTTTGATGTCCCGATTCTAAAGAAGAATTTTATTTGGTCCAATATAAATTATAAGAGTGACCAAAACTATATTTTAAGAGGGTTCACCATCAAAAGGTGATAAGTCGACCCTTTTAGTGAATATTAGAGTATCTATGCCTAAAATTAAATTCTTTTCTTATTTTAAGCCCTAATATTTCATGGGATAAATGTAAAAACATTTAAGAAACATATATAATAATATTTTAGTTATTTATATCCATTCCTGCCAATACAACGGATACGTGTTAACTACCATTTAAAATAATATTATTATATTACTAGTGTGCAACGTAAGATTTCAAAGAAACTCGTTGTTGTATATCGGGTACGCTATCGAACATAAAACCCCATTTAAAGTAAAATTAATTTTTAATTAGAAAATATTAATAAATAAGAAAATTTATTATTATTTATTTACATAGTATGTTACATCCTTCTCCCCTTTTGTGAATTTCGTCCTCACAATTTTATTCACTTATCAAAATAAGTTGGGGTATTTATCCCTCATAACATTTTCAGATTCTCACGTTGCCTCTTCAACCATATGGTTTTTCCACAAAACCTTTACCTGGTGAATTACCTTATTCTGCAACACTTGCTCTCTACAGTCAAGATTATGTACTGGTTTTTCTTCATAAAAGAGATTCTCTTCCAACTAAACTACCCCTGGGCTCAATAATGAGATGGATCTGGCATATACTTTCTCAAAATCAAAACATGAAAAACATTGTGTACCTGGGACAAACTTGGAGGTAAATACACTTAGTAAGAAACGGATCCAACTCTCTCAAAAATTTCATATGGTCCAATAAACCTTGGACTCATCTTTCCTTTCTTACCAAATCGCATCACACATTTATGTGGTGATACTTTGGGGAATACATGATCACCTACCTCAAAAGATAGATCCTTCCTCCTGTTGTCTGTATAAATTTTTGCCTGCTTTGAGCAGTTCTCATGTGTTTCTGTATCAGCTGAACTTTGTCTGCCAAATCTTCTACCAATTCTGGTTCCATCAACTTCCTTTCACCTACTTCATCCCAAAAAGCTGAAATTCGACGCCACTTCCCATATAATGTATCAAATGGATCCGTCTGTATACTGGAATAAAAATTGTTATTATAAGAAAACTCAACCAGATAAATATGTTGGTCCTAACTTCCCTGATAATCCATCGAGCAAGCAAGTAGCATATCCTCCAAAGTCTAAATTGTTCGTTCTGACTTCCCATCTGATTGAGGATGAAAATCTATACTAAAATTTAATTCAGTACCCAATGACTTTTCAAGGCCTTTCCAAAAGTTAGAAGTAAACCTGGTATCACAATCAGATACAATGGAGATGATAACCCTATGCAACATGAAAATCTCTTTAGATAAAATCAAGAAAGTTGATCTAGAGAGAATGTATCTCAAATAGAATGGAAATGATCAAATTTAGTCAATCGATCAACTATAACCCATATTGCATTATTAAATCGAGATGTCTTTGGTAATCCCACAATGAAGTCCATGGATATATTTTCCCATTTCCACTCTGGCACTGGTAATGACCTAAGCATCCCTTTCAGTAACTGACACTCGAAATTAACCTGCTGAGAAGTCAAACACTTCATAGTAAAATCAGCAATATCTCTTTTCATTCTATCCCACCAGTAATACTCCCATAGATCTCTGTACATCTTATTACTGCTAGGATGAACTGAAAATGGGGAACTATAAGCCTCACATAAAAACTCATTCTTCAACTGTGAATCACAAGGCACATATAATCTCTTCCAAAAACTCAAAACAAAATCATTATCAATGTTAAATTCAGGAAGTTACCCTTCTGAACCAGCTCTACCTTTTTCTGTAACCCACTGTCTTTCTTTTATGCTTTCTTAATTCTGTCTAATTGAGATGATCTCACTGAAACCTGAAACAAAAAACAAGAACTCCCATCACCAACAACTTCAATTCCAAATTTCATCAAATCAAAAACCAAAGGATCTCGTTCCAAACATATCATGGTTAATGAATCATTACTTTTTCGACTCAAAGCATCATCCATTTTATTTTCTTTTCCAGGATACTAATGAATTGTACAATCATAATCCTTGATTAATTCCATCCATCTCCTCTGTCTCAAGTTCAATTCTTTCTGAGTGAATATATACTTTAAAATTTTGTGATCTCTATATATTTCACACTTTACTCCATACAAATAATGCCTTCAAATTTTTAAAGCAAAAACAATGGCAGCTAATCCCAAATCATATGTAGGGTAATTTACCTCATGAGTTTTCAACTGATGTGAAGAATAAGAAATTACCTGATCATTCTACATAAGGAAACAACCAAGTCCCTTCAACGAAGCATCACTGTAGATAACAAACTCACCATTCCTGAAAGAATGATCCAAAACTGGAGCATTCACTAATCTTCTTTTCAAATCTTGAAAAAATAATCACATTATTTTGTCCAGATAAACTTAACACCCTTCTGAGTTAGCAAAGTAATTGGACTTGATAACCATGAAAACTTTTCAATAAACCTTCGGTAGTAACCTTCCAAACCAATAAAACTACGAATCTCGGTTACATTTTTGGGTCTTGGCCATTCTTCAACAACTTTTTTTAGCATGATAAACAGTTATTCAATTTTTTGAAATAATGTGACCAAGGAATGAAATTTTTTGTAACCAAAACTCACACTTTATGAATTTTCCACACAGTTTCTTTTCTTTTATGGTTTGTAAGAAAACCCTTAAATGACTTTCATGCTCCTCTTTACTTTTAGAAAAAATCAGAATATCATCAATGAAAACAACCACAAACTTATCCAAGAACTCAAGGAAAATTCTATTCATAAGGTCCATGAATACAGCAGGTGAATTGGTTAACCCAAAAGGCATAACTACAAATTCATAATGGTTATATCTAGTACAAAACACAGTCTTACAAACGTCTTCTTCTTTTACATTCAACTGATGGTACCCCGACCTCATGTCAATCTTTGAAAAATACAGAGCTCCCTGGTGCTGATCAAAAAAATCATCGATATGAGGCAAAGGATACTTGTTCTTAACAGTGATGTTATTAAAGGGTCTATAATCAATGCAATGTATAATTCAACCATATTTCATTTTAACAAACAAGGCAGGATCACCCCATTGTGACGTGCTAGGTCGAATGAAACATTTATCTAGTAACACTTAAAATTTCTTCTTTAACTCTAAAAGTTCAACTGGATCCATTCGATAAGGGGGTTTTGAGATTGTCTTAGAATCAGAAACTAAGTCAACATTAAATTCAACTTCCCTATCATGAATAATACCATGCAACTCATCAGGAAAAACATCAAGATACTCATTTACCACTGGCACACCATTAATCTAAACAGTGCCTTTATTTTCAACAATATGTGCAAGGTAAAATTCATTTCCATCTTTTACTAGTTTCTCAACTTCCTGATATGTTATCAAAAGCAAGGGTTCATTATTGTACACAAACTGAAAATATTTCTAAAAAGAAACCTCTTTAGCTCTGCAGTCAATCTTAGCATGATAAACAAAAAGCCAATCTATGCCCAAAATAACATCAAACTCTACTAGAGGAAAAAAAATAAGGTTTGTAGGTAGATTATTTCCGCACACAAGGATAGGAAGGTTCTTATATTTCTTCTTGTCTCAACGTTCCCTCCGGGTGTTTTTACCATAATTTTAGGATTCATATATTGAGATGGAATTCCCAATTTTCTAGAAAAATTCTCATAAATGAAAGAATGTGTAGAACCTGAATCAAACAACACATTGGCATAATCTGAACAAACAAACAGTGTACATGATACTACATCATTCGATGGCCCAACATCTGTTGAAGTAGTTTCAAAGGATTTCACCAAACCATTCTTCATATAGTCCAGTTGCTTTATCCTAGTTCAGTTCTTCTTTAGACACTCATTTGCATAATAACCCATTTCATTACACTTAAAACATCTTACCGGTGGCTTTTCATTACTTGATTTATCATCTTCCTTATAGTTACGAGAAATATGACCAGACTTACCACACCAAAAGCACTTTCTAGACTTGGATAAATGTTCTCCATGATGCATTTTACCACACTTCTCATAGGATGGATATTTGGTTTTCTTACCTCCTTTCTTATTTGATGAATTCTTCCCCTTTCCTTGCCAACTGGACCTCTTATTCTGTTTTTTTTTAAAGAACACATGATCCTCGAAAAACTCCATTTCCACCTTCTCCGCACATCGAACAAGTGTCTCATAACATTTCATCTCATGAGAAACTAAATCCCTTCTATACTTGGGCCTTTACCCTGAGTAAAAATGGTTTATTTTACTATCAAGATCTTGTATGAAATTTGGAGCATACCTTTCCAGTCAAGTGAAATTTGCTTCATAAGCATCCACTAAGTCATCCTACTGCCTAAATTCTAGGAAGTTTTTTTCCATCCTAAGACGAACCACTTTAGGAAAATATTTTTCAAGAAACATACCTTTGAATTCGTCATAGTGACGATCGTCAATCTCATCACTATCCCTGATATTTTTCATCATCGACCACCACTAATCAGCTTCACCTTCAAAACGGTAAACAGAAAGACTAACCCTTTAGTGTTCTGAACACCCCATGACATCAAAAATATTCTCCAGTGCATTAATCCACCCTTCTACTAGCACAGGGTCATATTATCCTCTGAATTATGGGGGATGTTGCATCATGAAATGTTCCACCACTGACATGTTCCTCTGCGGTTGATCTGGCTGATCTCGTGCATGGATACCACCACCATTTATAGCCTGAATCAACTGTTCCATCACTACAACAAACTGTTCAGTTCCAATTCTGACCATCTCAGGTTGCTGATTTGGAAGGTTGTCTTCCTCCTGATGGTGTCCCAACATAGCTTCCTTGTTTTCTCTAGGGAAACCCATTCTGAACACATAAATATCTTTGGGTAAGCAACATGGTAATCTTTAAATTCTATATCATTTCAATCATACCATAAATTAATTTGTAAATTTAACAATTTTCTGACTCGTAATTTTGTCTAAACCGACCTTTGATACCAAATATAAGGACTCGGCCTTAAACAATAATTAATATTGAATTAAATGAATAATTCATATTGAGGATCTTTTCAGGTTTATAGTTTTAGAGAATTAGATCATAACTATTACATCTCATAATATTACACATGAGACACTTCAACAAAGTTTCCTTTTTTTTACAAAGCATGAACTCTTAAAAAAATAGTCATGTCTAGTTCCATGTTTAATTCAACATGACTTTTCCTTGATCCCATCCTTGACCCTATACCACATTATGTCCTGTGAAAAACATTTCAAAAAAACATGGGGTGAGCATAAAAAGCTCAGTAAGGGATACCCAAAGAAGGAAAACTGTTAGTTTTTCAAAACATCAAGTAAACCATGAGTACTTTATCAAAGTTACACTTTTCACCTTTAAGATGTAGTAAATACTCTTCACTGAATAAAAGATAATTACATACCCTTTTGTAACCTAAATATTAACATAAAACCCAAATAAAGAACACACAACATATAAAGGTAACTTGGGACATAAACATACATAAATGAAATAACCATACGGTCGACTTCCACACATATCACAAAATGGAATAGCCATATGACCAACTCACATACCCAATGCATTGGAGGTTATAATGAAACCACCCATCCTGGTATTCACGGCACCACCCGTCATATGGTTTATCATGTAACCACCCGTCAAATTTCTATGTACCATTATAAAATAATTAGACATAAAACAAATATAAGGGAAAGAAAACATTTCCACATTTCGATCACAATGTATCACATAAATATATTGACATAAGAAATCCATTATAAAAACCATTTTCAATACCAAAATACATAAAAGGGTATATGTTATTTACTTCATTTTAAAAATATTAAAGCTTGTTGAGAAATCCAAAAACCAAATAATACTCACGGCGTTGAAAAAGGTCGTTGTCACCGCGTATGTTAAAATAAACATTCCTTTTTGTCGTTTAGTAAAACGCTTCATAGAAATAGAATCCCTTTGAATGAAATGAAAATTAAAAGGTGTTTTATATAGCGTATAAAATAAATTCTTGTATTAGAACAAAATATGCCTCAATGAAAGTAGATTGAGACAAAGTCCCTTACCTCGTGTCCAACTTGACTCGATCGATCTTTAATCTCCTATATAATAAACTAGTGTTAATTTATAATTGCATAATAACCTTTTTCAAGATTATTACTCATTTTATATCACTTATTGACATGTCATAAACATTATGTAATCATTTAAGTTAATAATTTTCATTTTGTCGATATTTGGTACTTAAGTCAAAAATGGACTTCTTACAATTACATGTTGTTCATGTGGTCAAATGTTTATTATATCCAGAATTATATACATGATTTAGATATCATATATATCATATATATCCAGTATATAAATGTATTTATAATAGTATATATCATTTAGAGGTAAGAAAGGAAATGCACCGTTCATGGAGACGGTAAGTCGTACGTACGCATGAACGCTACTTTCATTTCTATTTCATATTTAATGGAGTGAAATCATAATGATATAAAGGTATATTATAATTTCAGTATAATATCACATATAATATCATTAACTCCATCCTTTATATGTCTCACATATGTCATTAATGAATCAAATCACTTTGAGGGGGCTGTAGTCTGCACTTCCTAAAATGAAATTATCACGTTTACCCATAATGGAAACCATAAAGGTATGACATAAATTAAAAATAAAAAATCATAAGGAAAAATTAAACATAATATATATCACATATAAATAGAGTTACATCTTAATGGACCCCATGAAATGTTTTAAAAAAATATTGAACAATCATCGTTTCGTGAGGCAGAAATTCACCAACCACAGAAATAGTATGTTCTTTAACCATTATACGGAGGTGTGTTTAAGCGTAAATAAAATCCTTCTCATAAAAAAATCCTAGTATATTTACGATACTATTTTTGTTATAAAATAAAGGAATAAAAAGAGTTTAGGGTGTTGGAGGAGCAAAATAAAACAAAAGAACACAAGTGAATACATTACCTTTAATTCGGGTAACTCCTCTTGGTCTGAACCAAAAGGGTTTATTGAAGAGCTTTGTGCCTAAGTTAAAGCTTCTAGGATAAATATAGGGATGCAGAGAGATTAAATGAGCAGTTCATGGCCAAGCACATGGCTTGAGAGGTGTGGATAAGGTGGTAGAGGTGGGGGCCTTTTATAAGATGGAGGAGGGGCACTCTTGGAAAGTCAAGAAATGTTTCTTTATTATATAATGATTTTCAGATTTTAAAGGTCCCAAAATTATATATTTCTAGGATAAGGTGATAAGAGTTTGAAATCCACCCATCCAATAGGTTTTTTACAAGTTTAAGTTTTATATTTTACATTATCGTTTCATTTTATTTAAATCGTTAATTAATGAGGTAATCACTGCATCATCATAGTGTCATAAATAATTTTATTTATTCAATGTATAAAAGTTATAAAAAAACTATCAAGATGTAGTAAATCATTTTATCATTATAAATAATATTTATATTAAAAAAATATGACTTGTATAACCCCATGTAAAAATTGTTTTAGTAAAACAATACATGTTTGTGACATTTTTTATTTTAACATTAAACAAAAAGTTATTAATGTCATTTTCTTACCCAAGTGGCTCCATTGGGTCCCCAAGTTGACCCATGGATTTTCTTGGACGTCCATGACACATCCAATAAGTGTAGGACATGTGTAAAGGTAATTTCATATTATTATAACATTGTTTTTACCTTAAATTACACTAATTACATCTAATCACGATTAATAAAACTTAAAAGTTACTATTCAACAAAAAATTGTTTTCATCCCATTGAACCACATTTTAATTACTAATGAAAATAATGTATGTCAGATTTTTGAAGTTAAATTCACAAAGTGGTAAAGTTTCATTTAAACAAAAAAATCAGTTTTTTAACTATCACTTACTGGTTTCACTATTCATCAAAAATTGATGTTTTTTAGAAAAATACCAAATATTCACCCTAAGAAATATTTAATATTCCGAATTCAAAAATGATGTCTATTTTAGAAAATTCAAAACATATAAGTTGAATTAATTAATTTAATAATTAATTCCCGTTGTCAAAACAAATAGCGTGTTTTTATGAAACAATATATATCAAAATTTTGACACTAGTTTAAGTCCAATTTCAAAGTGAAATTATTTCCAATGAACACTATTGGATTAATTGGTAAAAATATATTCAAATTTCACATTAAAACCAATTCAAAAGATAACCTAATCATATAAATAAATTAGATTAAAAAGAGTTTTTGAATTACAATACAACATTTTTCATTATTCATTAAAAAATCAACTTTATCGGAAAAATACCAAAAATTTATAGAAAGTAAATTTTGATGTCCCGATTCTAAAGAATAATTTTATTTGGTCCAATAGATTGTATAAGCGTGGAAAAAACTATATTTAAAGAGAGATCGCCATCAAAAGGTGATATGTCGACCATTTTAGTGAATATTAGAGTATCTATGCCTAAAATTGAATTATTTTCTTATTTTAAGCCTTAATATTTTATTGGATAAATGTAAAAACATTTAAAAAACATATATAATAATATTTTAGTTATTTTTATTCATACCCTCTAATACAACGGCTATGTGTTAACTACCATTTAAAATAATATTATTATATTACTAGTGTGCAACGTAAGATTACAAAGAAACTCGTTGTTGCGTATCGGGTATGCTATCGAACATAGAAAACCCTTTAATGTAAAATTAATATTTAATTTGAAAATATTAATAAATAGGAAAATGTATTATTCTTTATTTACCTGGGTTGTTACATCTGTATTTAGTAAAGGATGCATATTTATCGATATTTCCTGAGTTAATCTAACAACATTAAAAATAAACACAATATGTAAAAATTGTATAAGATATAGTAAATATTAATATAAATCACATAATATTATTTATATTTCAAATAAATTTAATTTATAATGATAAATAATCAATTTAATGATCATGTTCTTTTGTATAGTATATATTCATATAATATATAGATAAATTATCATGAAATAATTTTAATATTTTTACAACAATTATATCTTCAAAACCAATCATGAATGATTGATATGAAAATGATGTATGTTACGATTATATAGATGGTAGGCTACATGTAATCATGAGTAACGTTTTCATTTTTCAATGATCTTAATGGAACAAATATAATTAGTATTATATATTATAATAATTATAATAATATCATATATTGAAATTTATATACTTATACATATCATCCATGTGGGGTGGTGATGAAAATAGAGTCACATTTCTTCTTGAATGTGGTAGTCTACACTTACACAAAGAATGTTATCATCTTTACATGAGAGACATGGAAAGAAATAAAATGAAAATTTTCATGTTGAATTTTTTTTAAATGTATAATTAATATCATAATTATTTAAAATATATAATATTATATCATACAAACTATCGTTATCATCATCCATGTTGATCATTATTGAAAGATGAATCTCATTGCTTCACGAGGAGGTAGCCTTACATACACTTGAGTGATTTTCTAGTGTATTTTAGGGATTATAAGGTAAAACAATTGTGATATAGCCGATAATGTGGTTGAAATATGTTACAAATATCAAATAAAAATTTCATATCCATAATAATTCCAATCCATGAGAGTTAGAAATGTAAAAAAAACATTGGTTGCAAGGTGGTAGAAAGCCATACACAATAACGACGATTCAGTAACCCATTGTACAGAATTGGAGATGGCTTTTTGAAATTTATATGTTATAAAACATCATAGTATATGGAATATTTTTTATTTTATTATATCGTAATAGTATAATACATATTGAAGGTTGTATATAAAGAGGGATAATAAAGACGCTGGTTGAATTACATTACTTCTTCTTTGGGTATCCTACTAAGGTTTTCCTTATAGACTTCCAATGATTAATTTATAAAACATATATCGATACAATGCTGATTAGAGGTAATTTTGGATGTAATTTGGTAATTTTTTAGGTGATCCAAAAAATATTTTAAGGTGTGACGATGAGGGATTACTGAGTTCCCTTTTATAGTTGATGAGTATTTTAATTCTTGTAACTTCACAAATTTTTTTACTATTTGGACATCAATCTTTCCTCATGTACCAAATTAATTTAATTAAAGTAAAGGGTAAGGATTATGTTGTTGATAAAATATTCCATTAAATAAAAATAAACACATTAATTTCCTGTCATTCACTAGTTTTTATGTTTATTTAGTTCTATATTTTTTTACTATGTTTACTTGTGTCCTTTTATTTACGTATGTAATTTTCCCTAAAAGAATAAAATAAAAATGAGTATAATTTGAGAATTTATTCCTACATATTCTCTAAATCAGTTCATATTTATTTAATAAAAATCCTATTATGTAAAATTAATTTTAATATAGACACATGTAATGCAGAAACTATCATTTTAACCATAATCATCGTAATTAATTTTAAATGTTTTCACTAATCAGTATGGTCCAAAATTAAATAGATCTTATTTGATAAAAAAATTATTTATATTAAAAATATTTAATCCATTTTTACAAATTTAACTAATATTATTTGAAGTATTTTATATAAATTTAATCAACTAGATGTGATGAGAATTTGGGGTTTTAAATATAAAATGTTCATATGTTTACAGTGAATTTATATCAAAATTAAGGACCAAAATTACATTAATTAATTATAATTAAATATTTTTTAACTAAATCCTATTAATTATAATATTTTACATCATAAATTATTTCAATAATAAATCAGTTTTTAATTAAATTAAAGTATTTTTTAGTATTCATCAAAAAACCAAACCTCAAAAAAAATCCCAAAAAATTACCCATTGACAATTTTTTTTCATATTTTAAAAATAAATATTATTATTTCAATTAAATTTTAAAAAATTTGAACAAATATGTTATAGCATATGGGATCAATTGGTAACTAAATCATCCTATAGAAAAATGCAATATTTCAAAAAAAAATATTTACTTCTATTAAAAATACTTCCCATTTTATTAATAATTAGTAGATAGATATCAAACCATTATAAAGTATATATTTTCCTAAATAAGCTAATAATATTGTTACCCTCTATTCCAACGGCAAGGTGACAACTGTCTTAATAATATATTATTTTTTTGGTAAAACTCAACATTGTGTGAAAAGGATGCTTTCGAAAAACTCATTGTCAAATGTTACACAAGATAAATACAATGTTTCATATACCACCACCAAAACATGGTTTTGTATCAAAAGCACGATAAAGACAATGATTCATGTCACATACACTATTAAGTAAAATATTATTATTTTATATTTTGGGGTGTTACATATGATATAGAATATCTATTACAAACATGTCCTATAGTTTTTTATGTATATCCAAAAAAAATATTTCAATATTAGTTCTATGAGAGGATAATTATGATTAAATTTATTAAACATGGAATATTTTCTAAATATAATTTTATGGGGCATAAATTGTTTCTAATAGGTGGAGAAGGTACTTTATGTCATTAATTTTCTAATGGAATAATGATTGTGTACATAAGATATTGATGATTTTTATGAATGTAGAATGACTGTAAAAAATTAAAAATGGCCTATAAAAATTTTCCTTATAATGATTTTCCCACAAAAATTTGATGCTATCTATTATTAGGACAAAAAAATAACATCAAATTCTAAGTGAATGGAATATCTAGTAATTATAAAATATGCAGAAAATTATTTTTTCTTTATTTGAGCTACCTTATTGTAGTTTTTTGAGTTAATAGAAAACATTTACATTATAAATGTTCATAAAGTCATGTCTACCAATTTGGATGGATCATAATTAATATTTAAGGTAAAGAAGAAAATTAAATTTCAATAATGATAGGACATTAAATCGAAGGGGTGCCTTTGAATTTATTAAAATATAATAAATGAAATAAAACATATTAACCACTAATATATAACATAATAAAGATGAGTTATATGAAGATTTTTTTATCATTTTCAACATTGTATTAAAGTTTCATGCGGTATACTTTAGGTGTGAAAAAAAATTGTTTCACTATAGAGTTTGTTGTTTTTCGGCATTTTTATCTCATGATTTTCATGTACTAAGGAAGAAAATGAAACTAGTTTAACTACATAAAATATTAATGAAACCTATATGAAATATTTTCCTTATGTAGTGTTACATTCCCAATTTAATATTATGTAATTTTATTTGACCAAACATGTTAGATGTTCTATGGAGCTAATATTCCCTCAAACGTTTTTAAATAAAAATGTATTTTACATCAATTTTTTTTATAATGATTCATCTAGTTATTCATATAGTGAAATAAAAAAAACATAGTGCCCTAATTATTTAAATTTTAGGTATTGTTTCAAAATATATGTTAAATTTTTAAATGAGTATTTTAATATTTTATATCACTGTTTGGTCTCAATGTTTTGAAAATATATAATAAAAACTATGATTCAGTTATCTGTTTATTGTTTTAATGAAATTTAGTTTTTTCTCATAATATCTCTAAATTTCATAATTGAATGTGAAGGTGAATTGATATGTGACTTAAAGGTAAAATTAATTCCATGTGATAGTGTGATACAAGTATGTTTATGTGTTTTGAACTATATGAATGAGGATTAAAAAATGAATCATCAAATATTAAATAATTAATGGTAAGTTTCATAATATAAAATGAAAAGTGGCTAATTAATGAACATAAAGATACATTTTCTTATTTCTATGGAAAATTTAAATACTTCATCTTTTGTATGAAAATAAATGAAATTGTTTGTTGGGGACCATGTTATAATTTGACCACATGGTCTTATTTTTATATTAATAGTTACACATTTTACACTAAATATAAAGATGATATGGTTATAATTCAAAATAATAGATCAAAGATAAAAAATGAAGAATTTTAGTATTTTTATTCACAAAAAAAAATCCCAATTTTTATTTCAAAACAATATTTTGGAGTTACTGAGGATATTTCGAAAATTGGATAAAATTAATTTTGAGTACGATTCCTCAAATTGTAAATGGAATAAGAATAAGAGTGTTTTGAAACATTTTTATCATATATTTAAACTCATGGATTCGAACATATTTATTCTCAAAAGGTAACCATTTATCAAGGAAACACATGTGATTCATTTATTCTATTAAACTGACCCTTCAACTGATTAGTGGTTTTTCATTTTATGAGAAAAAGATAAAAAAATTTGTTATGATCATTTTGATAACATTCAGTAATTTTTATATTTTCTTAACTATTATATATGTAACCAATTATATCAGTGAAAATTATGTATACATAGACATATATGAAATTATCATGCTTAAGGGACATGGGAAAACCAACCCTTATGCTTCTAATTATTGAAAAATATATATTTTTTCTTTTTTTAGAAAAATTCACAAGAAAAATAAATATTTTTATGCCATGGATATTTAAATTTATATATGTCTATGAAGTATGTATTTTTTGTAAAAAATTATATTCATAATTTTTAGTGAAACATTTATTATATCAACAAAAATGAAATTATTTTTTCAGAGAAAATTTACACATGAAAAGTTAATTTTTTCTAACTTGGATATTTAAATCTACATTGTTTGATCATTTATATAATTTGTGACAAATTCTTATATTTATTAGTTTTAATTATACTAATTTTGGTTAACAGGTCAAATTTTTTTTATTTGAAATATACACATTTAATGAAACATTTTAACATGGATAATTTTTGAAGCTTGGTTTTTAAATATTCACATTTCATATTCATCGTTTGTTAACATTGTATATATAATTTTATTTTTATTATTAAAAATAAGTATTTATACATTTAAAAATCATTTAATAATAATAATATATATTTATACAAATAATTTTATCACATTAATCCATTTTAATGAAGGACATGAAGGAAAATGTACATCTATTATGCTATAGTTTTCATTTTTATTAATATTTCTTAAACACGTATATTCTTTAATGAAATTACTTTTTTTGTCAAAATTATTTTCACCACTATTGGTGAACCTCACAGAATATATTATTAATGTGTTCAAGATAAGTTGATATGGTGAGTCTATATATTTGGGATTACATGTTTCAGAAAACATTAACATGATCATGGGTATTAGAGGATATGAATTGAAATTGATGATAATAATAATGAAATTTCACTTAATACGAATAATTGTATTAATCTTATGTGCATACAAGACCATTGTACAGATTATAATTTTATATCATGGTAAAAGGAGTGTTTTAAAGATAGAGAATGATTAGATATGGGACTTAATAATTATTAAATACCAAAACTAACTTTTTTTATCCAATTATATATATATTTATATTTCAAATGAATAATATTTAATATATTAAATTACACGTAACATTTTATTTTAATGAAGAAATATACATTCACGAAGGAGTTCTATATTTTACATAAGTCAGATGAATATATTTTGTTTAAAAGTTGAACAATTTTTATGTTTTTAAGATGGGAAATATTGGAAACTCGTGCCCCAATTATGTGTTTTTTTGATGTCAAGGAATGGGAGAAATTTGATGAAAATTGGAAAGATAAATCATTTCTTGTGTGATAAATATCTTATTTAAAATAAATTTGTCAGATTATTTTTTATTTCTTAGTAAACAGGCATCTAGATAATCTCACCAAGAGATTCAGTTAGAGAATGAATACCCTCATACTATATC
Source organism: Viscum album (assembly GCA_963277665.1). Classification (NCBI taxonomy): domain Eukaryota; kingdom Viridiplantae; phylum Streptophyta; class Magnoliopsida; order Santalales; family Viscaceae; genus Viscum; species Viscum album. Next base: position 1,021,604,033 of record OY728127.1, read on the forward strand.
TTGTGAAGGGTATCGTTTTATGGATGACTAAATGATTTTTGACATGTCTAATACATTAATAACTAAATCCAGTATTGGATTTTAAGATGTTCAGATCATCCCTCTATCTCCAAACCTATTACATGAAAATTATAGATGGGAAATTATGAGTAATATGGAATTTTTCTTATCGATTATTTCTAATAAGTATGTTGTAATATATAAAAATTTTAATTGTGATATTTCTTGAATATTCAAATTTTTTAAATTCCTATCATTTATATAGATTTTTTACTATGAATGTTTTTTACCCTCATTAAGAGAAATAAACATAGGGTATTTTTATACCAAATTATAAGATGTGCATTTCTTAACTGCATCAGAAATGTAATTATATAGGGATAAGTAAGAGGATATAAGTGGGGTATGAGTTTTAGAAAACAAATTTCAGTGTGTATAACATTAATGGAGGTAAAAAATAATTGATGAAAAATATTCCTTGATTATTGAGCTATGTGAGATGAATCGTTCAATTGAAAATAAAAATTAATTATCCATATCGGATTTTTTTTAGATATTGTGGTAAAAACACAGCATGAATATCCTTCCAAACCTTGTCTTACATCTCTTTGTTTATACCTGATTGTATATTATTTGTTCTCTAATGGGATTCCCCATGGAAAAATTTTAGTGTATTTTCATACATCATTTTCAGGATTCAGCATATTATCATTATATGATGTTTTCCATAGTAAGTGTAGTGTTACATGTTATTATTAATCCAATGCCTACAATATTCTTACCTATTAGTGAGCTGTAAACTGTAGGAGATAGTACCGGTCAAATTTCTTGAAGTTTATTGTCCTTATAAATTAGTTATCAATTGTGTTATGTGCTGTTTTCTTAATTGTGATTAAATTTTAATTAAGTTGGCTTTTAATTTTCTACTTAATTTACCATATATAGTAGTTTATAAAGTAAAATGAATTTGAAAAATATAAATCAATGTTTTTTTAATCAATAAATTCATATACAAATATTTTTTCAATGGGTTAACAAAATTATAATTATATATTATATATTTTTATTTTTTTAGATTTTTTTAAATTATGATATAACTGAGAGAGGTTATTCATTAATAATATTTTAAAAATTAAATCATGTATCCAGTTAATGGTGACGATATATCAATAGTAGTGTTGTAATTTTTTCCCATGGATGTAAATTTATATTTATATTTCTACTTTTTAATAATAATAGGACTCACTGTAAATTATTTTTTAACTTGTCTATTGATGAATTTTTATACACTTTACATAAAAGTAAATATTACTTCAATTTTTTTAATATATCAATAAAAAATTACAATTGATATGTTATTTATGAAGGATTATGTTATGGTTAATTATATATGTTAAAAACATTAATATAAAAAAATCAGTCATCATTTCATCCTTTATTAGGAATGTAATATGATAAATACAGTTATGGACAACTATTTATTATAATTAAATTAATATTAAAATTTTTATATTATATTGGTAATTAGTTGGTATGTTTATTTTACCCAGTTAAATTTAAAATATACTAGTTATTCTCTTCACTGTGATGAGTTCATAATTTTTTTAAAAAAATATTGATTTAAACACTTTTATTTTATTTTATTAGTTAATTATTATATAATCTTTCATTTTATTTATTATTTATTAGTTTATATAAGAAAATAGAAGTCACATAAATAGTTTAATGAAGTGAAATTGATGATAAAGTACTCAAATCATATCAAATATGTTAAACCTCTAAAAGATGACATTTATTTTTTAATTGTTTCTTTATTGCATATATAATGTTTCATATTTTCAATGGTATATTTCATTCTAACATTATCATCATCACAAAGTAATATTTAAATATAGTTAATATGTTTTAATATTACATTTTGATAATTTCATGATCAGATCATTGTCATATTTCTATAGGGTTAAATCCATTAAACTCAAATGTTTTACGAAAATATGATTTGTTAGCTTTTTAAAATTCATTTTTTAAGGTTCTTAATTATGTTAAATCATTGATAAATAGAGAAATAAGATACTAGTTCTGTTTATATAAAAACTATCATTTAGATATGATTATTTTGTATATTACATTTACGATTTTTATATATGTCTATTTTTTTACAATTGTAATCAATAAGTATTTTTCTTCTTGGTTCATGATATTTTCTATTATATATTAAACCGGAATAAATATCATATGTCTTGGTTTTTTATGTTTTATAATATATTTTAATGAAATTTAATTGTTCATATAATCTATTATTTCTAATCCCTATATTTAAAAGATCATTATGGTACATTTTATATAAAATTGATTTTGGATGTTAATTTCATTATTAGTTTAAAATAAGAGAAATTAAAATTATTATTTTAACATCAACTTTATTTTTTAATCGAAGTGATTTATTTTATTTCCACTACTATAATTTGGTTGATTGTAGAATTATTTTACAAATACTAGATGGATTTTTAACATGGTTATTTTGTTCCAGGTTCTAACCATGCATAATAAACTATAATCGAATGATTCAAGTGTTTAAAATCCTAAATACAAAATTCATAATAAATAAATATATACTTGTTACACTATGCCTTTCATAATCACCCAAATAATAGTGATCCATTATTCTTGAATAAGAAACACAATTTATACCCCATGAATTCCTCGCATAACAATGTACATGGACTATATTAACATTATGATCATAGTACATTGAATAATGTAACATAATTTCTATGAATCAATTTATTTTAATGATAAAATATAAGAACTAGTTTATCCCCAATAATTGATTCAAGTTCATAATCTAGGTCTCCCAACTAAATCACATGAGATATATCATGAAGGTATTTATTTAATTGGGATATGTGGAATGTATAATTAATGGACATGAACTAGGATTTTAGAGCCCATGGGTATTTTACATTCCTCAAACATAACCAAATAAGAAATAGTCTCAAATACCATGTTATATATTTTCATTGATTTACCAATATTTTATATCCCATAAAATTAGAGACATTTGGAAATAATCCATTACCTAAAATAAATTCCAATGCATTATTTCATTTTCTCCATATGATATTTGGAATATTTTATCTACATTTAATATTTTTTAATCAATATTAATTAAATAATCATCTTCTGATCAAGGATTTTCAAAATAAAATAAAATTAAACAGGATGAAATATATAAGAAGAGGACAAACATTATTATATAATAACCCCATAAAATGTAACCACCATGATCTATAAATGATTATAATTATTGTAGAAAATTCCCATCAAGGAAAAAATTGATCTTCCCTAAACTTCCAAAATCAGGATTTCATATAAAGAGGTTACCATAATGAATTGAAATTTCAAACTATTTATAATATTCTATTTGTGTATGAGAATCCATGATCAAAGATAATTTTGTTCCCATCACATTATAAATCCCTCTCTAAATATTTCTGGTAATGAAGGAATATATATCAAAAAAATTGTGTATGGAACTTCATGAAGATTCATTATCTCTTCAAAATAATGGTTTATATGAGCTTATTCCTTTGTTCTCACCATTATTAGATTTAATTATACTAACCTTTCCAATAACATGTTGATTTATAAGATATCATTAGATCCTTATGGTAATAATGTAAATCCTAACACGAATTGAAAAAATATTTCATCCCACTTTTAAAGATGGATAGGTAGTGGAAGAATTTGTTTCATGGTTACAGGTACATATAATTTAACCTTTTAATATGAAGGATATAAGAGAAACATTTACTAGACTCTCTTTTCAATACTATCCAAAAATATTGTCTCATGAATTCATAGGGAATTTTTTCAACCTTTGTGGGAAAAGAAACATGATTGATGAAACTTTCACATCAATATTTACAATATGTTTTGGGTAACTACTAATCCATTCCTCGTGTATATCAATAAATCAAAAAATTAGATTATTCAAAAAAGGAACCACCCTCATTTGGAATTTTCCTTAAATGTTCAAATAATGTGTAAAATTATTACTATTCTCGAATATAATTATCCAATAAGGATGGGATCCAAATATAATTATTCCTCCTCTTCATTTATATATATAATAAATTTTAATACAACTTTTATAAAAAACTCTTCTTATGTCTAATCTCAAATAACAGGAGTGGGTAACTTATATCTTAATCAATCGTTGAAAAATAATCTAATTTTAGAGTTTATTATACTTAAAAATTAAAATATATAGATACTCTATCAAATGTTTTGGTGTAAGATATTGATCCTTATTATAAAATATTTTTTTTGCCATATATACCATAAATGTTTTTTAGGAGATCATGTCTCTAGGTTATTAATGCGTGATTAACCATCAATAAGTCAATGTTATGATTGAGATATTATATTCAAGATGGAATAAGAAGTGAGGTCTGTATAACAAAAAAGAATTAAGTTAAAAAAATGTAGTCAAAATTAAGTTTCAACACTCTAAATAGAACAAGATATTTGGTGGGGGATACACCATATGATATGAATCTCTCTAGGACTCGGTTTTGAGAAAAATAAACATAAATCGGAAACATCATTATAATATTATTTATGCATATGTAATCATTATGTTAGAAGAGTGAACTTGTTTCCATTTTTTTGTTTATAAACACACAATGATAATGAGTCACGCAGACACACAACTACAAGCCTAGGGTTTTCTCATTCATTACCACCATTCCACTAGTTCTGACTTTCATGATCAACCCTCTTTACTCAATCAATGCTACCTTTGACAACCAACCCCACATGATTATTTCCACACACAACCCACCAACATTTATCTACCAGTTTCAACATACATGACTCAAATACTCTACTCAACTAATCATTATTATTTTCATTCATGTTCAGAGCACCCATCATGTTTCTAATGTAAAAAACTAAACCACTATTAAAAGAAAATTATAATGGTTTGACTCAAATCCTTCGAGGATATTTATGGATTTTTTTACATAATATGTATATATTAAATATATTTAAATTTCCATGAGGATTTCTTTGATCACCTTTGATCAATAAATATGATAATGACATGAATGTTCCCCCATTTCTGATTATCTTTCCATGAATGGAAATTAAAGGGACCCTAGTGCTGTATATTAAATTTCAAAAATTTAATTCATTGTTTTATATGTCCAATAAGAGGGAATTATAAAATTATGAAATTAAAGGTGCATTATCCAAATACAGTAAATTTTTTGGAATAAAATCATTGAATTTGAAACAAACATTCTCGTTGGAACATAATTTAATATCTACAGATCATTTATAGTATTTTAGTAATAATATCATGATGTTGATAATTTTTTGTTTTTGACCTATGATTTGTTATTATATTCCAAAATTTTATTAACAGATGTTATCTTATTCGATAATATAAAAATTCATACTATCCTATGAATATTTTATGATCAATAATTATTAAAATATCATGTACATTAATGTATATGTTGTGTAGAATTTTAGAAAAACATGTCCTATTTTTATGAATTGAAATTATCATTTCTCAGTATTTAAGAAAGTGATGTTCTATTTTCTAATGTCTGTATCGTGTGCTTCTAGTACTCTATTATTATTAATAATATAATTGTTAAATACTATTTTCCAAAGATGGTATAGTCCGTGTTCCACTATTTAGAGGCTTATTATGAAAATTATTCAGTTTTTTTAAATAATTTAATAATACTTTTATTTACAAACAGATTTACCTGTATTATTTATTTCATATTTTTTTATATTCTAATTTTTCATCAAACAATTTTGATGTAATGTTGTAATAAATTCATAATCTAGATAAAAAATAATTGTGTAAAGGAATTAAAAACATGTATATTTTTTGGACATAAAAAATTGTGTTGTATATATATAATATAAACTATATATAAATATATTATTGATGTAATATCTGCCAATTAAATAAGATGATTATACAATTCAATGGTACTTGTATCAAATGATTCATAGGAGATTTTCTTGTATAGCTATCATAGTTTTAATAAAACACACCATAACCATAAACTGAATGTATCTTACTGCAATGGAGATCTCTTTGTACTCTGGAAGAGTCAAAACAAGATAAAATGTTATCTGTTTCATCAATTGATCAAAATACCTCTATAACATCTCACATTATTCAAATTTCATCCTTTTAGGGTTAGTGCTATGAAAAGATAATTTTACATTAATATTCCTAAAACAAAACTCTAGTAATACCACACAAGGCAAGAAATTATTCTTATTTCAAATAAATTATTAGTTATTTTCATATAAATTAATCATTATATCCATTTATTACTTTTATAATTTTGATTCTGGTGTGTCATAGGGCATGTAAAAATATATATTTTCTATGTTTTTTCCCATGAATCATAGTTGATGACCAGTGTCTTCTCACTAGTGGAGCTTCATAGTTGTTTATATACCTATTCAAATACACCTAAATCTAATTTATTTGTTGTTTTTATTTTTATGAAGGAAATTAAATATGGGTTTTATGTTTTTATGAAATAAATCAAATGACAAGCTATAATTAAATATACATGAAATAAAAGATGATATTATAAAAAAAAGGAATTTATCTCGAGAGATTCCTAGGGAGCTCTTTCATTGAATTATTTAAAATATAATTTTTGGACACACTCCCAAATATGTATTGACACCTCAATATTCCAAATTTCAATACACAATTTTCACCTACAAATCACTAAGAAAATTCCACATGCACCTCTTCAACAATGTTATAATGTATTTAGGTTAAGAAGATAAGCCTTACAAAAATAAAGTAAAAGTATTATGACAACTAAAAATCCCCATTATGATAACTCAAGGATGAAATTAAACATCAACTAAAATTCAAGAATAATATTTATCCTTTTTGAAATAACTGATGATTAAAACACACGAAAATATATTTATTAAGAAATTATATTAATAATTACATTATGAATAATGAAAAATATGAAAAAAATTAAAATAAAAAAATTATATTAAAAATATAAGAGAACATGGCCTAGAAGTCAGGAATAGTATCCCTTATTGGTGTCAATATCTCTTAGGAAGTAGAGAGACCTCCTCTTTTTTAGTTAGCGAGAAATGTGTTTGACACCCTATCTATGAACTCCTTCAATAACATCAAGAGTATGAAAATTCATAAAAATGGGAGTCATCCATGAGCCTCTTGGCGTATTAAAAGATACACATGATATTCCCAAGTGTTTCCTTTTATTATCATTGTTTGGTCATGTGTTCCTTCCAATATTCATGGTGCACTGATTTTTCATCGAACATGGTAGGGTCCATAGAGGTTCTTTGATGGCACAATAATATAAGTAAAACATTGTTATGGTGTGGTAGTAGTGAAATTATTCTACTTTTAGTCAAAAAAACATTCATAGTGTTCAGATTATGTTTTAAAAGGGTATCATTATGGTTGTTTGAGGAGGTCAAAACAATACATTGTGTCCTTTCGTGTCAACGTTGTTAGGAGGCTCGTTCTTAAGCTTCATCGGGGTGAGAAATGATGTTTCTAAATAGAAACATGCGATGATCTGATGTCCTTGAGAGTGAAAGAAGTTGTGAGTTTCGGAATGGGGTTTCTAAGGGTGTGGGTACACATTTGACGTGATCATGTGTCACTTTGGTTAATGGATGAATAGTATCAATGGAAATTTCTCCAACATTATAAATTTGAATTCTCTCAATTAAAGGTTAAATGAAATCATGCTACATCCCCTGTTTTGAAGAATTATCCATGTATGGTCTCTTGATTCAATGAACACACTCTATAAATGTGTCTCACCTCACTTTTTGGAATTTATCATCCATGTCCAACCAATACAATCAACGGCTTTCAGGACTACACTCACCCTACATAGGCTTGATCCATTTTTTTCTCACCTCCCTACCATCTTGATATATCCCTCCCAATGCTGGCTTGCCCAGCCAACCCACCATATGGGATGGCTATGTGTTAGGCTAGCCTAGTTGAGGATTATATAGAGTATAGAATTATTTTTTACCTAAATATAATGATTAAACAATTTAATAAAATAACACAAAATTTTTTTTAATAAAAAATAATTTTAATATATTTATTTATTTCATTCAAATATGTCATATTTTCCAAAAACAATTATTCTCATGTGATTATTCACTAAAAATCATTAATATTAAACCAAATATTATTCATGTAAAATAATTTGGTAAAATGATCCCACACATAAACCATATTTTTCATTAATCATAAAATCTCGACATGAAATTCATCATGTCAATAATTCTGAAAATATTCCAATTTCAAATTAAATATAAAACAAATATCATTGCTAAATGAAATTTTCTTATTCAAAATAAAATATCAATTTAATTTTCCAGTTTTTGAAAAAAAAATTCAATTCTAGTATATCACTTTTTCCCGCATAAAATGATCGAACTTTTTGTACTTTAAACCACTCAATATTCTTAATTTATTGTCATTAATCCTAAAATGTTATGATTTTACTAACTATGAATATTTTCAAAAATTAATCATCATAAAAATTCCAGTAGTGTTATGTAACATCGTGAGATGACACTTCTTATCCATAAGGATGTAAAGGAACTACATTATCTATATTGTAAATATAAAATTCACAAAAAATCAACATGTATTCTCACTCAGGGTACAGTTGATTATGAAACATATGGTTCATAGAAGTTGATGTTTAATAATAATGTCTGAAGTGGGAAGATTTTATTATAATTTATAAAGAATGATATCCAAAATTTATAGCTTGATGGAATTATTCCATTAAAAATTGATAACCCACACTTCATATGATCAAAGTAAATATTATGATATATTTGAATAAATAATGACTGTTTTCTTCACCCAATTAAATTTTACTTTTATTTTCACATTTTTTGAATTCCTTTATTTTTTTTTGTATTTTTGTAAATAAATTCTTTCAATAAGCCTCACATCCATTTCCTAACCACATATGATCAGAATAACTACTCTAGAAATAATGATTTTTTACTCTCCTAATTCAGAACTCTTTTTTCATTTTTTAAATTCAAATCGGAGAATTATAAAGGGTAAATCATATAAATCAACAAATTAATAAATAATAAATACCCTAGATAACCCCTCCTTACTTTTTCAATAAAATGAATTTTATAACTTCGACCGTGAAATCCCTCACCCCAACACATCAAAATTAAAATATCATGAAAATACTATGTTAATTGATAAAAAGGATAAAACATTATTGAAACATAACTCATTCCTAATAAGTTCATTCCTGGTATTTATGGGTTAAATACAGATTAATATATATGGTGCGGTCAAGGATAAAATCTTTTCAAAATTTCACTCATTCATTTGATTTTTTTGCATAGTTATTATTTTAGAAAATATCAAATTCATGTTCTAGAAAGTGACATGTCCCTAGATCACTCAATAAATATTCTCATGATAAAGTCAGATGTATTTGGTCTATATATCCTCATAGGAATGGTACATTTTACATAGGACATTGAATCATTGAATTAAAATTAATAACAAGTAAATTCTCTTGAATTTCCAAATTTTAATGAATATAAAATGATAGAGTAATTTGATATAAATGAGAAAAATGATTCAAAAAGTAATGATTTATTATTTAAATATACATTTTTGACACGGATAATTTAATTAAATATTTACTAATTAAATTTCATTAATATTGAAATATAAAACCTGGCGTCACATGATTCTTATGAAACTCATGTATCTTATATATATCATGTAAAAAAAGATTTATGAGAATGTGATTTTTTTGAATAACTAAAATTGATTAAAATAATGAGAGTAAAAATTAAATTATGTGTTAGAAACTCATACTCCCCTTTTAATGAATAATCGATATGAATTTTGAATTATTTTCATCTGTTTCGGAAATAAATCCATTTCATGATTTGAAATTTCATTTCATAGCCCATTATTGTAGCATTTTCATGATGTTTGTAATATTGGGGATTTGAATTCAGTTCATGATGTGTATTCAGACCAATTTCTCTAGTTTCATCCTATGACCACTTATTTCAATATCATTGGTATTAAAAAATATAATCAATCATTAAAACTCATGTACAATGTCATTAAAGCTCAAAATGATAGAGGTAGTGGGGATACATGAAAAACTAAATCTTGAAATAAAATTGAGAATTCTAGAAAGTAGTTAATGAAAAAGCTTGGTATGAACCCCCATGTGGGACTAGAGTTTTAAAATTCTTTGGAAGGTTAATACCATCCATTATACATAGTTTTATTTTGGGTGGATATTCTAATATTTTAATCACTATATGTGTCATTATTTAGTTTAACACAATTTTTTATGGTGAGGAATAATCCATAGATAGAGTAAACTAAATCCATCCCATTTATAATTACGAATATATTTCATGGTTGGAGTATGATGATGTATGGATCATCATACTTGGACTTGTGGAACCTCATCTTCCTTTTCCAATGCCAACCCAAATTGCATTTCAAGAATTAAATATTTATATATAAACTAATATGGTAATTTTATGTTAAAAAATATTTAAATAAATAACAATAAATACTATGTATTTCATAATGATAACGTTGTATCAGTATTTCCTTAAGATTAGTTACCTAGACACCCTCATAAGCTTCATCAAATTCATCTTCATCAAAATTAGGGATCTCCATCTGTTCCTCAATTGGAGGACATTATTCTTTATAGTCATGCTCTATGAAAAAACAAGGATTTCCCAAACCTGAAAAATAATTACACAATGAGTTAATAAATAATTTAAATTAATAAAAATAAAATGAAATAGTTTTCATGAAAGGGATAAAATCCCTTTTTAGGTTTAGTTTTAATATCTTCTTCTTTTTTATGTTTTTATAAGTTGATTCTAGGTGGAAGAAGCTAGTTATTTTGGATCCTCCATAATTTCTTTAAATTTCATCACATCTATATTTTTTCTTCTTGTATATCTAAAATTTTGTATTTTAGGGATTATTATTAAATCTTATAGGTGGGAATTTCATGTATCATCTTATCTTTTTCTTATTCACAACAAAACAAGAATAATAATAATTTTTGGAATAAGTTGATAAGAAAAATTAATTTATTAATTTATCTTAAGACACAAGATTTGGAATTAAATTATGAATAAAATAAAATATAATAAAAAAATAAAATAAAAGATAACTAAATGAAAATTTTATGTAGGTTTTTCCTGGATGTCATGCGGGCTATCCTACTTCAATATTAATATCTCTTAGGCTATTGCAGTCCCTCCTCTTTTTATTGGAAGGGACAAGAAATTTGGGCTCCCTCTCCATCAAATCCTTCCATAACATTTTCATTTTAAAATATTTTAAAAATATGATTCATAATTGATGCCCACAATGTCTTAAAATATATACCTAAAGTTCTCAAGAGTTTTCTTTTTTACTCATCATTCAATTGTAGGTTCTTCTATAAGTGCACAATGCAAGGATACTTCATTATATGTGGTACTGTACATGGTGGTTCATTAATAGTACAATAGTTCATCTCAATCTTTGGTGTGCTGAGAAGATGGTAAATAGATCCTCCAAAGAGTCATCCGGTTCAAAAAGTGTCTGTATGAGATTTCAAAAGGAGCCCATGGAGGTCTTTTGAGGTATAAGAAATGATCGGTGGTGTCTTGGAATAGAAATAGAGGTTTTAGGATTGAACATTATAATCAATGGGTGTGAATATGAAATTTTTCAATAGATGTAGGAGGTAGTCTAGTGTCGTCGATCACCTAATTATCAACGAGCATTGGAACGGGGGAATCCAAGTGTAAGAGAACATGGTTTAAGTGAAGAATCATAATTTTTTTTAGTAGATAAACAATTTCAATGAGAATAGGTACCACATGGAAATGGAAATCACTAGTCACATAGTTTTATAGGAAATTGAGACACATTCCCACCGTAGAATCCCTATCCAGTGAAGTTATATCAGTTACACACACACTCAAAATGGGTTTCACCTAACTTTCATGACCCTTGTGGGCCTTATCAACTCTATACACTAATGGGATCTCATAGTGGGACACATAGTGCACAATACCGACCCCCAAGTAGCTAGCCTCTCTTCTAGCATGATCAGACCCTCCCAGTGCTTTCTTGGATGGACAACCCATGTTGTGGGTGGGTAATGTGTGGGGAAGGCCTAGTTTAGTTCTAGTTTCTATATGACACTATTTTTTCCTGTATTAAATGATAAATAAATTTTAATCAAATTAAATATTCCTAATAATTATAAAAAATACAATCCATTATTTAAATATACATTTTTTTCATTCATTCAGATATCCCATATAATCATTAAACATTACATTACATGGTATTTTTCCATGAAAATCATTAAAAATTATTAAAAATAGTATTATATTTACAGATGAAAATAATTTATTTCAAAGGAATGATTATAATAATTACATGAAGAATAAATTGGAAATGAGAAATACAAAACCTGCACATTGGAAACTCTACACATAGATAATCATCTATCATTTTTCATAGGATGATCTCAGTATTATTCTCTAGGTACTTAATGTTTTTTAAGTATATCTTGAAACAATATTTGAGTATGACCACAAATGGGTTCTGGTACCTGGGGAAGTTTTTATTCATGAGGTTCATGGAAATAGCTTGGGAATTAGTGATCCTAAAAGGCATCATTTGATACTCCAAATTCCCATATCTAGGTTGGGCATATTCACAATATTTTTATCTTCATTCAGTTCCCACTAGTTATAGACCAACATGATTTAAAATAAGAAATCAATCATAGACTACTGTTCCACTAAAAGAGATCAATAGTCTATGGAAATCAGTATTTCTCTTTGATAGTCAAATAGTTCAGATTGATGTTATCTATTAAAAAGACGAAATATCCATTAGAATTCGAAAAAAGAATGTTTTTTTCTCCCATGAGAACATAGTAGGAAAGCAAAAATCATTCCATTAAGATCCGTAATCCTGGTCATTAAATAATTGAAGTTAATTAGGGTTATTTGGTATGATGGAAAGGATATTGTAATATATCAAGGAATCAAGTAAATAGGAAGTTAAATATATCTCTCCATATTTGTGTTCTTTAGAAATCATATGAGAAAACATTGGTATATATTTCCAAAAACATAGGATGTTGGTAAATTTAATTCCATATGATAAGATAAAAATTCTAATTCAGTAACTAATATAAAATAATTATAATATCTCAAAGGGTTTTCCATTAACTATTTACACTTGGATCCCATTCACCATACAAAACATGAGTGTTTACATTATGAGAATGAAATAATACTTTTTTCTAACAATAGACAATATTGGTCCTCATAATGATCATTATGTCCATACAAATAATGATATTAAAATCATCTAAATTAAGAATTAGTGAATCCCATATTAAAATATCTTTTATGATCTTTATGTGACAGTAATAGAAATTGAAACCCTTCTCCTCATTATTTCCCAAGTGAATAATAGTTTCCATCACATAATGAATAATTTCATCAAAATATTTTTAATCAATCACTCTTAAAGAGATAATAAATTTAATGGACATATGTCAAATTATCTCAAAATCATAGAAGTGCTTATAATTATTTTACCTCAAGTAGTTTTTGACAAAGATTTAAAATCCATGGGTATCTTCCTTGTGATATACATATACCATGATTGGGGTATTCCCTGAGACTTATTAGTAATATGAGACTTCGTTTCTATTTTTGATTTGGTCCTCCTACCTCAAAGAGATTTTTTCTACTCTATAGGATGCATCAAATTTCATTTTGTAAATCTTTGTGAAGGAATAAGATAAGGTGTTTTGAAAAATATGAGGATTATTATAGATGTTTCTTAGGAGTTCCACTCACGTATATAGATGAAAATAATTTATAAATTCTTAATAATCCATCTTAGAATGAATAAATTTTTTATATTGTAAAAAATAGTGGTCTCTTCTATAATTATAACATGAATGTAGTTTTAGGAACTGATTAAGAACTCCAACTACATCACCTTATGAACTACTCGTTTTTATTTTTCTGACTAAATGATGAAACTGGGCTTTCATGAGCAGTAATATAGAAAATTACTCTACAGTTCATTACTAACATATCAATTTCAACTATCACCACCCTTTTTACTACACTATAAAATAATTGTATGTCTAATAGGAAAACCATAAATTTTATTTAATCCTTCAATACCTTTTCTAATTAAAATTACTTATGGGTGTTATTCATTTAAACCACAATTAAAAATGTACCAAATTAGTTAAATGACTGGAATTATCGAACACAAAATGAGCCCCATTATAAAATGATATTAATATAAGACTACTTCTTTCAGGTACTAAAACTTTTATATATTAATTATATGTATATTTAATTATATTTTTATGTTTCAGGAGGTTTAGTGATGTTGTTTCTTATTATGGAGGTTTTTTTGGGAGCATCAGAGTTTGAGCACTATCAATGTAAATTTGGTATCAAAATCATGAAACCTTGCATGAAAAGATATTGGATAATGGGTAGGAACATGTTTTCCACATGGTTGGGAAAATATCTAGATATTTCCATGAGTAACCATTTATTTTCAATACTGTTGAAACTCATATTTGGAACAACGTTTTTCAAATAGTGTCATCCAATATTTAGACTGATCATTTAAGACCGTATCTCATTCATAGTTGGAGGATGGTTTTCTAAACTGTTCAAGCCAACCATGTGAGGGTTTGGCATGGGATAGTATCACCCGCATGGTTAGTGCATGATCTTCAAAAGAAATGATCTTAACCATGTGATGTATAGTTTGAACACTAAAACTAGTGGATATAATCTAATTTATTTTCATTATGTATAAATTTTCAACAAATCCTTTCATAACACAAATTAATTTTACTCCACTGGAATAATAAATTTCTTCCTTCATTTTTTGGAGAAATATGTAGTTGAATTAAATGTTATTATAGATCTAAATTCTCTATAAAGTCTCCATTTATGGACATTATTTTTTAATATATTATCCTTCTCTTCCACAGAACATTTCATACAATCCTTTTTGGATATATCTATGTTCCATGATGGGAATTTTAGTAATTTAAGGTTGGATTTAGTGAAGGAAATGTGTTTTTCATCAGATATAGTGAGTTGTGGTGATAGTCTTTTTTCTCTAATGTTTGTGAGGTAGGCGGTGTCTCTCTCGAATCCACTTGATTAGATCGTAAAAGAAGATCTTGAAATAAATTTTTCCCTAATATTATTGTGGAATTATTTTTTTGATTCTCATTAGTTTCCTCTTTAGTGGTGATTTTTTAAAAATGGTGGAACATGGATAGATTTTGTAAAATCATTTTGATGATAATTTTAAAATGGTGATTATAAATATGTGATTTTTATTTGAAAAAAGGTTTAGGGTAGATGAAAATTTTTAATTAAATTATGATTTTCTCTGAAATGTTGTTTCATGGGGTTTTCATACATATTGGCATGTATTAATCTTGCATCTAACCAATTCATATTGATATAAGACTCAATTCATAAAGCCAAATGTGTAATAGCACATGTAATTTTTCTCTTTTTAAGTAAAAGGGAGATTGACGAGAGACCTATCATGAGTATGGAAGTATCACTCAGGCATGGAGGATTAGATGTGTGTTTCTATGGATGTGACTAATGGGTATTCCAAATGTAATTTGTGGTCTTTTTATGTTATGGTTTTATTTTAATCTATAGATAATTTTTTTGGGTTGGAAAACAGTTTTTCATGAAAATTTATTTAATTCTTTGATACATAATACCGTAATGTTTTAAAACTATTAAATATAAACTTTTATATCAAATTATTCTCTTAATGTAATTAATTATGATTTCATTGGGAGGAATCCTACTGAGTTAATACTCACTCCCATCTTAGGAACTTTTATACATATGCAAATTCCATCTATCAAGACATTAGTAAAGGGGTGATATCTTAATTCATTTGATTTTTTTATTGAAACCATGGTATTTTCTTATCGTGTTAGATCTCAGGGTAGGTTGGATGTTGTTGGGATTATGTATTTATTGTGTTTTTATTCAATGGATGTGTTCACATGGTGTCTTCTTCTAATTTGTTATTATTGTTATATGGGTTATGTTTGAGTTTTATTATTTTAGTGCATAGGCACCATAAAAGGGATTAGTTGTTATGGTTATCTTGGTTTGGTTATTTATCATAAAATGGAAAATCATCTACCACATTCTAATGATGTTCTTGGAAATTATTTTCATCATTTCTTGACTTTGGTATATCACATTATTCTAGTAAATCTCAGTTCTCTTCCCAATACAATTGGTGGGAGGAGGGATGTTGAAAATTGTATCAACTTGTTTAGTCAATTATATTATAATAGTTTCAGTCTGTCTCTTGGAATGGTATTATGGAGTGGGAATATCAAAACCTGAAATGTATATCGTAATGAGTCTTAAATAAAATATTTATTATAAATAAAATTACAAGGGTTTTTTGTAAATTAGTGTTTTTAAGACACATCTACGTGAGTTTTCACCTCACAATCATTGGTTTATCTGATGATAGTACCATGTCATTCATTTATCACATGACCTCCCACAAACATGACATTGTTTATTATTGAGTTAATTATTTATGTAAATGAAAAAAAAATTATTCTTTTTTGTGTGTTGAAATTGTTCAACACAAATAGATATTGAAAGTGATTGATGATGGTATTTTGAAAATTGATCAAATGAGTTTTTGTGGTTAAAAAATTGATGACCCTTTTTAAATGGTGATAGGAAATAGAAAAACCATCAGTTTATAGAGATTTATTATAAAGAGACTATTTTTGTTGTTGGAAATAGAACACTATAGGCACCATAGAGACAAAATGGAATAGGAAAATAAAAATGTGGTTGAATTTGAGAAAAATGTCAACCAAAATTTTGAATATAGTATTTACCATGAATTATAGGTTGTGGATAGATATAATATTAAAAATAAACACATATTTTTAGATTATTTAGATTAGTTCCAAATACCAAATCCACTCATATTTCAAGGTGATTCAGAACTGGAAAAAATAGAATCGTAGTTGAATATGATGAATTGATTCTAAAATAACATTAGAAAACAAGAAATGTTGAAATTTATTGTGTTTCTATAAATTTTTGAGGATCTGGCCTCCAATTGGTGGACTTTAGATGTACATAGTAAATTGGACTGAGCAATATCATGGGGTATTTTGAATAATTGTTCAGAAAACAATTATATCCTCACACATTCATGATTTCTAGAACAAAAGACTTTTTTGTATTAAGATAATAAATATATAATTGAGTGTGATGATAAATATATGAATTTATCTCAAATTACACTATATTTGGAACAATTTCATCCTTGACGGCATGTTTTTTTTTGGAATGGTTAAAAATAAATTCTGCTTTAATAATTTTAATTCATTGAATAATATATTATTAATATATTTGTAGTTGAGCGATGGTATCTAAATAAGAAATATCTAAAAAAATTCAATGGAAGCATGTTTATTCCTATGGGAACATGTGGTAAATCAATTTATGTGAATATACATAGGAAGGAAGTCAGTTCTTAAGGGGTTGGTATATCTTTGAATCAAACAATAGGATTAGTGCATCTTCTTCCTTTATTAATATGAATTTATTTATGTTTTTAATGGCCATTAATAAATCAAATGAAGTTATATTTTATGGAACCCATTACATCATGTCACTACTACAAACATATTCCTTCCCTTCATCTCTATTTTCATATTTCTCCATGATCGAGTGGTAGAGGAACTTATAATGCTTCATAGGAATCATACGATTCTACTGGGTGAGTGGAGGAGAAAAGTTTTCACTAGTAGAACTAAGTGATCCATGGTAATTCTAAGAATACAATGTCTCTTCAATTAGTGTATTATCAATATGTTAACAATGAGATAAGTGAACTGAGTAAGAGAATTTATGAATTCTGGAAAGTGATTCTGGATGATCAATATTGTCCTTCAATAGTGAATTATATGATTATTTAGAATTTTACCCTTATGTACACATTGTTTTATTTGATTGTGTCCCATTCATCTATTTTATCTCATTTTTTTATATGATGGGTTTACATGTGGATATGATTCATTCATTTTTAAAATTACAACCATATTTGAGACAATGAATGTTTGGATTCAATAAATGTGCACTCTGTTTGATAACAACAGATGGGAAAAAGTTGGTATGGGATTTATTTGTTATAGAGATGGTCTTATATGTTATTATTCTAGGAATGGATATGATAATTAGCATTGAATCCCACATTGATTATTATGAATTATTAGTGACTTTAAAATCTTTTAATGGTGTTAAATATCTCTTTAATAGTGATTTGGTAGTGGATGAAAGAAGAATAGGGCCATTAGTGTTAGTGGTAAGAACTATATCTTAACAGTTTATAGTAGATACACTGGTATTCGTAGATGAAATAGGTTATATAGATTTTATTACAATTGTGGACCAATTTCAGGATTTTTTCCCAAGAATTTCCCTAGGTTACCACCCAAAACAATTACTGGGGTATATTATTCATCTTATATTGGGGACCTTTCTTAATTTTTCATCATCTTAATGAATGGTAACAATACAATGGATTGAACTGAAGAATCAATAAAAAGAGTTTTAATGTCAAGTGTTCATCTAAGAAAGAATGTTTCCATGGGTGGAACAAGATATTATTTTGAAGTAGGTGGTTTCCAGACAATGGATTTATTTTAGATTATTTTAGTCTTAACTAAATTATTATAATGAATAAATATTCTCTTACAATAGTTAATGAGTTTTGTTATCAATTTAGGGGATCCTAGTGGTCCAACAAAATGGATTCACATTTGGTATATCACCAGTTACGAGTTCGAAAGGACGATATTCCAAATATAGAATAAAAAAGTGGTTGTGGCCAATTTTAGTTAATTTTTATTCAAGTTGCGCTTATGAATTCACCATCTATATTAATGAAATTGATGAATAATATACACAAATAGTATCCATATTTCATCATGGTGGTGTTTCTAGATGATATACTGGTGTATTAAATGTAAATGGACAATCATGAGAAACTCATGACTATATTTTTGGGAATATGAAGAGATCATATTCATTATTCCATGTTATCAATGTGTTAGTTATAGAAAAAATAGTTATGTTTCATTGTCCATGACATTTTTTAGAAAATATTTTTATAGATACAAAAAAGTTATATTCTATTCTCTCTTTTAAACATCAAATTATTTCCATTGAAAGAATCAGTTTCCATTAATTAGTTGGTTATTATAGATTTTTTATGTTATTTTTCATGTTTGGAATCACCAATGATAGACTTTTTGAGAAGAGTTATACCATTCTTGTGGAATGATTAATGATTGAAATCATTTCAAGGGAAGAAGGTTATACATTCATCAACACTAATTGGTACATTTCTAGAGTCTATAGAGAACTATTTGGTCTATTTTCAAGGATTTGGGTCAGGTTTACTATGTATTCTCATGTAAGAAGATCAATTTGTTGATTATGGTTCAAGGTAGTAATTTTTCAATGGAAAGAAAAACACAACATGTGATTTTTAAATAGCTATTATAGTACAACATTTGAAAACATGGTGCCATTATATGTATTGTGAATAATTTATGGTTTTTATAGATCATAGAATCATGAATCACGTTTTATCAGAAAGAGATTTGAATCTAACCAATAAATAATGGATGGAAACATTAAATTTTTGAATTTAACATAATCTATAAACTGAGTAATGGAAATTCAATATTATATGCATTATGAAAGAAATCATATAATAAATTAGATAAATATGCTTCATATTAGTGGAATATAATGTCACTCAAAAAAATAGCATCAATATTGTACTCGTAATATTCATTATCCAGTTTTCTTCCTTGTTTTTTTCCTAATTTTTTTGTGCAAGATAGCAAGGCACAAATATTATATTCTAAAATATTTACTATGAGTTTCAACCTCAATTGTTGGGAGACCATTAAGGGATGGAAGATAGATATGAGTTATTTTTTTAGTTTATATATCAAATCATAGTACCTTTGGTTTTTTTTAAAATTCGTAATGCTTACCACTATTGAAAATGGGAAATTCATCCTGGAATTTAAAATATGTATAGGGAATTGAAATATGATTTTTAGTAAGCATGAATATGATTATGGAAAAATATGTTCTAAGATGGATCACCTTTTAGAAATTCAAGGTGACGCAACATCAACAAGTGGAAATGTTGTTGTCATTACTGATTCCCACATGGAAATGATAGAAGAAAGGCACAGATTTTAGGCTAAATTAACCAAAATTTGTTAGGAAACATGATTCCATAGGGGTAATTGTGAATTAGGTCATGAAGTTGGAAAATTTTATACATATTCATGAATATCATATTTTGGAGGTTTTGTCTAAAATCTATATCCTAGAGTTCGTAAAGAAGTTTGGAATTCCAATCACAAGTGTATACTATCAAGACAGTATATTTTCATCTTCTTTTTGGAAATACTTGGAGAAAGACATTCAATATCAGTTGACAGTGAGCACAACATATCATCAATAAATAGATAAACATTCTCAAAAGAAACACCGAAACATTACAAGATATTATTGGGGAATTTATAATTGATATTTTTGGTTCATATGAGGAGAAAATACAATTTGTGGAGTTATTATAGAACAAAAATTACCATGCCTTGATACACATGGATCCTTTTGAATCATTTTATGGGTGTCAATGTTGTTCTACACATTGTTGAGTGGAAAATATAAGACATAACTGTTTGGAAAAAACCTTATGAAAGAGACAACAGAAAATATTTAGTCAATTGGAAAGGGTAGGGATACAACTCAGAATCGTTGAAACCCAGATGCAGATCATTTTCAATGATCATTTTCATTTTAGTTGATTACTAATGTTTTATTGATAATATCTCCAAGGAAATGGAATCATTGTTCTGGTAATCAGGTAATGTTATCTCCACGACTAATAGGCCGATTTGTAACATAGGAATTCGTTTTTGAGGTGGAACATTATTTGGCTCTTCTAAAAATATTTAGTTTAGGGTGTAATATGCATATTGTATCTTTATTGAGGAAGTATCATCTAGATCTGAACCATATGATTTTATGGGAACACATAGACATATATCTGAATGATACATTGGTTTATATTTTGATATGAATTATGAATATTCAAGAAATTGTATCTCATCAAAAAATAATCAGAATAGTGTGGGTTTTACGGATACATGCTTAGATTCAAAATGAACTGTTAGATCATAAAATAGAAGTGATGGAGTAGTGTCCCAAATACTTCTAGGAAAACTCTAATATTTAATACTTCAAAGATGTAAATACCAATTATTAGGAGAATGTACCACCCCTATTTTTAGGTTCATAGAACATTCTTTATAAATTTTATGTATATATAATGATCGGGTTATATTTCTAGTTGTTCGGTGGAGATTTTTAATGTTTTCAATGAATATATAGAGGATCATGGGATATGAATTGTTATAATAAAACATGAATTGACACTTGTAAAACATAAAAGGTAATAAATTAGGAATTGGGAAGGTTTATGGTTAATTGATGGTTTGGACAAACTGTGCAGATGCTCAGGAGAAACCATGCACATATAATTATGTTCAAGCATATAGTTTTCACACTACTTTTAATAATTAGAGAGAAAACCATGTGAGGTGTGTTTCATGTTTTATCTCCTTCACGTTTGGTGCATAGTTTTACAAACTATTTAATCCATCCTTTTTAAAGGATGTCACTATTTCCCCCATATGGTTGGATTATGATATGTAAAAAAGTGTGTCCTAATTATGCGGTGTATATTAGGATGAATAAATATAGTTGATTTATTTGTATTTATTCCAACAATCCTCATTTTCCATATAATTATTCCATAACACAATTTCCTTTTCCTAACAATGTTTGAGAAAATTTTCCCTTTAGACAAAGAGTGACATGTTTATTAATTAAACATTGTTAGACATCCATATTCTCTAATATATATCCATTATTGGTCACTCATTGTCCTTATATTCTCATTATATTTTGGAAAACCTTTATATAATGATCTGCTGAAAATTGATGATAATAATTTCAGTGTTTTAGGGTTGGAACTAGGGATAGAAGGGTGGTTCCTGATAGGATATCAATAATTGTAGTGATTTTTTTTTGTTTTCACCAATTATTATGATGTAGGTGTGTATCACCTCACGTTCATAAGAATTAATTTAAAGGAATAAATAAAAAACATTGGTAGGTTTCATTAAATGCAACACCAAGTTAATATTATTTATAAAGAACACCAATTTAATATTTCTATAAAAGAAACACTGAGTTTATATTGTGGTACATGCAATTTTATTTTCAAATTATGTTTTACACAATATTGTGTTCCTTTTATAGCTTGTGTTACATGCAATATTGAGTTTTACGGAACTACAACATACAATTAATATTATTATATAATATGACAGTTATTGACTAGCTGTTGGAAAATATGAACTGAATAAGATCATCTAAATTATGAAAATATATAGTTTCAGAATTTTTGTTAATTATCTATTGTCTATAAATAAAAAATTATCATTTGAAAAATGAAAGGATTTCTAAAAATATTATCAATTCAAAATTAAGTGTAAGTAATGGTTGGTAAAAAAATTCAAAATGAAATTATACCAATTTTAGAAAATTTATTTATAAAAAATAGATTTTATTTTTGAATGAAAAATATAAAAATTATATTTGGGTTATTTAAAAATATTTTTATGATATGTTCATTTTCTAGATGAATAGTGAAAAACACATAATTTTAACTAAATGATCACTTTTCATTTAAATAATATATAGTTCATGAAAATATTTAGAATTTTTTAGTGTCATAACAGTTAAATAATATGTATATTAATCTAATCTAGATCATTGGATTAATTTTCATGTTGATTTATGATATGAAAACGTTGTAATGTTTTTACCATTTTCAATTTGAAAACCTGCTTTCCCATCACGTCTATAGGATTAATTTTAAATTAAATTCTACATCTTGTTTGAATTGAATTTGGATAAATAAAACCCATATTTGAAATAAAAAATAATAACTTATAATAATTAATCCTTATTTATTGACAAATGTGGTTTGTGGAAAGAGTTACAATTATTTAATTTTAACATGGAAAAAATGAGATTTCTTAGTGGTTAAACAAATAATAAAATGTTTATGAATGACCTAAAACATGTCTGAAAACCCATTTCCCAGACAAATTTCAACCCTTATGACATTATTGTCTATTTTTACGAGTTTTTGGGATACTTCTCAATGAATTTGACCCATATAATAAGTTAGGTAATGAATTAGATAAAAAATATACCATTAATTGTTTTTAAATTCTATAAATCATTTGAATAGGGAAAAACTAAAAAAATTTATTATTAGATATAATTTTTTAAAATAAATTACTTGTTTTTCTTAGTATTTGTTTCAAAATTTTATTAGATAATATAATTACATTAAATTCTTTACAAACACCAATACAAAAAATTATTAATATATTAATTAAAAATATCAAATGATACAAAATATATTAAAAGTGAGGTAAATTAATGAACGTTTTTTCTGATACTAATTTATTAGATGAATATATCTTATTAAAATATTGTGAAATTAATATATTTAAATTCAATTGTTGTCATGGTATTATTAAATTCATATTTAATTAATAATGTTTAAATTTTAAGTAATTTTATTTTATAATAAATGATATTTTCTAGAGTGATTTAAAATTTGAAAAAATCTTATCTTCTGTAATGTGATTCATAAATGTCAATATAAATTATAATTGATACATTAAGGGAACAATTGATTTATTATAATGAACATATTGAATGTTAAATAGAAAAAACTTGGTTATCATAGTTACAGTTAAAGTGGGGTTTTTACACATTACTAGATCTTGGGTTAATGTTAATTTCCAACCCACATATTATTTATATGTTATAAGATATATATCATATTTTTAATCATTGATACCAAATTATCTAAAAAGAATCACTCTATTATAGTCTTAATGAAGAAATTACACGTGTTAGAATACTAGTAAATTAAATAAAAAATGGTGAAATTAGGAAACATCAAAGTTAAGGAATGAAATATTTAATTTTTATATAAATTAGTGTTGGAGGTGTGGATATACCATATCATACCTCTATAAATTTAATAATTAATTTTGGCACAAAATTAGGTAAGAATGATATCTGAATAGTAAATATTTATAAGTATTTACAAGAATTCCACTCCTCCTCAACTATACATGGTAACTCATTCTACCTACATTATCAAACCTAACACTCCATTTGGATTGACCGTGATGATACAAAATCACTTATGATATTGAATATTCTCATCCTACAAATATTACATTGGGGGAAAATCCATCCAAGTATGTCCTTTGGTAAAAACTAATAAGAGATACCCGAAGAGGAGGAAACATTCATCAACATATATTTTCCATTTCTTCCTCAATCACCATAAATTTATTTTATATCCTGATTGTATAATATTATCAATATATTCCATATAATTAGGAATTTTTAGGTTATGATTACAACAAAAAACCACACACACTTGAATCAACTACGCTATGAAAACATCATTCGTATGTATGGAAGACTACCGTCTTGTGAACCGATGTCATTCATTTCTTCCATTACAAAAATTCAAGTTTGGGAATAATGATATAAATACTATTTATATATTAACCATTTGATTTTCTTATTCTAATGTAATTATTTTACCACACATACATTCATTCTTTAAATTTTTTGGGAATACGATAATGTCATTTATAAGCATGGAGGAATAACATCTCATGAAGTGATCTAATTCTTTTACATTATACATGGAATGTAATTAGGATTGGTGTTTTAAAAAATACTTGATATATATGATATAAAGCTTATAATATAATGACAATATATATATCATTTACTTTATTTTTTTTTAATATGAAATGAAAATGGAATGATTGTCCATGTATACATACAACATACTGTCTCCATGAATAGTGTATTTTGTTTCTTATTAGTAAATTATAGTAAATAAACTGAATAAAAATATAATTAAAATATAAAATCATTTTGTCTTTGAAAAATTACTTACATTTTGAAATTGTGATCAATGTATGTGGATGATAAATAACTTCTGAAACATATATAAAAAACAAATCGGTTATGAAGTGACACATAAAATTAACATAGGTCTGATAATAAAGGGGTAATATGATTTCCTATGAAAATAATATATAATAAGATATATATTAATAAGGTTATATTAAAAAAATATAATGATCATATCTTTATTATGTAAGAGGTTTCAATGAGTATGAACTACATTAAGACTAATGGTAAGGTATTTCCATTTCACATTATACTTTTGTAAGACACATGATATATTCACCACCTATTTCATATATGTGATATTCATACTACCCATGAATAAAATTTAAGATAATTATACTTAATATTTTGGTATTTACATATCTATTTGAGTACCTCTCTTTATAGAGGTTATGGTTTCAAATTTTCCAAAGCTATGTGGGAATTTTCTCACAATTATCCTTCTTTAAAACACATGTTATGTTATGAATATATTTTTGTATAGGTTGTGTATAATGACCATATTATATATAATATCATGAATTTATCTTTTTTCATGATATTTTTATCATCGAGTAATTTTATTCTTTCCTGGAGATTATAAGTCAATGTTTCCAAAGTAGAAAGAGTATATTGCAACAATCTCATTGTTTATTATGATTGTTTTTTATATTTATTAAACAAAATTAGATATATTTATTTATCTCCCATTCAGTTTCGTGAAATTTTATTTACTCTATTTATTCTTGAAATATTCTAATAACATTTCCATTTTTACAAATGTTTTTACTTTGGATAATTATGAATATATTTTTATGAAAATATGACATTATTTACATCTTTTTTGGGACATCAGTTTTCAATTAGAACTATGTTTTCTAAAATTATTTTGAAATATTTTCACTATAATCATATTATTTTAAACTATCAATTTTTAATAACGTTTTATATATATATGAAATGGTTTTAAAATGAATCTTCTTGTTGTTTTACAATAAAGTAACTTTTTTACTATTACTAAAAATGTAAATGGAGATTTTATATTTATATATACATCATGTATGAAATTCTATACCATCATGACCACTTAATTAATTGAAGATTCCTTTATACATTTCAAATAATATTTCTGAATTTAGTGTATTTCTTAAATATTTTGGAAATATTTATATTTTAAATTTATTTTTAATTAATGTAACTTTAAAAATGTATTATATTTAAAAATTTATTTAATTGATTTTCAAACCTTCATTTCATGGTTTTGAAAGTTTATTTTCAAAGAATTTTATTTTATTTGTTTTTTATGTTTGAAAAGTGTTTCATATGATTTTGAATTCCCCCTTAATAATTATTCACGGTTTTGTTCCTATAAAATGGTGTTCAACAGGTTTTACATTTTCAAAAATATTTTTTCAAATAAAAAATAATATTTTCTTCAAGATATGTTTAAATTTAATTTTAAATTATTTTTTAATATATTTATAATTTTATTTTTATTGAAAATGATGTTGAGAATATTTTATAAATGTTGTTTTCAGTTAATAGTTTTTTTTATTTTTGAAATGTTCCTAGTGATCATTCAAAATCCATATTTATATAAGAAGAAATACATTGATATAGTTTAAACATTTCTATGTATGTGATCTAAGGACACTATTATTATTCTTTATTTTAATGTTTTATTCTTAATATGACTTGTTTTTTGTTAAACAAATTTCGTGTCCTTGGGTTATAACATATTTAAACTCTTATGAAACATTATTATTCTCATATGTTATATAATAATGAATTCATTATGATCCCTATCCCTTTTCCATAGGTTATTACATGACGAAATATATATTATACCCATTTAATTTCATGGGTTATGATATGATTTATTCTTATGATATTATGAACACATATGTGTGATTTAATTTTATGACTTCTAGGACCAATATATCCCACCAATGAATTTGGAAAACATTTATATATTTCATGAGATACTCATGGAGGGTATTCGGAGTGAACTTGTTATTGTATGACATGGTTAGAATGAGTAGTGAACTTGGTATAGTAAAGGAATTTTTCCATCGTGAAGGTTTTGGGACTGAACCCATTCATCAATAATGAAAGGGTTTCCACTAGGGATAGAGTTTTTACCAACCGAATAGGTGTATCATCCATTAAGTGAACATATATGTTTTGTAAATAATCCTCATCTTTATGATAATGATCTTATATACTTATGTTTCATCCAAAATTCAATGTCGTATTCCAATGATTTTATATCGCGGCTAGTATTAGTTATTCCATTATGAATCATCACTTATGAAATAAAAATCATTACTAAAATAATAATGAGTACGGTCTATGACATAATTGGAGTATTCTTCAAATATTAAGATCTTGCTTTCATATCCATATATTTATGTCATGCTAACATGTCTCCTTTATTTACCCTTACTGATCATCTGAGCTCACCCTTATTATTACTCCTTTCTCTGTTTTATGATGAATTGTTTTATGTAGGGTATGAATATTGTTATTACTAAATGGTAAGATCCAAATGGAAAACATTAGTGACCATTCACTGATGTAGAATATTATGTCCCAAGATTTTAAATGATAAACTATTATGTTTCTTTGGAATGGATTTGTGTAATGTAATGATTATTTGTATAAAATATTGTAATATCCATGTATGTTAAACCCTAGGTTTCTATATTTGGTATCAAAATAATTGTTTAGTCATTATTTAGAAAATAGTATGATAAAACATTAGTGACATCCCAAGGGAAAGTTTTTATGATATACATAGGACTATCTCTAAGGATATGTCTAATAATGAGTCAATGAATAATAAAATTTTATAGAATTTTGTAAATGACATGAGAGAGTGGTTTCAAAGAAGTTACATCACTATATGGATGCTATAAAAATACCTAAATCTAGTACATATGTACATATGGATTACAACACTGAAACCACTATTTTTATCAATACTTCATCGAGAACTGGTGCATAAAATGGGCCTTGAAACACACACTGTTTGACACTTTCAGGGGATACTCTATACAAATTAATGAACAATTTAAGAACAATTATGATGGATTTTATTATATTGTAAAAATTTATAAACTAGGATAAATATAAGTAGTCATATATTAATGAATAATGTGTTAGGATTTAGATATCCAATATGTGATTTTTTTCAGGATTATTTGGTTTCCAATTATTATTGTTGTTGTTTACACTATTGTTTTTGGTTTTAGTCAATGAATAGAAATAGAATTAACTATGTTAAAATTCAACATGAAAGAAAATGTGATGATGATATACCAAAGGGAATGATAATAGTTGTAATGGGAATTGTGATAATGGAGCGTTAGTTCTCATTGGAAAATATTTACAATAAAAACCATAACCAACTCTCGAAATTACCAAAGAAGAAAAGGAAGGGTATTTTTGGGATTTAGGGTAGTGGAGATTATAGAGAAAGGAGTATTAAATTTAAATTATGTAATTAAAGTGGTAATAAAGACATATGAGGATGACTTGTAGGAGCAAGAGGATTTCCTATCTATAGAAAGGAATAAACAATGAAATTTACTACAAAGGGAAAATGAAAAGATCAGTTAACACGATGGATGAGAATGATGGACTCCCTAAGATACCATAAACTGTTGAATTATTTAAATGCAAAGGGTATGGGCATTAGTAAAATTAGAGTTCTAATGGGAAATCGTGTTAATAGAATTAGAAAAGTGTTGTGATTAATGGTCATTTTACATATGATAAAGAGACTAAATATGAAATGTGAAAGGAAATAAGTATAAAATAATATGAAGATAATGATTAGTTAATTTTTTTTGAAGAAATAGGTATTAATGAATTATTTCAATATAGAAATTCAAATATTTTTTATGTGAATCATGAAATATATTTGTACTTTTCTATATATATTTTAATTAATTATTTGAATGGATATGATAGACCGAAAAATTGACTTCATGGAATGTATTTATCCATGTAAAATTCATGGTTGTTGGAAATATATCACATAACATGTTCCGGATGTTCTGATAATGATGTTTGGATAAAGATTTTGTTGATTTGGATTGGTTAAATTGTATAGTACTGATTACACTAGAATTGATTCATTATTTTGTTGACATAGTTGATTGTGTTATCATTTATGAGAATTACATAAATTTTTTATTTAATGAACATATCCATTAATATGTACAAATAATGGGAAAACATTAATTCTGTCTATAAGGTTTTATGATAATTTGGGTTATTACCATATTAAAAGAGAATAAATGATGAAGTAATTCACAGTTTTTGATATGTGAAAATCACGAGACACCTTATGGTAAATGTTGTATTAATGGTATGTTGATTTTGAAAACATAGTGACCATTGTTATATGGATTTTGATAATAATTTCTTGTAAGGTATATAAGGCTAACCATTTATGGAATGGTATATAACGAATTATGTGTAATTTTAGAAACATTAATTTATTGCCACACCATATAAAGATTTATGTGTATTAGAAAACAGTCCTATAAATTTTGTTGTTATTATAACTACAGAAATTTAAAATGAATTAAAATTCTATTTATTAATCATATGACCTATCAGTTATTCATGAATATAAAATTCACCTTCATTTCATGGAATAAGAGGTGAAGGGTAATTAGGTCAAGGAAAAACCACTATCTTATATTGTTTTTAAGAAATAGAATGAAATGAAGTATGTATATTTTATATAAAAAATTATTCAAAATTTCAAAAACGATCATGAAACAAATCATTTATATGAGTAACTTTATTTTCGATGAAATATCTAGTTCCATAGATCATCCATGACTTATAATTTGTTAACTGATACCATTCTATTGATCACCCATATTCTAGTAAAAAGTGATCTCTTTAAATATATAAACTAATAATTATTTTCTTCCATGTCAAAATATTTACTCCAAACCTATTCTCCCACTATGTGGATTGATATTTATGACTTTATTTGGGTACCCATTACGTTTCCAACATTCTCATTTTAATGGATGTTTATTATTATTATTTTTTATGTGGGTTTCTATGAAATTAAATCTTATTAAATAAACAATTGATTTCATATATGAATGTCAAGGGAGAAAGGGGTTGAACATAACACCCCGCTTTTTTATTTAATTTTTGACAAATAAATTTAAATTCATTGATGGCATGTTTCACATTTTACCCCATGTTAATATTTCTTCATATGCAACATCAAGTTAATATCTCACTACACAAAACATTATTAATAGCTCTAGGTACACATAACCCTAGGTTTGACATTTGTTAAACACAATACTGATTTCCTTGATAGTTTTCATTACATACAAGACTGAGTTTTACCTAACATAGATATACAACTAATATTATTATATAATATGGTATTTATCACCTACACATTAGAATGTATGAAATGAATTTGATTACCTAAAATAGAAAAATATATATTTTCACATGTTTATTAGTTACCTATTGATTAAAAATATAATAATAATCATTTTAAATAAAAATAAAGGTTTTATAAAAAAAAATTTCTAGAAGATGGGACGATCATGTTTGGAACAAATAATTTAAAATAAAATTTTTTCATTTTCATATATTTTATTTGAAAAAATAAACAAAATTTTCAAAAGAGAAATATAAAAATTATTTTTGGTTGTTCATTTATTTGTATGAAAAGTTTCATTTTCACATGAATAGTGAAAAATACAGAATTTTATTTGAAAATCACATTATTGATAAAATAAGTTTTATTATTAAACTATATTTATAAATAGTTTTAATGTTAGAATAATTAAAATATACATATATTAATCCAATTTTGGTTATTGGAATCATTTTCAAATTTAATTTTGATATAAAAATGTTTTAACCTTTTTAACATTTTTCACTTTCCAAACACTTTTTCATATCACGACTCTAGGATTAATTTTAAATTTAATTCTGCTACTTATATGAATTTAATTTATAAAAATTGAATATATATTTTGAATAATTTATCCTTTCAAATATGTATGATTTAATTTTTGACCATAGTGATTAGTGAAAATAGTTAAAACTAAATATTTATAATATAGAGAAAATAAAAGTTCATTTATAATTATCATTATAGAAGACCAATTCATAGTTTTATCCTAGAAATTTATTTTAATTTTTTATTGATTATATAATTAGATTAAATTATTATGAAACACCAATGAAGTAATTATTTAGTTAATTATAATATAAACTAAATGATACATAAAATATTGCAAGTGAGGTAAATTGAATAAATTATAGTCTTCTGTGAATTTTTAATATTGATATATCATTTTAAATAGGTTTAAAATTTTATATTAAAATTCAAATATTTTCTTGATATTTTTATATTTAAATTAAATAAATATTGTAAAAATTTACATTAATGTTATTTTATAATAAATCAAATTTTACTAAATATTTTAAAATCACAAAAAATAAAATCTCTATAACAGTGATTTATATATATATATATTAATAAATATTATATATTGGATATTCATGGAGAAAAAGATCTATTATAATGAATATATAGACCATAAATTATAAAAAACATTGTTTTCATAGTAACAATTTAAGTAATGTTTTGTGTGTTACTTGCACTTGTGATAATTTTAATTACCAACACACATGTTATTAATAAACAATAATTTTGACATAATATTAAGAATAAGTTTTTATAGATTAAAAAATAATTGTAACTTTGTAATACTCTAAAATAATTAATTTCTTACATCAGAAAACAAGTTAACATAATGAAAAACTAAAAATGTAATATATGGAAATATAAGAGTAATGTCAAGAAATGTTAAAAAAATTTGTATAAATTCATGATCTAGGAGTGTACATACAATATAATTCTTCATAACATTTAATTTTATGTTTTGGAGAAACTTTAGGGAACCACGACATCACAATAGTGAAGGCATTTTAGTTTTTACTATAATGCCACTCCCTTGAAACTATAAAAGGGCACTCACTCTCCCCACTTCATCACTCCAATCAATACATTTGGATTGAAAATGGTAAATCCAAATAGAATAACATATTAAAATATATTTCATGATTCGATATATATTTCATAAATCTAATCATGGAAGTCTTTTGGTGAAACAAAAAGGAGATATACGAAGAAGGGGTAAAGTTATGTAAAAAAATATTTTTTATTTTATTCCTAAACCCCATTAAATTATTATTATATAATTATAATATAATAACCTCAAAATGATCCATATATTTTTGTTTTTTAATGTTATGGTTAAAACATGTAACCACAAAAACATTCATGAAGTGGGATATAAAATCATTATTCGTGTGTACGGTAGACTACCGACTTGTGATCTGATGTCATTCATTTTTCCACTACCAAATTACGTGTTTGGAAAAAATGATGTAAAGGTTTTTTATATGTGATATATATGGTACTTATGATCTTATAATAATTCATTAATTATTATATCCTACATAATTTCATTCATTCCATTTTGTGGGTATATGATGATGTGGTTTATGTGTATAGCGGACTACCACCTCATAATGTGATTTGATTCATTCATGCTTTCGATGAAATATAATGAGGATAGGTATAATAAAAATATGTGATATATGTGACATAATAGTTTTATGGTAATGAATATATATATATATATATCATTTTTATTCATTATTCGAATATGACAAAAAAAATAGATATAGCATTCATGCGTTTGTATGACCTAACATCTCCAGGAACGATGTACTCAATTTCCCACCAATAAATTTCATTGGTCACTATAAATACATATATAATTAATATATAATATATTTATATCATGGTTTACATTATGAATATTATGAAATCAGGATGAAGGTATGTGGACCGGAAATAACAACTAAAAAATTAAATGAGAAATCATAAATTTTACATTTGATTGTTAATAAATGTGTAATTTCATGTCAAAATAAAATGAAATTTTATTTAATATGTAATATTATTTTCCTTTATTTATTTATAATAAAAATTAATTTATTTTAGACCAGGTTTTGATGTGTATGAACAAAGTAATGACTATGGTACGGGATTTCAGTCTCACTATTTACTTTTGTGAGACATATTATATATTCACCACCAATTTCATATATGTGGTGTATATACATCCCAATAATTTAATTTAATAGTAATAAAAAACTTTTTTTATATTTAAATATATATTTGAGGAAACAAATTTCAAGGTGTTACAATTTCAATGTCATAAATGTGGTAAAGAAATTATTTCTCAATTTTCCTCCATTATGAAACATGTTAAGTTGTGCACATATATTATTTAATAAGGGGTATATTCTTCAACTTTTACATGTTTCATCATTAATATATATATTTTGATTATATTATATGCTTTATTTAACGTTGTTATATAATCGGGATTATGATTCAATGTAACTGATGTGGTAAGAGTTAATTAGTATAATCTCATCGTCTATCGATATTTTTTATAGTATGATTCTGTTGATGAAATAGTATAATCCATATCTAAATATTTATCCTGATTTTTATCATCCTCATGATATTAATGCTATATTCATGAAATGAGACCATTATTTCACACATTTTAACAAAAAATTATTATGAAAATGTTAGTATAAAAATAAAAATTTATTTCTTTCATAGGTTGAAAAAATATTTTCATTAAAAACAATGTCTTATAATAACCATTTAAAAAAATCATTCTATTTTTCTAATTTATCATAAATTTATTTTGTACTAATTCTTTTTCAAATTCAAAAAATTGTTATAAAATTTATCTTCTTCTCATTTTCAGATTTGAGATCTTTTGAATTATACAAATAATGTCAAGGGAATCTATGTTTTTATAATTATGTCATGTATTGAATTATCAAAAAAGATGAAAATTACATTAATTGAAGTATCCATTACTCATTTTAATAAATATCTTCAAAATAAATGTTTTCCATCATTATTTGGGAATGGTTATTAATTTTAATTTATTTTAAAATAGAGTAATTTTGAAAATAATTTATGTGTAAAAATTGATTGAAATTATTTTTTAAATATTATTTTATATTTCTTCTATGTTTAATTTAAATAAAAAGGATTTTGAATATTTTTAATGTTTATTAATTTTTAAAAATTATTTTTAGATCATTTCTTCTTTGACTTCACCTTTATTTTCAAATGAAATGTCCTTCAAAATATATTACACATTAAAAATATATTTTTATATAATAAAGTATATTTTCCTCAAGAAATGTTTTCCATAAGTTTTCAGATATATATTTATATGTATTAAATGTTATGTTAGGTGGAAATAATTTTTAATTTTTTTAGGAATTTTAATTTCAATAAAAAGTTATAATTCTTAAGTAATATTCAATGTGAGGTTTCCAAATCTTTATCCATATATGATTAAAACCTTTGATGTAGTTTATACTTTACTAGGGATATGATCCAAGGATTGAAGACTTATTCTTTCTTTTAATGGCTTATATTTATGTTGGAATCTATTTAGGAAACATATTTCTCCTCCA
This sequence comes from Viscum album, assembly GCA_963277665.1. Taxonomy (NCBI): domain Eukaryota; kingdom Viridiplantae; phylum Streptophyta; class Magnoliopsida; order Santalales; family Viscaceae; genus Viscum; species Viscum album. Next base: position 1,021,638,971 of record OY728127.1, read on the forward strand.
TGGGTTATACCATGATAAAACACTTATGAAAACAATATCGTTTCATGGGTTATGCTTTGATTAAATGATTCTAAATCCTATTTCATTTCTATAGGTTATGACTAGATAAAAAATTATAATATCCATTTAATTTCGTGGGTTATGATATGATGAATGCTTATGAACTCATGTCACACATATGTACAACTTAATTACATGCAGGTGGGAACAATACCTCCCTTTAATTCATTAGGTAATGATATATATCTCATTAGGTAGACATTGTTGAAATGGGGAGTGATCATGGTAAAGTAAGATATGGATGGAATGAGTAGTGAACTTAGTATAATAAAGGGATTTTTCCATTAGGATAGTTTGGGAAGTGAACACATACCATAAAAAGAAAAGTGACTCCCCTAGGGATGGTGGTGTCTCCCCTAGTAGATTCATCACGAATGGAGTTCCCATATAGTTCTTCAAATAATAATTGGATTCAAGGGGTTGATTTTATCTTCTTACGGGTCATCAAAAATTTGATTTATTATTTTTATGTTATGCTCTCATGGTATATTTTCCTGACTCCATTATCATTTATATATTATGAACTACCAATCATTACTCTATTACTCATGATTATGATATCTTATAAGCATTGTATATTTTTCATATGTTATGACCAATTTCTCATAAAATTATTTTCATGTTAAGATTACGTATCCCCTTTATTTACCATTACTGAGCATCTAAGATGAAACTATCTTATGTTTCTTTTCCCCATATTATGATTAGAGGTTTTATGTACGTTTTTTATATGAGGAGTACTAAATAGAAATATATTTTTTGGGAACATTGAAGTTCATTCACCATATTTGAAAATCATGATCCATGATTCCATGGTAAATAAACTTTTTCAATCCTCATGAATGTTTTTGAGTAATTTAATTAATATTCATAAAAATAATGAGTATCCCTGTATGTTAAGATCTAGGTCACCATATGGTGGCATTGTTCTTAACACCATATTATTAGAACTTGATGTCTTACCTAGAAATAATTTTTTTCTTGAAAATATAGTGATATTATTGGGTTATTATCATTTAAAACTTCATTATTGATTATTTTGGGAAAATCTTGGAAAATTTATGGTTTTTAAAAATCCACTTTGATGATAATTTTATAATTATGATTTTGATTTGATACATGCAGAATTTTTTTTAAATTTACTACAGAACAAATTAATTTATGTGAAACAATTTTGGATAAGTTTTGGAATACAAGTAAATGTGTGTTCAGGTTGTATTTTATGAGCCCTTATTGAAAAAAATATGTTAAGGGTGAAAGGTCTAATAGAACCTAGGATTTATCCCCCTGTGACGACATTCTAGATGGATGAGATACTGCACCTGGGTGTGAAACAATCACTGGGGCATACATTTGTTGATGTGTCGATGTGTGGATGTGTGAATGTGTGGATGCGTGTATGTTTGTAATGGGTACACCTAACAGAATTGAAAATTGTTTAAAAACAAATTTATCGCTTTCTATGGAAAACTATTTTTGGATTGGAAATTGTTTTGGATTAGTATATTGTCTTGGTATTTGATATAAACAAACATAAATTGTTTTAAACTATTTAAAATTTTTATTACAACTGGTTTATGTCCCAGTTCCATTAATTGGTAATTCAATGGAGAAATCCTACTCGGTATTGAATTGCACCCTACATAGGCCCTATTGTTTGTTTTCATAAGACATATATTAATACATAGTAAAATGAAAGGTACATATATTCTTTAGTGTTTATCATCGATACCATCAGAGTGGATTACTGTGTTGGAGGTTGGATTGGGTTTAGAGTTTCAGGTTTGACATATGTTTTTTTTGTTTTCCTTGGAGGTTGATATATTTTTTTCTATTGAACTCTAAAATGGTTGTTAAATTGGTTATGATTGATTTGTATTTTTAATTTCTCATGAATCATATTAAGGTTTTCTTATTATGGTAATCATGTATTTTTTGTACATATTGAAATGAGAATTAGAACTTGGTTGTTTTTGAAGAACTTGGAATTTATTTCTAGCCTTTGGGGTCATGGGTATGTCACCTAAGACCAGAAACACAAACTTGTTTTTTCAAATTGAATGGGTGTAAAATAGAGGTGTTGACATAAAATCCTAATCCATGGATAACTTCAAGGGTTTAGGATATAATGATTAATTAAATAGATCAATCAAACCATTAGGGATGGGGTATTCATGTTGTTTACGATTCAAGACTGAATCCCACAATTTAACATTTTTCATATCCATTATATAGCCGGATAAATTAACTTTAGATGTCTCATGTGTCTAATGAAAAATATTGATTTAATTTTATGTAATATTTTCTTAGGTTTTAATGATCCGTAATAACCATGAAATTAATGTTGATTAAATTTAGTGAATTCTTTATAAAGATTAACCATTTATGTGGGGTATTATACACTATCCCAATTAAAAATTTAGATGCCCTAAATAACATAATTAATAAGTTTACATTCCCTAAGAAGGATTCCTTATGAAAATTTTCCACCAGTCCCTCCCAATGATTTGTCGATGGCCTTCAGAGAGTAACAATATATAAATACATGGGATATAAAACTCAGAAAAAATAACACTCAAGAAAAATGTTTGAATGAAAACAATTTATTCAATAAAAAAATATTGATTCACATAATATATTGACATAAATTAACCTCAAAAAATTATTTTTCATTTATTAATGATATTGAAACTCTTAAAGGATCAAAATATTAAAATTTAAAACATATTTTCTATAATTTTTTGGTATTTATCAATAGGTCTTAAAACCTATCAAACTCATGAACTTTCTTTTGGAATCTATTATGAAGCCCACAAAAATTTTATGCATATTTTACATAAATATGCACGTACCATACAAGAGAATGTACAATCATCCAATGAAAATTATTAATTTTTCCATAGTTTACTAAACCTTAAACTATAACCAATCCCCATATATATTCTTCCCATATTCACTCTAAATTCGTTATTTTCTCCAAAAAAACTCTTAAAATATCCATGAATGTTTTAATAGTAGTAAATCAAATCAATGTTTAGAATAAAAATTTTAATAAAATGCCTAATTTCAATACTTGATTCTAACCACCTGTGGAAACTCAAAGTTTCACATAGTGATGTATTGGTTATACACATAATCATAACAAAATATAAATTCTTGATTTCATTATATATAGAAACCTTCATTCCAAAATTAGAAAGAATATTATGAAACTATTTGAAAACAAAGTATGGCTCAATCTATCATGTAACATTATCCAAACCACAACAAGCCGCAAAGCTTGTTTTCAATGACTATGAGATATAGATATTCATGGAGGTTATCAACCCATAACATTTTGAATTATTTTAATCAATAAATTTATTAAAAATAAAAAAATAACTTCTAAAACTAATATTGAAATCATTATTTTTAAATTGCACTTTCATTCAATTAAAATATGAAATTCCATAATAACCAATAAATTCATCTAAGGAAAAGAATTCATTATAAAATAACAATCATGGTTCCAAATAACAATAATTACTAATATATGATATTTATCATACATGTGAGATTTATTATGTATAATATCATGTGGACAATACATATACATCAAAATATAATCCAACTGATCTAAAAATAACACATGAATCATCTCCATTGACACGTTTTCACCACCTTATCTTCACCAACATCAAATATGAATAATTATACCAAGTAACACCATCAATGGAAGATTACCCTACCATTTTCCTAAATACTATAAGGCCACATCTATATTAAAATAATTTTTTTATATAAATTGTGTGAAATTACCCAATTGGATACCTCTATGAACCTATATAACACAGTTTAATAAGGAAATACAATCACACTTATTTAAAATAAAATTATAAATAAAATTATTACTATATATGAATAATAAAAATAAGATGAAAATAATTTTCCATTGTAAAAATAATGATTTCATAAATATATGAAGGCATCATGTAAAACTATAAAATTTGAAGAGACCTATAATAGAAATATCACAAGGTCAATCAATGTAATAAATAATTATACAATGAACATTGAACAATATTGGATTTCAACCATGAGTAAAACGAGGTAACCCAAGACCTCAACAAACATGTATCCTCTAATAAACCTATAATTTGATCTTAAAATACACAAAAACAACAACTTACCTGACCTGTATCACCATGTACAAGCCCCCCTAAATAGTGCTTGAATTACTCTAAATGTCACTACATGGAAAATTAATAAAAATAGATAATAAATCAAATTAATGAAATTTATAAATACCTATGGTTTCCATTAAAACTATTCAAACCTCTATAATATATTCAATAATATAAATATTCCCAAATAAAAATTTATTTAATTACCAAGGAATATATATAAGCTAAATAATAAAAAAATTCATCATGTCAACCAAAACATTATAAGATGGAGAGAAAAGAACATGAAACATATTTTGTTAAGATTATATATCATTACAAATTACTATTTATAAATACATTTAAAAAATAAAAATTATTACACAATTTTTCAATTGAAATTAATAAATTTATTTAAAATATAATGCACAAATTCATTTGAAATCCAAACATTATCAAATACAGATTAAATTAAAACCTAAATAATGTTCATAAATAAATTATATTCATTTATGATTTGTAAAATTATTTTAGAGATAATATAAAAGCCCAATAATTTGGTTTATATTTAGAATTTTTTCAATAGAATTCTTGAAATGCAACATTGTTCATTAGGATGACTCAGATGTATTATAAAAATATTTTTATTTAAGTTTGACCTAGTAGTTGAGTTGAGGGGGATAAATATTAGTTACAAAATTATGAAAAATATGTATATTATTCCTAGTAAATATAAAAGAAAACTCTTAATAAATAACTAATAATTTTTTTAGTAAAGTAATTTTATTATGAAAAAATACCTTTTAAAATATTATTTCTTTTTGTGATAAATTATTTTAATTAAATTCTGAAAAATGAAGAAATTTTATTTTCAAATTATTTTTTCAATTTTTACATTACTATATCAAAATTATCTTTGGGTGGTATTTTTGGATATTTCTAAAAAGATATAAATATAAGCTAGTAGTGAAAATAGTGATTATTATAGAAATATTTTTATTTATTTATTAAAAAATTACATTTTACATAATTTTTTAAACTAAATTTCAGTAATAATATATTACATTTCATACAAATATGTTCATTAGAAACAATTTAATATTTTAATTTTTATTTAAAAAAATTCATACATAAAAATGATTTTCTGAACAATGGGTTTTTCTTTGTGTTTTGTTATTTTAGATTAAATTAATTTTAAACACCTTTTAAAATTAAATATTAAAAAATTTATTATATATTTGTAATAAGGAGGTAAATATAAGGTAAATTGTAACCTTTAATTTTCGGTCAATGTTAATTCTAACTATATAAAAACATTACCACAATTAAGGTAAAATGGGTTTATTAGCGTTAAAACTAATATAAAAAAGCACTAAAATTCATTATAACACCAAAATTTATTTCATTTTATTATTATATTCCATGAATATCAATAAAAAATTTTAATATATTTCATTTTTTCATTTATATATGTTTTATAACAATATAATAATTCTATAAAAGATGATGTAGAAAATGTCTCTTTTATAATATTGAAAAGTATAGTATTTTATAATCGTGTAAGAAAACTATATTCATTTATTGAATAATATGTGAAATAGAATTTTTATTTTTTATATCAAGGATTTTATTAATTTATAGTGATGATATAATTACCATATATATTTATGAAACAAGATCACAATACTTATTTAAGAAGTAACAAAATCAAGTAAAATATATTGTAAAACAGAAAAGTAATCTTATTTAGTGATTTAAATGAAACCAAATATTTGAAGGTATGTATAAGATATCAAGGTTGTGTGAGATTTTTATATTATAATTCAATTATTTCCTTTTTTTAATGTCAAATGACATAAATAGTTCTATATATGAAATTATTTATATTTTATAATAAATCATATTAAAATAAATGATTTAAATTTAATAAAAATGTATTATTCAACAAATTTGATTGGAAATTACTGGAATATAATCCATGATCCATTTATCAGTAACTATTTTTATGGTAATATTTTTACCCTTAAAGGGCACCAAACATTAGTGTTTTGGTAATTGTCACAATGGAGAATCAAGGGGTTAGACGAATGAGACAAGGGTAAAAATATCACTTAAAAAATCCAAATTTTATTAGATGAGAATATTCATAATCATCCACACAAAATATTCTGAATATATTAATTTGGAGCCACTTTAATCTCAAATCTAATTTATATTAATTTAATACTTCATGGAATTCCAAGGGAAATACACTCTTCACTTTTTAAAGGGAACATCTTCTCTATCTTCCTCATGCCATTTAATCCATCTTCATTGACAAAAATTATCCTATTATTTTATAATAAAAAATATCCATGATTTAGTGGTTTAAACCACCGTAAAATAAAATTCCATGGGTTCTTATGAAAAAATCTAAAGGAGGCTTACAGAAGAAGAGGTATAAATCTTACCTAACAATATTCAATTTATTTCTGTTTCTATCGTATCTAAGTATCTTATATTCATTGTAAAATAATAAATTCAGTATCTTGAATGTAATTAAAATTATTATTATTATTTATCCATAAATATCCACCCTATAATCCATTAAATTAGAAGTGAATGTATCACACATGTGTATTTATAGACTACCTCCTCAACGTATCAATACAAATAAATATCAATATAAAAATACACGATGAGTTATTATGATGGGTTTAAAATTTATATATATTAATTTTGATATAATTATTTCTCTGTAAATATATTATCATATCTTCCTTCATATCTTCTAATTCATTTGAATACGATAGCAACACTCATGTGACCATGTGGACTACAACCTCTCTGAAGCAATGCGGTTAATTTTTTATTCTTATAAACATATATGGTAAAATGACAGATATAATTAATATTATATATATTTAATTATTATTATTTAGGAATGTTGGGTTATTGTTTACCTTTCTTCCATTGCGTCCTTCTAAAGGAGAAAATATTGTTCTAGCGTATATACAGCCTACCATGTCCATTTACAAAGTAATTCAATTTTATAGCTATGTTTTTTATGGATATATATATATATTTGAAAATTAAATCGTGATTAATATTTATTGATAATGGAACCAAGATCAATGTAGAAGGGCAGAAACTACCGGAATAAAGCATCAATAAAAAAAACAGTATACTCTCGAAAATAATATTTTAATAAGGATTTAATTTATAAATTGTTTTTTAAATATTATAAGTTTTTAATATATTATATTGTAGTTATATAAATGATTATATTATTAGAATATAATTAATTTTAATTTATTATATATTTATTCAGATTTCATATTTATGTTTTTGAATATGAGGTAAGGGGATTTCTCGCCTCACTTTTATTTTTTGAGACAAATGTCATAGTCACAATTTATTTATCATTTTTGATGTATATGCATCCTAATAAAGAAATTATTAATGTATATATGGAAACTATTTGGATTTAAAATTCCATATAAGTTACTCTCTATCATGAAGACTTAATTCCTAAATTTAAAAAGTGAATAAACAATTCATCTCAATATTTTTACGTTGTGACAAGTTTGATATTACGCACCTAATTATGTATATGTGGTTTATATACATCAACATTGAAATGTAATATCATGAATATTCTTATGTTCCTAATATTTAAAGTTTAATTTAAAGATATAACTTCTCAGGACTTAAGATTCAAAAGGTATCAAAATTGTAATGCATTTATGTTATAATCTCATTTTTACTAGAATTGTTTATGATTGAATTTATAATGATGAATATTCTATATGAATCTCTATCGAAAAAAATTATTTTAATTATTCTATTATAATTTCAAGGTATCACGTGATTTAATATAATTTTACTCACATTATGTACTCAACAAAACAATAAATTAATTTTTAAATATCATACTTTATTTATCTCATTGGTAAAAAAATACATTATCTTTTGTGTCCATGTTTTCTAAATTTATTTTCAATAACAAATATTATTCTATAATTTATTTTCTAAATTAATTATTACCCATGTATTTCTTTTTAAATATTTTTTTAAATTGAATATAATTTTTCTAAACTTCTGACTTTTCCTTTTTACCTAAAATGTGAACTTAATATCTATTTTAATATTAACCACATGAATAGAATTTCACACCATCTTGAAAACACAATGTTTTGAAGGTATATTTAAAATTATCAATGATTCTTTTATAATAATGATTTTTCCATAATAATATAGAAATAATTACCTTGTAATGAATTTATTTCAAAATGAAATGTGTATTTTCCTAGAGAAATATTCCTTGTGATATTTGAAATGAATATTCCATTTATGATAATGTCATTTGAAAATATATATTCTTTAATAGGGATCTGATATAAGAATAATATAATTATTTTTTCTATAGATTATATATGATTATAATGATGAGATTTTTATGATTCCCATATTTATTTTCATTGTTTATTCTATGATGTATTTTAATAATTTTTATGAAATCCATTTTTTTCTATAGGTAATGCTATTATAGATTGTTGAAATTATTATGATAAAAAATATAGTTTCCATATTCTTTGATATATGACCAATGTTTTTTGATATTATCACACACATATTAATGTATTAGGATTGTGTTTAATGTCGTCCTAGAATTATATATATTTGTAACACATTGGTAAAAATGTATATCTAATGATATAATATATAATGAATGGGAGAGTGTCCCCAATTCTACAGGGGACCATGTCCACTATGATAGTCTTAGGAGTGAGCATTGACTACATATATGATGTATTGATTTCACAAAATATGCCAAGATTCCATCCAACCCGACATCTGACGCAGACTGAAACCTGGCCCGAAGGGCGTTCTGGATCTCCACAAGATGGAAACTAGTTTCATGAATCAATGTAAATATAATTTGAATGATGTTTCCCATAAAACAACAAGATTAAATAATCAAACTAAACATGAAACATAAATAACAATATGTCAATATAAATAAATACAAAAGCTAATACATATATGAAAACTATTTAAAATAATATAACTATATATCAAACTCTTTCCTAACCTAGATAACATTATCTCCACATGTCCTCTTGGTAAAAATCGACCATTTGACCAACCTACTCCATGGGTGAGAACATGAACTAGAAACCTATACCTGTAAAACCTCTCGAGTCTATTGACAATAAGGGGCACAGAGTATGGTGTGAGATAAAACAAATCAATAGGTAATCACCATTTATTTCCTAATTTTTTATTCCTATTTCAGTCTAGAAATAGTGGATTAAAATACATTTAAAAAATAGGATTCTAAAAATCTCTATAAAGTAAAAAACCAACACTACATTAAACAAATTCCCTTTTTAAAACATCACACATAGCATTCTTTTTTGAAAATAGTTTTACCTTATAGAACCCATTTCAATACCAAAGACTAATTACAAATCCCAACCATGTTACCAAAATAATGGGGTGTATTGAAATTATAGGGAACCAAAAAAAAGGAACAACTAGAATATACAATATCCAATCATAGTAGTAACAAATAGATAAAAAAGAGATTGTAAATCATGAGCATTTCTTGAACATCTTTAGTGGCATTACCAGGATGTACTTAGTTCAGAATCACCGGCTAGAATATGATGTTTCTCCATAGTCAATACCAATTAGATTCTCTAAACCATACAATATTCTAGAACATCATAATTATCTCAATAAAGACTGGGGGGTGTCATATTTTCTATCTGTGGTGACCAAGAAATCATCACTTTACCCTCTAGATGAGGCCCATGAATCCAATAATAATTAAAATAACAAAAATATTTAGAATCACGTTGTATAACAACCACAACCAACATTGTTCTTGTTCATGATCCATTAGAGGGGTTCCAATCCTCAAGTTTAATTGACTCAATAACACATTGTTTCAATTCATGGGCCACTAGAGAGGAGAACATCCCAAAATATAGTGGTGTCAATATACAATCCAAGCATCACATCTCACATGAAAATCCTTTTCACTCATATTAATTATTAAAATACCAATTGTTCCTGTAACACCCTGACCCCAGTTACCCAGATTCGGTGAATTATTTTAATACATTGGCATGATTATAAGGAATCAATTCCCAATGAACTGATCAGTTTAGTTGTCTTGGAAAATAGATTACATACATGAATGTTACATTACACTTTATAACATACAAAAAAATGTAAATAATACTTTATGAATGCCGTCATTACCTTATCTTAACCCTGCATACCAATCACAATACACTTCTTGGAATCCTGGGAAAATAAAACATAGATTGGGGGGAGCTCAAATGCCCAGTAAGGGTAATCAATATAGCGGAAACTTTCAAAAATAAGCATAAACATTTAAGGCAATGTATAAAAATAAAACAAAATCCTTTTAAACTTGAACTTCAGCATAATATGGATGAAAAAAAATGAAATAATTCCATTTTCTTATTCACATGGATATTCTACTAATCGAATAATCACATGCAATATCAATATCCACTTTCATAATGATATAATGCATAATGCCAGACTATCATAACCACGTAGCCAAGGCATCATGCCAAGACTAAAAATAAGATTTTCTCAAGGCCTTGTGCCAAGAAACTAGTTTGTCTCATGAGACCTACCGATGCATCGAGGAGCTATAGAGGGCTCCACCCATCATTTACTAATTCCAATCCATTCATCATATTAAAAGGTCTAAACATAACATAAACATTCGTATTAAAACTAGAATACGAAGTGTCAATACTTTACCCATAAACCATGAATGGTATAAATATAACACATCCACAGTCAAACATGTCACAAAACCTTCAACACAATATAGAAGATTTTTATCATGATAAATCAACTTCAAAACAAGTTTAAAATCCATTAAAGGATTTGACATCGATGAAAATGATTTTAAAACTCTTTGAGATAAATAACCCTTTTTCATGAAAACATTTAAAAGTCACATAATTTGGAAAAGAAGTTATTTAAAGACATTTTTTAATCAAAGTGTCCCATATTACATTGAAACTTTTGAAAGGAATTAAAATTTTAAATACATTCATGTCCATATAAAAAAATCCTTAAAAACCATTTTGAAGACATCGACATTAATGAGAAAGATTTTGAAGAATAAATATTTATAACATTTGAAGTGATGTTTTAGTAAAAATTCCCTTAAAAGAATCCCTTTGAAAACTCTTTCATAAAACATGGACATGGATAATAAATATGTCCCAGTAGATACTTACGTAAAAACAACCTCGGATAATAAAGATATTGTGAAATTAACCCTTACCAATTTGGTAACTTACGAAACATACACCCCATGAAAGAGGTATCACACAGTGAATTTGTAAATAGACATAAAATAAATTGTATTACATAATGAATACAATTTTGGTCAGTATATACACCACACAAAAGGTAATAGTGGCAATATGGCATGAATCTCACGGGAATAAGGAGTGAGATAAAAACCCATTACCTTGCACTTTCCTTTAGTCGATGGTACGTTTATCCTATTTTATGAAGACTATAGTATGTTATTAAATTATACCAGAACCATATTAATATTTATTATATCATACACTATTCATTTATGACTTTATACTACCCGTTTAATAATAATTTCCATGTTATATTAATATTTTGGGTAATAATCGCTTTTTTTATTGTACGTGTTTTAACTTGTTACTCTTGATTTTATCACATAGATCATGATTTAAATTATTCCAGAATATAAGACAATATTTATTTATCATGTATATTTATAATATAAAAATTTATGATAGACTTATATAAGAATGGAAAACACCGTTTATGGAGACGGTAGTCTGTACGTACGCATAAATGTTGTTTCCATTTTTAAATTGTATTGAACAGAAGTAAGTGAATAAGATATATGTAAGTACATAAATACTTATATATATAAATATATATATCTCTAGTACAATTATTATGTCATATATTACATACTTATTAATAATATATTTTTATAATCATTGATGAATGGTGAACTTGGAAATAAATCTCATCGCGTTGTGGAGACGGTAATCCGTGTGTACGCACGAGCAAAAATATCATTCTTTTGAAATTAATATAATATATAATTGGATGGTATATAATATATACAAAATCCTTATCATGTTATATTTATTATTTACATCAAATAAACATCATTATTATACTCATCCAAATAATAATGTATTGAATAACAATTACACCATGACGTGGAGACGGTAAGTCGTACGTACGCACGTATAGTGACATGTCATTCAAAGGGTGGATAGAATAATGAAATTGGTTGTAACATAATTATAATTACATCACAGTATATAGAATATACTGGAGTTATTATTTTATAACATAAACAACAAAGATAAAAGAAGTGGAAGAAGAAAGGAACTTGAAAGAGGGTGGTGAGTTCATTACCTCTTCTTCGGGTTCTTCCTTTTTATTTGATCAAAAGGTATCCTTATGTTGGATTTATGATCAAACTAAGGCCTCTAGGTTGAAGTTGGGATATTTGAGAGGGTATTTGGCCAGGGTTTGGCCAATCCAAATGGCTTAGAAGGTGTGAATTAGAGAGAAGGGGGAGTACCCTTTTATTAGAGGGGTGAGGGGAACCTTAAGAAAAACATAAAATATTATTTTATAATAAATTCATATTCGGTTTATAATGGCTAAAAAGTATATTATTTAAAGTATAAGGTGGTGATAGGTCGAAATAAACTCATACAATATGTTTTAGACAAGTTTAGGTTACCATTTTAACCTTATCATTTAGATTTAACTCTAAGAAAAATAATTTAACTTTTATCGCGCCTTCTTGTATTCTTACACTATATGGTTAATCAACATACTATATACTTCCAATAGAACCCAAATTGGTTCATTAATGTCATATATATTATTATTTAAGTCTTTTGGGCGAACCTTAGATTTTTAAGAGCATTATATCAATTAACAATATAATATTGGTTTTAAAAACTATTTTATGTCAATTTTGACACTATTTGGTATTTGTTTTTTGTTAAAAAAAATAACAACATGATTACTTCAAAAAAAATTAATTGAATCAATCATAACATGTCATATTCACCTTATAAATTCGTGGATGTCATAAAAACATTGAAATTATATTTATTTTAATATTTATAATACCGTTTATTTGATTCTTTCATGAATAAATTAATTACTGCATCATCATTGTGTCATAAATAAATTTATTTATTTAATGTATAAAAATTATAAATAAAATACCATGATGTAGGAAATATTTTTAGATTTCTAATGAATAATTATAATCTAATTTATCTTATGTAAAACCCTATATTAAAAATGTTTTAGTTATCAAACTTTGATTTTAACTCTTTTAACTCTTCTTTGAATTAAATAATAATAAATGTCGTATTATAATCCAAGTGGACATAAATGATAATATTTTATTCCTAAGGTTGTTTTTGGTTGAGATAAACATGTCCAATAGAATTATTACATTTTGGATGGTAATATTAATATCATTTTTACCCTTAATTACAATATTTACTTTTAACTGTGGTAAATAAAAGTAAAAAGTTATAATTCACCAAAAATTATTTTCATCTCATTGAACCACATTTTACTCCTTTATATTAACTGAGTCTCTCGGATTTTCTAAATTCATCTCACAGAAGCGGTAAAATTGTTTTTTATGTGATTTTGCAAAAGCTCCTAGGATGTGGGTAAAACATGGTAAAAGTTCGATAAAAAAATTTATATATCTAAAATTATTATAAACTGACTCCAATGAATTACATTGAATTTATATAGGTATTATGTATATACTTTGACCTAAAATTAATTTAAACAAAATAAATTATTATTTAAATAAAAATCCGGTTTTAAATAATACCTCAGTGTTTTTCACTATTCATCAAAAAATGAATGTTTTCAGAAAAATACCAAAAATTCACCCCAGGCTAATTTCGATATTACGAATCCAAAAATGATGTTTTTTTACCAAATTAAAAACCCAGAAGTTTCATTTATTAATTTAAAATTAATTCTCGTTGTCAAAACCAAAAGGAGTATGTTTAAGATTTAATAACTATCAAAAGATTGACACCTGTTTATGTCCAGGTTAAATGTGAAATTACGTCCAATAACCAAAATTGTATTAAATGGTAAAAATATATTCTAAATATACTTTAAAACTAATCAAATTTATAATTTATGACTGTTAATTATTTCGATTAATTTTTTTTTTAATTAAAATTTAATAATTTTCACTATTCATCAAAATATGAAAGTTATTAGAAAAAACACAAAAAATTTATTGAAACGAAATTATTTTGTACCAATTCTAAAAAAGAAGTTTATGTTGTCATATTTAATATATAAGAGATTCAAATATTGGATTTAGAAAGGGTTCACCATTAAAAGGTGGTAAAAGTGCATTTTTTTAAAAATACTTCTTTTATCTAAAAAATGAATTAGTTTTTACAGTATGTCTAAGAAACTCATAATATGGATTCTAAAATTATAAGTATTATATATATAGTTCAAAATTACATTAATACTATTCATGACCACTTTTGAACGGCTATTTTGGAAAGTTATGGTGCGCTTGAACTCAGTGTTGCGTGTAGTGCAAGTTATTGAATTATATTGAATAAATAACATTCTATGCAATCATGGAGTGTTACATTATTCCCTCCTTCAATAAATTGCGTCCTCGCAATTTGAAATTGTTCTTCGAAAATAAAAGGTTGAATATAGAAAATATCTTTGTGGGAAAACCCACATCGGAAATTGGGTCAATAAAATTTAGTCTTAATAAGAGGAAAAGGGGAATGAAAAATTCACCACCAAATTATGATCACAATTAGGAGAAAATTTTTGGAAATTAAAGACACATAATTGTAGGAAAACATAAATATTTATAGGGAGTGATTGAGGTCATCAGTCACAAACAATTTTAGAATTGTGGGCCTCAAAGCCACCAATCTATGATGATTTAAAATACCATCAGTTCAACAAAACGTAAGGTATTAGGATAACACATTTTCGGTTTTAAGATGCCTTAACTAAAGTTTAAAATTTATTTCTTCATAAAATAAGGGAAGAAAATAAATGTATACTTGTCAAGTAGATTTCCATCCTTTAACTAATTTCTACCACAAACTCATCTTTCACTCTATAAGATTTCAAAAAAAATCTATTTATCCCAATCTTATCGGGTTCCAAAAAAAATGATTTTATAATTCAATTATGAGACTATTTAAAAATAAATAAATTATAAAAACCAGTATATCGTGTTGTCCAATCATAGGTGATGCACCCTCGTTGCTCTTCGATTGCGAGTGTAAGTCTCACGGCCTTGTCGGACGCGACTAGTTGTTGACCGACCTCTGGGTTGTCCTTTTATAAAAATCCAAAAAATAACCTTAACAATAGTATCCAATTTCAAACTTAATCCATTCCAACCTTTAGAATTATCCAAAATACGTATATCCAAACTCTTAGTCCAAATTTTATAAGGAATTTAAACATAATGAGGATCCTTTTTTCCAGGTAATAACATGTTAACGCCTTCATCGTGTATTCCTTTACATCACCGCAACATCATGAATTACCAAAATCAACCATCTCTTTTTCCAAAATCACAACCTCATTATCATGACCATATTAAGGATTACCTTTCCTTAAACCATTTATTTTACAAAAATTGTATCTTACTATTAAGTCACTTTTCTTAGAACCATATAATCTCAAATCCTCAATAAAATAGTATTACAGTACAATACTTATTTATCTCTACAATTCATGTAACCAATATATTGTTGATACAACACTCAATGAAATAATTTTATAATAACAACATAAGAACACTAGTCATTCCTTTTTATCTGAGGTAGTATCATAACTTGAATATTAACCAATAGCATCATTTGGTGCATACTCTGATGATTTGGATGTTGGTTTGTATAGTGTCCCAACTCCTTGCAGATGAAGAATTGTACATTTGAAAACTTTTTCTTACCCTTGCAATCATGTACTTGATGTCCTTTTTCTCCACACTTATAACAAACTCCCATTCCCTTGAAGCATTTACCAAGGTGATTCATCCCAAATTTATCACATTTTGGAAAATCATTCTTTCCCTTATTCCCTTTATCCATATTTCTTTCTACCATCCTTTTCTTCTCTGGTTTCCCTTCAAAGTCATAGGACTCGAAGAATTCATTACTTATCTTATTAACACATGATACTGTTTCTTGATATGATTATAATACGTGGGAGACTATTTACCTTATAAATTCTAGCTTAAGCTAATGAATGATATAATCCTTCTTACTCTTTGGATCATGCGTATTGCTGGAGTTCTCATTCCTTCTACCAGGAACCATTTCTAAACAATGGAATACACTCGGTCAGTTTATGAATCTAAATTCATAATTCCAAACATGTAAAATACCTAACGTAAATTTAATAGTTTATGGATATAATCCATAAAAAAAATTCTTTGAAGAGATATATACTCATAAACCCTTCATATTGGTTGGTAAAGAAAACGAGAATTATCCTAAGCATATCCCCCGAGAGTCTTGTAACCAAGAGTGATGTAAGGCTCGGTGTCATGCACTAGTTCCCATTCGAGTCTAGCTCAAAGCGTTGTTTTCGTGTTTTACCCCTAGGTACAGTTGTGGCAGATCCACCTCTACCTGCTCGTATACAGACAGGGATGTATTTGCTTGGAAAACACACAAAATCTCAACATTACTAAAATTCAAGGAAGTTCTTCTGTACTAATCCTCAAAGTCTATCTTTTGGAAATGTTCTCTAATCATAGTTTATCTAAATCTAGTTTCCAAGGTTATTTCTAAACATCCTCTTATACTAACTGTAACACTCAGACCCCAATTACCCCGAGTCAGTCCATTATTTTAATACATTGGCATGATTATAAGGAATCAAGTCCTGAAGGACTGATCAGTTTAGCAGTCTTGGAAAATAGATTACATACATGAATGTTACATTACACTTTATAAAAAACAAAACAACATAAATAATCCATTATGAATTCCATTATTCTCTTGGCTTAACCCTGTATATCAATCATAACACACTTCTTGGAATCCTAGGAAAATAAAACATAGATTGGGGTGAGCTCAAATGCCCAGTAAGGGTAAGAAATACAGCGGAAACTTTATAAAATAAGCATAAAAATTTAAGGAAATTTATAAAATTAAAACAAAAGCCTTTTAAACTTGAACTTCAGCATAATATGGAAGAAATAAAATGAAATAATTTCATTTACTTATTCACATGGATATTCTACTAATCAAATAATCACAAGCAATATCAATAACCACTTTCATAATGATGGAATGCATAATTCCAAACCATCATAACCACATAGCCAAGGAATCGTGCCCAGACTACCAATAAGATTTTGTCAAGGCCTTGTGCCAAGACACTAGTTTGTCTCATGAGACCTACCGATGCATCGAGGAGCTATAGCGGGCTCCACCCATCACTTACTAAGTCCAATGCATTCCTCATATGAAAATTTATAAAAATAACATAAAAATCGTATTAAAACTAGCATACAAAATTTCAATACTTTAACCATAAACCATGAATGGTATAAAAATAACACATCCGCAGTCAAACATATCATAAAACCGTCAACACAATATAGAATATTTGTATCATGATAAATCAACTTGAAAACAAGTTTAAAAACCATTAAAGCATTTTACGTTAATGGAAATGATTTGTAAAACTCTTTGAGAGAAATACCCCTTTTTCATGAAAACATTTAAAATTCACACAATTTGGAAAAGAAATCATTTAAAGATATTTTTGAATCAAAGTGTAGGAATTAAAATTTTAAAAACATTCATGTCCATATAAATAAATCCTTAAAACCCATTTTGAAGGCATGGACATTAATGAGAAAGATTTAGAAGAATAAATATTTAAAACATTTGAAATGATGTTTTAGTAAAAACTACCTTAAAATAATCACTTTTAAAACTCTTTCATAAAACATGGACATGGATAATAAATATGTCCCAGTAGATACTTACGTAAAAACAACCTCGGATAATAAAGAGATTGTGAAACTAACCCTTTCCAGTTTGGTAACTTACGAAACATACACCCCATAAAAGAGGTATCATACAATGAATATGTAAATACAAATATAAGTGTATTACATAAATAGTACAATTATGGGAAGTAAATACACCACAAAAAAGGTAATGGTGGCAATATGGCATGAATCTCACGGGAATAAGGAGTGAGATGAAAACCCTTACCTTGCACTTTCCTTTTGTAGAGGGTATGTTTAGCCTCATGTATGAAGACTATAGTATGTTATTCAATTATACCAGAACCATATTAAAATTTTTGATATCATACATTATTCTTTAATGACTTTATACTACACATTTAATAATAATTTCCATGTTATATTAATATTTCGGGTAATAATCTCTTTCTTTATCGTACATGTTTTTACTTGTCACTCTTGGTTGTAACACATAGATCATGATTTAAATACTTCCAGAATATAAAACATGATTTATTTATCATATATATTTAGAATATAAAAATTTATCATAGACGTATTTATGAAATAGAAAACACCGTTTATGGAGACAATAGTCTGTACGTACGCATAAACGCTGTTTCTGTTTTCATATAGTATTGAATAGAAGTAATTGAATAAGATATGTGTAAGTACATAAATCCTTATATATATAAATATATATATCTCCAGTATCAATATTATGTCATATATTACCTACTTATTAGTAATATATATTTTTATAATCGTCAATGAATGGTGAACGTGGAAATGAATCTCATCGTGTTGTGGAGTCGGTAATCCGTACGTACGTACGAGAAAAAATATGATTCTTTTGATATTAATATAATATATAATTGGATGTTATATAATATATACATAATCCTAACCATGTTACATTTATTATTTACATCAAATACACATCATTATTATACCCATCCAAATAATAATGTATTGAATAACAATTACACCATGACGTGGAGACGGTAAGCCGTGCGTACGCACGTATGGTGACATGTCATTCAAAGGGTGGATAGAATAATTAATTTGTTTGTACAATAATTATAATAACATATGAGTATATAAAATATACTGGGGTTATTATTTTATAATGGAAACAACAAAGAAAAAGTAAGTGGAAGAAGAAAGGAACTTGAAAGAGGGTGGTGAAATCATTACCTCTTGTTCGGGTTTTTCCTTTTGATTTGTTCAAAAGGGCTCCTTAGGTTGGATTTATGATCAAAATAAGGCCTCTAGGTTGGAGGGAGGATATTGGAGAGGGTATTTGGGCAGGTTTTGGCTGGGCCAAATGGCTTATAAGGTGTGAATTAGAGAGAAGGGGGAGTACCCTTTTATAAGAGGGGTGAGGGGCACCTTTTGAAGAACTTAAAATATTATTTTATAATAAATTCATATTCGATTTCTAATGGCTCCAAAGTTGATTATTTAAAGTCTAAGGTGGGTATAGGTCGCAAAAAACAAAACCAATAGGTTTTAGACAAGTTTATGTTACCATTTTAACCTTATCATTTCAATTTAAGTCTAAGTTAAATAATTTAACTTTTACCGTGTCTTCTTGTATTCTTACACTATATGGTTAATAAACATACTATATACTGCCATTTGAACTCAAATTGGATCTATAATGTCATATATATTATTATATAAGTCTTTTGGCCAAACATTAAATTTTTAGGAGCATTATATCAATTAATAATATAATATTTGTTTTAAAAACTATTTTATTAAAATTTTGACACTATTTTGTATTTGTTTTTTTGTTAAAATAATAACATCATAATTACTTCAAAAAAATGTTAAATCAATCCTAACATGTCATATTCACCTAGAAAGTTCGTGGATATCATAAAATATTTGAAATTGTATTTATTTTAATATTCATAATACCATTTATTTGATTCTTTCATTAATAAGGTAATTGTTGCATCATCATTGTGCCATAAATAAATTTATTTATTTAATTTCTAAAAATTATAAATAAATTACCATGATGTAGGAAATATTTTTATCTTCATAATTAACATTTATAATCTAATTTATCTTATGTAAAACCATATATTAAAAATGTTTTAGTTATTAAACTTTGATTTTAACTCTTTTAACTCTTCTTTGAATTAAATAATAATAAATGTCCTAATCTAATCCAAGTGGATCTAAATGATAATATATTATTCCTAATGTTGATTTTGGTCGAGATAAACTTGTCCAATAGAATTAGGACATGTGTGAGGGTAATATTAAAATCATTTTTACACTTAATTACCCTATTTACTTTTAACCGTGGTAAATAAAAGTAAAAATTTACTATTCACCAAAAATTATTTTCATCTCATTGAACCACATATTACTCCTTGATATTAACCTTGTCTCTCGGATTTTCGAAATTCAGCTCAAATAATCGGTAAAATTATGTTTTATGTGAATTTGCAAAATCTCCTAGGAGGTCGGTAAAAGACGGTAATAAGTTCGATAAAAAATTTTATATATCTAAAATTATTATAAACTGACTCCAATGAATTACATTGAATTTAAATATGTATTGTGTATCTATTTTGACCTAAAATGAATTTAAAAAGATAAATTATTATTTAAATAAAAATCCAGTTTTAAATAATAACTTAGTGTTTTTCACTATTCATCAAAAATTGAATGTTTTCAGAAAAATACCAAAAATTAACCCAATGCTAATTTAGATATTATGAATCCAAAAATGAAGTCTATTTTACGAAATTAAAAACGTAGAAATTTCATTTATTAATTTAAAATTAATTCTCGTTATCAGAACCTGAAGGTGTATTTTTAAAAAATAACAACTATCAAAGGATTGACACTTATTTATGTCCAGTTTAAATGTGAAATTATGTCCAATAACCAACATTGTATTAAATGGTAAAAATATATTATAAATATACTTCAAAACCACTCAAATTCATAATTTAGGACTTTTAGTTATTTCGATTAAAAAAGTTGTTTTTAATTAAAATTTATTAATTTTCAGTATTCATCAAAATATGAAAGTTATTAGAAAAAACACCAAATTTTTTTTAAAACTTAATTCTTTTGTCCCAACTCTAAAAAATAAGTTTATGTTGTCAAATTGATTATATAAACAATTCAAATATAGGATTTAAAATGGTTTCACCATTAAAAGGCAGTCAAAGTGCATTTTTTGAAAAAATAATTCTTTTATCTAAAAAAATGAATTAGTTATTACATTTTGTCTAAGAAACTCATAATATGGATTCTAAAATTATAAGTATTATATATATAGTTCAAAATTTAGTTAATACTATTCATAACCACTTTAGAACGGCTAGTTTGGTATGTTATGGTGCGCTTGAACTCAGTGTTGCATGTAGTGCAAGTTATTGAATTACATTGTAGAAATTACATTCTATGCAATCTTGGGGTGTTATAGTTCATCAAACTACTTGTCTTTTGAATCCACCTTCCAAAACATGCTAATATTTCAACTGAGCACACACAACACATAAATTAAAAATCAAATTCATAAAACATCACATGGTTCCAATCTTGACATCTCATCATGTCACATTAAAACCTTCATTTTTAGAAAAAACAATGGTCCAAAAGGGCCTTTAATATTTCTAGCCTAAATACATTCACAAAGACATTTCCATACTATTTTATAAAGTTTATATAAAACACCACTCTCATATGTACAATTCCAAACATTCCTTTATATAATATAGAAACTATTAATTGTCATAAAGTTATAAATAGACCATTATGTCAATCATTAAATTGGTAAAAGTTTTTTTATATATTTATAAACACCCCAATTTATTTTAATACATTCCCTGATTCATATTTACAATTCATAAACTCATTCTAGGTAAACAAGAAATAATTTCACAAGAAACAAAGTCTTTCTCTTTGGAAAACCCTAATTTTAACACATTTCACCTCAAATAACATTAAAAACACATTTCTCACTATTAAAATAATTCCTAAGCACATTTATAATGAAAAATAAAGATGAATACTTGAAACAAAATTAATTTCTTCTAAGATAACAATTTTTTAAATCAAGCACATTATATACCACAATGAAAACACCCTTTTTAGAGAAATATCACATTCTTGTAAGCTAAAAAACCAATCCATACATAAACATAAACCCATAAAATAAAAAATTCCAATCTACAATTTCCAACTCACAATCCAACCATATTTATAAAACATAATTAAGGTAAAACACCATCCAAAGTAACCAATCTCACTATAATGATCAATAGACATTTTATCAGACAACTTTTCAGTATATAAAATAAAAAAAGTTAGATAAGTCCTTTAAATTCCATTCCAAAAAAAATATCCATCATGTAAATACCAAAACACTCGTTCTAACACATCACTAGCATGAAAAAAACTTTTAAAAACATTCAAAAAATATAATGTATTTAATGGAATGTGCAAGAAAAGAAATTGAAGTAAAAATCGACGTCAACGACATGTGAAGGAAACCAATCATCGAGAGAAGGAATAACTAAGACTAAGAGATGATCTTCACACTATAAAATCTAAGAAAGAGAACCCAAACAATAACTCTAACCCTTAGGGTTCATCCATGGTGAGATGTCACTGAGGGAGTCCAAGGAACCAAGAGACAGAGGAGATAAGAGGAGTAAATCGATTAGAAATCGAAAATATATATACCTAGAATCCATTAGGGGGCTTAAATAATGGTATGAGGGAAAAAGAGGGGGATCTTGTAGAGTCCCCTGTTGTGCCTAGATCAAACAAGGGGAATAAATCCCAAAATAGGGTTGAAATAACTATAGTGGAAACTTGTAATATCATGTTTATTAGAATTTGGGAAGCTAGGATGGTTTTGACTCCTATATATCCAAACCATGTGCATATTGTGTGAACCCTAATAGAGATAATGTGTACCATACATGGTTTGGTAACATAGTTTCCAAAACTGTGTCCCAATCAAGCCTAATGAATCTATCTTAATCTAGAAACTCACTACACACTTTCCACATAATTTCCCTAACTGTATGAAGGCCATGCACCAAGCTCGAGACTCCAACAATCATGTTGCATGGTTACTTCGATGAATGTTCACTGCTTCAGCTAACCATGAGACAACCATTCACTATATACTTCTAAGCCTAAATTCTCCATTTTCTTATAATAACACCAAAATTCAAACTGTGACTCAACTCAGACCTCCAAAAGAATATCAAAATCCATGAAAAGAATAAAATAGATAAATTTATAGGGTTTTGGTGTGACAATTCTCCCCACCAAAAACACTTTCTGCACCAAGAAAGTCACCCATCTAGATTATAAACAAAACATGATCCCAAAAATGAATACAGACGAACAAAACTATGAACCTCCGGAGGACCTTCCACTTCACCAGTCACAACCAGCCATTTCTAGAGGATTATACAACAAGATGAACAATGGGATACCATGAGAGGATTCTCCTCACCCAAGGAACCCAACTAACACCACCAACATTAAAACCCTCAACATGAAGACCCCAAAAATGGGGAACCCGCAACATGGAAAACCAAGAACTCACATCCCAAACCAAAAACCCCCAAAATAAGGGGAATCCCACATAAAATATTAAAACTTAATTGTGAACCAAAACCATAATTGAGAAACTCTTCAATGTTCACAATTTCTAAATGATCAAAAATTAAAATTGGGACCAACCTACAAAAGGGATATGCACCCCCATGATATGAAAATCAATTTAGGAAACACACTTAGATAACATAACCACTCTAATTTTAATGTAACAAGTCTATAAATATCTTCTAAACTGAAGATAATATTGCAAGTGTAGTGAATACATCCGAAATGAATCATCCACCATTTCCACCCCAACACCGAAGACAAAAAATAGGACAAGGATCCCTAAACCCCGGGAAATTTTTGACTATGCGCAAGATTCACTCCGAGGTCGACGACTAGAGGCTTGATGATTGAAGAATCCACTACCTCATAGTCAGGAGTGAACGTCCTCTTATCATGACTTATTCTTCAAGAAATTATTCTTAAAAAACCTATCGAGAAGAACAAAATGGCCACAATTAAAACAATTCTTTTGAGGATTATAACGAGACAACATTGAATGACCCAATCAACCACATGAGAAACAAACAAGCAAACATAATGATGAACTAGAATCCAAAACACACAAATGATTCTTCTCAAGAATAGGTTTCTTTGTGACACACATCTCACTGTATGGGTCACCATCACGATCAACAAGAGACACCAAATGGACAACTCATTACGCTCTGGGAACACACTCATCTATGAATACCTCATCTATTAACATTTCGAACTAAACTTCAATGGAAAAAAGGTCTTTCTCCATGATCACTGGATGAAGACCCCCAATGAAAGGAGGATATTTAAATAGTTATGCAACACTATCCCAAAAGGGAAAGATACCTACTCCATAAAATGCTCGTTATAAGCCTTCACTTACCACTATATTAGATGTATACACTGATCTCTTACACCTTCTTTTCATTCCCCTCCTCAGATATAAATCATCAGATTAATTGGTCTTAATCACATCTCATTTAATCCCAACATGCATTAATGAAGGATAAACCACCTTCCACTGGTCCAATTCTAGACCCTCAAACAATCCAATAATAGCATGTTCCCTCATAACTATGGGTGTTCCCAAGGATATAAATACACTCTCAACTCTCTAAATCCATTCCACGATATCTAATAGACCTTGATCCCCGCAATAAAGACGAAAAATATAAGAATAACTACAAATATTATGAGAACCACTTGAAATTTTGGGGACCTTTTTCGGAATAATATTTTGATCTACACAAGGGAAAAACAAATATAAACATCAAATTGAAACACAATTGGGATGAACATATCAATCTAAAAAATAGGATCATAATCCAAAAACAAAAAAAGAAAATTTAAAAATCCTCTTTTCAATTATCCTATTTTTCATACTTCTAAAACCACCATATTCCAAGGACACATTCCAAGTACTGAAATCCATTTCCCACAATACAAGATCAAAAAATTCAAATAAAACTCAACCCAAAAACAATTTCCATTCAAAAATTGTATTATAAAAACCATGAAAACATATTGCTTTCAAATTCCATCCCATGGAATCTTATGAACAATAACATAATAGTTAATTCAACTTCTTCTTATATCATGAATTTCCACATTCTAACATGTAATTTCCACACATACCCACAAATATTAGAATGTTCATAAGGACTACCAAGGGACACACATATAACATTATCATCAACTCCATCCAATTAATAATTTTTCAATCCAAATCTCTTTATCTTATAAAATTATTTTTAGCAGAAAATCAGGAACTGCATGAATGAAACAATTTTATATTAAAAAACCATTTTCATTATAGAATCCCACTAACACGAACTGAAATTAAAACAAAACAAAACTAACACTAAACAACCAGAATGAGGAAATAGTGTACACGACTAACACAATGACATAGTTCATGGGCCATTCCCTGTTTAAGAATTAACAACTAATTGGACCTTGAACCATTAACTCAGAATCCACACGATGGATACTCTCTGTGATATCGCAACATAACATCATCTCACATACATTTTCATTACTCATCCACAAAAACCCGAACAAAAAAATGGCTCAAATCCCAGACTACCCCTTGAAGATAGAGGATCAGAATGACCAAACATTCATGGATTCATTCCCATTCCTACCTCTTGGGTCTCAATAGTCCATATCTCCCTGACACCTCACACCCAAAATAAAAAGTTCCTCCACTAATACCATTTTTTCATGAACCTATCTAGAATGAATTAAAACCTAACGTTCAACCGAATCTGATAGATTTCCTGATGGGAATTCCCGATGCCCACAAGTCTGAAACTATTGTTGGAAATAAAATAATAAAAATGGGATTAGTTTTATCAAAAAATACCATGATTAAACATATTAACTAAAAATGAATCATTAATTAAAATAACTAAATATTAAAAAAATTATCTAGATTGAAAAGATTTGAATAAATATAACTTCATAAAAACATAGAACAAACTATGATAACACCATATCCACATGACTTCATGGTCACCACCAAACAAAATACAAACCATCTCTAAATGCTTCCACATTATCTAGAAGCATGAACATGAAAAACAACATGGGTTTGCTGATGATGAGTCACACATTTAGGGTGTGAGATAAAACCACTCAGCAGGTAAGCACAAAAAATTCTATAAATTTCCTTTCTTGGGTCAATCCAAAAACACTGGTTCGAAATTCATTTAGAAAATAGTCTTTTAAAACATTTCCATCATGTAATAATCCAACACAACATTCTATAAATTCCATTTTTAAAATAACACAATCATCTTTCCTTTAAAAAAATGGTTTGACCTACCACAAACCATTTCAAAACCAAATCCCAAATACAAATCCAAACCAGATAACCAAAAGAAAAGGATATAAATAAATTAAATGAAACAACAAAAACATTCACAACTAGAAAAACTAATATCCAATTTTGGTTAGTACTAAATCAAAAAATAGATACTTATTCTTGATCATTTACTGAACATCTCTAGAGGAGTTCCCTGGATATAATCAGTTCAGACTCACCTATAAGAATGTTGGGAACCTCCATAGTCAATAACCAACTGGCTTCTGTAAACAAGAAAATCCTACAGCATATCCCACCTTTCCATATCATGTTTGGGGGTACCAACCTTTCTAATTAGGGTAGAAAAAAACCTTTACTCAACCCTCTATATGACTCCCCATAATACCACGATAATAATAATAACAATAATACATGGAAAATGGTACAAGAACCAAAATTAACATTGTTCTCATGCACGATATTTTAGAGGGATAAAATCCCAATGTCTAAAGGACTCAATACCACAACATTCCCAAGCATGAGCTACTAGTGTAGAGTGAATCCAATGTTATAGTGGTTTGAATATATAATCCAAGAATCATAGCATGAATGAAAATTCAATTTTTGAATCTCATTATTAAAATTAAAATTTTTCCTCACACTTCTAGATTTTTCAATTCACATTCCAAAACATGCCAATGTTCCCACCAGGCCCAAACATCACATAAGTTCCATATAAAATTCATAAAACATAATTGGGTAATATTAAGTCCTTCTCATCACATCACATTAAAACCTATTTTTATGTAAAAAAATGCCAACCAGCCCTTTTACATAGATAATCTGAACACAGTCACAAATCTATTTCCAATTAATTTTCTGAAGAAGATATAAAACACAACTCTCAAATGAACAATTCCACATAGGCTTTTAGTTCATTTATAAATGAAGCTTGATCTCAAAATGAAATGTGGTCCTTTAGTCCAATAATTCACAAGGGAAATACCCAATTCAAAATTCATGCACACACAAAATAGTTTTTAAAAAATTCTCCACATCACCTTCACAGTTCAGAAACTCATTCGATATTCAATATAATGAATTTAACAAGAAATTTTTTTTGCCTCTTTTTGAAAACTTACTTTAAACAGGCTATCACCTATATTAACATTGAAAACACGTTTTTTTACTTTAAACAAAAGGGTTGAAACAAATTTATGAATCAAAATTAATAGGCCTACATGAAACAAAAAAAAATTATTTTTAAAAAACCATCTTGCAACCCATCCACAGTTTATACCACTTTGAAATACTTTTTTATGGAGACATCAAATTCTTCTAAACCAACACAACAATCAACACAATAACATAACCCTATAAAAGTAAAAAAAAACCAATCTAAAATTCCTAACACATGACCCCAAAAAAATTCCAAAACAAAATAATGGTCAATCACCACCCAAATATCCCAATCTAAATTTAAATGATCAATTGAAATTTTATCAAACATTTGTCTGCATGTGAATATAAACATAGTTAGAGTAGTCCTTTTAAACAATTTCACTCCAATGTTCTATAATGTATATACAAAAACAATTCATGCTAACACATCACAGGAATACCAAAGACTTTTATAAACAATGATGAAGGATCATGCATCAAATAGAATGTTCCGTAATAGAAAATGTAGGAAAAACATACAACAAAAATGTTCCAACATAACCAAACATCGAGAGAAGTAATATCCGATCTCGAGAGAGGATCTTTAGACCCTAACATCAGTGAAAAACAACCCACACATAAACACTAACTCTTATGGTCTGACCAAGGTGAAACCTCGCCCAGGGAGACCATGAAACCAAGAGTGAAAGGATAGAATCGGAGGAAATTGACCACAAACCGAAAAAAATATTACATAGGAAACTTCAAGGGGATATATAAATAGAATGAGTGAATAATAGGGAGATCTTGTAGAGACTTCTGTTGTGTCGGGGACAAAAAGGAAAGAATATCCCAAAATATTGTTAAATAAAAAGAGGGGAAATCTTTGAATTTCATGTTTTTTATGAATCTAGTCTGTTCTCTTGGTTCGGCTGTATGATTTCCCAAATCATTCTCCAACTATGTTTACCCCACTAGAGATAAGGGTAACCCCGCACGGCTTGGTTGTATGATTTCCCAAACCATGATCCAACTTTTTCAAACACCTCTGTCTAAATCCAGAACCACATTCTACGCATGACACATAGTATGTGAAAGATATGGGATAGGCTCCAAACACCAAATCCCAATCTTCATGGTTACCTTGGTGAAAGATCATGGTTTCCCCTTACAATATTCCACCCACTTCTATTCCAAATATCATCATTTTCATCCATTAACTCAAAAATTCAGATCAGGAATCAACCCTAACCTCCACCAGAATTTCCAAATCCAAGAAAAGAATAAAATATATGAATTTCAATGGTTTGGATGTGAAAAATTTATAGTGGACCCAATACAATATGATAGTATTGGAAATGATCCTTGATAATGGATATGATTTTTATTTCTTAGGTGATTTCTCCATGCTTCTTCCTAATACCAATGTCCTGCCCCCATGGCTCAAGTTCATTAATTCCTTTATAATTAATTATTTTTAAACTAAAAAGAATAATTTGATCACATGATATTATAGACTTAGAGAATCTTGGCATTTTATTCATATGTTAATATCATTTTCTAATACCCTAATAATAATGTTATGCATAATTGGTCATTAATGCCTTTTATATTTACCCTTAATATGCCTATGAAGTCTCACTTTCATATATTTATTTTCCCTAGGTAATAATAATTATTCTACTTAGGGTTTTTCTATAAATAGTACTATTTGGAATCATATTTTTGAGAGATGTAGAATATAATTACTGAATGAAGACGATTATATATCTAGTCTCCAAATACACTAATTCTTTACAATGCTAGTAAGAATAATAAATTTAATTAATATATATTCACCTATTAAATATAATATCTATATATGAATTGTTTGGGTCACTATAGTAGGTATAAAGGTATGATTTAATCAATCATTATATATTAGGATTATAGAACATTTCAGAAAAAATGTATGGGTAGCCCTATCTATAGGATAAGATCCTAATGTTTTTGATGGGTAGATATTATATAGTTTTTTTTTAAAAACATTAGTTTTTAGAAACTATTTGTGAATGTGGTTTTTTAAAAGATAAGTAGTCGGGTAATAACATTAATGATTATTGGTCATGTATATCCCAAACATAATTCAGGTGCATAGTGTGTGTTTCATTACATCAATTTTGGTTTGATAGTCCAAAGGGATATTCCTCGGATTACTCACACATTATTTTGGAAAAATTATGAATGTATTGAATATATGATAACTAATTATGTCCTACATTAAACCTAATTTTTCATAGATTAAAAAATGTGGAATGATTTCGACATCTTATAAATTTTATTTTATTATTATATGATACAAATCTATGTTAATTATTTTCACACTATAATTTTGTGTGTTAGTAAATCATTGGATTAAGGATTAATTATGTTAACATATAATACAACAAAAAATTGAATGATTGTCCTAATGGGAATCCAAATAAAATGGTAGATTAAACGTGAAAATGTATGATTGTGCCTAATCATCTATTCTGTTATATTATTAAAAACCTCAACATGCTTGAAAATCACAAAATAATCAATAAAATAATCGGTTGAAATGTCCTAGATTAACCATTAAACTGGAATATGAACAAATTTTCAACTGAACTAAAAGGCTCTCTCGTACCCCAAAATCCTATAAAAAGAACCCAGGCATCGAAAAACCAATAAAGGGAAAGATATTTCTAAACCTGAAATGAAATACATGGATTATATACATAGGAATAAAGAATAAAAAAATAAGATATATTCTATAAACAAAGAATTACACTAATAACATTACATCCTAAAATAAAAAATATATAAAACCCAGTAAACATGCACAACTAAAAAATAGATAACTAAAACAGGAACCACTACTCAACAAGATATGTGTGAAATTTATCACCATATCACCACCAGGTACTCATACCTCAAGGACATAACCCTTACTTCTTCACTGTGTCATTATTACATTTCATACATCAAAATACAATACATCATCTCACATACCAAGGGAAATGTGCACGTTTTGGTATAAACATGCTCTGTAAAATCCTGCGAATGTTCTTGCATAAATTCTATGTTCAATATTCACAATTTTATCAATTTACTAAAAATATGTATGATAAAAAGACAAATTTTTTTAATTGAAGGTCATATTAAATAGTTCCCCTTTTTCAATGTTCAAAAAAAATCTGGTAAAATAGATTGAAATAAAATTCTTTTAAAAATCATTTACATTTTTAAAACATTTATATCTATTCCAAAATAGTGCAACTAAAAATCATAATGGTAATCATGAATATGATTAGATAAATTTTGTCTAGGAAGATAACATGTACATCGATCATATTATCATATACTCGTGTGAACAACATTTCCCTCAAACTTGTGTGTCAAGTATATAGAATAAAGGAATGACAAAATCATTTTACACACCCAAATTTCTATAATGTACTAAAACAAATGTGTACAATTTTTATGAATGGATGAACACCCTATAAAGTGGACCCCTATTACAATATAAAAGGATGAGGATCATTTCTACAAAATCCACCTATGTTCCCAAGGTTCCCATGTGAAACATTTGGAAATTCATTTCAAATGCATTAATCACATTTCACAATAACATTCAAAACATCCCTTTTCTTAAAAAAACTTATTTAAAATCTAATTTTATAATATATTTCACAATGATTTCAAAATACCAGATGTTTTAACCAAAAAGTGGTAAAAATATATCTTTTAAAAAAAATTACACAAAAATATTAAAAAATGATATTATCATTCCCACTCATTCAGAAAAAAAATTATATAATTATGATTAGTTACGATTCAAATTTCACACTTTTATATAGAATTAGGTACTTTCAAATCGGTCTTGCACCAACCGCAATGAGATATTTACACACCTATAATAATGGATGTAATGTTCAAAAAATAGAGGCTCTATCATTGATAATCAAATATTCAAATGAAATTCCATAAGAAAAAGGGTTGTAAGAGGTGTTAGATCAGTGCATAACTCTACAATCTCACACAATACACCACAACCAATAGAAGAACACCCCCTCAAATGACAAATTAACTATGAATATCATGATGGATTGAGATAGATTATATCATAATCAATAAATTCCAAAAACACATCCCAACACCACTTCCAAAACCTAAAAAAAATATAATTGAAGTAGATTGATTAGAATCATCAATGGAAGTGAAAACAGCCAAGATTGAGATAAAACTAAATATTGGAGAGGTCCTAATGTGTGGAATCCCCTAATAATTTAATATTGTAGACATAGGGTTTTATGAAAATGGCTCATATAAAATCAAAAGAAATTATGGTTTTGAGAATATAAAAACCCCACTTGGTATTAGTGATTCACATCCTGAGTCATCAATTAACAATATAACTCCCAGAATTTCATGTGTAATAAAAAAGAAACAAACATAGATTAAAATAAAAAATGACTAGTTCACAAAATTAGTTGATTTCACATCATGTAATTTTTTAATTACATAAACCAATTATTCATGACTTTATGTTAGATTTATTCACATCACAAATCATTATTTCATGGTTTTAATTGGGTCTTATGGTCTTATCTAACAATGTTCCATTGTAAAACTCTCAGAACTCCTCTGAAACCTCCCAAAATCAAAAAACAAAGTCATAAAAAAAGTTATATTATATTGAGACACAATTTTCAATGGGAGATCACGCAAATTACAATTATACTGCCTGAAAATATGATGGTATGAGGAATTGACCCCACAACCATGCCCTAATTCCCACTCCACCCATACCAACCCAACCGAGCATGAGGTGCAACAAAATAAGCATATACCTTAAGCAGGATGTTATATTCTTCCTTCCATAGGATGTTATGATCCCAAAAACTCATGAGGAATAAGAATGATCTTGAATGAGGTGAGGCCGCTACTCCCTCACAAATGGTTTATTCCCTAATGTATTATGAGAACCGAATTCATTCCAGCATAACACTTTGGTCAAAAAAATATAAATATCACACAATACATTAATTTAAGAATAGAAAATCACCATCGGATATTCCAAAATAGATACATCCACATCCTACTCAATATAACCCCAACACTAAACATGCGATGGATCATTGAGTTATTTATTGATCTGAGGACTATGGAAAACATAATGTATACATATCAACTAAGCTAGAAATTCCAACCCATAAGAAACAATTTAAAGCATCTCATTGATATAAAATTGTTTAAGTTTTTTCAAATCCATCTTCCCCAATTTTCCAAGATTATGGTGACACGTATAAGGACAAATATGCACGAATAACCTATCACTAATGGAAGACTCCATAGGATGCCATCAACTATATATATTTGATTTCAACCAACTCTGATATATAGCAAAAAATATATAGATATCCTAAAGTCTTCTTGATGTCTCCTATATGATAATTCTTCCCATAAAAATGTCCACCCACACATGTACCCAA
Organism: Viscum album; assembly: GCA_963277665.1. Lineage (NCBI taxonomy): Eukaryota > Viridiplantae > Streptophyta > Magnoliopsida > Santalales > Viscaceae > Viscum > Viscum album. The sequence continues at coordinate 1,021,672,364 of OY728127.1, forward strand.
AAAAGTGTTTAACAGTATGGGTGACTATATAAATCCTCTACGTAAAACGCTATCATAGATTACATTAAACTGGTGTTATATGAAAACGAATTCATTCATATATTGTTATCTCCATATCCACTAAAATAAAAGATGTAATTAGTGATCATATTCTCTTGGATCTTAATAACATGCTTTATCTTGAAATATATTGGTGAATGGTAAGATTTACTCATTATTAATTGACCCCCATTAACTCTTGGATACTCTTACTAAATTTTGATGTAATCCAGGATTCTCTATCTAAAATATTTTCAAAGGTAACCCCAAAACACATCTTGATCACCTTCATGCATATCATACCTTAATATTAAACATTAGTGGTGTCCTTGACAGGAAAAAAATGTTCTAGTTTTCCAAACCAACCAATCACCTCCCATATATCATTCTTCCGTTGGAGAGATCATGGAAATATGACATTAATGTCCGTGTAAACCAAATTCCATTTAAAAATGGCATTGAAAGAGAAAAAAAGACTCCAAAATGATTCAAGAGCACTACATATATCTATTAAAACGTGTAATTGAGGGAAACAATATCAGTGATGTCACCATTAATACCCTACTATAAGAAAATATGTATCATATCATAATACATAATTGTAGAAACATGGTGAATAGACCATTGAGAACTATAAAAATAAATAAATTCTTAATTTATCATTAATTATGAGTCAGAAAAAAAATACCTAGAGTCGAGAATACCATTATCATGGAGTGAACTACCCAAATGGTTTTCACACTACATATGGTGTCAATGATTTCATAGAAATTGTCATCACCCAAGTGGTCCTATATAATAGACTCATGGGGAGATTATAATAACTAGACAATGGTTATAACCAACACTAAATAATCGTCCTTCATATTTAGATGAAATAATTGAAAATCCTGAAAAATCTCCCCTCCCCCTTTGATACTAAGAAAACATGTGGTCGAAACTTTTCTCAAGAGTGTCGACTATGAATTCCTTATCCATAGATTCTGGATGATGTAAAATTAAAAAATCTAATTCTATTTCACCCATGATATCTAATATAGATCATAGTATTTTTCTGAAAATATATATTTATGATTGATGTGAATATAGTGGAATGTGAACCTCACCAAAAATTGTTAATATCACCAATATTTAAGCACATTTATAACTTTTAAAACAACAAAATTAGTTGTTGGAATTTTTTCCATGTGGATTAAGTTGATAATAGTCATGTACCATGAAATTATACACTTATATAATCCTGAAGTCTAGACTATCTCTAGATTAATCAAATTATTCCACATATATATTACATGGATCAAGTAATAAAAGAATAAGAGCGGATGTTATAATTGTTTTCAAATCATTAATTGATGCCTGGAACATAGTATCATTACGGAATTTCACATTTTTTATAGTAAGAGTAGATAAATTTGATGCTAAAATTATGAATTAATTGATGAAATTATTATGGTATATAACAAGACCTATGATGATTTTTATCATAAAATAATTTCTTGGTTCCTACCATGGAAATACAAACATTAAATTCTCAGGTTCATTTAATGATAATGTTATGAAATCACATTTCTCGCGTACATTACTTTTGGGATCAAAAAATCCATTTTGAAACCTTCCTATATAAGTAGTGACTCTTCAATATTTCCATAAAAAATTTATGGTAGTTCTCATCCTCAATATAATTTCTCAAGTAAACCAGGATATCATCCACAATCATGATGATGAAGCAACTGAGACACTAATGGAATTTCTGGTTCATCAAATCTGAAATAAACTACATGATCATTCATTAACCCAAAAGCAATTAAATGATATTCATAGATTCCATACCCGCTATAGAAAGTGATCGTTATAGTATCAAACCCATAAAACTGATCCAATGATATCAGAACTGAAAAATGATTTTTTTTAAAAAAAAAATTCAATAATTAATTTGGGTAACAATTCATCCACCTTGATTAATGGGTTCTTATTTATAATAGCCGACTTATTGAGCCTCTAATAGTCCTTGAACAATAGAACTAAACCATTTGAATTATTGGAAAAGGGTATTGGGTGACCTATAATGGCCCATATTTTTATCAATATAATTTAACATCATATAATACGGTATTTGTTGTAAAACACATTCATAGCAAAGATATCCCAACCCAAACAAATAAGTAATATTTAAATAAACTAAGGACCTTATACTCATGGAATTTTATCTTTCCCATTAGAATTGTAACATTAACATTAGGAATATAAATCTAGATAATAGAATAGTAACATCACCCATGAATTTTTAAATTAAAATTTTCCATATTATAAATGAATCTAAGGTATAATTATATCATATTATAAGTAAATAAATGTTTTAAAAATAATAAACTAAAATTCATAATATTTATAAAACATCAATGATAATTTATATTTAAAAAACTAGTATTATAATTTAAAAGTTAATTTAATTCCAAAAAATTGATTCCAAAATTATTATTTTTTCATATGATTATAATATAATATTAGGAGACCTTAATTAACTTGCCAATGTGTCATAAAATAAGTTATAATTTTAAAATTGTTATTTTTTGAATAAAATAAGATTTCAAATAAAAATTAAATTCGATATATTTATATTGTTTTTTATAAAATGGAGTTCGTTTCTAAATTCTACCCATCCTTAAATGGTTACGGTTAATTTTTTGTGATTTTTCAAAAATAGTTATATAATTTTTGAATAGTAAAATTCCCAAATATATAGAAAATATAAATTATAATTTATATAGACTATTACTTGTGTCAATACTAATGTAATCACCATAATCTCAAACTCAAACTAATTATTTAATATATTTATAGTTAATTTTTAAACTATTCATTGTCATGAGCCAAAAATAATAATGTAATGAATAAAATAATCATAAACACATATCTCCTCAACTATAAATACCATCATTTATCATCACTTCACTTCACAACACCAAATATTTGGTGATTTTCTAAATTATAAATAATCCTCTTCCAAAGAATCTCCCCATGTCTATAATCCTTTCCTTTTAACAAAATACCAAATCCAATTTCCATAAGGAGTTTCTTCAAGACAATAATTCAAGTGGGAAAATCTTCATTCTTTTTATTTAAATTTATTTTCAATTTGTTTTATATTATTATTACCTCTTCACCACCCCTTATCCTAGTGGAATTATGTATCTTGTTTTTTATATATACTAGAATTTCATTATTTTAATTTAATAATATGTGATCAATAAACTTGTCATCCCAATTTTATTCTAAAAATTAAAAAAAAATATTATGTGAGGTGTTAATTTGTCGCCTTCTAGGATGTCCAGTTTTAATTTTCTTTTACCTCCTCCAAGGCTGATAAAAAACATTATAATGGTTGAAACTGATTTTATAATTTATTTTATAACCCCTTTTAGGTTTTGGAACTATCAAATATATAGAAGTATATAATATTAAAAAAACTCATTCTTGTTGATCAAAAAACATCCAAATTAAAAAAATGATTATCATTGAAATTTTATCTAATGAATTATCCTTATATCAGAAAAAAATATGTAAGACAATATAAACATCTTCAGGTTCATTTATAAAAATTAATTTCAATTCTAAAAAATTATTCATCCTTTACATGATCTTTTATACATGTATACAAGTGAACCGATCATGAAAAACATGAAGAAGAACAATACTAATCGGTGAAATTAAAATCTATAAAACATCATAATGAACATAAATAAACATAATAAAATTGTAATTAATAATATACATATTGAATAAGTTATGGATTTACTAGTTAATGAATCTAATTTTATTATCTAATATATTAAACTGAAGAAAGCATTCAGACATAAGGTAAGGGGATCCTCAAAACCAACTCCATTTTATTTTGGTTTTTACTATTTTATTCCAATTTTCAATGTGGATATTTTCTTCTATGTTCTTTAAATATGATTTCATTATCCTTAACATTTATTTTATGGGATATAAAATGTTCCAATATAATTTTATGAGAAATTGAAATGGATTTTCATAAATAACACATCATTCAAAAACACATATTTTACTTTTATTGAGATCGTTTATTATCCACTCAAGGTAGATGATTCATATTCCATGTATTCTATTACCCTTTTATTTTGGCAACCCTAAATTTTGTTCATGAATGTATTTTCATGAATCCAATTCCTTTCCATGGGTTATTTTATATCTAATATTGATATATGTTCTTTGTGGCATGCATGATAATGGAAATGTTATGATAGGATGTGTGTGCCCAAAATTATATAGTACTACAATGCATTGGGTAATGTGATTTATCTCATGATATATTGTTCAATACACATTAACATGATGTATCTAATGCTAATAATTTTCACTAAAACATGATAATTCATTTGTATTGATTTCATCCTTCTATACTTATATCTAATGCTTTCTCTCATGATTATGATGATGATCCCATGATTATGTTATTATGATAATTATTATGCTCACCCATGTAATATTTAATCATAATCTTATATATCCTGTTAAAGGTATTTTATCTCACACATTTTTTGTGTATATCCTCATGTGATTACTTGTTTTAAGAAGTAAATGAGAGGTACTAAAAAGCCGGATATGAAAGAATTTAATAATTTTTATATTCTGAAATGTTGTGTCCTATACTAATTATCCAAATACACTAAACATTTTGATCATGTATTTGTAACAAAATTATGTTTTTTATCTCTATAATTATGTAATCTTCATGTAAGAAAGAGTAGGGCTGATATACTTGGAATTAGTGCATGGTTTAGTTAAATTTAGATTTTTGGTTAGAGAACATTAGTGAAAACCATTAGTATGAGACTAAATTTATGTAAGCACCCAAGAATAGTTGTTTTAGAAAAATAATAAACATTGGGATCCCCCACGGTATTCTTTTAGATTTTATAAAACCATGGAATAAATTATCTATTCATAACATGATGAATTATTTTTTCAAACCATTTTAATTTTATAAAATGGTGCGAACTAAAAGAAACTAGGATAAAAAATCATTCAAGGGATAGTGTATTCATTTATTGAAAGATATTCCCAATTCCTCGGGTGGTGGAGTTCAAAATATCATAGTGATTCATTTCTAGCTATCTCAAGTTATGAAAAATATCCTAAATACAGTGGAATATACTCTTTCCCTTAAGTGGGAGGAGATGGATATCATCTATTTTATGTTGAAGTTAGAATAGAAGAATAGTGTATCTTTTAACCCAATAGTCATAGAAAAGGGGGTCAAATCAATGGAGGATAACATTCATGTGCTTCATTTTTTTGAGATAGAGAATGTGACTCTAACCATTTATCATTTAGATAGAGATGTTGACCAATGGTGGGCGTTGATTAATAATACCATGCAGAATGATTAAATTGAATGGATAGAGTGGGGAATACATTATCAAAATATTTCATAATAGTTATTCACCTCATACTCTGTGTTCATATATAGAGATAGAATTCATTGAATTGATGAAAAAATTCATATTGAATCTATCAACACATATGAAGAAAATTTTTCAAGGCCATGAAGGTATTCCATGGGTTTTTTATCAACAATGGTAATTAAACCGATATATTATTTAGTGGTTTAAAATAATCCCTATTAAATGACCTATAAATTCGAGACATTTGGATTTATGATGAAGTTATTCAATATGCCCTCAACTTTGTGATGGAGTTTGGGGAATGGTCCCATGGGGATGGAGATATGAGAAGAATGATGGATTTTTAAGCTATAGTATCTAATGAGAATGGAAGATAGAAGTCTTAGACACTCACTTGTAAAAAAATTGGGGGAAATTATGGTAATTACCTCAAAGGGACATAGAAATACTTAATATTTGGGTTAGAAGACCACCAGGCTCATGAATTTCTAAGAGACTTGAATAATTTGTCATATATACTGGTGGAAATGAGATAACCACCCATAGTCCAATGGATCAAATGTCTGGAGAAAGGAAAATATTGAATCTAGTTCACTAAAAATCATGTAAATGAGGGTAATCAGCATAATTAAATACAAAATCCACAGGAGAAAGGGATGTCTTATTCCATTACTAAAACAGAATTTGAGAAAGAAAATAAAGTTGTAAAAGGTACAATACTTATTCACTCAAGAATGGAAAAAGTATTATTTTGTTCTATTTCTATAAATTCCTCTAAATCTAGAAATTTTTCTCAAATGATGGAATCAATTCCTTGATACCATGAAGTATGTATATATATAAAAAGAACTAGTGGTACAACCATTTCAAACTATGTGTAGGAATCTTATCATGTTGGTGTGTGTGGGAAGATTCATCCAAATTATACCGTGATAATTCTGTTTTTGTAATTCAAAACTATAATGGGAATGTATTGGATCATGTTATATAGAGAGAAGATCACCTTCTGGTTATAGGAAAAATATTATCAAATTTTCAACCATCCCTTGATCCTTTACAAATGTAAGGTAGATCATGAATCTCTGTTGGAAAACCCATCAATAGTGTTGGTGTCAATTACCTATGAAGAAACATATCTCAATCAAATGGTTTTGTCAAATTAAGGTATCAGCCTAAGGAAAATTCACAGGGAATAAAATTATGTATTTCACAAATAGTTACATGGACATCACCAAGATCATGAGTTTGAGTTATCGAAAGAACTCATACCTAGAGAAACTCCTCTCTCAAAATGTCCCAACAGGATGAAACCAATCTATATAGAGTATTTAATGAATCAGCTTGAATAGAACATTTTAAAAGTGTTGATATACTATTTTTCATTTCCTTGGGGTTCATTACTACCAGTATTCAAGAATAAATATAAATAAATGATGTTCTGTATCAATTATTGGGAGCTCAACCAGATCAATATAAATAAAAATTATCATATTACAATATTTAATGATTTGTTTAATTAGTTATGAGGATCTAAATACTTCTCAATGATGGAGGATCAATTTGGATTTCACCAATTGACGGTGAAGAAAGAGGATATTCTAAAGACTACGTTCTTTATATGGTATGGGTATTATTGGTTTCTAGTGATCCCCTTCAACCTACTAATACCCCATAAATCTTCAGGGTTTTGATTAATATAGTATTTAAACACTACCTAGAAAAACATGTGTTAGTTTCTACTGATGATATTCTCATCTAATAAGATATCTAGGACAAAAATGATTAAAATATATGGATTGTGTTTGGGACATTTAGTAATGAGGATATATTTTCCATGTTTAGAAAGTGTGACTTTTTGATGTGTCACGTCATATTTCTTGGACATGTGATCAGAATTGAGGGAATGTCTATAGAACCATCCTTGAAAAAAGTAATTATGTAATGGCCTAGTCTAACAAGTGTTAGAAAAATATAGAGTTTTCTTGGATTTTAAGGGTACTACAAATGATTTTTGAGACATTTATCATGATTTTCTATCCCACTAACTATGTTAACAAGGTAATAGGTATTGTATGTCTAGATGGAAGATTATGGGGAAATATTCATGGATATATAGAAGATGACAATCACTACACCTATACTCACATTACCAATGGGTGTAGAATTTTTTTTATTTATATTTATTCTTAAAAATGGTTTAGGTTTTTTAGTCATGAAAAAAGATAATGTGATAGACAATGCCTCATGACTGTTAGAGATACTTGAGAAGGAATACCCAACCCATTATATAGATATAGCATCTGTGATTTTTTCCTTGAAAATCCAATGATAATATCTCTATGGTTAAAATTGTCACATATATAGTGATCACAAGATCCTAATGTATATATACACATAGAATGATCTCAACACACATCAAAAGAGATTGTAGAGTTAATAAAGGATTACATTTGATCTACTCAGTATCATTTTTGTATGTAAAATAGGTAGTTAATGCTCTTAGTAGAAAAGAACCTATTACTTTTTCCCTAATATGGATTGAGAAAGACCATATCTTCTTGGATATTCAAAGGATATATTTTGGAAATCATAATGATAGGGAATGCATCTTACCTTTCCAAAATGATTTCCCAACCAACTATCCAATAGATGATTAAAAAGGAACCATGTGATGATCTGGTGCTACAAAATAACGTTGATGCAATATAGGAGGGGTAGTTAGGGGAGTCTCAAATCAATTATAGTGGTTTTATTTGATTTTTAATGAGGCTTTGTGTTCCATCAACACCTTAGAAAAATAATGAAGTATTGAATAATGAACTATCTCATATTTATCTACCTATACGGGAGGTTCCAATAAGTACCATGATCTTAGCGAAATCATTTTGTGGGATAACAAGAAGAGAGAGATAATAGAGTATATATTAAGGTGATTAAATTGATATCTAGTCAATCCAAGTGATAGAAGTCCATATGTAAGATGAAACCATTTCTTATACCCATGTGGAAATAGAGAACATTCACCATTAGCTTCATCACATGTCTCCCAATGATATCCATTGGAAACCATACAATATGGGTTGTCGTTGACTGAATAACCAAGACTAACCACTTTTTCATTATTCAGGATGATCTATCATCTGAAAAAAAAAAATTCCATGACTTCTTTGAATAAGTGTTGTGGTTTCATGGGTTTCAAATTTTTATTGTCTATGATCGTGATCCATAGTTAACATCTATATTCTAGAGATGTCCCAAACATAATTTGATTACTAAATTTATTTTTAGTGTGTCTTGTCACCCGAAAATTGATGGAAACTAAATGGACTATTCCGAAACATGAATAAATGTTGAGAACCTAGTAAATATAATTCAAAGTTGGATGATATTAGAGTCTCCCATTAGTTGAGTCCTCATACAATAATAGCTTCCAATCATGTATTCAGATGCCTCCATATGAAGTTTTGTATGGAAAATTATTTTGAATTACAAAAAAATATGATGACAATAGTGAACAAAAGATAATAGGACATGATTTTTTTAATTGATGATATATAAGGTTCTTCCCATCTAACAATATATAAAATCTCCTCAAAGTAAGAAAAATATTTAAGTTGACAAGAATCTATGGGACATAGAGTTCAATATTGTAGATAAAGTCTTCATTCAAATATCCCAATGGAAGAATGTCATCTTGTTTTGAAGGAAAGGGAAGATTAGCCAATGGTATATTTTCCACATTGAGTCCATGATCACAAAGGGATAAAGGAAAATTGTCTTTCACCCCCATGAAATATGGATCTTGTTCATGATGGGTTCCATGTATCTCTCTTATGGAAGTATATACCAGTTCACACACATGTACTGAACTCAGAGATGGTACAGTTGGACATTGATCATCTTATGGGGAGAAGCTGGTAAAACTTCGAAACCATATAGATAACGTTCTTTGAAACAAGACTTCCCACCTTGTCGATTTTTTGTGGACAAATCATAACTATGATTAATTTAATTTTTAACTAGATAAAGTAACTCAGGAGAAATACCCACACCTGTTTTGGTAAAATGAAATTTTGAGGGACAAATTTCAAGAGGGGGAAAAATGTAATAACCAAAACTATTATAATTTTAATTTTCTTCATATAATTACATAATATGATATAAAACATGTATATAGAATTTAAATCCCAAAAAAAATTAAACTCATTAATAAATAATGAAATAATTGATATTTTTGGAAATTAGGGAACATATACTGATGGAATAGTAATTTGAAACATGGAATAGTAACATGACCATTAAGAATAGTAATACAACCAATCGAATAGTTATTTCACCAAGGAATGTATAAATAAAATATATCTATCTTATAAATGAATATATGGAATAAATATAACATAGTATAAGTAAATAAATGTTTTGAATATGATAAATTTTGTGTGGGTATTATTCTAAAACATAAATACTTATTCTCAATTTTATTATTAATAGAATAATATTAAATAAAATTGAATTTATAAAATGGAATCATAAATTAAATTTTTTTTCTTATTATTATTAGATACTTTAAGATACATTAATTAATTTTTCAATGTTTCATAAAATTATTTTTAATTTTACAATTGGTATTTTTTGAATAAAATATAATTTTGATAAAAAATTAAATTCCACATAGTTAAAAATTTTATTTCATAGATATTAGTTCATTTTTTATTTCAATACATTCAAAAATGGGTAGGGTGAACTTTTTAAAATGTTCTAAAATATACAAATTTATTTTGAAGAGTAAAATAATGTATTTTACTCTATATATACATTATATGTTATATACACTATTACTTGATTAAATTAAGTTGTAATCACTATAGTATCAAACTCCAATTAGTTATATATCATATTTGTTGGGAATTATAAAACTATTCATATTCTTGAGAAAAAATAATAAAATTAGGAACAAAATAATCAAAAAACACATCTCCCCTCGATAATAAATACCACCCCACATCACTTATTCTACTCACAACACTATTTCATTGAAGAACTCAAAATTTAAACAAAATACTCATTCCAATCCTCTCCCCCAAGTCCTGGATCCTTTGATCTCAACAAAATAAGAAATCCAATTCCCCTAGGGAGTTTCTGAAATAGAAAATGTTAAGTGGTAAATTCCCCTTTATTTTTTTATTAATTGCATTTCAATTTATTTTATTTTCTTATTATCTCCCCAACTCCCATTATCCAAGTGGAATTACAAATCTATTATATTATATCAATAAAAAAATTTATGATATTAGCAGAATAATCTATCATCAATCATCTTCTCCTCCACCTTTTATTTTAAAACTAAAAACATCATCTGTGTTGTATTAATTTATCACCTTCATGGATGTAATGTTTCCATTTTACAATTACCAACTTCATGGGTGGTCATAAATACATTAAAACAGTTTAAAAGGATTATAAAATGTATGTTAAATGATATAGAGGTTCTAGAACTAATATATATCATTAAAATTAAATAAAAATGAAAAAAAATCATGATGATTGAAAAACTGCCAAATTAGTCTAGGCGATTGTCATTAATGTTTTATCTAATTAATTGTCCTCATATCTTGGGAAAAATATATTATACCATTTATTGTTTTATAGGTTCATTATTAACATTTAATTTCAATTCTACACAATTATTCTTGTTTTACATGATCTCCCATACATGTATTCATGTGAACCAATCATGAAAAACAAGAAAAAGAGCACTCCAAAATGATGAAATTAAACTATATAGCTCATTGTAATGTTATAAAAACATAATAAAATTATACTTATTCATATAAACTAACAAGAGCATCCATATGTATTAATTACTAAATCTAATTTTAGTATCCCGGTTATTAATGTGAATAAATCATTCAGACATAAGGTAAGGAGGTCCTAAAACACAAGTATATGTTTAAATATAATTACATTATCCTTAAATTCTATGTTCAAGTATATTTTTCCTTCCATTATTATTTTATTATAAATTCAATGGTTCTTCAAAAAGAAAATCGTCTTTCAAAAAAAATAGTTTACTTCTCTTGAGGTTCTCCCTTCTTAATAAAAGAATTATGATTATTATTCCATGTATTCTATTCACATTTTATTTTGGGAACCCCAATGATTATTCATGACTGTATTCGCATGAAACTCATTCCATTCCATTGGATATTTTATTCCCAATATTAATATATGTTCTATTTGGTATCCACAATTTTTAAATTTTATGATGTGGAGGGAGAACCCAGAATTATATAAACCTCTAATGCATTTAGTTGTCTTATGTATCTCATGAGATAATGAAAAACATACCCAAACATGAAAGTAGATTTTTTCTCAATGATAATTATGTTATGAATATACACATATGTTATGCGTGACCTTGATTCTATCATTGTTCACAAATGTGTGTGGTATTTGACCAATAAGACATGATGTTTCATTTAAATTAATTTCAAAATTACATGAGATTATCAAATTCTTACTCTCATGGCTATGATAATGATGCAATTTAGATGTTATTTTGTTAATTATTATGCTCACTAATGATATATTGATCTATATTCTTATTTATCCTCTTACTAGGATTTTATATCCCCCCTTTCATTGATGCATATCCTAATTTTATTACTTGATTTAAGAATAACACAAGGTCCACTAATATTCTAGATAATTAGGAATTAAATAATGTTTATATTTTTAAATGTATTTTATGATCTTTATGTTCATAATACAGTAAACTTCTTGACCATGGATTTGTAATACTATTATGTTTTTCATCATCATAATGACTTAATAGGAATGTAAAAAAAATAGGGAAGTTATACTACCAATGGTGAAAAACATTGATTAATAAATCATTTCATAAGAAGATTATCCAAATATATAGTAATCTCTCTAAACGTAAAAGATTACATATTATAATATGGTACCAATATATGATATATACTGGAATAAATTTAGTCGTTAACACCACCTCCTTTCCCAGAGGATGACTAGAAAATTCATCTATGAAAAAATCAAGTATGTCTTGAGTAATTGTGTAACGATTAAAAAAAATAGGAAACATAATCAGGCACTACTACAATGGAAGTCAAAAAACTCATCTACTCTAGGAGGGATATTCATGCACTTCCAAAATTTGAATCCCACTATACATAAAAAACGTGAAATATATAATTAGTGTAAAAAATGAAAAACTTTGATCATGATAATAAATCCGAGAAAATTGGGTAATAATCCAATTAATCATAATGATAATGTCGAATAGATCAAGATCGAGAACATTGAAGTCCCTGGAAAACTCTTCGATAGCTATCAATAGAGAATAAGATACACATTGAAACCCCTACTCCTTCCTATTTGATATAATTTTCCCTAACCTATAAAAAATGAAATGATCTCCAAATGAAGTCTCATCATAACAAGAAATGGTATGATATAAAAACCTTTGAGGAATATATATCAAACTTTGTAGTTGTTATAGAAGATGAGATAAAGGTGGTTTCTCACACTATAGATAATCCTCCATCAACCTTAGTCAAAAACACATATGTTGAATAATGATGCTTCACTCTAGAAGCATGTGGCAAAAGTCCAATGGACAGTGAAGCTTCAAATTATTCTATAGTGGTCGTTAGAGATGAAGATAGCTGGTCATAATGGGTTATAAAAAGATTCAAAAAGAACATCTAATGATAGTTTCGATATTCAATAGAGTTGGGAATCATAATTTGCATGATACAAGAGTTTCTGGAATTCCTTACCTTGAAAATAATGATATAAAGTTAGGGAAACTCTACTGGCTATTTTTTATGGTTAATAGGGGTTCTACTACTGAGAACAACCTCCACAACCCTTGAAATTTTAATTCCAATTACACTTCCTTCCATGTGTGCTACTTAATCTACCTCTATGTATAAGAGAATAGCTAGAAAAGTTGATCATGACTATCATATCCATGTCAACTATATAAAAAATATTGTAACATTCTACATGTTTATTGATGATAGGATATCTGGTCAAAATCCATATAGGTATGTATGATATCTAAAAATTTTATTCAATACCCCTAATAAGAAAAAATATTAACTCTATAAAATTAATGGTGTCCTCCAACATTGAGTTCTCTTCCTACTAAAAAGAGAGTAATTTTATATATTTCATTATAATTATTGAATATCAATGGAGTAGTTGAAAGAAGTGGGTATTGAAACCTTTTTGATACAAGAATGCATGTTGGTCTTCATGTACTATAGAATCCCACCACTGCTTTTTGGGGCCCTCGAGAATGAAATTTTTACATTTGACAATGATAGTCTAAGGTGTGTCAAGGAAGGAGAAGATCTTATCGACCTTTTCAAGAAATTCATACAAATCTTACGGCTCATTTATACCCTTTATAGATGATGTTTTGTCACTTTTGAACTCTTAATATCAGCCTCTATATCCCCCACCTTCTATTTGCACCATAATATCATGGTTTTTAACTAATGATACATTCTTCTTCGTAACATGAAATACCCATATGAAAAACTCTAAAAGCTTATAATCCAATATAGGTTTTCCTTGGGGTGAATCTCTTATAATACCCTACAATGGACCCATGGAAGTCATATCTGAGGTATTTTTCTACACAAAACAGTAGATGAATAATTTATAGAAATTAAATACTCTCAATTTAATCTAGATGATCATATGTTGAATTTGAGATATATACCAAAACCCCAATAAATGATAGAAACATCCTGAAAAATCATTGTATTTTTACTCTCATAATAGTAAGAAATGACAATTAAATCACCATAACATACCACTTTTATCTTGAAAATACTATCTCATATAGACCACACATCCAAATAAAATGACAATTAATGACTAAACTCATTTCATACCAATCTATAATGGGTTGATGAGGGTTACCCTCTAAAATGACACACTCACCAATTCACCACTAGCCATAATGGAGTTCTTAATCCCTACAACCTATAGGCAACAACTGAATCATTGAACAACCATTAGAGGGAATGATTTCTCCATATTGGAAATGAGATACAAGCACAGATACATCAGTGGAATATACAATTATAAAGGATATATTCAATAATAAAATAAAGACTCTGAGTGCATTTCAACACACAAAAAACCATAATATAAAAGAAAGGGTACATATAAAACTACCAAATGGATAGCTAAAAATTGAACCTACCACTATAGTATATATGTAATTATTGTTCCACCATCTCACTGATAGTTACCCCAGACCTAGATAACATAATTCTAATTTCCTTACTGTAATTCTATTACATCACCTGAATAAAATGACAATAAACGATTTAGAAATCCACATGGTAATGTGTAGTTTTTGAGCTAGATAATCCATTATGGATACTCCCTAGGTGTTCCATATCAAGTCTCCATATAATAATAAATAAAATATAAAATTATGGAAAACAATTCATGATAAATATATAAACATTTCTTATTTCAAAATCATGGTAAAAAGTTCCCAATTTTCCATAGTTCTTATCTAATAACATGTAAAATATATTCCAATTATTATTTCTAGAAAATGTTTACATTTATCAAAACATGTAAATACCTGAAAAATTGTAAAAAGCAAATAAAAATGTCAAACATTCCTAGGATAACAAAATTAAAGTGTTTCAAAACCACTCATACATCAATCAAGGAGTAGTGTGCACAAAAATTCCATATAAATCATTCAACGTGTTGAGTTAATAGAGTAACTCCCCATAATTTGAACATAATATAATTTATATCATGTCTTAAAAACCATTAATCTATATTTTAATAATAGAACATCAACTCAACACATTGAACCCCCTTATACTAAGAATTGTTTTCCAATACTAAACCCTCAACTTAATTACTAAAGGCTCCATTGTGTGGAATTTTTTAATTCATTTTGAAAGGTTTAATAATATGTAATAATAAAATTCCTAACAACCCTTCTCATTAAAAAAATTCTAATAAAAGTAAAATCTCAATTGATTTTCCATTTATTTGAAATTTCCATTTAATTCTCCCAAATTGAGTGGAAACCCCATCAATTCCCAAAAAAAATCATTTATACATCCAAATTAACAAATGTATACGCAATTAATTATCATTTACAAATAAATTTAAAAATAAATAGCAATTATAGTACAAATTCCATGGGATTGATATAGATCAACCTTCCTACGACTCTTGTCACATGCCCACAACTAAAGGTTCCAAAAACATCAGAATGAATAGAACAAACATTTGATAAATGGAAGCTCTATCCTTAATTATCACATATTATAATTTTATTCCATAAAAATATTATTATAAATGTTATATAGAAACATAACTCACAAATCACATTCACCACGACACTACAAGGACTAGAACATTCCCCTGATTGTTAACACCAAAAAAGTATCTATAAAGGATTGAGAGTTATTACATCCTTGAAAATAAAATCTAAAAACACTACCCAAAACCACTATAGAAACCAAATAAAAAACATATAATGGAAAGTGAATGATCATTATCATCAATGAAAAGGGAACCAATAATTTCATATATCAAATCACTGATCAGAAACATACAAATGATTGGAATCCTCCCAAAATCGATGCTTACATCCTAGGGGTTAGAGAGGGAAGGTGTCTCCAAAATAAGATTTAAGTTAAGAATATAGTCCATAAGAACCTTATAAGAATAACATATTTAAATCCTAAGTCATTATTGAAAATGTGAAATCTATAGCTCTCATGTATTATAAAAATGGTTTCGCCTCTAATGAAAATCCCAGAGGACTTGTTCGTGAAGTGAGTTTAATTCTCACCATGTAAGGGGATTATGTCATGAATCCCGAATTCATTTATTTTTATTATGTTTCATTTACATAATATTTGATTACTCATATTTTTTATGTATTATTTTTGGACATTGTATGAATTGTTTTTTAGACAAGGTGCAGAGAAGGCATGCGATTTTGAGGCCCTATGTTCTAGGAATAAATTTTTAAAACATATTAAATATATTTAATCTCATGAATGAATTTTTTTTAGAAAAAGTGTAATAAAATATTAACAGGAATCTTTGATTAGAAATCTAAGTAAAATTTTGTGTTTCTAACTTTAGTTTAACCTACTCAGGGCTTAACCATAGTCAGTGTAGTGCATTTGTATAAAATTCATTGTGGGTGTGAAATGGATAAAATAATTAATTATATATTATATTATATTTCATTGATGAATTGACTTATCATATTATATAAATACATGGTTTTTCATAATTCATTGGTTTAGCTGCTAAAACATTGTGATCCATAGTACATTTGGAGAGCTCTGATTGAGATTCTATTGGCAGATGGTGACCGGATCATAGATCATTGACTAGTGTGGGATTGAATAAAAGGATTTTTCCTATTATCATTAAATGACTTATTTATTGATCATAGATCAATACAAATCCAGTTAGGACATTTATTTTTGTTTGATTAATTATCCATTCTTAACTTCAATGAAAAATGTGAATCAATCGACCAACAAATTGATTTTTCGATCAGTCATCTTGCAGGAAGAGTTTCTTTGGGGGTTTTATCAGGGGATTTATTATTTATTATTGATTATTAATTTATTATTCTAAAGGAAATAGATTTATTTTAATAAATACATTATCATTGTTTCATTCCACGTATTTCTGGTTCTATATTTCTCCCCTGATTCTCAATTCATAAAAGGTGTTCTTTATACATCATATGGTTCAAATTGAACCAATTAAATTTATAACTGAACAAAAGTTAAATATAGAAAAAAACTATTATTGTAGATTTGTGATCATAAAGACAAGATGGTGGTGTGACGATGGGAGTCGTGATGGATCAGACCTCTTTTTATACCTGATTTTGTGTTCGTCGGTGCACAAAAAAGAACACCGTATAAATACATTTTCCAAATGGATAGAAGGGCCAAAATGTGTTGATCAGTGATAGAAAGATGCATAAGGCTATCATTCCTGATTTTCTAGTGAGGTGGTTACCATGTCGAAGGATGGTTGAATGGATGAAAATGTGGAAAAAATATCTATGAATCTATAAAAATATGTGATACAAAGAATTTAATGTGAATCCAGATGTCATGTGGGCCACCCTATGTGGAAGATAGAGTTCCGGCAGTTAATTATGCATCTCATGGAATGTGACCCTATCAAATAGTGAATGACCTCTCCCCCAATAACTCGGTTTGTACCTCAGATGGTAAATGGACATGAGTTAGTGTACACTTATTGGATGACATTGTGAACTACCCTATTTGGACATGGCCTAGAAAAATAGATGGTCTAAGACATATACTAGTACACTGGTAGATTACATGGGAAGTCAACACACAATTTAATTCTACACAAACACAGAAATGTTACACTAAACATGGACCGTTTTCATGGGTAGGACATGGGGTCAAGGGATAGAAATTGAAACCCAAGTACACATCATGTACCATCTGAAATACAGATGGGAGCCCATATCATCTTTATCATAGACATGTTTCTTTAGGTTTCTTTCCTGATATCCTTTCTTTGAGGGTATTTATAGAATCACCACCTTCCTATTGGACATTGATCCCTTCTTTAGGACTTCTTGGATATAGTTTTAGAATTATTTTGTAAGGATAGAAGTGAGAACCTTTATTCATCCTCATACCCTAGGTAGAGTTATTGGTATCGTCATCACCAAAACTATAGAGGCATTGATATTTTATATGGGGGTTTTATCTAGATTGAGTTTTAGGTGTACTTCATTACTTTGGGATTGATCCTCTTCATTGATTCAAATATCTTCATACCTTATTTGTGTACTTATAGAGAGACCCAATGAGAATTACCTCTCAGACATGCACCATCTGTGTTATCAGACACAATAGTGTGCTCTCCAAGATGAGTGTTTTCTAGAATCATCATCCTTGATTCCAATTCTAGAATTATATGGTTGTGACTTACCTTTAGACTTTCTTTATTTCAGGAGTGTTTCATGAAATTATTCTTATAGTGTTTTGTACATATACCAGTGTAGAGATGGCTATATTCATTTGTTGAATCCATTGTGGTTTCTAGGTGTCCTAATTTGTACTGTTACACTCACCTCTGTATTTCCCTTTCCATAAAATGTCAAGTCCTATACTGAAGATCAACCTTTTTACAGATTCTTTGACCAACCCATACAATAATGTTCTTAGTGAGACTATCCAAAAATAGGTTTGTTTCATAAGTACTTTGAAAAAATTCGCAATTATACATTTAGGTTGGACTTTTTTTTAGACTTTTTTTGAGGCCATCTATTTTTCCAAGTTTTAATTCCATTACTTCTTGTCATTATATATTTGTGTTATTTAGATGTATTCATTCATGGTTGTTCAGTTGTTTTTACATTTCATAATTTTAAAGTCTTGAATATGTGTACATGTGTAAAAATACATAGGATTAGGCGACCCTTATTATTGATATGACATCTCAGAATTACTTTTAAGCCCTGGTACTTATTGTGGAGGACTTGGGTAGTTACATAATGTTCCCCTTTGGGATGGTTCATGATATGGTGGTATCCGAGTAGTTTGTTCTACCATAGGAATGAAGTCAGTTATTTTATTATTGGGAAATTATGTTAAGTGTTACGAGTTTGGATTTTAGGCTAGGGACACCAGTGTTGGGGCAACGTCCGACATATCTATACACCATGGATTTGATCACCTGCTTTTTGACTTTGTACATGAGAAAATTGGTTATAGGTAAAAAATGGTAGATGCATCATATATGAATTGGTTTTTTTCATGTAATTCTTGATTTGTCTCTCCTATTATACTCATTTAAAATGGTATATAATTTTCATTTTTGGATGTCACTGTGATGTATACCATCTTTGATTCCAAATCATGATAATGAGGAAGATATCCTCAGTGATAATGGATAAATACATGGACCAATTCTATAGATTTTATCTCTAGGTGTTGCAACATCTATGCCAACACCTATAGAGCAGTACTTGGTACCTATAGTGGTCGAGTATGTGGTTTCAGG
The DNA here is from genome assembly GCA_963277665.1 of Viscum album. Lineage (NCBI taxonomy): Eukaryota > Viridiplantae > Streptophyta > Magnoliopsida > Santalales > Viscaceae > Viscum > Viscum album. The sequence continues at coordinate 1,021,691,935 of OY728127.1, forward strand.
TTGAGTGCACTTCATGAGTTTCTGTGATAAATATCCTTCATGTTTGGAGGTGATCCCAACCCATAGGTGGTTGAGGACTGGTTATTTAGGGTGAACTACATTTTCCAATTGGAAAGTAAACAACCATATCATATGGTGTTCCACATGGTGATCCTTCTCCATGGCATAGTGGGAGAATGGTGGGGGTTACTAAATTAGTCTAATAATGATCTTACTATTTCATTTTCGAAGTCTGTGTGCCTTTTTAGAGATTTTTTCTCACTATCCATGCTAAGGTATGTTCATTTCCATAATCTCCTATATATCCTGTAGGGAAACATGACAATAGATGAATATTCACTGAGGTTTTACAACCTTTATAGGTATTTGATGAAAATGGTTTATAACCAGTTATTCGGGACTTTGTAAATCGACCGACATCTATGTAGTGAAATCTATGCTAGTTTTACCCATCTAAACATTCCTAAATATGTTGGGGTTCTAGAGAGAGAATTGTCAGTAAAGAGTTTCATATATGATCAAATACTTTCATCGATTGTTGCAAATGTGAAAACATGAAAAGATACCCCAACAGTAGGGTTTTGAAATCTTTCTTAGGGAGATAGACATGGGATACATTTTTGGATGTGGTCCCAAGAAAGTGATTCTATGTTTTAGAACTCTCAGTGTCGGTGTAGGAAACACAGAGAGATGAAGATATACTCATGTAATGGAAGAGAAAAACATTCTATATTTTTTTTTCAGGACCTGCCCCTTGGGGCCCATGTCGGGACTACCCCAACCCCGTCATCCATAGGCCAGGGGATGGTGACTAGCACCGAAATGGTGTAACACTAAAACAGGAAGGAATTTCCTTTAAACCTGTAAAAAATACAGTCTATGAACACAAAAAGATGTAACCATGAAGTAAAATTGTTGTAGTAAAAGTGGGTACTGAAAGTAAAGGGGTCAGAATACAAGCCAAACTGAAAGGTACAACTACAATAGAAAAATAGATAACACCTCATGAGATTGTCTGTCATGGAAACCAGTCACCTTCATGTACTACCTGTTCCAGGATCCTATAGTCTCATTCGAGCTACTCATCATCTTCACAAGACACCACAAGGTGCACGTGAAGCCCGTGAATTAAAATAATATAGGGGATGGTGATTAGCGCATTGAAATAATTAATGAGGTTAGTTAATGAGTTTTTAATTTACGAACCTCTTATTTTCCAATAGTGTGGTTACACAACAAATGATTCAATCCATTAAATGTCTTGAAAACCCATCAGTCCCACCACCACCACTCAATAAGAGGTAGGATAATAAAATAAAAATAATCATGTTATTTTATAATTTTTTTAAAACTTTCAAAACCTAAATTTTCCACCCAACCTACTTTGGTGAAAGTTAAGCCTCCCTTAAGGAAATCATGGCACTATGGATTCAACAGTGACCTATGTTTTTTTAATTTCAGCACTGGTTCAAATTATAGAAAATTTCACCCATGTCTTTACTGAATGTACCTTAAAAAAGTTAAAAATTATGTTTTGAGCACACTGGGCCTCAGAATTAGGCGCCGTCAATTTTAGCAGACTCATAGTAATCCTAAATAATTTAAAAAAAATCTATATAAATTTCGGGTCTTTAAATTCTTCTTACTATAGGTATTTTAATCTTCAAAATCTATAATAAAAACAGGGGAACAAATGGGGTTACTGAGAACATATCTGAGCCTCTTTCTTCCAAGTTCTCTCATGGAGGTTCTCGCGCTGCTAACAAACTCACACCAAAGGAATCGACTGTCAATAAAGGACTTTCTCGTTTAGATCCTCTATCTCTACTAGGAACTCTACAAACTCCACCCCATCGACAATGTATCACTCTCCCCAGTTGATAACATTCAATGGATCATGCACATACCTCATCAGCGGTGACACATGGAAAACATTATGCACCCTGAGCATCTGTGGGGGACGAGCTAGATGGTATTCCACCTCGCCTACTCTACTGAGGATCTGGAAAAGTCTGATGAACCTCAAAGATAGATTTCCACCTCATCCAAACCTCTTTAATCCTCATCGGGGTGAGACCCAAATGGTATACATGGTCTCCCCCATCAAACTACAGGGGTCTTCATCTTTTATCGGCATAAGACATCTATCAGCTCTGTGCTGTCTTAATCCTCTCTTGGGTGATCTGCACCTTCTCCTTGGTAGCCTATACCAACTCTGGACACATATGTGTCGATCCCATCAGTCTGTCCAGCATAGAGGTGGCCTGAAAGGTTGCCCATATATGGCCTCAAATGGAGACATGCCGATGGGGGAGTTATAACTATTTTTGTATGCGAACTCCTCTAGTGGAAGGTGGTCCTCCCAACTACAGCCAAAATAAAGGACACAAGAACGAAGCATTTCCTCGTGTGTATGTATCTCCCCGACCCAAGTTACCCAGAGTCGGTGCATTATTTTAATACATTGGCATGATTACGAGGAATCAAGACCTGAAGGACCAATCAGTTTAGTAGTCTTGGAAAATAGATTACATACATTAACATTACATTAAAATTTGAATCATAAAACACAGCATAGATAGTTCTTTGAGAATTCCATTTTTCCCTGTAGCTTAACCCTACATATCAATCGTAATACACTTCTTGGAATCCAGGTAAAATAAAACATAAGAAAGGGGTGAGCTCAGATGCTCAATAAGGGTAAATAATTTAGCAGAAACTTTCATAAATAAACATAAACATTTAAGGCAATGTATAACTAAAACAGAAGCCTTTTAAACTTTAAATTTAGAATAATATGGAAAAAATGAAATGAAATAATTCCATTAACTTATTCACATGGATATTCAACTAATTGAATAATCACATGAAATATCAATAACCACTTTCATAATCAGGTAATTCATAATGCCAGACTATCATAACCACGTTGCCATGGCCTTGTGACAAGACTACAAAAAAGATTTTGTCAAGGCCTCGTGTCAAGACAATAGTTTGTCTCATGAGACCTACCGACACATTGAGGACCTATAGTTAGATCCACACGTCACATACTAATTCCAATGCATTCCTCATATGAAAAGGTATAAACATAACATAAACATTCATATTAAAACTAGAATATGAAATGTCAATACATTACCCATAAACCATGAATAGTATAAAAATAATACATACATATGAAAACTTATCACAAAACCTTCAACACAATATAGAAGATTTGTATCATGATAAATAAACTTCAAAACAAGTTTAAAATCCATTAAAGGATTTTGACGTTGATGAAAATGACTTGTAAAACTCTTGGAGAGAAATACCAATTTTTCATGAAAACATTTAAAAGTCACAAATTTTGGAAAAGAAGTAATTTAAAGACATTTTTGAATCAAAGTTGTAAAACCCCAAGATTTTATGAAAAATATTCTTTTAATATCATTAATGTCTTGTGTTATATGCTACACCAAGATTACCTTGCGCTATACGCAACACCGTATTAGCTTGCAGTATACGCAACACTATTCTTGGATCGTGTTACACACAATTTTGATAATAGTTATTCTAAGAAACATTGAGTATATATATATATATATATTCAATGTATAAATGAAATATGGTTGGATTCTGTTATACAAAACAACGAAGGATTCTTTCACAACACGCAACCCTGACATGGCTTGCATTACACGCAATCGCGACCTTCCTCGATAGCGTGTGTTGTACGCAATACCGAGTGTTACTAAACAATGATATATTATTATAATATTGTTATCAACCAGCCGTTATGAATATTATTAACTAAATTTTGAATTTTATAACATTATTATTCATCTTACACATTTTCTAGAACATGTTATAAGAACAAAATAAATGTTTCGGGTAAAATAAGTATTTTTCAAAAAATACAGTTTTGCCACCTTTTGATGGCGCACCCACTTTAAATATAGTTTTTGAAATGTTTATAAGTTCCATTTGAAAAAATAAAATTATTCTTTGGAATCATGAAATAAAAATTTACTTTGGATAAATTTTTCATTTTATTCTGATGACTTTCATATTTTAATGAATAGTAAAAACACGCTATATTTTAATTAAAAACAACTTTTTTCATCGTAATATATTATTTGGTTAAATTATAATATTGGATGGTCTTAAAGTATAAATAGAATATATTTTTACTATTTAATATAATTTATGTCATTAGCATTGATTTTACCTTGAATTCGTAGGTTAAATCAATTCAATCTTTTGCAATGTTTTAAAGAAAACCTCGTTTTCTTTCGACAACGGAATTACTTTTAATTTAATTTCTGAAAATTTTGTGTATTGAATTTGGAAAACTGGATTCCATATTTGTAATCAGTGGGTCCAAATTATGTTAATAAGATACTTTTTATTTTTGGGCATTTTGAATAGTAACTACGGTAAATATTATTTACTATAGTTGAAGGTAAATCGAGTAATTAAGGGTAAACATAAGATTATAAAATTACCCTAACACTTGGAAAAATCCTATTTTATGACTAAAAGTCGACCCATATCACCTAAGGGTCATATTAGATTCATTTAATGGACTTTTTTACATCAGAATAAGTTAATTATTATTAAAACCAAAGAATGTGACAACATGTCACTTTCTTAAATCTTATAAGTATAATAATTTGAATTTAGTGATAAACTTTATGAAAATTCTAAAATGAATAGTATCCAGAAAGCTAATACAATTATCTACATCATAGGAATTTATTTAGAATATTTAAAGATTAAATAATTATCATTTATTATGACACAATGATGATGCAGTAATTATCTTATTAATGAAATATTGACATAATTGATGTTATAAATACCCAAATAAATGTAACGTAAAACATTTTATGAATTAAACTAATTCTATAGGTTAATATGACATGTTAGTATTGATTTAATTAACGTTTTTATAACTAATCATTCTGTTATGATTTTCACAAAAATCAATTACTAAATAGTGTCAAAATTGACATAAAAAAGTTTTTAAAATAAATATTATATTATTAATTGTTATTTTATTCCTAAAAATATAAGGTTCGTCCAAATGACTTAGATAAGGTTATATATATTAATAATAAACAACTTGGGGTTCGTTTGGCTTCTTATTGTATGTTTATTAACCTTATAGTATAAGAACACAAGAAGACACGGTAAAAGTAAAATTATTTAACTTAATGTTAAATCTAAATGATAAGGTTAACATAGGAACCTAAACTTGTCTAAATTATATTGGATGAGAGGATTTAGACCCATCCCCACCTTATCTTTGAAATAAATAAATTTTTATCTATTTAAAACCGAACGTGACTTTATAATAAAATAATATTTTTAGTTTTTCCAAAGGAGCCCCTCTCCTCCCTTATAAAAGGGCACCTCCTCCCTCTCTTCCTCACACCACTTTGAGCCTTCAAGCTCGGACAACCCCTGAAAAATTCCATTCTCCCCTTCCATAGAAACAGCCTAGAGGTTCTGGTCTTCCTCAAAGACCAATTTTATTGCCCTAAAAGGAGATCTCAAAGAGGCGCTTCAAAGAAGAGGTAATGTCCGTTACCGATTCTTTCATCTTTATTTCTTCTTCCACGTATTATTCTTTAGATGTTTCATTATTATGTAATAACATCAGTATCACTCATATACTGATATTTTATTATAAGTATGAAACAACACTATTTCACCATCTATCCATCCTACAGAAAATGAAATCACCGCACGTGCATACGTACGGACTACCGTCTCCACAACGCGATGAGATTCATTCTCCATGTTAACCATTTTAGAATGATTAAAAAGTATATATAAGCAATAATAATGAAATATATGAAATTATAAATCTACTATATTTATGTATATATGTATGTCATCTACTTAATTCCATTCAACTCAATGAGGAAACGAAAACAGCGTTCATGTGTACGTACGGCCTGCCGTCTCCATGAACGGTGTATTTCTTTCCATTTATCGATCTATTATATATATGTATATTCTGAATATATATTATATATAAATAATGTTTTATATTCTAGAATTAAGTAACCATGATCTAAGTAATCATACGAATAATTACAAGTTAAAACACAAATGACAAATGAGACGATTTTACCCAAAACGCTCTTTAACATGGAATTTACAAAAGAACGGGTAATATAAAGTCATAAGTGAACCATATATGATATCATAACAATGAGTATGATTCTGGAATAAGTCAATGACATTATTTAAATCATTATACAGGAGGTTTGGACACTTACGAAGCAAATCGGACCTAAGGTAAGGGAAAATATCACAATCTCATTTTTATCCGAGATTGTTTATACTTTGGTATTTACTGGGGTGTATTTTATCGTCCAAATTCATGTTTCCTCAATATGTAATATTTATATCCTTATACAGTAGTTTATATCCAATTTTACCCTTCGGTGAGTTTTTAGTAAAATATATGAAAGAAATCTTTTGTCGTTTTTCGTACGATGTACTTTTTGACTTTTCCGACAATAGTACGAGAAGAATGTTTTTTTAAATTATACGGCATGAATGTATTTTTAAAACATTATTTCCAAGAATCTTCCTTTACAAGTTTTCAAGTTTATTTTTAATCAACTTCTTTTAGTTTATAATTTTATGACATGTTAAGAAAGGAAAAGTGTTTTTGAAGTAGAAAGGATATTTTTCTCAAGAATGGAGTTCAAGTGTTTTATCAAAATTATTTTCCATCTAAGAAAATAAAGGGTTCTGTTTTTATCCCTATTATTACATTGATTTGATTATGTTGTGATGGAATTATATTTTTATGAATTCCTTTATCTTATATGAATTCTTTTATGATGTCACGATGTTTAAGATTCCCAATTTTATTACATGGGTTATGCTATGATGTATGGTTTTCTGATTTTGTGGCACACATAAGAATGGTATCATTATAAGATCTGTGGGACCTATATCTCCCTCCAATGCATTGGGTAAAAATTTTATATCTCATGAGATAGACATGGCTGGAACGGCAGGTTAAACCGGTTCAGTGAAACAGGACTGAAACGAGGAGTGAACTCGATTCAGAAATGGACTTTGTCCACTAAGGTAGTCTTGGCAATGAGTCTTGACTAATAAAAATTGATTCTCTATGATTATTTTTGTACACCACAAAGTTTCATGTTTTATGTTTTGATTACTGGGATTACATTTCACTACTATGATTTATCCCATGTTATGATATTATGATCTCTTTTGCAGGTTAAGATTTCCAAAAGTTATGTTCTTATGTATATGATGTGATTTATATTTATTTTGTTTAACCTTATTGAGAATTTGAGCTCACCCTTTTATGTTTTCTTTTCCCTAGGATATAAGGAAAGGTTTTAGGTAAAAAAAAGGGAAGATATTTATGGGTGATGTTGAAGATCTTTCACCACGATTAGAAGATTATATTCCAAGTTTCCAAAGACACTAAACTATTATAGTCCTTGTGTGTGTGTTTTTGTTATGTACTAAGTATTCCGCAAAATTAATGTAATTTCCATGTACACCAAGCTTCGGGTCTCTACATTTGGTATCAGAGGAAAGGTTTAGTCAACCTTTGGAAACTAGGATGCGAGAACTTTAGTGAGATCCCTAGTGATATTTCTAAGGTATGTCTAGTGATGTCCCTAAGGATAAGTATACGTATAGGATATAGTCCTAGAACTATGGTAACGATATTAGATTAAACCAAAGATGTTAGATATTGAAGTTACTCCCCCTTTATTATGATTTTTACCTCTCACACTATTCTTTTTGGGTTTTAGACGATGGTTGGAACCCGAAGGAACCGTGTTGATCAATGTAATGGACAATGCAATTATTGTCCTCCGAAACAAACAAATGTTATGGGAGATGGAGTGAAAAATCATGTTTCTATACTTACACAAGCTATGAATCATTCTGGACTTTCAAATGAGCAGACAAGGGAACAATATTCTATTGAGTCCTTCATGAGATAACGGCCACCTTCTTTCAGTGTGTCTTCTAATCCAATTTTTGCTGAAAAATGGATCAGTACTACTGAAAAGATATTTTCAGTTCTTCAATGTTCTGAACATGATAAATTCATCTTAGCAGTGTATCGTTTGGAAGGTGATGCTGATCAATGGTGAAATCTTATCAAGAATACGAGGCCAAGATATGAAATTGAGTCCATGGAATGGGACGAGTTCAAGAATTTATTTTTCAATAAGTACTTCCCTCGTATTTTTCGAACAAAGATGGAGAAGGAGTTTCTTGAACTAAAGCAAAAGGATGATGAATCTGTTGGTATATACGAAGCGAATTTTACAAGGCTTGCAAGGTATGCATCTAGATTTATCATCCAACCTGAAAGTAAAGTTGATCGATTCTTCATTGGGTTAAAACCAAATCATCGAAGGGCATCAGTTATAAGAGACTTCAGTAGCTATGAAGAAATTGTGCGTTGTGCTATCAAGGTAGAAATGGAAGTTGGTGTTACTTATCCATCTCATAGTTTTGACAAGAAACGAAAGATGGAGTTCAAGCAGAAATCTCAGAATAATGGTGAAAAGAAGATGAATGTTTCCTTATGCTCAAAGTGTGGAAAGAAGCATGGTAGAGATTGTCTTAAAGGGAATAGAAAATTTTTTAAGTGTGGAAAAGAAGTTCATCGAGCAGTTGAGAGTCGAAGTAATGGAAAAATGGTTTTTAATGATGTGAATAAAGAAAAGACTGTAGAGAATGCACCACGAACACTTCAATGCTTCAAGTGCAAGGAAATGGGGCATTATGCTAATAAATACCCTAATCCAAGGGTTAGTGATGATCGACATGAGCAACCACTTAAGCAAAAGGACAAAGGGAAGTCACATGCGATCACCATTGGCGATGTTGAATATGACAACGATGTGGTGGAATGATTAATTGTTTATGTAATGGGATTCCAAAATAATGTTGTATATAGTATCGTGGAATATTGGAATATTTATGTATTCTTCTATTGTGGTTTTCAATAATTTTATAGTACCGATAACCATGGAAAGTGATTGAGATATTTTTGGGAAAAAAAGATGATATGCGCATAATGAAGGGAAAAAGAAAAAATGAAATATTTGACAGTATTCATGAGATCATGATTGATATAAGGACTATGTGATTTCAGGGTTTGAGTATATAGAATTTTGAGGATTTTGGTATGTGGAAAGTGTTAACTTTTAACTACATTCATGTTTTCACTAAGGTTCAATGGGTATTCAAGAGAATACATGATTAAGGCCTTTGAATGTTTGGAATGTGACCAACAAGACATATCATATGATATATGGGGATCAACGATGGTATTAAATCTCTGGTAATCGTTTTCACTATATTATGAGAGTGGACTGCAGTATTGTGGATAAGCCTAAAGATTGGAATGGATTATGTTGGACATAAGTTAGTATTGTTTAAGGATAGAAGTTTTTTCGATATTATTGATGGGATGTTATAGTAATTTAGTTTTAGAAAAAGGACAACCTGCAGGATGGGCAACTGCCCATCGTATCGAACAAGGCCGTGGGAATCGAACCCACAACCGAAGTGCGACTGGCATTTATCGCCTACCACTGGCCTACAGGAATTCCCTGTTTAGAGAAACTAGTTTTGTTATATGAAGCGGTATGATATATGAAGTATAAGTCCATTTTAGGAACCATATATGATTAATCTCACTATAAATGGACTTATGTATTTTTTTGATAAATTTTCTAACCATTTGTTTGAGACAGATGGAATGACCCATCATTCTATCACATGATCTACTAACACATCACGAATGAAAAATTCAACTTCATTTCTTTAAGAGATGAAGTGGGAATTGTCCAAAGAATGACCAACGGTGAGACTATACCAAAATCACGAAAGTATTTCTTCTAATTCCAATTTCATAAACTTTAGGGAAATGATCTTGAAAACCAAAAATGTTTTCCTTGTGCTCTTATATCTGATGAATCAGATGGTACCTTAGATCGTCCCAAATTTATGGCTTTGTGATTGCTGGATTTTCCATAGCCATGTTCTCTACCACTCTCCATCAGAACATGATGATTATATTTTTCTCCCATATCCATATTTTCACCTATGATCTCCTACGTGGAAACCCAGTGATGAGTTAATTTGGGTAACCGTTACATTTCATACTTTAATTTTTAAAGCCATGTTTTGGTGTTTCTTTTTACGATGTGGGATTCTATTAAACAAACTTTCGAATAGAAAACCATTTATAACCCCGACGAATTTCGAGGGAGAAATTCATTTTAAGGGGGGTAGAATGTAACACCCCAAGATTTTTTGAAAAATATTCTTTTAATTTCATTAATGTCTTGTGTTGTATGCTGCATCAATATTACCTTGTGCTATACGCAACACCGTATTAGCTTGCAGTATACGCAACACTATTCTTGGATCGTGTTACACACAATTTTGATAATAGTTATTCTACGCAACATTGAGTATATATATATATATTTATATTCAATGTATAAATGAAATATGGTTGGATTTTGTTATACAAAACAACGAATTATTCTTGAACAACACACAACCCTGACTTGGCTTGCATTACACGCAATCACGACCTTCCTCGATAGCGTGTGTTGTACGCAATACCGGGTGTTACTAAAAAACGATATATTATTATAATATTGTTATGAACTATCCGTTATGAATATTATTTACTAAATTTTGAATTTCATAACATTATTATTCATCTTACACAATTTCTAGAACATGTTATAAGAACAAAATAAATTTTTCATGTAAAATAAGTATTTTTCAAAAAATACAGTTTTACCACCTTTTGATGGCGCACCCACTTTAAATCTAGTTTTTGAAATGTTGATAAGTTCCATTTGACAAAATGAAATTATTATTTGGAATCAAGAAATAAAAATTTACTTTGGTTAAATTTTCCATTTTATTCTGATGACTTTCATATTTTAATGAATAGTAAAAATACGCTATACTTTAATTAAAAACATCTTTTTTCATCATAATATCTTATGTGGTTAAATTATAATATTGAATGGTTTTAAAGTATAAATAGAATATATTTTTACCATTTAATATAATTTATGCCATTAGCATTGATTTTACCTTGAATTTGTAGGTTAAATCAATTCAATCTTTTGCAATGTTTTAAAGAAAAACCTGTTTTCTTTCGACAACGCGATTAATTTTAATTTAATTTCTACAAATTTTGTGTATTAAATTTGGAAAAATGGATTCCATATTTGTAATAATTGGTTCCAAATTATGTTAATAAGCTACTTTTTAGTTTTGGGCATTGGGAATAGTAACTATGGTAAATATTATTTACTATAGTTAAAGGTAAATCGGGTAATTAAAGGTAAAAATAAGATTATAAAATTACCCTAACACTTGGAAAAATCCTATTGGATGACTAAAAGTCTACCCACATCACATAAGGGTTGTATTAGATTCATTTAATTCACTTTTTTCCAAGAAAATAAGTTAATTATTATTAAAACCAAAGAATGTGACAACATGTCACTTTCTTAATGCTTATAAGAATAATAATTTTAATTTAGTGATAAACTTCATGAATATTCTAAAATTAATAGTCTCCAGAAAGATAATACAATTATATAAATCATAGGAATTTATTTAGAATTTTTAGATATTAAATAATTATCATTTATTATGACACAAATATGATGCAGTAATTATTTTATTAATGAAATATTGAAACAATTGATGTCATAAATACCCAAATAAATGTAATTTAAGACTTTTTATGAATTAAAATAATTTTATAGGTTAATATGACATGTTAGTATTGATTTAATTAACTCTTTTCGAACTAATCATTCTGTTATGATTTTCACAAAAATCAATTACTAAATAGTGTCAAAATTGACATAAAATTGTTTTTAAAACAAATATTATATTATTAATTGTTATTTTATTCCTAAAAATCTAAGGTTCGGCCAAATGACTTAGATAAGGTTATATATATTAATAATAATAAAACTTGGGGTTCGTTTGGATTCTTATAGTAAGTTTATTAACCGTATAGTAATAGAACACAAGAAGACACGGTAAAAGTAAAATTATTTAACTTAATGTCAAATCTAAATGATAAGGTTAAAATAGGAACCTAAACTTGTCAAACATTTATTGTATGACAGGATTTCTACCCATACCCACCTTATCTTCGAAATAAATCAATTTGGAGCTATTTAAAACCGAACTTGACTTTATAATAAAATCATATATTTAGTTTTTCCAAAGGAGCCCCTCTCCTCCCTTATAAAAGGACACCTCCTCCCTCTCTTCCTCACACCACTTTGAGCCTTTAATCTCGGCCAACCCCTTCCAAATTACATTCTCCACTTCCATAGAAACATCCTAGAGGTTCTGGTCTTCCTTAAAGACCAATTTATTTCCCTAAAAGGAGATCTCAAAGAGGCACTTCAAAGAAGAGGTAATGTCCGTTACCGATTCTTTCATCTTTATTTCTTCTTCCACTTATTCTTCTTTAGATGTTTCATTATTATGTAATAACATCAGTATCACACATATAATATAATTTTATTATAAGTATCAAGCAGCCCTATTTCACTATCTATCCATCCTACGGAAAACGAAATCACCGCGAGTGCGTACGTATGTGTAACACCCTTGGATTTCAGAGTGTGTTATTTCTAAAAAATAATTCAATAACTTGCACTACACGCAACACCGAGTTCAATCACACGATTAAAAGAGGTCCTGAATAGTGTTAACTACATTTTGAACTTTATATAATCCTTATAATTTTAGAATCCCTTTTATGAGTTTCTTAGTCATAATGCAAGAACAGATTCATTTTCAGTATTTCACTTTTATCAACTTCTAATAGTGAAACCTTTTTAAATACAATATTTTAAACTTTTTGACTAAATGGGGACATCAAAAAATTTAAAATGAAACATCCCAAGCTTCCACGGTACGCTTTCCTTTGAATAAAACAGTAGCGTGTGTTGTACGCAACTTGGAGTTCTAACACACCGTAACCAATCAAACTAGCTGTTATGAATAGTAATACATACTTTTTGAAGTTATATATATTTTATATTTTAAAATGGACTTCATTTTTGGATTCGGAATATCAAATTTAGCCTAAGGTGAAATTTTGGTACTTTTCGGATAACTTTCATATTTTGATGAATAGTGAAAATTACTAAATTTTAATTAAAAACAACTTTTTTAATCAAAATAATTAATAGTAATAAATTATGAATTTGAGTGGTTATAAAGTATATTTAGAATATATTTTTACTATTTAATATAATGTTGGTCATTGGACATAATTTTACAATTAAACTGAACATAAACAAGTGTCAATCATTTGATAGTTATTATCTCTTAAAAACACGCTTTTTGTTTTGACAGCGGGAATTAATTTTAAATTAATTTCTGCGACTTCTGTGTTTTGAATTTAGGAAAATGGATTCCATATTTGGAATCAGGATGTTCAAATTGTCTAAATAGGTAACTTTTATTTTTAGACATTTTGAATAATTACTGCGGTAAATATTTTATTTACCATGGTTAAGGGTAAATCCGGTAAATAAGGGTTAAAAAATAATATTATAATAATACTAAATTACCCTAAAACGTGTCTTAACCCTATTGGTTGATACATGGTCGACCATGGGTATCTTTGTGTCAATTTTGGGACCCCATGGATCCACTTGTAAGTGATAATGACACTTTATTTTAATTAAGTCAAAATGAATACAAAAATGACACAAGCATATATCTTTTAGAAAAACAATTGTTACATAGGGTTATATAAGTTGGATTTTAGATTATAAATATTCATTAGAAAGATCAAACGATTTCCTACATAATGATATTTTATTTTTAATTTTTAGACATTAAATAATTTATTTTATTTATGACACAAAGATGATGCAGTAATTACTATAATAGTGAAAAATTAAAATAATTGATATTATAAATACCCAAAAAAATATAATATGAAACTTTTAATGAATTAAACTAATTTTATAGGCTAATATGATATATTAGGATTGATTTAATTGACTTTGTTCGAAGTAATCAATCTTTTATGCATTTCACAAAAATCAACTATTGAATAGTGTCAAAATTGACATAAAAGAGTTTCTAAAAAACATATTATATTATTAATTGATATTAAATTCTTAAAAATCTAAGGTTCGGCCAAGAGACTTATATAAGGATAGGTTCATCATTAATGGACCACTTGGGGGTCTCTTGTATGTATTTAGTATGTTTATTATCCATATTATATAAAAATACAAAGAGACATTGTAAAAGTGAAACTAATTAACTTAGAGTTAATACTTAAAGATAAGGTTAATATAAGTACCCAAACCTGTCTAAATTATATTGGTTGAGTGGTTTTCGACCTATCCCCACCTTAACCTTTGAATAATCAACTTTGGAGCCTTTAGAAACCGAATATGAATTTATTATAAATTAATATTTCTAACTTTTCCAAAGGTGCCTCTCACCCCTCTTATAAAAGGGCACTCTTCCTTCTCATTTCTTCACACCTTCAAAGCCTTTGGGATCAGCAAAACTCTTCCCACATACTCTCCCAACATCCCTCACTACAACCTAGGGGCCTTAGTTTGATCAGAAAGCCAACCTAATGAGCCCTTTTGATCAAATCAAAAGGAAGAACCCGAAGAAGAGGTAATGATTTCACCACCCTTCTCCAAGTTCATTTCTTCTTCCACTTCCTCTTTCTTTGTTCTTACCATTATAAAATAATAACTCTAGTATCTTACATATACTGTGATTTTATTATAAATATGGTACAACCATATTCATTATTCTATCCACCCTTTGAATAACATGTCACCATACGTGCGTACGTACGGCTTACCGTCTCCACGTCGTGGTGTAATTGTTATTCAATATAATATTATTTGGATGGGTATAATAATGATGTGTAACTCCTGTAAATAATAAATATAACATGTTAATGATTCTGTATATATGATATACCATCCATTTATATATTATTTTAATATCAAAAGAATGATATTGTCGCTCGTGCGTACGTACGGACTACCGTCTCCACGAACGCGATGAGATTCATTCTCCATCGTATCCATTCAAGTATAATTATCCTTTGATGATTTAAAAATGATGTTTAAGGACTGGATATCATTCTGGATATGAATAAGATACAACAACCATGGCTTATGTAACAAAACATATAAAAGAAAATGAGTAAGTTAACTCCCGAAACGACGATAATTCTAAGATATTATTAACAAATCAATGTTAAAAGATCATATATGATATCATATTAATATATATGATTCTTGTATAATTTAATAACAACTATTTCACCATTATACAGGAGGTTAACCTACCCCAACCAAGGAAAAGTACAGGGTAAGGGTTTACTTTACAACCTCTTCATTATCCAAGGTTGTTTATACGTAATAATCTACTGGGATCTCTTTATCATCCACATCCATGTTTCTTAAAAATGCATTTCAAAACATTTTTACTATTTACTAGAATATGAGTTAAATTCATTTATACCCTTTTTGACTTTTATAAGTGGGTTATAAAGGAATCTTTCGGTCGTTTTCAAAACAAGGTCCTTTTTAACCTTTTCGACAGAATTAAGGTAAGAATGTTTTTTTAACTTATACGGCGGATGCGGCTATTTTCCGCCGTTATAAAATCTTCAAATCTTCCCTTAAAAGATTATAAGAATATTTTAAAAGAAAATGTTTTATTTTATATGGATCTAAAATTATTTCAAAATAAAAGGAGACATTTCTTTAAAAAGAATTTTGATTTCATCTATGTCAACATCCTTTGATGGATTTTAAGATTATTTGAAGTTGATTTATTATGATACAAAACTTCTATATTGTATTGAAGGTTTTGTGATATGTTTGACTGTGGATGTGCTATTTTTATACCATTCATAGTTTATGGTGAAAGTATTGACATTTCGTATGCTAGTTTTAATACGAATGTTTATGTTATGTTTAAACCTTTTCATATGGGAATGCATTGGACTTAATATGTGACGGGTGGAGCCCGCTATAGCTCCTCGATGCATCGGTAGGTCTCATGAGACAAACTAGTGTCTTGGCACAAGGCCTTGACAAAATCTTATTTGTAGTCTTGGCACGAGGCCTTGGCTATGTGGTTATGATAGTCTGGCATTATGCATTCCATCATTATGAAAGTGGTTATTGATTTTTCATGTGATTATTCGATTAGTAGAATAACCATGTGAATAAGTAAATGGCATTATTTCATTTCATTTATGCCATACTATGTTGAAAGTTCAAGTTTTAAAGGCTTTTGTTTTAGTTATACATTGCCTTAAATGTTTATTCATATTTATGAAAGTTTCCGCTATATTGTTATCCTTACTGGGCATTTGAGCTCACCCATTTTCTATGTTTTATTTTTCCCAGGAAGTGAAGAAGTAAATTATGAATGACCTGCAGGGATATTATGTGGGGATATGAGTGTGGATTATGGAGACAATATTTTGTTGTAGTAGTTTTTCGTTTAATGATGTATTGTAAACCTTATGAATATATCTAGTGTTTCCAAGGCTACTAAACCAATCGGTCTTTCGAGATTTGATCTTTCTTGTGATCATGCCAATGTTACGAAGTAATGCACCGACTCTGGGCAGCTGGGGTCGGGGCGTTACAGTTGGTATCAGAGGAAGTTTAGTACAAACCTTGGAAGCTAGATTTAGATAAACTCTGATTAGAGCACGTAGACCTAAGATTAACTTTGAGGATTAGTATAGAAGAACTTCCTAGAATTGTGGTATTGTAGAGATTTTGTGAGTTTTCCGAGCAATACATCCCTGTCTGGATACGAGCAGGTAGAGGCGGCTATGGCACAGATGTACCTAGGGGTAAAACCCGGAAACACCGCTTTGAGCTAGACTCGAACGGGAACTGGTGCACGACAATGGGCCTTGCTGCACTCTTGGTTACGACACTCCCGGGGGATATGCTTAGGATAACTCTCATTTTCTTTACAAATCATTTTGAAGGGATTATGAGTATATACTTCCTCAAAGAAAACATTCTAATGATTATGGATTATATCCATAAATAGTTCAATTTATGTTAAGTGTTTTATAAGTATGGGATTATGTATTTTGATTCATAAACTGATCTAGTGTATGCCATTGTTTAGAAATGGCGCCCAGTAGAAGGAATGAGAACTCCAGAAATGCACATGATCCAAAGAGAAGGAAGGATCATATCTTTCATGGTCTTAAGCTATAATTTATAAGAGAAATAGTCTCCCATGTATTATCATCATATGAAGAAATAATATCATGTGTTGATAATATAAGTAAAGAGTTTACTGAGTCTTATGGCTTTGAAGGGAAGCAAGAGAAGAAAAGGATGGAAGAGAGAAAGATGGATAAAGGGAAGAGGGAAAAGAAGAATTTTCCCATCTGTGGTAACTGTGGAAAGAAACACCCTGGAACTTGCCTGAAAGGAATGGGAGTTTGTTATAAGTGTGGAGGAAAAGGGCACAAAGTACGTGACTGCAAGGGTAAGAAAATGGTTTCAAATGTACAATGCTTCATTTGCAAGGAGTTTGGACACTACGCGAACCTATGTCCCAGTCATCAGACTATGCCGCAAATGATGTTATTGGATAATAATCATGTTATGATACTACCACAGATGAAGAGGGATGATTAGAGTTCTTATGTTGATTATGTCAATTGAGTGTTGTATCAACAATGTACTTGTTACAATAATCATGGAGTATATAAGGATTGTACTACAGTACTATTTCATTAAGGACTTGAGATTGTGTGGAACAAAGAAAAGTTACTCATTAGCAGGATAGATTTTTGGAAAATAGATGGTTGAGAGAATGATAAACCATAATATAGTTCTGATACTGAGGTAGTGATTTTGGAATAATATGTGATTGTTTTGGATAAATAATATTGGATATTCTTGACTACCTTGGAACTGATTAATGATTTGTATATTCCATCATTGTTGGGGTTTAAAACATTTTTGGATTAATGACGTATATCCAGCATTCTATATGAAATAAGGGAGCATGAATGTAATCAATAAGGAATATGGTAATACATGATGAAGGTATTCATATGCTATTACGGGGTAAAAAGGATCTATATTATGTTTACCTTCCTTATGAATGTTGGACTGTGAGTTTGGACAGAAGTATTTTGGATAGTTCTAGTTTGGATTATTTTGGATTGCCATAAAAGGACAACCCGGAGGTCGGGCGGCAACCCGTCGCGTCCGGCAAGGCTGCGAGACTTGAACCCGCAACCAAAGGGCGACAAGGGTGTATCACCTACCACTATCCCACGAGAGGTCCTGGATTAAATAAAGTAGTTTTTAAAAGATCTGGTAGATGAATTATAAATTCGTTTATTTTGGAACCCTCTATGAATAGTATAAATAGAATTTTTTTTACGAGTGAATGATGAGTTTTGGTAGAAATTTATTAATGGATAAAACTCTAATTATAAACTAAGTATATCTCCTTATGATCTTATCCAATCTCATTAATAAATTCCTCATCATTAATAAAAGGAACTTATAACAAAAATGTTGTCCTAGATGGTACCTTAAATCATCACTAATTTATGGCTTTGGGATTGTTGTCCTTTTCATAGCCATGTTCTCTACCACTCTCCATCAGATAATTGATGGCTA
Source organism: Viscum album (assembly GCA_963277665.1). Lineage (NCBI taxonomy): Eukaryota > Viridiplantae > Streptophyta > Magnoliopsida > Santalales > Viscaceae > Viscum > Viscum album. The sequence goes on from OY728127.1 coordinate 1,021,710,690, forward strand.
GATTTTTCTTCCATATCCATATGTTCTTACATGGAACCCTAGTATGTGTTATTTTCGGTAATCTTCATACTTTCCACTCTTTATTTTAAATAGAGGCCTCATTAATTCATTTTTCGATGTGGGATTTCAACTAAGATATTTTGAAATGTCAAAAATGTGTTGTCCCAATACCATATATTTTGTTGAACCGATGGTACTTCAAATCATCATGGATTGATGAGTTTAAGGACCTCAATTTTATACTTGTTTGTGATTGATGACCTCAATCACTACCTATAAATATTTACGTTTTTCCTCCAATTATATGTCTCTAATTGCCACCAATGTTCTCCTAATCGAGATCATAATTTGGTGGTGACCCTTTAATTTCTCTTTTCCTCATATTAAGACTAAATTTTAGTAACCCAATTTCTGATGTGGGTTTTCCCACAAATATATTTTCTACTTTCAACCTTTTATTTTTGAAGAACAATTTCAAATTGCGAGGACGCAATTTATTGAAGAAGGGGAGAATGTAACACCCCAGGATTTCAGAGTGTGTTATTTCTTAAAAATAATTCAATAACATGCACTACACGCAACACCGTGTTCAATCACACCATTAAAAGAGGTCATGAATAGTATTAACTACATTTTGAACTTTATATAATCCTTATAATTTTAGAATCCCTATTATGAGTTTCTTAGTCATAATGCAAGAACAGATTCATTTTCAGTATTTCACTTTTATCAACTTCTAATAGTGAAACCTTTTTAAATACAATATTTTAAACTTTTTGACTAAATGGGGACATCAAAAAATTTAAAATGAAACATCCCAAGCTTCCACGGTACGCTTTCCTTTGAATAAAACAGTAGCGTGTGTTGTACGCAACTTGGAGTTCTAACACACCGTAACCAATCAAACTAGCTGTTATGAATAGTAATACCTACTTTTTGAAGTTATATATATTTTATATTTTAAAATGGACTTCATTTTTGGATTCGGAATATCAAATTTAGCCTAAGGTGAAATTTTGGTACTTTTCGGATAACTTTCATATTTTGATGAATAGTGAAATTACTAAATTTTAATTAAAAACAACTTTTTTAATCAAAAAACTTAATAGTAATAAATTATGAATTTGAGTGGTTTTAAAGTATATTTAGAATATATTTTTACTATTTAATATAATGTTGGTCATTGGACATAATTTTACAATTAAACCGAACATAAACAAGTGTCAATCTTTTGATAGTTATTATCTCTTAAAAACACGCTTTTTGTTTTGACAGCGGGAATTAATTTTAAATTAATTTCTGCCACTTATGTGTTTTGAATTTAGGAAAATGGATTCCATATTTGGAATCATGATGTTCAAATTGTGTAAATAGGTAACTTTTATTTTTAGACATTTTGAATAATTACTGCGGTAAATATTTTATTTACCATGGTTAAGGGTAAATCCGGTAAATAAGGGTTAAAAAATAATATTATAATAATACTAAATTACCCTAAAACGTGTCTTAACCCTATTGGTTGATACATGGTCGACCATGGGCATCTTTGTGTCAATTTTGGGACCCCATGGATCCACTTGTAAGTGATAATGACACTTTATTTTAATTAAGTCAAAATGAATACAAAAATGACACAAGCATATATCTTTTAGCAAAACAATTGTTACATAGGGTTATATAAGTTGGATTTTAGATTATAAATATTAATTAGAAAGATAAAAAGATTTCCTACATAATGATATTTTATTTATAATTTTTAGACATTAAATAATTTATTTTATTTATGACAAAAAGATGATGCAGTAATTACTATAATAGTGAAAAATTAAAATAATTGATATTATAAATACCCAAAAAAATATAATATGAAACTTTTAATGAATTAAACTAATTTTATAGGATACTATGATATATTATGATTGATTTAATTTACTTTGTTAGAAGTAATCAATCTGTTATGAGTTTCACAAAAATCAACTATTGAATAGTGTCAAAATTGACATAAAAGAGTTTTTAAAACAAATATTATATTATTAATTGATATTAAATTCCTAAAAATCTAAGGTTCGGCCAAGAGACTTATATAAGGATAGTTTCATCATTAATGGACCACATGGGGGTCTCTTGGATGTATATAGTAAGTTTATTAACCATATTATATAAAAATACAAAGAGACATTGTAAAAGTGAAACTAATTAACTTAGAGTTAATACTTAAAGATAAGGTTAATATAAGTACCCAAACCTGTCTAAATTCTATTGGTTTAGTGGTTTTCGACCTATCCCCACCTTAACCTTTGAATAATCAACTTTGGAGCCTTTAGAAACCGAATATGAATTTATTATAAATTAATATTTCTAACTTTTCCAAAGGTGCCCCTCACCCCTCTTATAAAAGGGCACTCCTCCTTCTCATTTATTCACACCTTCAAAGCCTTTTGGCTCGGCCAAACTCTGCCCAAATACTCTCCCAACATCCCTCACTACAACCTAGAGGCCTTAGTTTGATCAGAAAGCCAACCTAAGGAGCCCTTTTGATCAAATCAAAAGGAATAACCCGAAGAAGAGGTAATGATTTCACCACCCTTCTCCAAGTTCATTTCTTCTTCCACTTCCTCTTTCTTTGTTCTTACCATTCTAAAATAATAACTCCAGTATCTTACATATACTGTGATGTTATTATAAATATGGTACAACCATATTCAGTATTCTATCCACCCTTTGAATAACATGTCACCATACGTGCGTACGTACGGCTTACCGTCTCCACGTCGTGGTGTAATTGTTATTCAATATAATATTATTTGGATGGGTATAATAATGATGTGTAACTCATGTAAATAATAAATATAACATGTTAATGATTCTGTATATATGATATACCATCCATTTATATATTATTTTAATATCAAAAGAATGATATTGTCGCTCGTGCGTACGTACGGACTACCCTCTCCACGAACGCGATGAGATTCATTCTCCATCGTATCCATTCAAGTATAATTATCATTTGATGATTTAAAAATTATGATTAAGGACTGGATATCATTCTGGATATGAATAATATAAAACAACCACGGCTTATGTAACAAAACATATAAAAGAAAATGAGTATGTTAACTCCCGAAACGACGATAATTCTAAGATATTATTAACAAATCAATGTTAAAAGATCATATATGATATCATATTAATATATATGATTCTTGTATAATTTAATAACAACTATTTCACCATTATACAGGAGGTTAACCTACCCCAACCAAGGAAAAGTACAAGGTAAGGGTTTACTTTACAACCTCTTCATTATCCAAGGTTGTTTATACGTAATAATCTACTGGGATCTCTTTATCATCCACATCCATGTTTCTTAAAAATGCATTTCAAAACATTTTTACTATTTACTAGAATATGAGTTAAATTCATTTATACCCTTTTTGACTTTTATAAGTGGTTTATAAAGGAATCTTTCGGTCGTTTTCAAAACAAGGTCCTTTTTATCCTTTTCGACAGAATTAAGGTAAGAATGTTTTTTTAACTTATACGGCGGGTGCGGCTATTTTCCGCCGTTATAAAATCTTCAAAGCTTCCCTTACAAGATTATAATAATATTTTCAAAGAAAATGTTTTATTTTATATGGATCTTAAATTATTTCAAAATAAAAGGAGATATTTCTTTAAAAAGAATTTTGATTTCATCTATGTCAACATCCTTTGATGGATTTTAAGATTATTTGAAGTTGATTTATTATGATACAAAACTTCTATATTGTATTGAAGGTTTTGTGATATGTTTGACTGTGGATGTGCTATTTTTATACCATTCATAGTTTATGGTGAAAGTATTGACATTTCGTATGCTAGTTTTAATACGAATGTTTATGTTATGTTTAAACCTTTTCATATGGGAATGCATTGGACTTAATATGTGACGGGTGGAGCCCGCTATAGCTCCTCGATGCATCGGTAGGTCTCATGAGACAAACTAGTCTCTTGGCACAAGGCCTTGACAAAATATTATTTGTAGTATTGGCACGAGGCCTTGGCTATGTGGTTATGATAGTCTGGCATTATGCATTCCATCATTATGAAAGTGGTTATTGATTTTTCATGTGATTATTCGATTAGTAGAATAACCATGTGAATAAGTAAATGGCATTATTTCATTTCATTTATGTCATACTATGTTGAAAGTTCAAGTTTTAAAGGCTTTTGTTTTAGTTATACATTGCCTTAAATGTTTATTCTTATTTATGAAAGTTTCCGCTATATTGTTATCCTTACTGGGCATTTGAGCTCACCCCTTTTCTATGTTTTATTTTTCCCAGGAAGTGAAGAAGTAAATTATGAATGACCTGCAGGGATATTATGTGGGGATATGAGTGTGGATTATGGAGACAATATGTTGTAGTAGTAGTTTTTCGTTTAATGATGTAATGTAAACCTTATGAATATATCTAGTGTTTCCAAGGCTACTAAACCAATCGGTCTTTCGAGATTTGATCTTTCTTGTGATCATGCCAATGTTACGAAGTAATGCACCGACTCTGGGCAGCTGGGGTCGGGGCGTTACAGTATGGACTACCGTCCCCACGACGCGATGAGATTCATTCTCAATGTTAACCATTTAAGAATGATTAAAAAGTATATACAAGAAATAATAATGAAATATATGACATTATAAAGCTAATTGATTTATGTATATATGTATGTCATCTACTTAATTCCATTCAACTCAATGAGGAAACGAAAACAGCGTTCATGCTTACGTACGGCCTACCGTCTCCATTAACGGTGTATTTCTTTCCATTTATCAATCTATTATATATATGTATATTCTGAATATATATTATATATAAATCATTTTTTATATTCTGGAATTAAGTAACCATGATCTAAGTAATAATATGAATAATTACAAGTTAAAACACAAACGACAAATGAGACGATTTTACCCAAAATGCTCTTTAACATGGAATTTACAAAAGAACAGGTAATATAAATTCATAAGTGAACCATATATGATATAATAACAATGAGTATGATTCTGGAGTATGTCAATGACATTATTTAAATCATTATACAGGAGGTTCGGACACTTACGAAGCAAATCGGACCTAAGGTAAGGGAAAATATCACAATCTCATTTTTATCCGAGATTGTTTATACTTTGGTATTTACTGGGGTGTATTTTATCATCGAAATTCATGTTTCCTAAATATGTAATATTTATATCCTTCTACAGTATTTTATATCCAATTTTACCCTTCGGTGAGTATTTAGTAAAATATATGAAAGGAATCTTTTGTCGTTTTTCGTACGAGGTACTTTTTGACTTTTCTGACAATAGTACGAGAAGAATGTTTTTTAACTTATACGGCATGAATGGATTTTTAAAACATTATTTACAAAAATCTTCCTTTACAAGTTTTCAAGTTTATTTTTAATCAACTTCTTTTAGTTTATAATTGTACGACATGTTAAGAAAGGAAAAGTGTTTTTGAAGCAGAAAGGATATTTTCCTCAAGAATGGAGTTCAAGTGTTTTATCAAAATTATGTTCCATCTAAGATAATAAAGGGTTCTATTTTTATCCCTATTGTTACATTGATTTGGTTATGTTGGGATGGAATTATATTTTTTTGAATTGCTTTATCTTATATGAATTGTATTATGATGTCACGATGTTTAAGATTCCCATTTTTATTACATGGGTTATGCTGTGATGTATGGTTTTCTGATTTTGTGGAACACATAAGAATGGTATCATTATGAGATGGTTGGGACCTATATCTCCCTCCAATGAATTGGGTAAAGATTTTATATCTCATGAGATAGACATGGATGGAACGGCAGGTTAAACTGGTTCAGTGAAACAAGACTGAAACGAGGAGTGAACTCGGTTCAGAAATGGACTTTGTCCACTAAGTTAGTCTTGGCAATGAGTCTTGACTAATAAGAAATGATTCTCTATGATTATGTGTGTATTCCACAAAGTTTCATGTTTTATGTTTTGATTATTGGGATTACATTTCACTACTATGATTTATCCCATGTTATGATATTATGATCTCTTTTGCAGGTTAAGATTTCCAAAAGTTATGTTCTTATGTATATGATGTGATTTATAGTTATTTTGTTTACCCTTACTGAGCATTTGAGCTCACCCTTTTATGTTTTCTTTTCCCCAGGATATAAAGAATGGTTTTAGGTAAAAATAAGGGAAGATATTTATGGGAGATGTTGAAGATCTTTCACCATGATTAGAAGATTATATTCCGAGTTTCCAAAGACACTAAACTATTACGATCCTTTTGTGTGTGTTTTTGTTATGTACTAAGTATTCCGCAAAATTAATGTAATGTCCATGTACGTCAAGCTTCGGGTCTCTACATTTGGTATCAGAGGAAAGGTTTAGTCATCCTTTGGAAACTAGGATGTGAGAACTTTAGTGAGATCCCTAGAGATATTTCTAAGGTATGCCTTGGGATGTCCCTACGGATAAGTATACGTATAGGATATAGTCCTAGAACTATGGTAACAATATTAGATTAAACAAAAGATTTTAGATATTGAAGTTACTCCCCCTTTATTATGATTTTTACCTCTCACACTATTCTTTTTGGGTTTTAGATGATGGCTGGAACCCGAAGGAACCGTGTTGATCAATTTAATGGACAATGCAATGATTGTCCTCTTGAACAAACAAATGTTATGGGAGATGGAGTGCAAAATCTTGTTGCTATAATTACACAAGCTATGAATCATTCTGGACTTCCAAATGAGAAGAGAAGGGAACAATATTCTATTGATTCCTTCATGAGGCAACGTCCACCTTCTTACAGTGGGTCTTCTGATCCACTTTTTGCTGAACAATGGATCAATACTACTGAAAAGATCTTTTCAGTTCTTCAATGTTCTGAACATGATAAAGTTATCTCAGTAGTGTATAGTTTGGAAGGTGCTGCTGGTCAATGGTGGAATCTTATCAAGAATACGAGGCCAAGATATGAAATTGAGTCCATGGAATGGGACGAGTTCAAGAACTTATTTTTCAATAAGTACTTCCCTCATATTATTCGAACAAAGATGGAGAAGGAGTTTTTTGAACTAAAAAAAAGGATGATGAATCTGTTGGTATATACGAAGCGAATTTTACAAGGCTTTCAAGGTATGCATCTGGATTTTTCATCCAACCTGAAAGTAAAGTTGATTGATTCTTCAGTGTCTTAAAACCAAATCTTCGAAGGGTATTATCTATAAGAGACTTCAGTAGCTATGAAGAAATTGTGCGTTGTGATATCAAGGAAGAAATGGAAGCTGGTGTTACTTATCCATCTCATAGTTTTGAAAAGAAACGAAAGATGGAGTTCAAGGAGAAATCTCAGAATAATGGTGAAAATAAGATGAATGTTTCCTTATGCTCAAAGTGTGGAAAGAAGCATTGTGGAGATTGTCTTAAAAGGACTAGAAAATGTTTTAAGTGTGGAAAAGAAGTTCATCGAGCAGCTGAGTGTCGAAGTAATGGAAAAAGGGTTTCTAATGATGTGAATAAAGAAAAGACTGCAGAAAACGCACAATGAACACTTCAATGCTTCAAGTAAGAGGAAATGAGGCATTATGCTAATAAATTCCCTAATACAAGGGTTAGTGATGATCGACATGAGCAACCACTTAAGGAAAAGTACAAAGGGAATTCACATGCGATCACCATTGGTGATGTTGAATATGAAAACGATGTGGTGGAATGATTAAGTGTTTATGTAATAGGATTCCAAAATATTGTTGTATATAGTATCGTGGAATACTGGAATATTTATGTATTGGTCTATTGTGGTTTTCAATAATTTTATGGTACCGATAACCATGGAAAGTGATTCAGATATTTTTGAAAAAAAAAGATGATATGCGCATAATGAAGGGAAAACGAGAAAATGAAATATTTGACAGTATTCATGAGCTCATGATTGATATAAGGACTATGTGATATCATGGTTTGAGTATATAGAATTTTGAGGATTTTGGTATGTGGAAAGTGTTAAATTTTAACTACATTCATGTTTTCACTAAGGTTCAATGGGTATTCAAGAGAATACATGATTAAGGCCTTTGAATGTTTGGAATGTGACCAACAAGACATATCTTATGATATATGGGGATCAACGATGGTATTAAATCTCTGGTAATCATTTTCACTATATTATGAGAGTGGACTGCAGTATTATGGATAAGCCTAAAGATTGGAATGGATTATGTTGGACATAAGTTTGTATTGTTTAAGGATAGATGTTTTTTCGATATTATTGATGGGATGTTATAGTAATATAGTTTTAGAAAAAGGACAACCTGCAGGATGGGTGACCGCCCATCGCGTCGGAAAAGGCCATTGGAATCGAACCCACAACCGAAGTGCGACTGGCCTTTATTGCCTACCACTGGCCAACAGGAAGTCCCTGTTTAGTAGAAACAAGTTTTATTATATTAAGCAGTATGATATATGAAGTATAAGTCCATTTTAGGAACCATATATGATAAATCCCACTATAGATGGACTTATGTATTTTTTTGATAAATTTTCTAACCTTTTGTTTGAGACAGATGGAATGACCCATCATTCTATCACATGATCTACTAACACATCATGAATGAAAAATTCAACTTCATTTCTTTAAGAGATGAAGTGGGAATTGTCCAAAGAACGACCAACAGTGAGACTATACCAAAATGATGAAAGTATTTCTTCTAATTCCTATTTCATAAACTTTAGGGAAATGATCTTGAAAACCAAAAATGTTGTCCTAGTGCTCTTATATCTGATGAATCAGATGGTACCTTAGATCGTCACAAATTTATGGCTTTGTGATTGCCGGATTTTCCATAGCCATGTTCTCTACCACTCTCCATTATAATTTGATGGTTGGATTTTTCTTCCATATCCATATTTTCACCTATGTTCTCCTATGTGGAAACCTAGTGATGAGTTAATTTGGGTAACCGTTACATTTCATACTTTAGTTTTTAAAGCCATGTTTTTGTATTCCTTTTTATGATGTGGGTTTCTATTAAACAAACTTTCGAATAGTAAACCATTTATAACCCCAACGAATTTCAAAGGAGAAATTCATTTTAAGGGGGGTATAATGTAACACCCCAAGATTTGATGAAAAATATTCTTTTAATTTCATTAATGTCTTGTGTTGTATGCTACACCAAGATTACCTTGCACTATACGCAACACCGTATTAGCGTGCAGTATACGCAACACTATTCTTGGATCTTGTTACACACAATTTTGATAATAGTTATTCTACGCAACATTGAGTATATATATATATATATTCAATGTATAAATGAAATATGGTTGGATTATGTTATACAAAACAATGAAGTATTCTTTCACAACACGCAACCCTGACTTGGCTTGCATTACACACAATCACGACCTTCCTCGATAGTGTGTGTTGTACGCAATACCAGGTGTTACTAAACAACGATATATTATTATAATATTGTTATGAACTATCCGTTATGAATATTATTAACTGAATATTTAATTTTATAACATTATTATTCATCTTACACATTTTCTAGAACATGTTATAAGAACAAAATAAATTTTTCGGGTAAAATAAGTATTTTTCAAAAAATACAGTTTTGCAGCATTTTGATGACGCACCCACTTTAAATCTAGTTTTTAAAATGTTGATAAGTTCCATTTGACAAAATGAAATTATTCTTTATAATCAAGAAATAAAAATTTACTTTGGATAAATTTTTCATTTTATTCTGATGACTTTCATATTTTAATGAATAGTAAAAGCACGCTATATTTTAATTAAAAACAACTTTTTTCATCATAATATCTTATGTGTTTAAATTATAATATTTAATGGTTTTAAAGTATAAATATAATATATTTTTACCATTTAATATAATGTATGTCATTATCATTGAGTTTACCTTGAATTCGTAGGTTAAATCAATTCAATCTTTTGCAATGTTTTAAAGAAAACCCCATTTTCTTTCGACAATGGGATTAATTTTAATTTAATTTCTACAAATTTTCTGTATTGAATTTGGAAAAATGGATTCAATATTTGGAATCAGTTGGTCCAAATTATGTTAATTGGCTACTTTTTATTTTTGGGCATTGTGAATAGTAACTACGGTAAATTTTATTTACTATAGTTAAAGGTAAATCAGGTAATTAAGGGTAAAAATAAGATTATAAAATTACCCTAACACTTGTAAAAATCATATTGGATGAATAAAAGTCGACCCATATCACCTAATAGTTGGATTAGATTCATTTAATGGACTTTTGTCAATGAAAATAAGTTAATTATTATTAAAACCAAAGAATGTGACAACATGTAACTTTCTTAAATCTTATAAGTATAATAATTTTACTTTAGTGATAGACCTCATGAGAATTCGAACATGAATAGTCTCCAGAAATCTAATACAATTATCTACATCATACAAATTTATTTAGAATTTTTAGAGATTAAATAATTATCATTTATTATGACACAATGATGATGCAGTAATTATCTTATTAATGAAATATTGACATAATTGATGTTATAAATACCCAAATAAATGTAATTTAAGACTTTTTATGAATTAAACTAATTTTATAGGTTAATATGACATGTTAGTATTGATTTAAGTAACTTTTTTTGAACTAATCATTCTGTTATGATTTTCACAAAAATCAATTACTAAATAGTGTCAAAATTGACATAAAATAGTTTTTAAAAAAAATATTATATTATTAATTGTTATTTTATTCCTAAAAATATAAGGATAGGCCAAATGAATTAGATAAGGTTATATATATTAATAATATACAAAGTGGGGTTCGTTTTTCTTCTTATAGTATGTTTATTAACCTTATAGTATAAGAACACAAGAAGACACGTTAAAAGTAAAATTATTTAACTTAATGTTAAATCTAAATGATCAGGTTAAAATAGGAACCTAAACTTGTATAAATTATATTGGATGAGATTATTTCGACCCATCCACACCTTAGATTCGAAATAAATCATTTTTGAGCTATTTAAAACCGAACATGACTTTATAATAAAATAATATTTTTAGTTTTTCCAAAGGAGCCCCTCTCCTCCCTTATAAAAGGGCACCTCCTCCCTCTCTTCCTCACACCACTTTGAGCCTTCATGCTCGGCCAACCCCTGCCAAATTCCATTCTACACTTCCATAGAAACATCCTAGAGGTTCTGATCTTCCTGAAAGACCAATTTTAGTGCCCTAAAAGGAGATCTCAAAGAGGCGCTTCAAAGAAGAGGTAATGTCCGTTACCGATTCTTTCATCTTTATTTTTCTTCCACGTCTTATTCTTTAGATGTTTCATTATGATGTAATAAAATAAGTTTCACTCATATACTGATATGTTATTATAAGTATGAAACAACCCTATTTCACCATCTATCCATCCTACGGAAAATGAAATCACCGCGCGTGCGTACGTACGGACTACAGTCTCCACGATGCGATGAGATTCATTCTCCATGTTAACCATTTAAGAATGATTACAAAGTATATATAAGAAATAATAATGAAATATATGACATTATAAAGATACTGGATTTATGTATATATGTATTTCATCTACTTAATTCCATTCAACTCAATGAGTAAACGAAAACAGCGTTCATGCGTACGTACGGCCTACCGTCTCCATGAACGGTGTATTTCTTTCCATTTATCGATCTATTATATATATTTATATTCTAAATATATATTATATATAAATAATGTTTTATATTCTGTAATTAAGTAACCATGATCTAAGTAATCATATCAATAATTACAAGTTAAAACACGAACAACAAATGAGACGATTTTACCCAAAACGCTCTTTAACATGGAATTTATAAAAGAACGGGTAATATAAAGTCATAAGTGAACCATATATGATATCATAACAATGAGAATGATTCTGGAATAAGTCAATGACATTATTTAAATCATTATACAGGAGGTTCGGACACTTATGAATCAAATCGAACCTAAGTTATGGGAAAATATCACAATCTCATTTGTATCTGAGATTGTTTATACTTTGGTATTTACTGGGGTGTATTTTATCATCCAAATTCATGTTTCCTAAATATGTAATATTTATATCCTTCTACAGTAGTTTATATCCAATTTTACCTTTCGGTGAGTTTTTAGTAAAATATATGAAAGGAATCTTTTGTGGTTTTTCGTACGACATACTTTTTGACTTTTCCGATAATAGTATGAGAAAAATGTTTTTTTAACTTATATGGCATGAATGGATTTTTAAAACATTATTTCCAAGAAGCTTCCTTTACAGGTTTTCACGTTTATTTTTAATCAACTTCTTTTAGTTTATAATTGTATGACATGTTAATAAAGGAAAAATTTTTTGAAGCAGAAAGGATATTTTCCTCAAGAATGGAGTTCAATTGTTTTATCAAAATTGTTTTCCATCTAAGATAATAAAGGGTTCTGTTTTTATCCCTATTATTACACTGATTTGATTATGTTGTGATGGAATTGTATTTTTATGAATTCATTTATCTTATATGAATTATTTTATGATGTCACAATGTTTAAGATTCCCATTTTTATTACATGGGTTATGCTATGATGTATGGTTTTCTGATTTTGTGGCACACATAAGAATGGTATCATTATGAGATGGGTGGGACCTATATCTCCCTCCAATGCATTGGTTAAGATTTTATATCTCATGAGATAGACATGGCTGGAATGGCAGGTGAAACCAGTTCAGTGAAACAGGACTGAAACGAGGAGTGAACTCGGTTCAGAAATGGACTTTTTCCACTAAGATAGTCTTGGAAATGAGTCTTGACTAATAAGAAATGATTCTCTGTGATTATGTGTTTATGACACAAAGATTCATGTTTTAAGTTTTTATTATTGGTATTACATTTCACTACCATGATTTATCCCATGTTATGATATTATGATCTCTTTTGCACGTTAAGATTTCCAAAAGTTAGGTTCTTATGTATATGATGTGATTTATATTTATTTTGTTCACCCTTATTGAGTATTTGAGCTCACCCTTTTATGTTTTCTTTTCCCCAGGATATAAAGAAAGGTTTTAGGTAAAAAAGGGAAGATATTTATGGGAGATGTTTAAGATCTTTCACCACGATTAGAAGATTATATTCCGAGTTTCCAAAGACACTAAACTATTACGGTCCTTCTGTGTGTGTTTTTGTTATGTACTAAGTATTCTGCAAAAGTAATGTAATTTCCATGTAAGTCAAGCTTTGGGTCTCTACAAAAGTATCCCATAACAATTTGAAACTTTTTAAAGGAATTAAAATTTTAAAACCATTTTGAATACATGGACATTAATGAGAAAGATTTAGAAGAATAAATATTTAAAACATTTAGAATGATGTTTTTGTAAAAAGTCCCTTAAAAGAATCACTTTTAAAACTCTTTCATAAAACATTGACATGGATAATAAATATGTCCCAGTAGATATTTACGTAGAAACAACCTCTTATAATAAAGAGATTGTGGAATTAACCCTTAAGAATTTGGTAACTTACGAAACATACACCCCATGAAAGAGGTATCATACAATGAATATGTAAATACACATAAATTAAAGTGTATTACAAAAATAATACAATTATTATCAGTACATACACCACACAAAAGGTAATAGTTTCAATATGGTATGAATCTCACGGGAATAAGGAGTGAGATGAAAACCCCATACCTTGCACTTTCCTTTAGTCGACGGTACTTTTATCCTATTGTATGAAGACTATAGTATGTTTTTAAATTATACCATAACCATATTAATATTTATCATATCATACATTATTCTTTTATGACTTTATACTACCCATTTAATAATAATTTCCATATTATATTAATATTTTGGGTAATAATCACTTTCTTTATCGTACGTGTTTTAACTTGTTACTCTTGATTGTATCACTTAGATCAGGATTTAAATACTTCCAGAATATAAAACATGATTTACATATCATATATATTTAGAATATAAATATTTATAATAGACGCATATATGAAATGGAAAACACCGTTTATGGAGACGGTAGTCCGTACGTACGCATAAACGATGTTTCTGTTTTCATATAGTATCGAACGAAAATAAGTGAATAAGATATATGTAAGTACATAAATACTTATATATATAAATATATATATCTCCAGTAGAATTATTATTTCATATATTACATGATAATTAGTAATATATATATTTATATAATCGTTGATGAATGGTGAACTTAGAAATGAATCTCATCGCGTCGTGGAGACGATAATCCGTACGTACACACGAGCGAAAATATCATTATTTTGATATCAAAATAATATATAATTGGATATCATATCATATATACAGAATCATTATCATGTTATATTTATTATTTAAATGAATTATAAATCATTATTATACCCATATAAATAATAATATATTGAATAGCAATTACACCACAACGTGGAGACGGTAGGCCATACGTACGCACGTATGGTGACATGTCATTCAAGGGATTGATAGAATATTGAATTTGTTCGTTCTATAATTATAATAACATCACAGTATATCGAAGATACTGGATTTATTTTTTTATAATGGAAATAACAGGGAAAGAAGAAGTTGGTGAACAAAGGAACTTTAAAGAGGGTGGTGAATATGTTACCTCTTCTTTGGGTTCTTCATTTTTATTTGATCAAAAGGGATCCATAGGATGGATTTATGTTCAAAATAAGGCCACTAGGATGAAGTGAGGGAAGTTGGGAGGATATTTGGGTAGAGTTTGGCTGAGCCAAATGGCTATGATGGTGTGAATTAATGAGAAGGGAGAGTGCCCTTTTATAAGTGGGGTGAGGGGCTCTTTAGGAAAAACATAAAGTATAATTTTATAATAAAATCATATGCGGTTTATAATGGATCCAAAGTGGATTATAAAAATTCTAAGGAGGGGATGGGTCTAAATCCTTTCAACTAATATATTTTATACAGGTTTGTGTCAATATATTAACTTTATCTTTTAGTTTTAACTCTTAGTTAATTAGTTTGACACTTACTATGTCACTTTGTATTTTTATATTATATAGTTAATAAACATACTATATACATCCAAGAGACCCCAAAGTAGTCCATTAATGATACACCAATAATGATACAAGTCTTTTGGAAGAACCTTATATTTTTTGGAATAGAATATAAATTAATAATATAATCATTGTTTTAAAAACTCATTTATATCAATTTTGACACTACTCAATAATTGATTTTTGTTAAAGTCATAGAAACTTTATTAATTAGAATAAAACTCATTTATACAATCCTAAAATGTCATATTAACCAATAGAATTCGTGTATGTCGTCAAAACTTTCAAATTATATTTATTTTAACATTTATAATACCAATTATTTGATTCTTTCTTTAATAAGGAACATACAGCATCATTATTGTGTCATTTATATTTTTAAATTTTCAATGCCTAAAAATTATAAATAAAATAAAATTATATAGGAAATCCTTTTCTATTTCTAATGAATATCTATAATATAAAATATAACATATATAACCTTATATAAAAATTGTTTTTCTAAAAGATATAAGCCTGTGTCATTTTTGTATTTACTTTAACATAATTAATATAAAGTGTCTCTATCAACTACAAGTGGCTCCATGGGGTCCCAAAATCGACCCAAAGATTCCCATGGTCGGACATGTATCCACAAATAAGTTTATGACACGTTTTAGGGTAATCTATTGTTATTATAATATTATTTTTACCCTTATTTACCAGATTTACCCTTTAACCATGGTAAATAAAATATTTACCGAAGTAATTATTCAAAATGCCTAAAAATAAAATTTACCGATTTAAAAATTTTGTACTTCCTGATTCCAAATATGGAATCCATTTTTCCAAATTCAAAACACATAATTGGAAAAAATTAATTTAAAATTAATTCCCGCTTTCAAAACAAAAAAGCGTGTTTTTAAGAAATAATACATATCAAAAGATTGATAATTGTTTATGTCCGGTTTAAATGTGAAATTACTTCCAATGACCAAAATTGTATTAAATGGTAAAAATATATTCTAAATATACTTTAAATCCACTCAAATTCATAATATATCACTATTAATTATTTTGATTAAAAAAGATGTTTTTAATTAAAATTTTGTAATTTTCACAATTCATCAAAATATGAAAGTTATCTGAAAAGTACCAAAATTTCACCCTAAGATAATTTCAATTTTAATAATCCAAAAATGAATTCCATTTTGGAAGATAAAATTTATAACATTTCATAAAGTAGGTATTACTATTCATAACGGCTACTTTGATTGGTCGCGGTGTGTTAGAATCTCAAAGTTGCGTACCACACACGCTACTGTATTATTCAAAGAGAATCATAACATAGAATCTTGGGGTGTTCCATTATCCCCTCCTTAAATAAATTGCGTCTTCGAAATTTATGCTCAGTATTGGAAACTTGGGGTTGATATTTCGAAATATCTTAGTTGAAATTCCACATCGAAAAATGGATTAATGAGGCCTCTATTTAAAATAAAGAGTGGTAAGAATGAAGGTTACCAAAAATAACACATACTAGGGTTCCATGTAGGAAAACATGGATATGAAAGAGAAATATAACCATCAATATCTGATGGAGAGTGCTAGAGGACATGGATATGAAAAGGCTAATAATCACAAAGCCATAAATTTGAGATGATCTAAGGTACTATCTAGGAAAATGTTTTTGTTCTAAGTTCCTTTTATTAATGTTGAGGAATTTATTTATGAGATTTCTTAAAATCATAAAAATATATAGTTAATTTATAATTAGATTTTTATCCATTACTGAATTTCTGCCACAAACTCATCTTTCACTCCAAAACATAATACAACTCAAAAATATTCTATTTATCCTAATCGTATAGTGTTCCAAATATAATGAATTTATAATTCAAATATCAGACCCTTTTTAAAAAAGAAACTACATTATACAATCCAGGTACTTCACGTAGTCTAGTGGTATGCGATAAATCCCAATCGCACTATGGTTGTGGGTTCGATTCCTGCAGCTTTGTCCGACGCGAAGGGTTTTCACACGGTTTGCGTGTTGTCCTTTTATAAAAATCCAAAAATATCCTTTCAAACCTAATCCATTCCAACCTTTAGACTTATCCAAAATACTACTATCCAAACTCACAGTCCAAAATTTACAAGGAAGTTAAACATAATGAGGATCCTTTTTTCTAGGTAATAACATGTGAACGCCTTCCTCATATATTCTTTTACAACACCGTAACATCCTGAATTACCAAAATCAACGATTTCTTATTCCAAAATCACTACCTCATTTATAGGACCATATTAAGGATTAGCTTTCCTTTAACCATTTATTTTTCAAAAACAATTGTAGCTTACTACTAAGTCACTTTTCATAGAACTTTATAATATCAAATCCTCAATAAAAGAGTACTACAATACAATCCTTATTTATCTCCATAATTCATGTAACCATTATACTACTGATATAACACTCAAATAAAATAATTCTATAATAATAACATAAGAACACTAGTCATTCCTATTCTTCTCAGGTAGTATCATAACTTGATTATTATCCAATATCATCATTTGGTGTGTACTCTGATGATTTGGACATTGGTTTTCATAGTGTCCCAACTCCTTGAAGATGAAGCATTGTATATTTGAAAACTTTTTCTTACCATTGCAATCACGTACATGGTGTCCTTTTTATCCACACTTATAACAAACTCCCATTCCCTTCAAGCATTTAACAAGGTGATTCATTCCACATTTATCACATATTGGAAAATCCTTCTTTCCCTTATTCCCTTTATCCATATTTCTTTCTACCATCCTTTTCTTCTCTGGCTTCCCTTCAAAGCCATAGAATTCAGAGAGTTCTTTACTGATCTTTTGATAATATTTATTCATATGATGATAATACATTGGAGACTATTTCCCTTCTAAATTCTGTCTTAGGACCATGAAAGATATGATCCTTATTACTCTTTGGATCATGTGTACGGTTGGAGGTCTCATTCCTTCTACAGGGCGCCATTTCTAAACAATGTCATACACTAGATTAGTTTATGAATCACAATTCATAATTCCAAACATGTAAAATACCTAACATAAATTGAACAGTTTATGGATATAATCCATAATCACAAAAAAATTTCTTGAGGAGATATATACTCATAAACCCTTCATAGTGGTTTGTAAAGAAAATGAGAATTATCCTAAGCATATCCCTCAAGAGTGTCGTAACCAAGAGTGTAGAAATGCCCATTTTTGTGCACTAGTTCTCATTCGAGTCTAGCTCAAAGTGGTGTTTTCGGTTTTTACCCCTAGGTACATCTGTGCCAGAGCCTCCTCTACCTGCTCGTATCGAGACAGTGATGTATTTGCTTAGAAAACCCACAAAATCTCTACATTACCAAAATTCTATAATGTTCTTCTATACTAATCCTCAAAGTCTATCTTAGGGTAATTTGCGCTAATCAGAGTTTATCTAAATCTAGTTTCCAAAGTTATTTCTAAACTTCCTCTAATACCAACAGTATTGCCCTGAACCAAGTTAGCCAGAGTCAGTGAATTATTTTAATACATTGTCATGATTACAAGGAATCAATTCCCGAAGGACCGATCAGTTTAGCAGTCTTGGAAAATAGATTACATACATTAACTTTACATTAAAATTTGAAACATAAAACAGAGCATAGATAGTTCTTTGAGAATTCCATTGTTCCCTATATCTTAACCCTGCATATCAATCATAATACACTTCTTGGAATCCTGAGAAAATAATACATAAGAAAAGGGTGAGCTCAGATGCTCAGTAAGGGTAAATAATTTAGCAGAAACTTTCATAAATAAACATAAACATTTAAAGAAATTTATTACTAAAACAAAAGCTTTTTATACTTGAACATCAGAATAATATGGGAAAAATGAAATGAAATAATTCCATTTACATATTCACATGGATATTCCACTAATTGAATAATCACATGCAATATCAATAACCACTTTCATAATGATGGAATGCCTAATTCCAGACTATCATAACCATGTAGCCAAGGCCTTGTGCCAATATTACAAATAATATTCTGTCAAGGCCTCGTGCCAAGACACTAGTTTGTCTAATGAGACCTACTGATGCATCAATGACCTATAACGGGCTGCACCCATCACTTACTAAGTCCAATGCATTCCTCATATGAAAATGTCTAAACATAACATAAACATTCGTATTAAAACTAGCATACGAAATGTCAATACTTTACTCATAAACCATGAATGGTATAAAAATAACACATACATAGTCAAACATATCACAAAACCATCAAAACAATATGGAATATTTGTATCATGATAAATAAACATCAAAACAAGTTTAATATCCATCAAAGGATTTTGACTTTGATGAAAATTATTTGTAAAACTCTTTGAGAGAAATTCCCCTTTTTCATGAAAACATTTAAAAGTCACACAATTTGGAAAAGAAGTCATTTAAATAAATTTTTGAATCAAAGTTTCCCATACCACTTTGTAACTTTTGAAAGGAATTAACGTTTTAAAAACATTAATGTCCATATAAATAAATTCTTAAAACCCATTTTGACGACATGGACATTAATGAGAAAGATTTAGAAGAATAAATATTTAAAACATTTGAAATGATGTTTTAGTAAAAAGTCCCATAAAATAATCCCTTTGAAAACTCTTTCTTAAAACATGTACATGGATAATAAATATGTCCCAGTAGATACTTATGTAAAAACAACCTTGGATAATAAAGAGGTTGTGAAATTAACCCTTACCAATTTGGTAACTTATGAAACCTACACCCCAAGAAAGAGGCATCATACAATGAATATGTAAATACATATAAATTAAATTGTATTAAACAACGAATACAATTATGATCAGTATATACACCACAAAAGGTAATAGTGTCAATATGGTATGAATCCCACGTGAATAAGGAGTGAGGTAAAAACCCCTTACCTTGCACTTTCCTTTAGTCGAGGGTACGTTAAGACTCTTGTATGATGACTATAGTATGTTATTAAATTATACCATAACCATATTAATATTTAAGATATCATGAATTATTCATTTATGACATTATAATACCCATTTAATAATAATTTCCATTTTATATTATTATTTCGGTTAATAATCGCTTTCTTTATCGTACGTGTTTTAACTTGTTACTCTTGATTGTATCACTTAGATATTGAATTAAATACTTCTAGAATATAAAACATAATTTATATATCATATATATTTAGAATATCAATATGTATAATAGACACATATATGGAATGGAAAACACCATTTATGGAGACGGTAGTCCGTATGTACGCATAAATGATGTTTTCGTTTTCATATAGTATTGAACGGAAGTAAGTGAATAAAATAAATGTAAGTACATAAATACTTATATATATATATATATATAGTTGAATTATTATTTCATATATTAAATACTCATTAGTAATATATATATTTTTATAATCGTCGATGAATGGTGAACTTGTAAATGAATCTCATCGCGTCGTGGAGACGGTAATCCGTACATACACATGAGTGAAAATATCATTATTTTGATATTAAAATAATATATAATTGGATGTTATATCATATATACAGAATCATTATAATGTTATATTTATTATTTACATGAATTGTAAATCATTATTATACCCATCTAAATAATAATATATTGAATATCAATTACACCACAACGTGGAGACGGTAAGCCGTACGTATGCACGTATGGTGACATGTCATTAAAGGGATGGATAGAATAATGAATTTGTTTGTTACATAATTATAATAACATCACAGTATATAGAAGATACTGGAGTTATTATTTTAGAATAGAAATAACAAGGAAAGAATAATTTTATGAAGAAAGGAACTTTAAAGAGGGTGGTGAAGACGTTACCTCTTCTTCGGGTTCTTCCTTTTGATTTGATCAAAAGGGCTCCATAGGTTGGATTTATGATCAAACTAAGGCCTCTTTGATGAAGTGAGGGAATTTGGGAGGATATTTGGGTAGAGGTCTGTCGATCCAAATGGCAATGAAGGTGTGAATTCATTAGAAAGTGGGGGTGCCCTTTTATAAGAGGGGTGAGGGTATCTTTAGGAAAAAATTAAAGTCTTATATTATAATAAAATAATATTCAATTTATAATGGATCCAAAGTGTATTATTAAAAGTATAATGTGGTGATGGGTCTAAATCCTTTCAAAAAATAGATTTTAGACAGGTTTGGGTCATTATATTAACCTTATGTTTTAGTTTTAACTCTTAGTTAATCAGTTTGACACGTACCATGTCACTTTGTATTTTTATATTATATAGTTAATAAACTTAATATATACATCCAAGAGACACCAAAGTGCCCATTAATGAAAAACCAATAATTATATAAGTCCTTTGGCAGAACATTATTTTTTTAGGAATAGAATATAAATTAATAATATAATAATTGTTTTAAAAACTAATTTATGTCAATTTTGACACTACTCAATATTTGATTTTTTTTAAAGTCATAAAATCTTTATGATTACTAAAAAAATTAATTTATGAAATCCTAACATGTAATATTAACCAATAAAATTCTTTCATGTCATAAAAACATTCAAATTATATTTATTTTAACATTTATAATACTAATTATTTGATTCTTTCTTTAATAAGGAACATACTGCTTCATTATTGTGTCATATATATTTTTAAATTTTCATTTCCTAAAAATTATAAATAAAATACAATTATGTAGGAAATTGTTTTATCTTTATAATTAATATTTATAATCTAATATATAACATATATAACCCTATATAAAATAATATTTTCTAAAAGATATAATCCTGTGTCATTTTTGTATTTACTTTAACTTAATTAATATAAAGTGTCCCTATCAAATACAAGTAGATACATGGGGTCCCACAATTGACCCAAAGATGCCCATGGTTGGACATGTATCCAAAAATAAGTTTATGACTCATTTTAGGGTAATTTATTATTATTATAATATTATTTTTATCCTTATTTACCAGATTTAACCTTTAACCATGGTAAATAAAATATTTACCGAAGTAATTATTCAAAATGTCTAAAAATAAAAATTACCTATTTAAACAATTTGTACATCCTGATTCCAAATATGGAATCCATTTTTTCAAATTCAAAACACATTAGTGGAAGAAATTAATTTAAAATTAATTCCCGCTGTCAAAACAAAAAGCGTGTTTTTAAGAAATAATAACTATCAAAAGATGGATAGTTGTTTATGTCCGGTTTAAATGTGAAATTACATCCAATGAACAAATTTGTATTAAATGATAAAAATATATTCTAAATATACTTTAAAACCACTCAAATTAATAATTTATAACTGTTAATTATTTTTATTAAAAAAGTTGTTTTTAATTAAAATTTAGTAATTTTCACAATTCATCAAAATATGAAACTTATCGGAAAAGTACCAAATTTTCACCCTAATCTAATTTTGATATTCCGAATCCAAAAATGAAGTCCATTTTGGAAGATAAAATTTTTAAAATTTAAAAAACTACGTATTACTGTTCATAACGGCTACTTTGATTGGTCGCGGTGTGTTAGAATCTCAAAGTTGTGTACCACACACGCTATTGTATTATTCAAAGAGAATCGTACCGTGGAAGCTTGGGGTGTTACATGTATGTATGGTCTGCTTTGTCTAACAATCTTCCTGAGGATGAAATCCAGTTCTCAAGCGTAATTATGTCCCTAATTCCTCCTACAACCCCTTCCACAAGTGGGATGTAAAACGAGCATCACGATCTGAGACGATCTCTGGTGGAAACTCGTGAAGCCGTACAATCTATTGTACGTAGAGGAATCCCAAGCTCTCTACTAATACCTGCTCTTGGATGGGTAGGAAGCGGGCTAACATGGTGAGTGGGTTAACGATCACCCATTTGGAATTGTGTCCCCATGACAAACATGGTATCCATGTAATGAAGTCCATTCGTATACCATCCCACTTCCACTTTGGTACCTCATGTGGTTGAGCAAAGCCTGCTGGTCCCTGATGCTCAACCTTTACTTGCTGACATGTGAGGCATCATGAAATAAACTCTAACATTTCTTTCTTCATCCCTCAACACCAGTACTGATGCCAGAGGTCCTAGTACATCTTTACCACTAAAGGATGTACCGAAAAAGGGGATTTTTGGAACTCCCTCAACACCTCCTATCCTAGTGTCACTAGTATCATGGTGCATCTTCTAAAGAGAATGACATGCTCCCCACCTTCAGAAAATCCATCAGGAACCCGTCCTAAGGTTATCTGAGCATGTCAGGCCTCGCAGTCCACATCCCCAAGTTGTGCCTCTCTGACACCCTAAAGGAGTAAGGGAGTAACTATCAAAGACTAGAGGTAAGATTCTTCATCACAATCCATGAAGGATAACTACTATGTTGATAGCTTCTCTATCACCGCACTCAACAAAAATAAACCATAACTCCTACTGAGTGTGTCTGTTAATACATTCCCCTTTCCAGGAGTGTAGACTATCACAAAGTCATTGTCCTGGAGGAACTCTAGCCATCATCGTTGCCTCGTGTTTAGGTCTTTATGTGATAAGATATACCTAAGACTCTTGTGATTGGAGTAAACAGTAAATCATTCACCCAACAAGTAGTTCCACAACATCTTCAGCGCAGAGACCGCTATTGATAACTCTAGGTCATGGTTATCATAGTTTGGCTCATACTATCTCAACTTCCATGAGTTTTAGGCGATCACTACTCACTCATACATTAGGAAACAACCTATTTTGGTCTCTGATGCATCACATTAAACTACATACCCAATACCCTCTTCTAGAAGCCTTAATATGTGGACACATTTTAGTCTCTACCTCAACTCTGGAAAACTCTGATGGAGTCTCTCCATCCACAAAAAGTGTTTTCCCTTCTTTTTCAAAGATGAAAAGGGTGCTGTGACTCTGGAAAATTCAGGTATGAATCATTGGCAGTACCTAGACAATCCTAGGAAACTTCGCACCTTAGAAAAACTCCTAGGTAGATCCCAGGAAATCACTACCTCAATCTTCACCGGATCCACTACAACTCCAGGCTCTGAAATAAAGTGCCCCATGAAGTGAACTACTCGTATCCAGAACTGGCACATAGAGATATTTCCATAAAACTGGTTCTCTCATAGTGTATCTTGAACTATCTGCAGGTTTTTGGTGTGCTCCACCTCCGATGATGAGTATATCAAGATGTAGTCAATGAAGACCACCACGAAGAGATCAAGGTAAGGCAGGAAGATCCTGTTCATAAGCCCCATGAACAATACGAGAGCATTTTTTATGCCTAAGGGCATCACCTTGAACTCTTAATGGTCATACCGACATCTGAATGCTATTTTTGGTACGTCATAGTCTCTTATCCTAAGATGATGATAGTCGGATATGAGGTCTATCTTGAAAAATCATCGATCCCACTTTAGTTGTTCGGAGAGATCCCCCATCCTCGGGGGTGGATAATTGTTCTTCACAGTAACCTAGTTCAGGTGCTGATAGTCTACGCAAATCCTTGGGCTACCATCTGCCATCTTGGTGAAAAAATCAAGGATTTCCGTGGAGAAACATTGGGCCTTATGAACCCCATCATCTGCAAGTTCGCCAGCTGTACCCGCAGCTCACGAAGCTCCGTTGGAGCCATCCAATATGCCGGAGTAGATATCGGTGTCTTCCCGTTGTACAGGCTGATGTAGAAGTCTACCTCTCTACAAGGAAGTATTCCCAGAACATCATCAGTAAATACATCATCATACTGGTCTACCACTACACGTTAATTAGGACTCCTTGCATCAACTTCTCCGAGGGTAATGCTAGACAACTAATGAGTGATCGGTTGCACCCTCCTCCGAGAAAGTCCATCCTGGGCTGCAAGGTTTCCCTTATCACAGGTGAAGGAAAACTGGATCCCACCATCACGTCGTAAGGCCTCAATGTTGCTACTAGAAGATCCCAGTTGAAGATATCACCTCATAGAGTGAGCACACACTGTCTTCTCTAGTGTGTAATCATCGAATATTTTCTTTTAGGAGTCTCTAATCATAAAGATTGATCCAACATCTACATCGGAATCTATGAGCTCTGAATGAGTGTCATGGAAATAAAAGAGTGACTAGATTCTGTGTCTATAAGAACTACAACTAGAGTGGAATGGAAACATATCATACATTTAATCATATCTGAAGAACCATTTCCATAGGCCTCTACCGCCTGAAGTTGAGCTCACCCCTGTCCACCAACACCCTGTGGTTGGGGTGGACCACTGAAGTGTTGTGGTGGTAGAACATCAAACTGTCGCCCACCACCTATTACATGACTTGCTCTTATGCAACGTCTTCCACCCTAAAGACCCCCTCGCTCGAACCTCACCTGCTGCCTCGGTGGTCCCCCAGTCATTGCCTGATCGTCTATGTGAGGATTCAGACAGTCGTGAGCCATGTGGTATTGTCTTCCATAAGGGTAATAGTTTGTATTCCTCAGAAGACCTCCTATGCCTCATAGGATCCTCACCTCCAACCCTGCATCCTAGGGTCATCAACCCAAAGTCCATTCCCGCATGGACCTCTGCATTATCTGCCTAGTGCCATATTTAGATGACTTGGCTGCCTATCATCTGGTAATGTCTCTCACTGTCGGTGCCTACTCAGTTAAGAATATCTCTAGCAATAACTCTCGCTCGACCACTCTAGTGTATGTTGGGGTATTTAGTGATGTCATGGACACTCTGATCTCCCACTGGAGACCCTACTCAGAGGTATGGGCCCTATAGAATGGGTTTCATTCCATGATGGTGGAGAAGCATTAGATTTTAGTGAATATTGATAGGTACTAGGTCACTCTTAACCTACCCTACTATAATTGCATCAGCTCATGGATACGCACTGAGCATAATGTCGCTGGTACAAACTCTGCCCTGAAGAGGGTCTCTAAGTCCAACCAGGAGAGATTCACCTCCTCATGTGTCTGGAGTGTTAGACTCCACCATCTCTCTATTGTGCCCAAGAAGTGGCTAGAGGCTAGTATCACCATCTTATTTGTTGGTGTCTCAACTAAGAGAAATAACCTATACCACAGCCTCCGGCCAGTCCTCAGCTGCCTCGGTATCTGTCTCGCATCGAAACCTCAGAGGACCCTATCTCTGGAACTCATGAAACGTGCTTAGTCATCATGCATAGTCTACTAGTGTGTCTTGTAGAAACAACTTCTCTATGAGTGGTGGTGTTGTTGGTACATCACCCAAAGGTGCTAACACAGTAAGAGGTCCTTGTACTGAAGCCTTGTCACTTGGTGGGACATCATTGTAAACTCTCTCTGGAATCCTGGATGGTTGTCTACGTGACGACATCCTAAAAAGAAACAGGGGTTCCACAATCTATAAGTAATATTTGGTAATCTAAATCTAAAGAGTTTATTAGTAAAACATTTCCAAATCACATGCAATTAGTTTTTTCATGCATCGGGTCGGAAATCGGAATTGAGGGTCCTCGTATATGGATACGTCTGCCGCCACACAAACACTGGACATAAAAAACAGAAAACCACAATCAAAACACTTTACACTATTTGTCCATTATAAAGATCATAGTTCTATTTATTCTGTAGAACTGACTCCCTTTATGCATCTTTGTCATGACCCAAACCATGGGGCCCATTCCGTGACTACCCTAAGCCCATCATCCATAAGCTAGGGGTTGGAGACTAGCACTGGAATGGTGTATTCCTGAAATGGGAACGCATTAACTTTAAACTTCTATAGACACACAGTCCAAGAACACAACAAGATGTAACCACAAAGTAAAATTACAGTAGTAAAAGTGCGTACTTAATGTAAAGGGGGAAGGATATAGGCCCAACTAAAAGGTATAACTACAACAAAAAAATAGTTAATAGCCCCTCAGATCACCGCTGAGGATCCTACCTGAAGGGTAGGTACAACTCGTCTTTATAGCCTTCCCCTCCAACTAGTCACCTCCTTGTACGACATGGTCCATGTTCCTATAGTCTCATCCAAGCTGATGGTTGTCTTCACAAGACACAACAAGGTGCGGGTGAAGATCATGCATGTGTGAGGGTAACAATACCCAGTAGGGACCCCAAGACCCCTGATGGTCTCTCAGAGTTCTAAAAAGGAAAACCAAAAATGAATTATCTCAATCACAAATCCCAATGTAAAAGGCTCATTTACAACCAGGTATAACTTATGTAGAGAATTACATTTGATTAGTCGTAAAGGTAGATCATCTTATTCTGTCAAGGGTTCTACTGCTGATCCACACATGATTGCTCATTGTTGATCTACATAGGATCTCTAGGAGATGATCCACATAGGATCAATAGGTTCTGATCCACACAGGATTGTTTGGTGTGGATCGAAAGAGGATCTCTAGCTTGTGATCCACACAGGATCGCCAGCTGCCGAGCCTCATAGAATCACTTAGTACTAACCCACATAGGATCGCTAGGTGTTGATCCACATAGGTTTTCTTGGTGCTGATCCACACAGGATCGCTAGGTGTTGATCCATATTGGATCACTAGGTGGTGGTCCACACATGATCACTAGGTGCGTATTCACATGGGATCTCTAGGGGATGATCCACATATGATAACTATTCATTATTCCCATCTCAGCAAGCCACAGGATTCCCATACATAGTACTCTTTATTCTGGCTGGATCTGCTCCTCAATCCATCATTTGTACTTCAACCGACACAAAGTCCCATGATGAAGTAACTAAATTATCTATCATGCCATAAGGGTTCCAACGCAATAGACGGTGCGCCAATTAGATGCATGGCCTCAGAGTTATAGAAATTTTAGTGTCATGGCCCTGGTTGGATTCGCGTATGATCCAACCTAGCTGAAATTCAACATTCTTCAAAACTCAGTAGACGGTGCGCCAACCATTTTATTGTATCTGGGCCAAAAAGGGTTGGGGTCCGATCTGACAGGACCCGGTCCAGTTCTGACTCTGCCTGGCCCGAACTAGCTGGGTCGGCCTAGGTGCACTGGTCCATGGAGAGCTCACCCCACTGGGTTGTAGGCTCGGCCGGATAGGTAGTGCATCGGCCCTGCCCATCGGGTGGCCCGACCCGATGGCCAGCATTGTCCACCAGCAAGGTGACCACACGGTGGTTGGTCTCCCTTCCTGAATGGAAAAGTCATATTGCCTATTTTACTAGCAGTTCCATGTGGTTCCGCCTCAGCTAGAAGGGAACCCAGAGGTCATGGGTCCACTTCACAGTGGATTCAAAGTCATGACATCCTCCCGCAGCGCGCAGCGGTGTGCCTCTCTCTGCTAACACGGATGGGTGAGGACTGGCCACCCTCTATAGTCATTGTGGCTTGTCGTCTAGTTGGAAACTAGTTTCCAAAGAACGAGATAAAATACTGAAGTTATTAAGTGTCCGGGCCTTGTTCGTTTGGCCCGCGCCCTCCGCGTTATTGTTAAATAAAACATGAGTAATTTGTTCAACCTAGATAAACTATATTACTTCCATGATTAATCATAATTTTCAAGAAAGATGGAGTGAAAATTTTCAAATGAATTTAATAACAAAACCCATACCTCATAAATTGAGGTGACGTCATGGTCATGGAGGGAGAAGAGTCCTCACTTGATGAAGCCACTGGCGTTCTTAGATCCCGGATCATTGTCATCTAAGTTTCCATTCTTCATTGGGGGAAGTTGTCTCGGTACTTTTCTAGTGGTTCCACACTTGATGAAGCGTTTTCAAGAACTCCAACCTATGATCCATTTAAATATAGGGATAGGTTGAGTAACACATCGAATGAATTAATGTGGTTCATTAATGAGTTTTTTAATTAAAGAACATCTTAATTCCCAATGATGAATTTTCAAGACCTCCAAGACCCTATGGGTTGTACTCTTCGACTACCTGATTAGGTCCCCAATCTATTCCACTAGCTCCCTGATCTTGTCGAGGACCCCAAGGGGTGGTGGTGAAAACAAGTCAAATCATATACCACCTTTCTCTCCCATTTCCAATTCTAGGTATTTCTCCTTGCCAACATGACTTATCCTACTACTACATCTTCCTCAGTGGCCTATCCAAGGTCTCTCTGTCAGCTATATGGTAGGTAGTAGTGTAAATACCTAGAAATTACATATAAATTTCTAAATTATTTGGGATTACGATGAGTCTCCAAAAATTGACAGTGCTTGATTCTGAGGCCCGGTGTGCCCGGTATTCCTCAGCGGCATATCCAATGTCTCTCTGTCACTAGTGATTGGATTAAATATCAGAGAGAACCATTGAATCCATAGCACCAAGATTATTTTAATGGAGGATTAACTTCGACTGAAGTAGTTCAGGTGAAATTTAGTTTTTGTGACTTTTAATGAAATAATAAAATAACATAAATTTTTTTATTTTATTTTCCTACAACCTGTCAATTTTTGTAGACTCACCGTAATCCAAAATAATTTAGAAATATATATGGAATTTCTGGGTTTTTACATTACTACATACCATATAGCTGACAAAGGGGCCTTAGATAGGCCGCTGAGGAAGATGTAGTAGTAGGATAAGTCATGTTGGCAAGGAGAAATACCTGGAATGGGAAATGGGAGAAAAAGGTGGTATATGATTTGACTTGTTTTCACCACCACCCCTCGGGGGTCCTCGATAAGCTCAGGGAGATGGTGGAATAGGTTGGGGACCTAATCAGGCAGTCGAAGAGTACAACCCATAAGATCTTGGAATTATTCAAGGTATGATTTCTATCTTTTATACCAAAACATTAGTAATAAGAGAAAAATGTTATAGTTGTTAATTTCTTTCCAAATAACATGTATGGGACATAGAGATTCTATTTGAGTCTTTTTCATTACCCTTTTGTATGGATACTGCTAATTAATAAGTCTCATTGTTCACACAATTGAGCTGATGGTGTGACAAAATTCTTGGGGATGAGTGTTTATAATGGGACACTATTGTTGAAGCGATGAGGCCTTACGAATTCATTCAAGGTATAAAATGATTTTTGAAATTTCATTCCGAGATTAACTATTTTAGGAGAAAGATGTTTTGTTTCCATAGTGACAGAACCATGTTCTCCTTTTTTAGTGAAAAGGAATCCCATCTATTTCAGGATAGCCTCATACTTATGAGGGTGGAGATGATTACTCACAAGTGGGCCTGAATGACCCTTGGCAATGTGGATGTTATGAGTTCCAAATTTCATAATGTGGTGGAGGAGTATGAGAATGTATTATTAGAGAATGTTCTAGGATTTACACCCCATTGAGAAACATACTTCTGTATTGATCTACACCACATCAAAGAAATGCTATTTATGAAAGATTATCGGATGTCTCCTATAGGGCTCCATGAGCTGAGGGAGATATTTGAGTAATTTTAGTGGAAGGGATTTTTAATACCCTGAGCTTCACCCGAGGAAGCCCTACTTTTGTTCTCCATGTGGGTGTACAAGATCTTGAGGTTTTGTGTGGGCTATCGGTGCTTGAACAAGGTGACCATAAAGAAATATTATCCACTATCGAGGATAGATGAACTATTTCATATATTGGTAGGTGCTCAATTATTCTAAATGGATGACCTTGGGCTTGAGTAAAATAATTCCATTTTTATGACAAGGGTATAAAATTATTTAATTAAGTTGTCTCTATGTATAATAGAGTTCTCAGTGATTCCCTTCAACATGATAAACTCCCTAGAAGTGTTCATGGGACTCATGAACCAGATCTTTCAAGAATTCATAGACTAGTTCGTGGAAGTCTTCATTGATGATATCCTTGTGTACTCATTGTTCAAGGAGTATCAAGATAGAAACATGAGGATAGTTTTGGAAATACTATGAGAGAACCATATTCAGGGAATGATCTTGATGTGATAGTTTTATATTCAAGTGGTCCACAATCTAGGAAACGCCAGCTTAGAAGGTGGAGTGCAAGTAGACCAAACCATGGTTAACGTAGGGTTAGCTAGTTAGCCACCCAAGAGTGTGAAAGAGGTGTCGATATTCCTTTGGATGAAAGGCTATTATTGGAGAGTTAAACATAATTTTTACATAATATCATCACCCATGATATATTTGACTAGAAATGGATATCTTTTTTTTGAAATAGAAGTTTCAGTAGTCTTTTCAGAAGTTGAGGTTGAGTTTGATGAGAACTTCCATGTTGAGATTTCTATAAGAGGGTGTCAAGTATGTAATGTTTTGTGATGTTTTAGGGACCAGGCATGGATGTATTCTATTGTAGGGTCAGAATTGAATGCATATGGTTCACATCAGTTGAGACGACATGATTATATCAACATGACCACCGATCCTGATCTAGAAGTGGAAGTCTTTGAAATAAAAAAGTGGAAACACTACATGATGGGTGAGAAATTTTTCGTCTATTTTTATCACATGAATCTCATATATATATTCTCTATGAAGAAAGTTAGCATGAGACAATGTTGATGGCTAGAATTACTCTAGGATTATGACTTTGATATTTTCTATAATACATGGAATGGAAACTTGGTAGTCTATTCAATCATCATGAGGCCTTTCTCGTAGTTAGTAGACAAGGAATCATAGTATTTGGACTCATTGAAATTATACATTATCGAAGTAGATGGAGAATATTACCTCAAATCATTTTTTTAACCCCCTCTATAATTTAATGAGTCTGGGATACACTGCTATGGGATACCAAATTTTAGACCATACGTACTGAGATTTTTATTGGGCATGCTCTTAATGGATTTTCTAAAGGTGGGTAGCATGTTGTTCTTTTCAAAGGATTTATGATGGTTACAGTGATGTTGGGGGAGGACGTTCCAAGATAGTTTCATACATCTTCTATTGGTGGTACATCAAGTTGTGTCATAGATTTACCGGGACCTCTGATGTTAGTTTTGGTGGATAGAGAAAGTGAAAGAAGTTTTAGATTTTGTCTCTTGATGAATTACTTGTCATCAAGGTAATGATAAACACCAGGTTTCAACAGGTTTAGCTCAACCCAATGAGGATCCATATTGGAAGTGGAATGTGATATTCCTGGACTGCATGATGGACATACCAAACATATAAAGGAGACACAATTCCATTCGGGTTATTGTTGACTAAGTCAACATTTCTGTACACCTATTAATAATTCGGGAGAAATGTTTAGTAGAGGACCAGGAATTATTCTGTGTGTAGGATATAGCCTGACTCCATGTATTTTCATAGATTATTGTTTTTGAACATGATTCTCTCTTCACGTGTTGATTATGGAATGGATTACGAGAGAAATTCAGACTCAGTTACAATTGAGTACATCATTTCACCCCCAAACTTATGACTATATATGATGGACCATTCAGGTTCTGTGGGACATGATGTTGGATTGTTTTTTGGACTTTGGAAAATTTTGGGAGAATAATCTAGTACTAGTGGAGTATTCATAAAACAAAAGCTAAAAATACACCTTCATTATGTAACCATTCATATATTTTTATGGGTGAATCTTCAGGTCACCACATTGTTGTACTGACCCAGGAGAGTAGGGACTCATATACCCTGAGTTGGTGTATGATACTAGATAGATTGTGCAGATCATCTTAGAGAGGATAAAGACTACATAGATCCATCAAGAGTCTTATGATGATAGACGATATAGGTATTTTATGTTAGAGGAATGAGGACATTTTTTCATGAAATTTTCACATTGATGTGTATTACATATATTTTTATTGGGAAAAATGCTATCTACATGTTTCAATTTCCCATTACATATAATATTTAATGTTGGTGTGGTTTTTTACCACTTAGTTAAACCACCATTGATATAATGGGTATTAAACATCTTCTATGTGTCGTATCTGAGGATTTATGTTCATAACCCAAACCACATTATCAAATAGGGTGATTTAGATATAAAGGATAGAGCTATATTTTTTAAGCACCCAGTAGAGATTAATGATCAGAATGACTAGATCCATCGTGGGAGATCTATTCCTTTATTTCATGTTTGATTGGAATTCATGAATATGTAGGATATGACATTAGAGTGGGATATATAGATTCATCATCAATAACCACATATCTTTGTGAATACCATGTTTTGGATTTTTAGAAAGTAAAGCCCCTTGTGTAGAGATTGTAAGGACTGAGGTTTTACATGTATTATTTTTTGGATATTTTATGAATTATATTCAAGACCATCCAATTTGACTTTATGTGATTATAAGGCTATTTGTACAAAGAATAAATGATAAAAATACATTAAATATGCTAAATAGCATTCACACACAGTTTTCCTGAGAACTTGGACTAACTTATAAATAATTTTGTATATCCAAAATATGAGGCCACCGTTAAGTTTGGAATACAGGTTATACCCTAGCCATGACCTAAAATTACTCAGTGAGTGAGTTTGCAGAAATGTCACCCTTATAATGAAATGAATAAAATAGTTAATAAAAATATTTATTATATTTCGTTGATATAACGTCCTAAGAATATTGTTTAAATAAATTGTAATTAGTAATTTGAAGGTTTTACCACTAATACCTAGAGATATATAGGTTTTGTGGAGGGTACTGAGAATGATTCCATTGGTATATGATTACCTGATCAGATATCAATGACTTATGAAGGATGGAATAAAAGGTTCTCACCAACGATAATGAATTATTTATGTTCTTCATCAGCATTCGATCCATAACAAGGATGGAAGTTTGTTTTTATTTATTTCATTGCCTAATTATAATTTCTATGATTAACATGAATCAATTGACCAACAGAATGATTCATAGACTGATCATCATGTAGGATGGGTTTATATGTGGGGATGTAATCCAGATAATTGATTATAGTGATTGATTCAACATTTTTATTCTAATAGTGATAGATCGAGGACAACATAAACATTGGTTGAGGTTCATTCGTCATGTTTTTGGTTGTTCATTTTTTCATCGATTCTACATTCATAGTGGTGGTTCTTCATTTGGGTAATGGTTTGACTTATAATAATTTGAACACTTATAATTTGGATTAACCAGTTAACTAATTGTATCACCTTTCGAAACATGCATGCATCCCTCAATATACCAAGGTAACCTCTAATTTCATGTATCAATTTTATTGTGACTAATGGATTCTAGTGAATAGTATAATTCACTATTATTTTTCATGTGATTACTCTTATATTCAATCCTTTATTTCAAAACTGGATGTAATAATCTTATGTATATCATAACTTCCAGACTTCATCTTCCTGGAAAACAACCATAGACTGCTTCCATAACATAATTTCTTAACCACAAACTTATACTGGAATTTTTCTACCACATGTCTTCATTATGATGAAACATGTATACCAAAGTTTCTCTTTCTGATCAACTAAATTCGAAATTGAAATTTGACTTCACATCCCTAAAAAATCATATCATATTCTCACATTTTCCAAAATGACATAAAAAAACTGGGTCATAATCCCACTCATCATCTGAAGCCTAGGTCCTAAAAACATTTTACCATATCCCAATTATAGTGAATCTAATTTTTTCTACAAGACTATAAAATCATTATTAATATAATAAACCTAATAGTAATAAAATCACATGTCCAAATGTTTAGTGTCTTGGAAAAATATTTCACATACATCACATTTATATAACACAATGTAAACATTATTTAATTCATTATTATTTTTCCTCATAAAATATCTCATGACCTTATGATTACATCAAATATCCTGAGTATATATTTAAAATAAAGGGGTGATCTAAATTCCCAGTAAGGGGAAGAATATCCTCAGAGAAAAAAGGGACATGAATCAATTGTACATTGGTGCGCATGATCAACACTATCATATATTAATCACATAATTGTTATCATAATAATGAGGGAAACATTTTATAATGATATGGAATGCTTATTATTCAAAATAATTAATCATTATAACATAACGATCAAACACCACAAAATGTTTTTAAAAAATCTAAAATATGTTCAGGTATACCATATGTTAATAAATCATAACATCATAATTGTGAAAAAAACATAGCATCATGTTCACACATAATACACATAATATCATGAAATATGTCTCATTACCTAAATAATTTGATAGATATATAATTCTAGGCCCATGAATCACATCATTAAATGCTAATAATCATATAAACAACTTAAAAAGAGAACATATGGCAATTTTAATAATGAAATAAAACCAAGAAAATGAATTATTTTCATAATGGTGTCATAACTAATACTTATAAGAGTAACCATAAGGATTACAAAATTCATAAAACAGATCATATTTTGGCATGAAATATTGTTTATATTTGAATAAAAAAAATAAAAAAGAGATAGAGATTATTTTAAAATGAAATCCTTTTAAAATAATATTAAAAATTGGATTAGAAGTACTTTTGACAACATAAATATATGTATATCACCATAATGAAATTCTAAATAATTTGGAAATTTAACTCTAAGGAAAAAATAATAACATCCATACATAGATTAATGTGAAATATAAAAAAACCAATAAAATTTATTGGGTTAGAGAATCCCCTTAACTAAAATATAGGTTTATTTCGTCACGTTTCTACTTCCTGAATAATAAACATTGGTTGATTAAAATAGTTAACCATAAGTGAGTTATTTTTATTTTTTCACTATTTATCAATAATCATCATTTTATTCTATTCATTCACTCATTTTATCTAAATGTGAAACGTTTTAACATCTTATTTTCCTTTAAATATCATGTTTTTCTACTTCGCTATTTTTTTCAAAGTCATTTATACATAAGTAGAATTAATTACATAATGTTAAAATGAATATAATTATACATTTATATATTACTAATAATTCATTATAAAAAAAAGGGTGTTGATAAGAAAGTAGTTGGAAACATCCTCTTTGATGGTTAACCAATCACTAATAAGACACAATCAATAGAAGAAGAAAGATATATATCGAATATAAATACATCATAAATATAAAAATTACAGTAGGTTAAAAGAATTAATATATTTTCAAAATACTAATAAATTAATATTAGAATATTTTGGTTCGAAATTAATGGATATGTAAAATAACTGAAAAAGAAAATTAGAAGGGTTGTTGATGAAAACATACCATTTTCCTGGGGTTTCATCTTTTTTATGGCACAAAATAATTTTATTCATAAAGTTGTTTAACAAAAACTCATACCTTAGGATTCTAAGGGGATAATGAATTTTAATTTTGGAATATTTTTTCCAATTTTAAGTGAGGGGATTTTTTTCTGTGGGAGTGGTGAGGGGTAATTTATACTTGCTGAGAGGATCATGTTAATAATAAAATTTTGAATAAATTATTATATCTAGCGTAATCATTTAAATAGTAATATTTATTACGTTATGAAATATATTTTAAAAATGTAACATGATTTTAAGACTATAAATAAATTTATAATTTTAATATATTAGTTTAATCAAAATGAATGGATAAAATAAACAAAATGTTTATTTAAAAGGACACATAATACTTTTGTCTTTGGAAAATAAAATTTTGGATTGGATACTGTTTTATAATTTTCAAATAACTAATTTAAATTATTAAATTTAATTTTGGATGAAATTATTAATTTGACATTTATTAAGTCATCATTACATCATCATTATGTCATAAAACATGAAATATTTTAACTTCATTATTATTTCTACTCATGAATGAAGGAATAATCTTAGAAAATTTTCAAATATTAACCCTTATTAAGTTTTAGAATGTCATTTTAAAAAATGAAAATCATTTTCTCAAAATAATTTATTATAATATGAAATTATAATTATTAGCATAAAATTGTGATGAATGACATTAAAATGATGTTTATTAAAATGTGTGTATAATTTCTTTGATTTTTTTAATCTTTTTATTTATTTTATTTATTATAATATTCGTATATTCTTAAATTAATCATTATAAATATTATATATATATATATAATTTTGTTATATTTATGTCAAACTATTATTCCAAACGTCTAGTTATTAATCCAAACAGTTATGTTACTTTTAACACCACAAGATTTTGTGAAATATTTTTTCAAAAAAATAATCTTTTCTATATTTTTCATTTCACATGACATAATTTTTTTCTTTCATTTTTTTCAAAAATTATTTTATCTTGTGTTACATGCAACACTGAGTATAAAGGAAACATGATATACAATTAAAATATTATTATTTAAAATGATAGTTATTTAATAGTCGTTAGAATGGTGGGTATGAATAATATTAACTAAATTGTGAAACTATATGGATTACACATTTTTATATAATGAATTTCTTAGTTACTAATAAATTTTAAATGAAAATAAAAACCACTTGATAATATATATAATATTTTTCTAAAAAATCTATTTTTATGTGCACAAACATGTTTTATATCTATAAATGAAAAATTAATTTTTTATAGGAATTAATTTAAATTTATATACTATATATTCAAAAACAATTAACATTCATCTTATATGTTTTCCACACATGATAAAAGAATAAATCCAATTTTACACTTAAAACTATATTTTTCAAAAAAACTCTTTTTTCCCTTTTGTGAACATATTATAAAACTAATTTGTGACACATTTAAGAAAATATTGGATTAAAATAATTATTTAAAAATATTCCTTGGGTGACTTTTTTAAATTTTTTAGAAATGATTAATTTTTTTTTAAATAGTAAAAAACACTGAATTTTAATTGAAAACATCATTTTCACTAAAATTATATGAAAAGATTAATTATATTTTGAATTGGATTTAAATTAATATTAGTCCAACTATATATATATCAATCCAATTTAGGTCATTGTAACAATTTTTAGGTTATATTTTGATATAAAAACCTTGCAAAATTTTGAGCATTTTCTCTTTGAAAACACACTTTCTTATTGAGTCTGTAAGATTGATTTTAAATTAAATTTTACCACATAGGTAAATTTAATTTCTAAAAATATATTATATATTTGAAATAATAATAATTTATATTATATAATAATTTCAACTTAATTTTTGACCATAATGAAAATAGTAAATATTATTTACTGTGGTTAAGGTTTAAATAGGTTTATTGGGTGTTAAACTATAAAGATAACAGTTAAAATGACCTAAAAACATTTAAAAAATCTATTTTATAGAAATATATTGTCTATATAATCTATAATAATTTAAATTAATCTATTTTTTATCCTTTCTCACGTGAAAAAAAAATATTATAACCTTTCTCTTTTCAAAACTTAC
Organism: Viscum album; assembly: GCA_963277665.1. Classification (NCBI taxonomy): domain Eukaryota; kingdom Viridiplantae; phylum Streptophyta; class Magnoliopsida; order Santalales; family Viscaceae; genus Viscum; species Viscum album. Next base: position 1,021,749,103 of record OY728127.1, read on the forward strand.
ATGTGTGCCACTCACCTAACTTATAAAAGGCCACCCAAGTCCTCTCCTATTCAAACATTGAAACCTTTTTTATTTAGAATATTCATTCCCAAAAAACATCCAAACTTACATCATTTTATCCTATAAGCCTTGTTTTTTGGAATTAATCTAACCTAGGAATTATTTGGGTTTTACCCTAAGGAGGTTACCCAAAGAAGAGATAGTGTTCTTTAATGAGCATTTTTCGTTTATTTCTTCCTCCACCTCCTTAAATTATTTTTAATGAACAGTTATATAAAAAAATTATAATCTTAAATATAATTATATTTTTATGTAATTTTCATAACCTATATCCATCACTACTTCCGTTAAATGGTTTATAAAATAATTACTTGATTATACAACACACTACCACCTCACAAACCGATGTCATTCATTATTCCATTACCAACTATCACGATGGGGTTTGATGATGGATATAATATATATATATGATATATATTAAATAGATATACTAATATATTTAGTATATCACATATAACGTTTCATTTTTTATTCTTTATGGGTTGTGATAACGTCACATGGGTGTACGGCAGACTACCACCTAGGGAAGCGTTGTGATTCGATTTTCACTATCATTTTAAATGGAACATAATAAGGGAATATTTAATGAATATATTTAATATAAATTAAGTAACTATTATATTAATGACATTTTAATCATTCTAAGAAGATAACATATCATTTTAATTCATACCTTTTGAATCAGTGAAAGATGATGATGTCGTTCATGTATGTGTGGACTACCGCCTTCACGAAGCAAACCACACCACAGGGATGGTATGTATAAGTATATTTAATTATATCATATGATATTATGACCATTATATAAATATATAACATTACTTACCTATTTTCAATAATGATCGCTGAAATATGGAAATGTTACTCATTCGTATGTATGGTCTACCATCTCAATGATTGTAATGTACTATATTTCTCAAAAAAATCATCCATTATTGTTAATAAAAGAATAATTGTTGTATAAATAATATTATTGTAACATTTTAATTATTATAGAGATGATGGAACTAATTTAGAGGACTGAAATTAAAAAATCAAAACACATATGAAAAATAGTGGTTATTACCAGAAACGTGATTTTAACAAGGAATTGATAATAAATGGTCATAAGTAAATAACATATGATATGATATGATATATATATATATATATATTATTCTATAATATATGTATAATAAACTTATATTTGTTATATATGAGTTTTGAACATCTTTGAAGGAAGTCAAGACTTAATGTAAGGGATTTGTAGTCTGTCTTTTATTTCTAGGAGACAAATGAAAATTCAACAATTGTTTCATTTTTATGGTGTATATAATGTCCATTTGACAAGTTATATCTGGGATAAAATTATTTTAATGATATTTAATTATTCCATTTTTTGTTATTATTTATTAGGTATTAGGATCCAAAATATTGCTAAAGCAATAAGTGATTTTTGTCTCAATTTTATTTCCTTGAGATATATGGTTTGTTATGAATATATCTTCTTTTATGAAGTGTATATACATCCCCTTAAAATTTTAGTAGCATAAATTTATTTATTTTTATGATATTTTAAGTTTCATTTAATATTATTCCTTCATGGGGAAAAATTTAAATTTACCCATGTTGTAAAGAATTTATATTAGAATCTACTAATTGATCACGATTATTTATGATTATGTTTATAATGATAAATTATTATAATTAATATATCAAGAAACTAATTAATTTTAATATCCTATGATTATTTTATGAGATTATATTTTCCCCCTTTTTTCATCTCTTTATATACTCAAGAGTTCAAAATAATTGTATTATGAAAAATACCGTCTTTATTTATCTCTATGGTCAAAAGCACCTTTTTCTTCTAAAACCAAGTTTTATAAAAAAATTAACATTATTAAAAAAAAATTGATGAAGAAATTGTTATCCATGTTTTATTTTTAACAAAAAAATAAACGAATCTTCCTGTCATTTTCCAAATAATGCTCTTTATCCTTTTATTAAAAATTTGAAAAAATCTTGGTTTTTAACATGCACACCATGAATAGTATTTTCCATTGTGATGACCACTCAAAGATTTAAAAATTCCCTTATATGTTTTCAAATTTATTTTCAAGAAATGTTTGTTCTTCAATATTTGGGATAATTTTATATTTAAAAAATCATTTAAAAAATTGAAAATGTTTTAAACTGCATCTTCCAAATTTGGAAGTTTATTTTCCATTGGAAATGTTTTGAATTATTTTTAAAGCTTCCTTTATAATTTTTTCATGTTTCTTATAAAATATGATTATTTTAGAAATATTTTATGAATTTCTACATTTAATAATTTATTTTTAAATTAAAGTTATATTCCTCAAGATATGTTCTCTGTGATTTATCTTTCAAAATCATTATCCATCAAAGATGAAATTCATTAATGTAATTTAATTTTTTTTAGACATGAATTGTGTATTCCATTAATATTATTTCCCTAAATTATTTATTTGTAAAATATTTTTATGAGTCCCATTTCTATTCCACAGGTTATACCATTAATAAATAATTATGAAACACTCTTCTTTTCACATGTTATGCTATGATTAAATGATGAAATAATTATGAAAACTATCTCTTTTCCAAGGTTATGATATGATAAAATGTTTTTAAAACCTATTTAATTTCATTGTTTGTGATATAATGAATGTTTTATAATTTTTTGGAACACATATATAAGGTTTTCATTCCATGATGGGTGGGACCTATATCACCCTCCAATGCATTGGGAATTGATTTATATCTCATGAGATAGATAGGACTCGAATGGAGAGTGAACCTGATTTAGTAAGGGAATTTGTTCTCTATGATGTTCTTCTAGGTGAACCTTGACTACTGTGATGGTTTGGGGAGTTAACTCATTCCACTATGATAGCTTTGCCAGTGATCCTTGACTACTATGGAATTTATATTATATGTTTATATGTATGCCACAATTTTATGTCGTATTCCAATGTTATTCTCTTATGAATCATGTTATTTTATTTCCCTATTATTCATGTCTTATAAACAACCAATATTTATTCCATGACTCAATATCATGATCTTGGATTTGTGTTGTAGTTTTCAAGTGTTATGATCATGTTCTAATACACTTGTGATAATATTTAACTTACACATAATAAATGTTTACCCTTACTCTTTATTAGAGATTACATTTTCTTATTTTTTTTATTACCTGGGTCATGAATAATAGTTTTATGTTGGGATTGACAATTAAGAGTACATAATGGGAAGATCATTGTGGGTGAAATTTAATATATTTCATGAATTATGTAGATTGTGTACCTAGTCTCCAAGGACACTAAACAATTACAATTTTCAGGTATTTATTTTTGTAAAATATGGAATATTAATCTTAAAAGATATAATATCCATGTATGAAAATATTGGGTCCCTATATTATTATTCATAACAGTCAAGTCATTATACCAACAGTCACATTACTATTCATGTGGTCATATTACCTCATATAAATACCTCTTGATTCCTTCAAACCTTATTCACTACAATTCCTCTAAAGGTTATGTATTTTTCTTTATGAAGATATTTATTTCTTTACTAATATTATTTTTATTTTCAATTAGTTCTATTTATGGGGGTGATAATTATATCATATCGGAATGATATATGTTTTCATATTCTAATTTGTTTATTTAATATTTTTTCAATTTTAATATTTTTAATGTTCATGGGTTTAGTTTATGTCTAATGTAACAATATCCACTAATGAAACTAATATATGATAGTTTCTCTATGTTTGGTATTTTTTAATGATATATAATATAACACACAATTATTTGTTCAAAAAATATTACTTCTAAAGTCCGGTTTGTTACATTATTCCCCCCTTTAGAAGTTTTATCCTGGAAATTTAAACTCATATTCGTAGTAGAGAATAAATGAGGGAACATATGTTTTTTCGTTTCCTCAGATTCCCATGACACATTTCTATATTTGTTGTTTCGCTATAACCCATTGACATGGTGAGACACATATTTTCATGTAAAATCATATCTAAGGTCCATGATATTCACTGTATTCTACTCATAAGAGAGACCATACCCCAATTATACCACCTTCATATTCAGTACTTCTGAGGGATCAGGTATTTACTTCCTCTAGATAGATACATAGAACACATTATGAACATGAACCAAATTTTTTGTAATTTCTAGTTGATTGGAAAATGCTCCTATGAAATAAAGAGTCTCAAATTGGCCTATGTACCAAGGGACGGGATTCCCTTTCTTTATGAACCACATGAATCACATCAAGTATCATATTCCATGGAAAACATTGTCTCCAACTTTATACTCTAATTCCCTTTGATATTTGTTAGTATATTTCTTCTACAGAATCTGAAGTGATTTTACATGTTGTTGGATATCTTAAAAAATAATTTTCATCTCTTTAAAATTTTCATGTTAAAGTATATTTTCTTCATCAACTTTATCCCAACAAGTAAAAATTCCACATCACTTCCCATATATCTTTTTATATACATCAATTTGAATACTCGAGAGGAACATTTTTTAGTATGATAACTCAAATAAGAGGATATTTTTTTCCTTTAAACCATTGAAATCAATTTATTATGATGTCATCATTCCCATAATAGGTTTAATGGTCAATATAGACTTTCCACCATTTTGTGGGTGATATTCCTTATAGAAATTCAATTCAATATTCAAATCATGTTTAATAATTCTCTATAATTTAGAAGTTATCACTGGTTCATGGTCAAAGATGATCAGAATTCATCCCCCATGCAACATCACCCCTTCATTAACATATATCTTAGTTAGCTTATCATGTTATAAATCCTCCCAAATAGCTATTAAGTGGGAAGTATTTGTGAGTTGATTCACCAAAACCCATATTGCATTTGTTTCTTTAGATATATTCGGGAGAGTGATGACAATGTTCTAGGAGATGTTCTCCCAGTTTAATGTCGGTATGGAAATTGTTGTGCTATCCCCTTAGAATTTTTTCACTTTGATTTAAATTATTGATATACCATCCCTTTGAGGTGCACACAGTGATCTCCTTCTTCAGGTTTTCTGTAACATCCTCAACCCAATGATCCCTCATGTGACTATGTTGGGTTGGCTACATAATGTCAGGTGCACTTACCCTTATTCAAGAGGCTACCAACTAGTATGGAGTGTGTAAAAAACATAATGGGGACACTATAACTTTGAGAAAGGTTTTAAAATAGAATCAGAAATAAATAATAAAAGAGTAACAAAAATAGTGGAAACAATAAATAAATATTATAAAATTGAAAACAAATAAAATTATCTAACTAAGAAACCAAATGATACAAAATAATGTAATTAAATGATGATTGGTACTAAATTTCACTCTAAAATTCATATAGATAAAATAGTAGACATACTCAAATAAAGACTCAAAAGTCACTAAGCCCAAACCCCATGTCAGCCCTGTATCCAACCTCCAACCCATCCAAGAAGGAAAATCTACAACATGATCCCTTTTCCTTGTCAAAAAATATATCCATGAGATCTATCCAGTTGCCAAATGGTGGCTCGTCTAGGGCCTCATTACCACTCAATAGGTCAACACCATCATGTCAAAACAAATCTATTATGAGAATATAGTTCATGAAATAAAATTTTAAACAGTTTTATTGATTAATAAATTAATATTGAAGATATAATAATCCCAATAACCCTCAACCTCTGAGTTCAATCCCCTGGAAATCCAAACCAACTTTTGTGTCATACTAGATATCTCTAGCTAAGGGAGGATCCTCTAATATCAAGACAGATAAACTAAGTTTGTGACATATTCTCATGGAAATGATGAACCACACATAACATATAATGAAAAAAATCCCCATTACTATATAAAATATGAATCTCACACTTAGGAATCTAGGAAGTATCCCGATTAGTATTATAGGAAATTTATCCCCCAATAATCTAGGAAATAATGCCCTCTATCAACCTATGATTGTTTATTTACCCTCAAATGAATCATACCCCTGAAACCTTACCTTAGGCATCAAATTTATTTTCTTTTCCCACAAAAACAAGGGAATTCCTTGGAAAAATAATAACGCAAAGGTTATGTAACATATATCCCTCAAGAATTAATCAAAATTCAAATAATCTAAAAATAGTATGCCAGTAAGAATTTTACATGAAAACTCTAATCCTTACAACAATAAATCACAATCTCAACTGTTCAATTAATTTGATTAACATGTATATAGAAATTTATATTTCATAAGGTATGGATCCCAATTATCATCGTAATTACATCAATACTAATTACATTTATCATTTAACCCGAATTTTATTACCGTTCCAGTATAACCACAACTCATCAAGTAAACATGCCAAGATGATTACACATCATTTAACCAATTTTTTTATTTGATTATATCTCAAGAATTTATTATCATTAACCATTTATTCTAGTTCTAAAATATTATTCCAGCAATAAATCCAATTTCCAAATCATCTTAGGCTTCTGTGTTCAAACTAACTAAGTCTCAACAAGGTCAAAGGTTGGCACACCTATCTGGTGGTTTTAAGTATCAGTCTCAATGACAATGGATCCAACGGGATTCAATGGGATTTATATACATGTTTAAGTCATAAAAAATATTGTTATCCAATGACATATGTCATGAACATGGAATTACAACATGGTTTCACATATTTCACAAACTAGGAAAATTAAAAAGACACTTAAGACTATGTTCTAGACTAACCTCCTTAAATGTTGTTACACCAAAGCCAAGAAAGGCCCAACAATATTACTCACATTTCCCATATCCATTCAGTCTTCTATAAATTCCATGATTTCTAATCACATGATAAATAATCTAGATAATGTTTCCTACTAATAATAATGACCAAAAATTCATGGGTGGTTCGCAACACACTTCAGACTCCATTCCGGGTACAATCCAAATCGTGCGGCAACACAACATGAACCATTTAAATAAAATAAATTGGAATCCTTGAAAATAGAAAACCAAAAAAATACTACTAAAAATCACAATAAACATTGTACGATAAACAACATGGGGTATTCCCATTCATGTTGATCCAAGATCTCATCAGGCTTCGATAAAAGCTTCAAGATCAAAAAGATTATCCATCTAATTTCTCAATCGTAATCAAGGCAAAACTGATTGATATAATAAATTTGGATGAGAATTATAAACATAAATGGATCACAAATTAGAGTACTCTCGATGATTAATCCATCATAAATAATATATCTTCCATCGGTGGAGAGATGAGGTTTTATTTTCTATGTGAAGCCAAACACTCCATTCTAATCATTTTTGATGTAAGAGGGATTCAAGGAATGGATTAATATGTTTTTTGGAATATCCCATAACCGTAAATCCCTCATAAAATATCCCAATAATAATATAGAATGTGAAAAGTGATTTCATGTCTTGGATACCTTGGAAAAATCCTCCATTGGGCCTAGCCGTCATGTTTCATAGCATGAAACATAGTTTCATGCCCTAAATTTCTCAGGTTACCCCCCATGGATCCCTTTTTATATCATGTATTCCTTTGGAAACACCACCTAAAACTATTTTACATCATGAATACCATATTCATGTTGTAAATTGGATTTGGAAGCCACATACAGTTGCTCGAGTCTCCCATTACACATGTGATATTCACATTGAACCCCAAAACGTCCATCAAAACTTAAGACATGTTCAAAAATTCACAATTTGATATTAAAACACCAATAAACACATTATTATTTCCTTTTTAAAAATGAAGCATCTTCCAACTAAAAAATATATAAAATTTCTCTAAAATTATCAACTATTCAAAAATGGGTTCTTGTAATCTCCCATCCGAAAATCTTCTCATCATCAAAAATCTCTGATGAGCATTCACCAGATCATCCTGACCTACACAAGTTTAAAACTAATACATCAATAAACCCATTATACTATATAATAAAAATATATAATCAACATTGTAACTCTAAAAATGAGGTTCATTCCCCATCAAAACTCAATCTTCCACTTGCAACCATCATTGAACCACTTTTCAATTCTATAAGATGAATGTCTATTATGAAACAACATTGTTTTTTCATTCATGTCACCAACAGTTTCACGGTACTCCCTACCTTAGAAACCAACTTTCTATGACCACTTCGGACCTATGACATTCCCTACCATTAGGTTCTCAAATTGAAACAAATTTCTAGTGGTTCAATTACCTGCATTATATTACTTCCATACCACCATGACTGAATATAAAAAACTTTCCATAGCTAGGAAAATATCTTTCATCTGATTCCAATCAAAATAAATGATCATTCATTTACCAAACACAATATATATATATGAACTCTCCTTGAAAGATCTTGTCTAATCCTCAAAATATTCTTTTCATACCCAAAATTAATTTACTGATCCATGGTACCTACATCCTAATATTTTATAGGTATTTTCCCCCAACAACACCATAAAATATTTCATCACATCTTTTACTCCTAAATCATGTCCTGAAATATTTTCACAAATTTCAACCCTTTATACATGTCATAAAATAATAATTCACTACTTGAAGAAAGATAAAAAAACTGTTTAGCCCCATAAACAGATCCATGAATCATGGAAAACTCTATAAATCATGTCACAACCAGGGGATCGCCCCAAAATTCACCTTCTGATCACACTAGAACAACCATATCCTAATGCCTACACACCGGGTCCATCCAAAATCTAATTATAATATTTTATCTCATTTTTTCATGTACCAGATAAATCATACTTCACAACTCACCTCCATCTAAACACTAACTTGGCCATCTAATAACTGGTTCAACTAATCCACTAGCCCTTCCCACATGAGGATTATCCACTAACAACTTATGGTTGTCTCCCCCCAATCTGTTTTCTTTATACAACTCCATGATCGCAAACCATAGGGAATCCATTAATTAAACCAAAAATAAACAATAATATCTTAGTGTATAAATAATTCTCTCTCAGAATACTTAGAAAGGCTTCAAGGTATTGGCCATGATAATCTCTAATATTTGAGTACACTATTAATTTATCAATAGTTTCCACCACAACACTAAAAATTTAAAATGTCACCACTTACTGTAGTGATTTTGAAAACCATTTAAAAGTTATTGGCCTCAGTTAACATGATCGTCTCATAAACTCTTGGCCGCCTCAATTCAAGTCATAATCACTAGTCAAAACTCACTAATGCCTAATAACTCTCTATCAAGAATTCACAAATAAAAGTTCATTAATGATTTAGTTTCACTGAACTACTTTATTTCTCCACCAAAACTGAAAAAATTCATCAAAAATGAAATTTTCCATGGAACTAATCCCAAACCAAATGGATCCCCCATTACTGATAAATTTCACTCTGATTTCATCAAAAAAATTGCCACATAATCTTGAGCTACCCATTCACCTGACCGAAATGGAACCACACATCTCCAGTATGTGCCTACCATCTTAATATCACCAGAAACCTAAGGCCTCAAACATTACTATGATCATTCATAGAACCCAAATCATGGTCCCATGAGTCCAATGTCTCCAATAATAGGCTCAAATTACCATCCTTTCATCTGTGCATCCCTCCAATCTTGTTATCCACATTGGTCTCTTCGAATCCACAATGTTCTTATATAAAAACATGACCTTTCGTATGAGTCATGTCTAACGTCATAACCACCAATCCATTGGGAATAATCTCCTAATCAGAATCATTTATAAAATCTCAAATTACCATCAAATTACTCATCCAAGGTCGAATTTTACTTCCACACAAAAAAATGTCAGAATGGTAGGGTTAGGAATCCCAATGATATTTTCCCTCACACTATCCTTAAAACTAACCACAACAACTCAAGGTGCTCTATTTAAAAAAATATTATCATAACCATGCCTTTTATAGAGACTTAATAACACCTTTAATGCATCAATTTTGTAACCCAAAACATTTTCAACTCTAGGGAAACTCCTCTAATGGTTCACCAATGATCAATATGAACATTGACTCACTTAGTTCTGATTCAGCACTAAGTGATTCTTGGTTTCCCACTGAGCCCTACTGATCATGTCTCACAAAACACACTAGGTCGGACCAACTAGTACATAGGTCAACCTCTCAGAAGTTTACAGATCATGGGTAATCACGAACACTCTTGTCCCAACATCACATGGCATCAACATTCCAAAACTTCCACCTATAGTGTGTCACAACTGATCCCCCAAAAACAACCATAATGGGTACAAATGTTTTTCACATATGACATAAAAACCCATCAAGTAACTACTCCTGTTGTCAATAAGAACCATGCCATTTTCATCCTACTTAATGAACACCTCACTATAGATTCAAAAGACATTCCATCAAAAAAATCCATATACTAGTGGCTCAAGTTGATTATAATGACACTAAGTAAATATATTTATATATAAAAAATGAATGACAAATTTTTATCCCCTTATGATATTGTGGATCTATCATCAATTAATTCAGAAACTAGTACAAAAATATGTAATGTGAATCCTATATTCCAAATATGATTCATTAGATGCTCTTGCCTCTGTAGGTCAAGAATAAAATAAAATCCACTCACTTTCCTCTTTCCAGAAGTTCTAGATCCATATATCCACCATAAATAAAAATATTCAAATGACATGTATATCACCCAAGGGAAGAATAAAATACAACCATAAAAACAAAACCCCAAACAATATCTCTATTCCTTGGTAACCTAGATTTCATAAAAAATAGTTGTTCTCAAAGAACCATCCTAATGCCCATCATAGGCTCAAACACATTCCTAAATCTCACTTCTATCATATCCCAAAACCATATGGAAAAAACACTTTGAATCCACTTTGTAAATTACTCAACCTTGTTCTCCCTCAAGTGACTGATTCAGGATATCTAAGAAACCTCCAAAACACCTCTGCATACACTAGTGGATTCTTACTAGAAATATGGGTGTATGAAACATAATACTGAGAACATACCCTCTAGAATAGTGTTTCAATAGAAGTGGAAACAAATATTAATAGATTTATGAAAATATTGGAAAAAGTAAATCAATATAATAAAATATAAATCAACAAAAATGTTCCAACTGGAATTCCAACCAATATAGAATAATGTAATGATAGGGTGAGTGTCCATAAATATCATGATAAAATTCATACTTATAAAAGACTAAATAGACCCAAAAACACTCCAAAACCCCTTTCTTGAAACCCATGTTTAATACTTCTCCATGATCCAACCCATCCTATAGGAAACTATCAACAATAGGGTCCCTAGACCTTTTCCAAACCTACACCCATGATATCTTTTTAATTACCAAATGGGGGATACTCCATGGTGTGTATAATAATCATTATCTCAACACAACCATATTTAAACAAATCAATTCTAAAAATATACTGAAGGAAATATAATGATAAATAGAGTTATTAAATGATAAATTAGTGCTTCTTATATTATAAACCCACTGACCCTCAAGCTATGGGTTGACACCTCGGGTCAGTCCAACATGTTTTAGCGCCACTCAAAAAATTTCTCTGACTAAGGGTGAATTCTCATATATATGGATGGGTCAAACATGTTGATTATAGAATCTCCTACTGATGATCAATCACATATAATGTATAATGAACAAAACCCACATCCCCTGCTAAACCATAATCTCACCCTCAAGCATCCAGAAAATCTTACTCATAGGCTTTGAGGAAATCTCACCAACATGATTATAGGAAATCACATGACTAGGCTTCCCGTGACTTTTCATTTTACCCTTAGGTTTGTCATACCTATGACACCCCTTTTTAAGGTATTTGACCCTTTTTTATTAGTTTCGAGATTATATAATATTTTCCAATTGTTTTTTGAGGTTTGGGGAGTTCTTGAAATATTTTAGAGCTGTTTCTAGAGCTTCATATTTATGAGAAACCATCCATCGCCTCTAGGAAATCGTGCAATATGTTTTGTGGGTTACTGGGTCGGAACATAGTTAATTCAAGGTTTTTCCAAACCATATATGTGTCCATGTAAATAGTGAAAAGGAAAATATAGGGGAACCATAGTTGTAAAATTATTTCTATAATTGTGTGAGATAATGGTGTGCGGTGTGGGCTCCATATAGTATCATTGTAGTGTTAGAACCTTATTTCTCAAATCCTATGGCCCCAAATGTGTGGCTACATAGATTCTCTAGTAGAACAATGATGTATGTTGAACAGTTTTACAAACCATGTGACTAATCCAAATAAGGCCCCAAAGCCTCATTAGTCCCTTAATCCCCCTAGTATATGAATTCCCCATCCTCCAAAGGCTTATTAGGTTATTCCCTTTCATCCAGATTCATATTTTGTATAATCAAAGAGTGTTAGAGAACTACAATTGTCCGTACAAAATTTTTCTTCCTTATTCTTCTTGAATATACTCTTCTATTCTCTCTTGAAATCAAAGTCATTTATGGATGTGTCTATATGAAATGATGTAAATACTGATGATATATGATTGAATATATTTAATGGAATTTATTGTGAAGATAAATATTTAAGATCATAGTCATATTGTTCATTTTCAGAATTGTTTTAGAGGTATTTTTATTTTCTCTCATCTCAACTGGTTCTAAAACTTATAGTCTAGTTTTTTATTAATTTTTTGATTGAACTTTTAATGAAATCAATGTGGGATTATTCATGGAATCCCTATTTTTTATAATGTTTGAGTGATAGTTTTAAAATTATTTTACATTTTTATCAACAGAATTTGTTTGAAGAAATGTATTCAAGAAAGAATTGATTTTACGTGTAATGTAATTGGGCATAAAATTTTTCATACATGGTTTATGTGAGTTCATTTGTGGACATGACGCTAAGGAAGGAGAATTTTCCATTAGGGTACCCCAAATATTTTTCATATTCTAATGACTAGGTGGATCAATAAGAAACCCATCATGAGTAATGAACTATCACTTGACATGCATACGTATGTGAGTGTGTGTGGAAACATAGGAATGGGTATGTAAAATTATGAGAAATGGTTTTATTATTTTTTATATTTTTTACATGTAAGTATTTTATGTTTTTGATATAAATTGGTTCAACACATATAAAATATTTTATATAAACTATTCTAATAGGTTCTTTTTCAACTAGGGTGAGTTTAGAAGTCTTTGAGGAATGCCTATAGATTTTATACTCGCCCATTTCAAGGGAAATTATGGTCATTTTCAGATGCTATATATTTTTACATGGGAGGTGAAAGGTATAAAACATATCTAGTGATATTCTTTGATACCATGAGTAGGTAAAGTAGAGTTATATCATGGATCTAATTTTGGATTTTCTTGTGGGGATAGCGCATGGGTCTCTATGGTCATGTTTTATTTCCATCCTTATCAATTTTTTTCTTTATTTCCACTGTCAAAATTAGTTTTTCATTTTATTGGCTTTAAATTGTGTTGTAGTATTTCTAATCATGCATCATATATAATTATTTAATGTTAAATTTTTAGTGTTTATAAATTTTTTTTACATTTAATGGGAATATCATCCCTCAACGTGTTCCAAAACCCTAGGCATTAATTTCCAATTGTTGGTGTCTTGAGGATGTCACATATGGCCACTAGCACCCTACCCCTTTCCAGGGCAATGGTTAGGGGAAATATGCTACAAAATGTATCACTATTAGTCAATCCGTCAGCATTTTTTGGATAATAGAATGAAGTTAGGAATATCAAAACATGAAATGTATAGTTTAAAAATACATAGTTAAACTTTTAATGTTGAACTTCTAGTTTAAAGGGTGGTGTGTGTACTTATGTTTTTTAAGAAACTTACTTGTTTTCTCTTCTTATCATTGTGGGTCTCACTAATAAGGACTTCATATCAAGCATTGGTTGGGACTGAATTAATAATCTATAGATTAAAGTTTTGGGAAAAAAATTAAAATGCTTAAAATTCATTGATTTTGAAAATAATGGTTGTAGTAATTTTTTGATATGGTAATCTACAATTTCTAAGCCCGTAGTATCTAGTCAATGAAAATAAATATTTTTTTATGTTTATAGAGAATAGAACTGGGTAAAAATTTTGGAATCAACTAGGAGATCCATAAAAAAATATGGTTACACCAGTGCCACTGTTATACTAACAGTTGGTTCAAGGAATCTTTTATGATTTTTGGGCCATTGATTAAGGGATCCAGAATTATGAGGCAATAAAAGTGGATTAAATATTCTATATATATAGATAAATTCCAACAATATTTCATGGGGATTCAAAACCTAGAAGAGTATAGGTGTTGATTAATTGGATGAATTGAATCATTTATTTCCTTGAACACCAAATAATTTAAAATTGAAGTTATCAACATACATTCTCACGAATCTAGAATTAAAATGGTTGTATTTATCTATTCATGATAAAGTATACGAATAGATTACATGGGATAATTTTTATGAATTATTCAATAATAAATTATATCCACACACCTTTTTGGTCACTTAAATAATAGATTTTCTAGGTTAAATTAATAAAATATCTCAATAATAGAATATGAACCTATGTTTATGAACTTATCTTTATTTTTGGAAAAAAGTAGTTTCAAATGCATCCTTGGAGGATTTCATTTTTGATACATGACTATGATAAAAAATTAACTAAAATATGGTCATAATTTTTTTTCATACTATACAGAGATGGTAAATAGAGTGTCTATGGAAGAAAGGGATATCTTTAGAAGTATAGTTTGATAGATCATGTTTTTCTCCATGAAAATGGGTGGGAAATACAATCTTGGAATAAGAAAAAGTGGGCACAAACAACCAAAGTGGCCATATATCTAAAAACCATACCATGGGATCAGTTTAATTTCCTCCTCAGCCTAAGTGTAATAATTGATATTTTAAATGGGTTTACTATGATCTTATCAAGAAAAATTGTATGGGACCACCTAGAGAATGTCACAACTATAACTAGATGGGACACCTCCAGCTTAATTTTCAAAGAAATCCAAATTATAGTGCAGGGGATACATATTATGTCTCTAATAAATATTATTATTTGATGTAAATAACTATTTATAATAACTATCATCCTAGGAACCGAGTGATCCATTGTTATTTAAGAAACACTATAAATCCTCAGGCTATGCAATCTAAACATGGAAACAATGAAAATGGTCCAGTGAGTAAGCAATTATATCGTGTATAGAAGGTGATCATAGCCAATAAATAGGGTCCTTCAATGATGTCACATTTAATTCATGTGAATTCTACCCTTATGCGGGCCTTTTTTGATATAGGTTCATACCATACTTTCATTGATTCTCATTTTGTTGATCTAGTGGGTTTTCATATTTATATGATGCCTTCTATTTTGAAATTTTAAACTCTTATTGGCCAATGAGAGTGTTGAAATTTTATGTTTGAATCATGTATGATGACTAACAATTTGGATTAATTAGTATGAGATTTACTATTATTTATATATAAATCTATGAATTTATTTTCGGAATATATTGGTTGAACACATCCCAATCCCAAATTGATTGTTATGTTTCGAAAGTGAGTTTCACATCTCCGGATAGTGTTTAAAATATATTTAACAGAAATTGGTAAGTTAATGGATGTAGAGAAATACCCTTGGTACAGGTGGTTGAAAACATATTTTACTAGTTGGAAGCGATTATTTTTTCATCAGTAGATGAGATAGAAAATATAGATTTTACAAACACATCTTACCAGTTTCCTAATGTTTTTATTGGAAACATCAAACAATTTCAACATATAGGAGGAGTTGAATTTATGATTGATCTCTTACCTAGGACCAGTAATATTCACATTCCATATTATAAGATAAAATCATGGGGAATTTATAGTACTAAAAATGAACTAGAATATTTGAAAAGTAAAGGGTTGATTTGACTAAAATGTTCATGTGTGTAGGACCAGTACTTTTTAAAAAGTAGGAGGAAGAAACTATTAGTATTTTTTGTTTATTATCATATATGTTTCAATTTTTTGATAAATAAATGATATCTTATTCCATGAATTAATGGCCAGTTCGATCAATAGAGGTAAGATCAAGGGGTTGCGAATATTGACCAATGATTGAGATAGAACCAATTGAAAATTTGGGAGGAGGATATTCAGAAAATAGCTTTATGAAGTCATTATGGCCACTATGAAATGTGCTCATTACCATTTGACATAAAAATACACTTTTGGAATTTATGAAATTGATGAATTAAATCCCTTAAAGGTATTTTGTTTTCTTTTTAGTGTTTTTAATTTATGATATACTGGTGTATTGTATAACAAAGGATGATCCTGGGAAGCACTTGTCTATGGTGTTGCGTATCTTGTGGGGATATCACCTTTTTTAAAATATTTATAAGATTGATTTATATATACAATATGTATGTTATTTGGTCATGTATTGTCAAAAAAGGATTTTATGTAGATCGTGAGAGGATAGAAGATATAATCTCTGGTAAACCACCAAATAATATCATTAAGATACACAGTATCCTCTTCTTAGAGGGATACTAAGAATGATTTTTCAAGATTTTTCATGTATTTCCTCACTAATGATGGATTCTAAAAGAAAATTAAGTCATTTCCAATGGTATTATGAGTTCTCAAAATATTTCCAAATTCGTAATGATTGAATTACATTAGTACTTATCCCAACATTACCATATTCAAAATGAGGTTATATCATCTATTGTGATGCATTAGGATCTGGGTGGGTTGTATTCTATTATAGGGATATCATGTTATTTCTTATGTCAAATGAGAGTTACGGATGAATGGGAAAAACTACCTACTGCATGATTTTGAATTAGATTTTTTAGTCCATGATTTTAAAACAAGGTTTCATTATCTTTTTTGGAAGACTTTTATGGTATTAGCAGATCATAAGAGTTTTAAAGACATTTTCTCACAAATAGATTTGAATCTAAGGAAATGAATATGGATCAAATTTAATAAAAGATTTTTCTTTTACTTGATGTATAAAACAAGTAAGGGAAACTAAATGAATGATTAATTAAATATAAATTCATATAATTTGTTGGATAAAAAAGCATTTAATAAGTTGAATGTAATGTTGGTCGTAGTGGATAGGCATCTCGAGTGTATTTAGCAAGTTAAAGTAGTGGCTTCTGTATCCAATTTTGTTTGTTCCTCATTTAGATGTAATTGAGAAGGAGTCTCAAAAAAATGATATTGAATGTGTTCCCATAAAGTCAAAAACAAATTTTGGAGAGGCCATTTAGGTATGGGAGCTAGACAGGAGATCTATTTTGTGTTTTTATAGATCATAAAATGGTTCCTCCAACCTAACAGGAACATATTATTTCATCCCACCATCATTTGAGATTGTATATTCATCCTGGAATATAGAATATGTATAATTCTTTAAGATCTTAGTTTTAGTTGAATATAATGGATAGAAGAGTGACCAAGTTTGTTTTGAGATTCCTTACCTATCAACATGTCAAGGTGGATCACTAATGGGCATCAGGTATATTGTAATCTTTAACAATGCCTATACAGAAATGAGAGAAGATAGTGGTAGATTTTATTAATGCAATAAAATTAATGGTTAAGAAACATGGATTTTATATGGGTGATTGTGGATCTACTTATGAAGTCATCTAACTTCATCACTATTTTTTAATTCAATACAGTAGAAGATTATTCAAAACTCTATATTCAGTAAGTGGTAAAGAGGTATGGGGTTCCAGTTTTTTTCTGATGGAGAACCAAGTTATACATCTCTCACTTGGAAATCCTTGTAGAGCTCCCTTGGAACCTCATTGATCAGGATAATTTCTTATCATCCTTTAATGGATGGAAAATCCAAATGGACGATCCCAAAATTGGAATATATTCTTAAGAATTTTATAATGGATTTTGGATGCCCAAGGGAGGATCACATGATATTAATGGAGTTATCATAAAATAATTGTTATCAATATTTGATACATATGGCTCTATTCATAATATTTTACGGTCATTCTTATTGTTATCTACTTTATTGGGTGGAATCTTGTGAGACTTATCTTATCAGACCTAGTTTTATGCTAGAAACAATAAAAAAGATTCGGTTGATTAGAAATAGAATTATAATGGATAATATTCAATATAAATCATATGTGTATTTTCATTAATGACAACTATCATTTAAGGTAGCTGATCTTATTTTCATGAGAATATATCCAAGGATTGGACATCATCATTTTCGTCAACAACGAATGATTTCTCCATTGTACATTGGCCCTTGAGATAATTGAACAAGTGGGTGATATAGATTATCGGTTGGATTTACTAAAAAAGTTTAGTTCTATGAATAATGTGATTAATTTATCTCAATTGAAGAATTACTAGTGTGATCATAACCATTTTATTCGATGAGACCATGTTGTTGTTGAATTAAATGTTACACTGATTCATGTGCCGATAAAAATTGTGGATAAGAAAGATAAACTTTTTCATAGGAAAAGTATCAGTCCAGTGTAGGTTTTAGGGTAGAATGGTATGATATTGGAATAGATTTTGGATAATGAAAAGGAAATGTTAAAATAATGGCTCAAACTCTTCCATAAAAATTCGGGTTTTCTTCATTTATAGGATAGAATGACCAATGGTGGGGAGAATGTGATAACTATGGTTTTAGTTACTTGATCCTTTTGTGTTTTTTGACCATATAAAATTCATGGATTGTGTTTTGTATGTTCATGGAGGTTTTTATATGTTTTGGGGTGTTTCTGTAGGTCCATGTTTTATGAACGGTTAGTACAAATCGTGCACTATATTCATGAAACTATGAAATATTTTTGGGGGGCACTGGGTTGGCACACTGTTGGCTAATTACTTTTGAAAACCATGGTAGTGCCCCAATGGAAACAGTGTAAAGGAAACTAGTGGGAGGGTACAGTTGGATCATGATTTTTGTAACCATGATATCCAAACATGTAGGATGTTGTCTTTTGATAGTAGCACCACACAATTGGGGAAACGTTTTCCAAACCAAGTGGTTGAAACCCTGAAGCTACTTGGATTGTGTAGAATCACACGCATGGTAGGTGCATGGTTTAAAAAACTAAAAACTTATAGTTGGCACCTTAAAATATTTAGTTTTAGTCTGAATTAAGGTGTGAAATCATAATTATCCTACAAATCTTATATGGTCTTGAACTCCACTTCTTCCTAAGTATCCTTTGGAAGTTCTCTTTGATCCAGAGTCATATTTTGGTTAATCAAAGTGTGTTTGAGATCCAAAACCATTAGTAAGTCATTTTTCATCCCCATTATTCTTTGACCTACTATTCAACTCTCTATTAGAACTATAGACCTAGTTTTTTATAAATAGATATATGTTCTATGATATAAATCATGATGAGATATGTTAGAATCTATTGAAGGGAATGTTTTTTGAAACTTGATCTACAAGATCTTACTCATGTTATTTGTTTCTCCATCTGTTAAGAGGTAAATGGATTATGTCTCATCTCTACTAATTCTATTGCTTAATGTATTAGTTTTGATTAAATGTTTTGTATGAAATTTTTATAAAAACATTGTGTGGTTATTGAAGGAGAGCCACTTTTTATAATTTTAAAATTATGATATTAATTTGATGCACATAGGTTTTTTGATGAAATGTTTTAAAGAAAAAAATAGTTTTATGTGAAATGGGATTTGGTATGTAATTTTACATATATGGTTGGGGTGAATTCTTTTGTGTAAATGACTCTAATGAATCGGTGTGTGCCATTGGAGAGCCCAAATATTGGTCACCTTGTGATGACTTGGTGTATTGATGAGAGACCACTCATGAGTATGGAACTATCACTTGGAATGCCTATGAATGTGTTTGTGAAAATGCATGAATTGGTATGAAAATGATAAGAAATTGTTTTTGGACTTTTTTTCTAAGGAAATTGTTTATTGTTTTGATATAAATAATTTCAACTCCTAAACTCTTTTACAGAAAATTTGCTAATTTTATTGTTGTCCTAGTAGAATGAGTTGGGATGTCTTTGGGGAATGTATATTGTGTTTATAATCACCCCCTACTTGGGAACTTAAGTGTGATTGAATATTTTATCTACGTGACACATAAAATGGAATGTTATAGTTCTTATATAGTTATTCACATTGATACGAAGGGTCTGTCAAGTGGAGTTAGATCTCGAACCTAGTTCGGTATTTTCTTGTGAGGATACCATAAGGGTTTATGTGGTTTTTTTGTCTTTCTTTCCTTTTTAGTTATTTTCTTTATTTTCATTATCACTATAATTTTGTCATTATATTTTATTTCAATTAAGTTATATTATTTTTAATCATGAATAATATATGAGTGTTGGATGTTTTTTGTTTATTTTTTATAGGTTGTTTCATATTTGTAGGTTAAATCATCTTCCAATGGGTTCATAATCCCCTGGAATTTATTTCCAGCCATAGGAATCTCAGAGATGTGACCTAAGGAAAATAGCACCCCTCCACTTCCCATGAAAATGGGTGAGGGGCCAAATGTTACAGTACCCATATACCTTTCCCTTAGGATCCACATTTAGTAACCTTCCTCACCCAACTCAAAAAAAAATTATTGTCAATGGAACCCAAAGGTCTGTAAAGTCCATCCTTCATGAATTAATCATAATATAAATCAAATAAAAATATAATTATAGCATGTAGTTCACATGAACAACACCATGAAAAACTAAAATTTAACCCAAGCTATAATGGTCAATTCATACTATTACCATTTATATATCCATTTATATTTTATATGTTTAGGATCCCAATTATCATCACAATATCATCAATTCCAATTCCATTTATCTTTTAACCCTTTATTTATTAGTAAGTCCAATATAGACACAACTCTTCAAGTAAACATTACAAGGTGCTTACACATAATTTAACCATTTTCCATATGATTTTATCACAATAAATCACTAAAAATATCAAATTATTCCAAATTATAATATTAAGCCAACAATTTAACCAATTTCCCAAATCTCCCAAGGCTCTTTGTTTAAGCTAACCTAGACTCAATAAGGTCAAAGGTTTAAACACCTATCAGGTATTCACAAATTTTATTCTTAATAAAAATGGACCCAATATGATCTTATGGGAGGTTTATACATTTGTAACTCATCCAACAGATAATTATCCAACTACATAGGTCGGGCGCATTCTGTTCTTGAATGATCTCTCAAATTTCGCATACTATGATACTTGAACATTTAATTTGGGATAATTCTAGACCACCCCCCCTCAAATTTGGTTAACCCCAATCCAAGAAAGGTCTAACAGAATCACTCACATTTCCTCAAACCATCTATATTTCCGTAAATATGATGAGTTATGGTCTCATAGCAAAGCATTCAAAAAAATTCACCTAATTATAATAAAGAACAACCATCCATGGGTGGTCTAGAATATGATCCTCATTCCATTTTGAGTTAAATACCAATGGTTCAGCAATGTAATCTGAACCAATTAAATAAAAAAATAGGAAACCATGAAAATTGAAACCCAAACAA